>OW388297.1:48199129-48886629 GCA_936450465.1 Gibbula magus
ATGCATTGAACTAGTGTACTTTATTTGAACTCGACTTGCTTACACACAGTACAATGGAGTGAGTGAGTAATTGTTTAACCCCACTTCGGCAATATTGCACCCATTAGCGGCGGTACCATGGAAACATGCGATGAAGGACAATGTGGGATCGTCTTGTTGCTAATAATAGCATATGCCTAAAAAAAATGCCTCTCTTTGATCAATAGTTAATCGTTAGATTGATATCGGATGGTCGTTCTGTATCTAGTGTGATTATAATCATGTCTCCCAGAGTGATATACGAGAACATATCCACAATCAAAATGTATGCCTTATTTGAAGGATGATTCAAGCACTTTAAATGGTCATTTGACCTAAAACAATGTCTGTACTTGTGTACAGGTCAAAAGCGTGTAAAGGTCACAGACGTGATTCTTGCAGATCCCTCTAGTGACACTTTGCTGACATTCCCGAAGGGAAAACGGTGCTTGAAGGTGCAAAGTTGTTTGCCATCCACGTAACACTGAAATCAAAGTTAAGTATTTAAAGACATTACTTTCTGCTAGTTACTATTATCCTTGAGGCTTTTGGAAACCTAACTGTTTTATTAAGAACTATTAACACAATCTTGTTTTATATACAAACTATAATCACTTATAGGTGCTTATGCAACTAGCAAAATTCGAACCACACACAGATCTACAGTGGAAACCGCCTAAGTAAAGACCGCTGAATTAAAAAATAATTGGATAAGTAAACGCTTTGCTTTGGTCCCAGCAAATAATTATCACTATTTGTATCAGGTTAACTAAACTTGGATAAGTAAAATAAACCGATGAAGTTAATGTTTTTCAAGGTTCCCTGGAAGCAAATTACCTAACAAATGAAACCTAATAACTGAAATATCAAACACAATATGACTGATGCCTGCAAGTGTCAGTCATTAGTTAAATAAGCATCCTATTTGCAGCTCGCTAATTTCAATCATTTGACAATCCACTGACGACAAGTTCTCTATTGCTCATTGTTTTAATTAGCCTGGTAGTGATAGTGAGTAGACTAACTAGCATTGTCACAATGAGAAAAGAACATGGAGAAATGTTTTGTTTTGAGACAATCCCTCATTGCGGCTTTCATAGAACTGTGATACTTTTGTATTTGACTTGGAATGCAATAAATACAATAAAATAAAGGACAAAATGTAAAATAAATATTACCACATTAATTTACAAATAAAATTATCAAATTTGATGCATTTATTCATCTGTCATAACAAACTGATTTCTTATGTTCTGCTGTATACATATATCTATGAAAATGATTTCCTAATCGATTAATACTGGTTCATGTATATGGTTATCATTTGCAGGTTTTTAAAGGTTTGGATAAGTAAAATACCGGATAATTAAAGATTTTAATAAGTCCCTCGTTATTTAACTGTATGTGGTCCTTCTGAAGGTTGAATATTGACAATAACGGTATACACATTTACAGCAATATTACCTTGTACTGATGAACTTCAACACGCACAGTCATGGTGAAGGTTCTGTTCTTCTTGAAAGGAAACGATGTATCCATTGCCCTTTCTTCTCCCCCCCACAGCCCTATCTTTGAGTTTCTCACCACGCGTTTTTGGAATAATCTCACTGAAAAGTGAAAGATGATGTTTCTGTTTGTGTTATCCGCGAAATTCACGTAGAAACTGGAATTTAAAATAAACATAGGTAACAATGATCATGGTTCACATACGATTGAAAAACAATATTATTATTCAAATGAACGTATTAACAAAGAAGTATCAATAGACATAGTTTCAATGTAAGGACTAATCCTACTGAAATTGGGGCGGGATAGTGCAGTGGTTAGCGCATTCGGCTTCGGATCAAGAGGTCTGGGGTTCGAGTCCCGCCAGGGGCACGGCAACTTTGTCTGCAGTAGAGAACTGTTCTACATGCAGTAAGGTTATGGTGCAATACTACACTGAATTTCAACATAGTATCCCATGGTTCGCTAGTTCCAGGGGGGGGGGGGGGGGGGGGGGGGGGAGGGGAAGGGGGGGGGGGGGGGTGGGGGTGGTGGGACCTCCTCAGAATTCACCATTGTTCATGGCCCCCTCCGTCCTTGTCCGAATTCAGAATCATCAATCCCTTGATATTGTTGACCACGAACAGTGCATCTTAAGCCAGGGCCTAAGAACCTCTACACAAGTTTAGAGTGGCTTTTGTAATGAGCATTGTTTGTTTAATTATACCAAAATCAATTAGAACGGTAGTTTTAACCTCTGTTAGACAACACATCACAGTTTATTTTTTCTAAATATCGTATGTAAAAGTATACGAGAGCGTCGCTATGTTGGAGGTACAATTTCTTACTCCACTGGTTTTAAAAGAATGTGTGGAAAATGGTATGAATTCGCGTTGTTTGGTAATGAGAATAGTCTCACCTCTCTGCTGCAGTAGGGGTTCCTTGAATGCGGATAACAGAACCAACAGTGATGTTTCCTTCCACTGGGACTGTCAAAGGTGTCTCCTAAAAATTGGCAGAAAAAAATGAAACAACCACTGTGTGTTATTACTTTCATATCAAGGATATTAATCAGGCCCCCCTAGATAACTGAAGGAAATGCGTCAATTTTGAAGAAAATCCATCCAAATTTAAAAGAAACTCGTCCATTACAGAAGCAAATGCTGCTTATCTTATCGAAACAAACGCATCAATATCGGTGAATCCACAGTAATTACTGAAACTGATTTCGGAAGGAAGACGTCGGTTTCAGAAACAACTTCGTCCTTTTCCGTGATTTTTCGGTGGGTGCCGTAAACATCCAGAAATGGCGTCCGAAGAAGGTTCTCCTGTTTCGTTGAGTAATGTTTTTACTGTTTACAGTCCATACTTTACATGAATCAAAGTTAAAATACTTTTGTTAAATGCGTCTAGGTAGAATTAATCAACACGACTATATGTTGTAAATGAGTAGTGACGTTGCTAATGTTGAAACAGTTCGCGATTTGCCGATTGTTTAATTTAAGACAGGTGAAACCGTATCAGTAACAGAAGCACTAAAAAGCATAGATGATCTCGTAGGAGTGTCAGAGGTTTCAGGGTTATTTCATATTAAGTAATTTAAGACTTCATTTAATTTCGTGACTTTATATGGAATCAATGTTTATGTCAAAACTAAATCCATCGTTATTCAACAATAGTAAATATACGTTTTTAACTTCGACTGACTGCTTCTATTAATAGCCGTTTCTTTAAAATTAAAAACTGAAGTTTCTTAATCTTTTTTATTAATCACAATCCTTTATGTGGTATCATTTCATTTTTTCTAAAGCGACAATATTATAACAAAGTCCAGTTTTGACTTGACAATGCATGGGCTAGCTAATATTGGTTAGTTGAGTCAGTGGCGCATACATATTTAGAGTTCAAACATGTTTTTCTGCCACTAGTGTCGTTCCACTAATTACTTACAATCGTGTTTAAGGCAACAGTCAATTGCAACCATTACTCATGTTATTCATCTTCGTGTAAGCATTCATTTACGAATCCATGACATTATCATTGTTCTTTCCTAATCAAAATATAACATTTCACGTATGCTGCATACACAATTTTTAAAAAAACCAACAACATAGGGTACATGTCAGTTTAGCAACATTTCTCAGTTCTGAGATCGAAATTATTTTCCCCATGTAAACAGACAGCACAGAAAAAAACAAAAAAATAACGAATATAATAAAACAGAATTACATATTTCGATTTCACTTTTACCATTTGCTGGTCACCTGAAAGAGAGCACAACAAGATTATTTTACCTATGTCTTAAAATAAAATGAAGTGAAAAGGAGCATATCTTGTCTCTTTCTTATATTAAGTTGTTTTGGCTTGCTTTTGTGCAATTCAATTTCTTTAGCTTTTATTTAATATAACAATCTCGATGCAAGATGACAGGCTATCGGCGAACGGTCAATCCAGGTCTGCCAAATATAGCTGTAAACGGCGTACGCCATTTCTCTTTCTATGGACAAATGAAGAAGTCCTTGTGGCTCACTTTGATCTGGCCCATTGATTCAACAACACCTCAAAGACAAGTGTATTGAATGCAGAATACCTGTTTTGTATGTGCAATATATACTTTGTTGAGCAATCTAAACTGCTAGAAGATGCTCTACTGGTGAAGTTGATTTTATTAAAACCAGCCGCGTTTCAGAGAGGCACATTTTGATTGGTTGGATTTCGCTTCGAGATGAATAGGTCAAACAGGAGTCAAAGGTTAATCTGACGGACTGTGTCAATTGGCCTATTCAGACTGTATATTGTGTAATTTAATGCAACTAATTACGGTCTGATTTTAATGAGACTGCGTCACAGGAGGAATCACTTCAGGGATCACACCCCCACAGTTTTCCTTCTGGCCGTCGGGGCTAAAATAGGCGTTTTTAAAAATAGCTATAAGTAAATTATTGACCAATATCAGACATTTAAAACCGAACAATTGTCAAATTGAAATCCCATTTAAATGAATCCGAATGTGACCATATGTCAATACATCTAACCTAATATATACCTTATTATTGGAGTACTAGAGGAATTAGTTCGTGAGGCTATATTGCATTTGGCCAGTGAAAGGACAACACATTACATCCATACCATTAGTGCATCTGGCTATTAGGTCACATAAACGTCTGCACACGATAAGTGTTTAACAGTTTGAGATCATTTGGTTGACATTGTATACACTGGAATGGCCATTGACTATTTATCTCCCCTTCAGGTTGAAAATGTTAAAGTTATTTTTCATCTTTTTTTTCAAAATGACTAGTTATATTGGTTTTACTTACCATTTCAGTTGCCACACAAAGTCCTTCAAGCCCTTCCCAAGTTCCGTCGTTGAGACAAGTGCCCGTCTGTGTGCTCGGTTTGTAGAACATATCACAGACAAAGTCCGTCACAGATTCCTTCATCTTACCTTCATCATTGACAACTTTGCCATTCGGAATCGTCGATGGGATTTCACACATGGCTTAAAGGAATTCAAATGATTAGTTACCCACCAGAAAATAAATGTGAATGATATGTTAGCTATTATCAACCTGAACATCACAACGCATCACAAAGAAAATCACACGACACGACTGGACCAAATCAATGTGATCCCCAACTCAAGTACAGTTTATTAAAAGAGTATATCACTTATTACTTACTTTCTATCAAATTAGTAAGAATGGGTCCACAAAGGACCTACATGTATTATATAAAAAAATTCTTCTCATGTTAAAACAGCTGATTATACAATAAATAGTTGCATTTGTAAATTTCCGGCATTCATTGTCATTCAAAACCCCAAAGTTAGTTTAAAACCGACGGCACATTGAAGATATTGCAAAAATTGTAGTCAGGTTCATATTACTGCCAACAGCTGGTGACATCGCTGACATCCGGTAAATCTTCACATTTTCCCTGAGTATGCCTTTGATTCAGTTCTTAGCAAGTGTTCGATTTCCTGCAATTTTATTCTGAGACTTGAACTGAGACTGCATTAGACTGGATTAAACATAACCAAATTTCCTGGAAATGAAATATGTTTCATCTTCACATCGTTGAATTATTATTTACATACTCTAGTTGATAACTCAACGTAGACATTTCAGTTCCTCTCTTTTAATCACTCGACCATATGTAACACTGAAGAATAAAGAGGTTACCTCCCAACACTCCCCCTTCCCGCTAACAGGGTTACCCAGTGACGTCTTTCATTCCTCTTTCAAGAATAAGCTAGTACGTGTGTTCATGCTTTCAAAGTTGGATTTTGATTAAATCACCCTCGACTGAGGTCTCATTATTATCTTTTTGAGTGCATTGTTTGTTATTTGAAGTTCTTTGTTCTGGCTTGGAGAGAAGTTTTTGGTTTTCTGCTGCAGTGTGTAGTCTCCACTGCAGCGTGTTATCTAGGTCAGCGAACTTGTCTGGGTTGACTGGAGACGTGTTGATTTCAACTCGTGCAGCCCATGCAGACCCGTGCATGAGCTGTTGTTACACTCTCTCGGAGGACTGACGCTACTTGCTAGTAGTGTCGTTTGGAGGCGTGTCGTCTGACTGCCTATTGTTCCCTTTAGATGCTCTGTTGTCTCTCCACTCATTAGCCTAGATGGCTTTTCGAGACGACGCCTTTAGAGGTGTTAGACCACCAGACGGATAGGCAGGGTGGACGGAGCGTTTTGAAACGACTCCATTTCGAAACTACGCTTTCTTTCGCGGTCTCGTGTTTGATTAGCTGTTTCGAAACGACCCCTTCTCGACACGACACAGTCTGGTGAAGACTCTGTTTTATTGATGTTAGGCCTCCGCCCCCGGAGCGGATGCAGCATTTGGAAACAGTGCCATTTCGTAACAACATGTTATTGATACGTCACTCTTAGGGTGATTGTCTTTGCTCAGTCGTTTTTCAGGCGTTGTCTGCCGACTCGTCTGTACGAGTGATTGTTGGTTCAGTGTTGTCTGCTGATGACGTGTTTTGATTGCATATGCGTGCATGCGTCACCAGACGGACCGCATGATTTTTGGGTACTTACTCTCCCGTATCAGTTAGAGATTTGATTGTCTACTGCCGCCTCTGCCGCACAGCGCGGAGGATAACGGCTGCGTGAAGTACCTGTCTCATCTGCCTGGTGGCGGGTGATGGACAATGTCTTTTCGGGAGTGCCTCTCCGCCCCCCTCTGGCCCGCTCCCAACTATTTGCGGACGCTTCCAACCAAGGGTGGGGAGCCCACCTGAGCTTAGAGCAAACGTCAGGCGTGTGGTCTACATCACAAGCCAGGTGCCACATCAATGCCTTCGAGCTGGACGCGATTCTTCTAGCGATCGCTGACTGGGGCGAAATCCTGCTTGTCCACAGACAGGTCGACAGTGGCTTGGGCCTGCGAATCTAAGAGCTGCCAGCATCCAGGCTCCAGTAGGAAGGAATGACGTCACTGTGTAAGCCACCTAGCGGGGAGCGAGGGTGTTGGGAGGTAACTCTCTTTATTATTCAGTGTTATATCTGGTCGAGTGATTAATTGAGAGGAACTCAATTGGCTACGGTGAGTTATCAACATTGAGTATAAATAATGATGTTTAGTCAAAAACGTACTATTATATCTCCACTACGACATAGTCACGGGCATATGCCACTCCGAGTGTCTGCCCATATGGACGCACGCACAGACACAAAGAATGCTGTATACCTCCTACATGTACTACATCGTAGCGGGGGTATAATTATTTCCACCCTATACTCATTAGGATTCATTTTCACCCTATCCTCATTAGGATTAATTTTCATCCTTTACTCATTAGGATTCATTTCCATCCTATACTGAATGTTATTAATTTCAATTTTATATTCATTTGGAATAGGTAGGGTAGATGGGTAGATGGTAGGAGGGGTATTTTGATATCTTTTAATTTTGAAACAATGTATATTGTGATATCAAAATTAGAGAAATATAAAATATGGGGAGTACTATATTTGTGTTGTTAGGATCATACCACTCGCTGAATAACTTCCTATATCAAAATGAAAAAAATAAATTTGCAATATGCATGTAAAATAATGACCAGTAGCAGAAAATAAAGGAGATCTGTTTTATCCTGTAATATTAGTTTTCAATATTTTAGATAAAGTATCGCCGCTAATGGCTGCAATATTGCCCAAGTGGCGTTAAACAATAACTCACTTAGATAACGTATGAACAATAAATATACGAACACCACATCAATTTAAGCTGTAAGACTGTTAGTTTTATCATTTAGTACTGTACGTCAAGAATGTGTTTTCAATCCATTATCATTTAGTATGCTAGTTAAACAATTCGGAGATCTTATTTCGTTTGGCAAAAGAGACATTTTTGTTGGAACAGAAATTGAAAAATGTCTTTTTCTCTGCTAATGACTAATAAGACTATCAAGAACAGCTATTTGCGTGAACGTTACCATTTATAATTTGTTGGTTTCATTGAAGATCATTTTTAAGGCAAAAATTAGCACAGCTCACATGCCACCGCCTTGATAGAAATGAATCCTGATGAATATATTATGGAATAAATGCTAACAATTAAACAATGGAAATGAATCCTGATGAATATTGGATGGAATGAATTCTAATTACTATGAAGTGAATTCTAATTGGTAAACATTGGAAATGAATCCTAATGAACACATGATGGAATATATTCTAATGTGTAAACAATGAAAATGAATCCTAATGAATATAGGATGGAATTAACTCTAACGATTAAAAAATGGAAATAAATCCTAATGAATACAGGATGTAACAAACTCTAACGTTTAAACAATTGAAAAGAATCCTGATGAATATAGGATGGAATGAATTCTAATGAGTAAACGATGGAAATGAATCCTAATGAGTAAAAAATGGAAATACATAATGAAATTCATCATGATGAACATATACATGTTGAATGCAAATTGATCATGATAGGTATATAGAATCCAAATTGATAATGATGGGCAAATGAAATGCAAATTGATCCTGGTTGACATATAGAATTCCAATTGAACATGATGGGCATATAGAATGCAAATTGATCATGATGATGATATACAATGCAAATTGATCATGATGAGCATATCTAATGCAAATTGATCATGATGAGCATATCTAATGCGAATTGATCATGATGAGCATATAGAATGCAAATTGATCATGATGAGCATATACAATGCAAATTGATCATGATGAGCATATCTAATGCAAATTGATCATGATGAGCATATAGAATGCAAATTGATCATGATGAGCATATAGAATTCTAATTGAACATGATGGGCATATAGAATGCAAATTGATCATATGAGGATATACAATGCAAATTGATCAAGGTGGGCATATAGAATGCAAATTGATCATGATGAGCATATACAATGCAAAGTGATTATGATGAGCATATAGAATGCAAATTGATCATAACGGGCATATAGAATCCAAATTGATCATAATTGGCATATAGAATCCAAATTGATCATAATTGGCATATAGAATCCAAATTGATCATAATGGGCATATAGAATCCAAATTGATCATAATTGGCATATATAATGAAAAATAATCATCCTGGGCATATATAATTCAAATTGATCATAATGGGCATATAGAATCCAAATTGATCATAATTGGCATATAGAATCCAAATTGATCATAATTGGCATATAGAATGCAACTTGTTCATAATGGGCATATAGAATTTAAATTGATTTTGATGAGCATATAGAATGCAAATTGATCATGATGAGCATATACAATGCAAATTGATCATGATGAGCATATCTAATGCAAATTGATCATGATGAGCATATAGAATGCAAATTGATCATGATGAGCATATAGAATTCTAATTGAACATGATGGGCATATAGAATGCAAATTGATCATATGAGGATATACAATGCAAATTGATCAAGGTGGGCATATAGAATGCAAATTGATCATGATGAGCATATACAATGCAAAGTGATTATGATGAGCATATAGAATGCAAATTGATCATAACGGGCATATAGAATCCAAATTGATCATAATTGGCATATAGAATCCAAATTGATCATAATTGGCATATAGAATCCAAATTGATCATAATGGGCATATAGAATCCAAATTGATCATAATTGGCATATATAATGCAAATTAATCATCCTGGGCATATATAATTCAAATTGATCATAATGGGCATATAGAATCCAAATTGATCATAATTGGCATATAGAATCCAAATTGATCATAATTGGCATATAGAATGCAACTTGTTCATAATGGGCATATAGAATTTAAATTGATTTTGATGAGCATATAGAATGCAAATTGATCATGATGAGCATATAGAATGCAAATTGATCATAATTGGCATACAGAATCCAAATTGATCATGTTTGGCACATCAAATTCAAATTGATCATGACAAACATATAGAATGAAAATGGATCATGATAGGCATATATAACGCGAATTGTTCATGATGGGTATATAAAACTAGAATGCAAATTAATCATGATTAGCAAATAAAATGATAATTGACCACGATGAGCATAAAGAATACAAAAATTGATCAAGATCAGCATATAGAACGCGAATTGATCATGATGAGTATATAGAGAATTCAAATTGATAATAATGAGCAAATAAAATGCAAATTGATCATGATGAATATCTAGAAGGCAAATAGATCATTGTGGGCCTATAAAATGAAAATGATCACGATGAGCATTAAGAATGAAAATTGATCATGATGAGCATATAGAATGCAAATTGATCAAGATGAGCATATAGAAAGCAAATTGATCACGATAAGCTTATAAAATGGAAATTCATCATGATGAGCATATAGAATGCAAATTGAACACGATAAGCTTATAAAATGCAAATTGATCATGATGAGCATATAGAATGCAAATTGATCATGATGAGCATACAGAATCCAAATAGATCATAATGAGCATACATTATGCAAAATGATCATGATGAGCATATAGAATGCAAGTTGATCTTGATGAGCATATAGAATGAAAATGGATCATGATGAGCATATAGAATGCAAGTTGATCTTGATGAGCATATAGAATGAAAATGGATCTTGATGAGCATATAGAATGAAAATGGATCATGATGAGTACAGGATATAGATGGGTCTTTATTAGGGGCCACACATGCCCAAATAAACAATTCATAATCCTCTCTGGATAAAGAATCTCTACACAAAAGAATCCTTATTAAGATATTGAGTATAGGATGGAAGGAATCATATTGAATTGAGGGTGGAAGTGAACTCTAATGAGTATAATATCGAAATGAATCCTTATGAGGATAGAATGGAAGTAGTTCATTATGGGCATATACGGTGGACAAGAATCATAATCTGTATAGGATGGAAATGAATCCATATTGAAAAAGGGTGGACACGAATCCTCATTCGTATATGATGAAAATGAATCGTAACGAGTTTAGGATGGAAATGAACCCTGATTAAAATAGGATGGAAATGAATCGAATGAATGCACGGATGTATGACACATGATGCCCGAATTTTGATCTGTCCTATTCTGCATCTTCTGTTTGTTCTACACGCAACATTTTCTTTTCGAAAACAGTGAAACAGTTCAATAATTTGATAAAAGAAACTTACGATCACGTTTCCAGGTTCCTTCTTCCTGAAAACCTACTGTATGGTTGGTTAGTTGCTGTGAGTGCATCGTACATCTCTCGTCCTCATCTTTGTAGGAGAAAGACCAACACTGTGGATTCTGATGGCACAGAACTCCACAGCGTATTATGCTCATCACTTTATGTTCGACTACATCAGATTCAGAATCCACAGTCGTTCCTTCATATGCTAACTGCTTTTCTTTCTTAAAAAATGAAACGAAAATTGAATTGGATATCGTCAGGAATATCAAGCAAAACAATACGAACTTTGGATATTGTAACATGTCTCCTTCCTCGATAAGGTTTCAAAGATCTGAATGGTACTCTTGTTCAAATGTCACTTGTTAGAGTAAAAAATGAATGATACATAATATATGTTTCCGTTGTGTTCAGCGACCATACGATGATAATGAAATCGAAGTTATTTTCGCTTTATCAAATAGAATGTGAAACTTCAATTAACATTTATGTCAGTCAATACATAACGACTTGCCAAACTATCTGATCTAAGCATAAACTCGTGAAAATAGACCTCCTGAATGAAGGTTAAATATGGACATCCAAGCAAATATGGCTGTACTGGGTCATTACTGGTTTGATACTGGCTCAATTATCGAAAGCATCCTGAAGGCTTGGGTATTCTAACGGTGATCTTAAGATCCAGATGGATAAATGTCAAGGGCAAAACGATTAACATTTAAATGTACAAACTATATTATACTTGGATTGTCACATAAATAGGTATAATTATTATTTAAATTGCATACATATTTAAGGAGTTATATTCCCTAGGATTTAGCTGTCAGAAGGTAAATCTAAAATGTATAACCCACATTGACCAATGTGTCT
Organism: Gibbula magus; assembly: GCA_936450465.1. Classification (NCBI taxonomy): domain Eukaryota; kingdom Metazoa; phylum Mollusca; class Gastropoda; order Trochida; family Trochidae; genus Gibbula; species Gibbula magus. Next base: position 48,211,156 of record OW388297.1, read on the forward strand.
GCACATCAGTTTTTAGAGTTTTAGTTCTATCGTGCTAGACAACAAAAAATGGCTTTTAGGGAGGGTGCATCCAGGTCTGCAAATTAAAATCCCCATTGGCTAAATAGAAAGTATACAACATATCAATTTTTAAGCCATTTTGTTCTAAAGAAAGAGATAACAAATAATCGTTTAGGTCACGGCCAGTGAGACTCTTATTTGGGGCCACAGTGTCACCAAATCTATAAATTATAATCCCCCCATTGGTCTTTGCGTTCTGGAGAAGAAGATTAAATATATTTATAGGTAATTGCCTGTGAGGCATTTATTTTGGGTCACACATAAATAAACAATTTATAATCCGCATTAGCTAAATAGTCTGTACGCAAAGTTTCAGTTTTCATTGGCCTTTTCGATCTAGAAAAGAATATGAAAATAAGTTTTAGGTCATGGCCTGTCAGGCCAAACATAAATCTTCAATTTATAATCCCCATTAGTAAAGAAGTCGAAGCAGCTTTACGGATGGATGGATGGATGGATGGATGGATGGATGCCGGACACCATGCCCATTGTGGTTTCAGGCCTGATGACTTAGAAACTGAACTTATGAGTCACATCAGTTTGAAGAAACATACAATAACCCAATGGGAGAATGCTGCAGTCAAATATGTTTGCAACAACATTATGCATAATTAAATACACTGTCATAAATACTATTCATTGCTTGCAAATTGTTCTTTTAAAGAATATTTGTGATGAACACATACCATGTGTGTAAATGAAACTTTGATACCTTGTATTCATAACACATTTGTTACATAATATTAAAATTGTTAGGCCAGTATGCATTTAATTAAAATAAATATATACAATATTTCAATAACATTTTGTTTACTTTTGATAAAGTGAATTTTATTGGCAGAGGACCGCACCGTTGATGTTAACATTCGTTTTCCAATGGAATATTATGAAGTTTAAATCAATCATTATGGCACCATCATACTTTTCCCGGGGTAGGCTCTATCTGCAGAATAAATATTCATCATACTCGTTCACAATTTCATGTAAGCGAGCTGACTAATGATTTTTTTTAAATATTGGCATCATGTAAGATTCAACATGTGAATGAGCTGATTTATATAAATAAAAAAAAACTCACTTCATGTTTAAGTGCTGTTTATATGATGAACACAGAAAGGAAATGTTTAACCTTTTAGAATTACATGTACATGAGAATGATATACATTTAGATGAACATATAACAAAATTGTCAGTAGTATATTGCTAAGCACGTACAGAAACGGATGATACTGTTGATCTGTCATTGATTATGCAACGTAACTCATAAATATGTAAAATTCACTTCATGTTTAAGTGCTGTTTATATGATGAACACAGAAAGGAAATGTTTAACCTTTTAGAATTACATGTACATGAGAATGATATACATTTAGATGAACATATAACAAAATTTGTCAGTAGTATATTGCTAAGCACGTACATAAACGGATGATACTGTTGATCTATCATTGATTATGCAACGTAACTCATAAATATGTAAAAGGGACACCGCGTCGAGGATAAATATGAGATCAGACTTATCTACTTTTACTGTTTAACGTGTCTGGTAACGAGTCATAGATCCCAAATTTCAGACTATTGAAGTAATTAGTAATAAAAAACTACTACATGTTAACAGTGAAGCGAAGTGTAACTCGTTAGCAGGCACGTTAATCAGCATAGGTAGATAACAGTGAGACTTATTTTTATCCACGACGCAGTGTCCCTTTAATGTAGGCAAGACCTACGGGTTAGAAAGGTAGAGCAACTCATTAGAGAGTCAAGTGGATCGACATCTATTCATCTATCGATGTTCATTTAGTGGAAAACAAGGGATAATGACACCAGCCCTAATTTTCTACAGTAGACAGACAGTCAGACCAGTTTATATTATTTACAAACTCTAGTTGATAACTCACCGTAGCCAACTGAGTTCTTCTCAAATAATCACTCGACCAGATATACCACTGACAAATAAAGAGAGTTACCTCCCCCATTCTATATCCCCTGTTACGTAAGATGTAATAAACGCGGTAAGATTTTAAAACTGCGGTAAATTGTATTAAAAACTCAGTAAAATGGAATAAATATGTGGTAAGATGTTATAAACATAAGTGCGGTAAATTGTAATAGGGGATGCGGTGAATTGTTCAGATCAAAAGTGCGGTAAATTGTAATACGATGTGCGGTAAATTGTAATGACATTATTGAAGAGGTCTTTGATATAGATAGGAATAGCTTGTGAGTAGAATACGCCAAATAAAACAAACTGATTATTTCGATAATTTATTGACAAAGTGTTAAGTTTGAAAGTGATGTATATTAATGTTTTCTGTATATTCTACACATATGTTTTGTTATAATTATGTTTATAATCATAATAATTTCGAGCTTTTGAATTTACACATATTCCCGAATTTTGATTGTTCGAGAGCACGGCCATGTGATCACAATTTACAAGTTTATTTCGTTGGAACTCAAAAATCGTTCATGTATGTGTGAACCGTGTGAACGTTGACGGAATTACGCTCTCAGTTCTGTCGCAGCTCCTCTCTCGCTATATCAAATCTTGTTTTAGTATTTTTTAAGATAATTGTTTACAAATTTCTGACTTGAATTGAATATATTCCTTAACATTCATTCTTTTCACGTACAAGCGCCGTCAATATAACATAGATACTCAACTTTGCAAGCACGTGCAAGCGCCGTCAATATAACATAGATACTCAACTTTCTATACATTCAAAGTTGGTTGTAGTTTCTTAATACGAGAGGAATTTGATAACATTTACTTTGTTGCTAAATATATGTCAATAATTAACCTTGATTAGGTGTATTATCTTCGAAATTGTGATTCTTTTTTGGAACTATTTATCTTCGTGTCGGCACTTTTTCAAAGAATTTGTTACTGTGTGATCATGTTTACCTTTCTTTTTGCCACAATGAAATTAAAACATACTATTTTTTCTATTGAAAACATATAGAAATATACACCATTGCGAAGTTGAGAATATTTTAAATAAAACTTCAGAGTTGGAAATCATAAGAATTGAATGTCACTTCGCTCACAAGAGTTTGAATGAGGCTTTGACATCGTTCATTTCTATTGCAAACACACAAACTGAAAACTCTCTAATTTATCGTATCATTTCTTAATTTTACTTGGGATAATTAAATGGTCATCATGTGCAATTGGTAATAATAGCATCGTTCACGTGCTTCTCAAGTCTCTTAAATTACAAATATAAAATAAAGTCGCAAGCGGCGATAAAATGATTCACCCCAAGTCATTGTCGGTAACTATGTGATGTGTCTTAAAGGGGCAGTAGCACGTTTTTCGCAAATTTAATTTTTTAAAATATCTCATTTATAATGATAGTTTATGTCATTTATATATACTTTAGAGGGTTATTAATCGTATTAAACAAACCAATTATCCGCAGTGGTAATAACGATGTTGCGTAGAAAGCAAAACTTGCATGGCGGCCATTTTATTGTGAACACAATTTATTATTTCAAATGACAAAAAAATATTCCCATGGCTTTACGGAACCATGTACACTCGTTTTTAAACTTGATTTTTCACAGACAGAATGGTGTTTTACTAATGATGACATTATTTTCAAATACATTTCAACAATTTATTTCAGAGAAAAAACGTGCTACTGCCCCTTTAAAGGTGAGTTGGTTGGCATATTTTTTTCTCGTAAATTTTCAAATTTACAAGGTGTAAAAACGTCAATATGGCGGCATAACAGTTAGACTTACGCCTTTGACTCGATTGTAACTTTTCATGGCATTGAGATTGCGCATCTGATGAGGTTGGTTTCAAGTCTCTAAGTGCATTTTGAGATATTGTTTGGAGTTGAAAAATTCTTCAAGATGATTCTTTTCTGCCTCCTTTTCTTCGTTGATCCCTGTTCAGTGTCATGTTATCTAGCAGTTCTGGAACAATCACGCATTTATTGATTCAAGTTTTTTAGTATTGTCCCTTGAATCAAACGAAGTTAAAGAAAATAAAGATGGTGGCTAAACCACGTGATATACGAATTCGTCATGATTTACTTTTTTCCTTGTATTGTTATTATGTATCTTCTAAAAAAGATTGCAAGTCTTTATGTTGATTTTGAAAATTTATTTTTTGCATATTTCTGCCATTTTTCAGCCTTAATTTTGACCGGAAATGACTGTACGCGAACGATGCTATTATTGATTCCTATGCACTAAACTTTAGTCTGCTACTCCTGAAAATATCATGCAATTATCTCTCAAGGTTTTGGGAATATTCGCCTTTAAATTTGTAAAAAGTTCAAAGTCACCGTACTTTGAAAGGTCACGACGAAAAATGTATTAGGAGTTCGCTCAAAAAGAACAAACTTCTCCAATGCTTCAGCGATATAGAGATCCAAGTCTCAGTTCTCAGATGCAAATATCTTCAAAATGGTGTTTCCGCAAAAGTGCATAGGGTCGGAAATTTTTTTAAAAGTTAAAAAAGTCAATATGGCGTCGAAACCACATGACCTACCATTTCGCCCTGATTTCCCTTTTCACTCTCATTGTTTATGTGCATCTTTTAAAAAGGGTTTCAAGTCTCTAAGTGCAATTTTAATATTTTTTTTACCATGTTAAAAATCGAGATTTTGATTCGAACTGGTATTAAGTACCACGTCAGAAAAGAGTTCTGCTAGTTGTCAACTCATGTGTCTAATTTTTTTGTACATAACAATATTTCCTCACACATATGGCGCTTAAATACAATTACAAGATCAATTAAAAATCGCAAATAAGGAATTAAAAGCCAACCAAATTCTTTCATTAGAAAATAGGATTTTTTTTAAATAAAGCTATTTATAAAGTAGAAAATAAACCAAAAAAATACTCACCAAAAAAGAAACTGAAACTAGAACATTTTATCATAACTTGTACCAGAAAAAGTCATGCGAAAAGATTAATCTCACAGAACTGTTCAAAGACATCAAAGTCCCAAAACTGACTAAAGATCAAGAAGAAAATCGAGAAGGACAGCTCAAATATGAAGAAGTATTAACTGCTCTGAAAAAATTGAAAAACGAAAAAAGCCCCGGCTCATCTGGCTTTACTGTTGAATTTTTCAAATTCTTTTGGTCTAATATTCATGAATAACATTTAGCCTATGAAAAAGAAGAATTGTCCCTAACTCAAAAACAAGGTGTTATAACTTGTTCCAAAAAAAAGGCAAACCCAAAATTTGCTAAAAAATCGGAGACCCATATCTCTGCTAAATGTTGCATATAAAATCTGATCGTAAACTATTGCAAACAGAATAAAAAATGTCCTGCCCTCTGTAATAAATGAATATCAAAAAGGATTTATATGTCAAAGATGTATATCGGGGAATGTACGCGCGTAATATATGACATCATTGACTATACCGAATATATGAATATATCAGGTATTCTACTCCTCATTGACTTAGAAAAAGAATTCGATTCCGTCGACTGGAATATCATTCAAGAAGTCCTTAAATTCTTCAATTTTGGAACATCTATTACAAGGTGGAGATAAACATTCTTCAACAATCGTTGATCATGCGTAGTAGTAAATGGCTTTCTCTCAAACTATTTTGACGTCTCAAGAGGTTGTAGACAAGGAGATCCTATCTCCCCATATATATTTTCCTCTTATGTGCTGAAATTCTGGCCATAATGATAAGAAATAATAAACACATTAAAGGGATACAAATTGGAGATACAGAATACCTGATTTCCCAATACGCTGACGATACATTACTTATATTAGATGGCACTGAAAAATGCCTGCAAGCCACATTAGAAAAGCTTAGTCAATATGCCTCTTTTTCAGGCCTAACTATAAACATCAACAAAACACAGGTATTATGGAAAAATTCAGACAAGAATTCCAAAATAACTTTTTGTAGAAGCTGGAATCTAGATTGACAGAACGACTCCTCTACACTATTAGGAGTTATATTTACACACAATCTCGCGGAAATGGTCGAACACAACTACAAAGATAAACTTAAGAATTTTAAAGTATCTATGAATCAATGGTTAGCTAGGGATCTCACTCCCCTTGGTAGAAATAATGTATTAAAAAGCCTACTCTTACCACAACTTAACCATTTATTTACAAGTTTACCCAACCCAAAGGATCAAATAAAAAGATAAATTAAACAGCTATGTTATAAAGTTATATGGAAAAACAAACCTGACAAAGTTAGCCGGGACACACTAGGTGGAATACGAGCACCAGATATAGTAAGTCTCAAACAATCACAAAAAATATCATGGATAAAAATAATATCTTACACCGATTCAAAAATATGTAAACTGTTACATATAAATACTCAATGCCAAACAATCTGTAATAACACCACAAATAACAAATAACTTTTGGAAAGACACTCTAAAATCATTGGGCATGTTTATAACAAAACAGCAGAAACCGTTTCTAGTGCCAGCGATGTCTTGTCTCAACCTTTATTGTTAAATGAAAATATCAAGATAGGTGGTAAACCAGTTAATTATAAACATTACTCACGTAAAGGAATTACATATATAAATCACATCGTAGATAACAACGGGAAGATTTTAACCTCGGAACAAATAAAACAGATATATTCGGATGCAAAACTAATTTCCTAGAAATATAAGGAAAAAAAGAAGATATTAAATATTATTGTAAATCTGTAAATGTCATCTTGCAAAAAAACCCAACTACAACTACCTATTTTACCGTACTTCTTGCAAAATATTGTCGGAAATCCAAAAGGTTGTAGAGACATTTATGACATACTCATACACAGAAAAAAACCAGAAAAACACTAACATACCGAGAAAAATGGCAGAAAGAATTAAACGAACTCAGCGATGATAAAACATGGGAAACGATAGAACGAATAACATTTAAGTCTTATAATAGTGTAAAACATTCTTGGTTCCAATATAGCATATTGGACAGGTTTTTACCAACGAATGATCTACTAAAAAAATGAGATACAAAGAAACTAATACTTGTACTTTCTGCAAAACCGAAAAAGATTCAATTATACATCTGTTACATGACTGTAAAGCTGTTAAAACTATATGGAAAGAAATAGAAAAATGGTTATTTGAAAAAACGGGATGTAATTTAAGCTTCTCCAAAAAAATCATACTCATAGACATAAAGACCATTTACTACATTGACCGATTTAACTCCTATTCAAATTGCAAATATGACAGCTTCAAGAAATCTGATCGATCTGTCATGATCTTTTTTGAGTATTTTGAGCAATGTTGTACATCAAATTGTCCACATACTTGTCCACTTTCTTTCATATATATATATATATATATATATATATATATATATATATGCTTGCTGAGAATACCTCTGTACATTATCAATACCGATTTATACATCCATGTTAAATTGAACTGTTTCCTGTAAAAAGTTTGTCATGTAAGGAGTTCAAAAAATACAAAAAATTATATATACAAAAAATCTCCTCACACATATTCCCCTTCCCTATACTTCCTTTCTGTTTATCTATCATGCATAAACTTCACTTGCATACATGTTTTGAAAACAATTCGCTTGCACATCCTAATTTTTTTTCATGTACTAATCTTGCGTTTACGTGTTTAGCTTGTTGATTTTTAAAAATAATTCTTCCTTTGGCATGGGTACTTTTATATTAGTTCTGTTGAATTTTGTTGAAATTCGTATTCAGTACGTTTGATTGCATAAACGTACATATCGTACATATACTTGACTCCTGACGCTGCACATTTTGCGAAAACGTCCGTCACGCACCCATTGACACCCAGTGCTTAAAATGCTAGTCTGATATTCCCCTTATGCAAATATTATTCCTGTACAGCTGCGTACGGAAAGTTTGTTCACCTACATGTGTACCTTAGTGCAAATATCATGTTCATTGACATTTATTATAACGTCAATAAAATAACATCATCTACAATGAAATCATCATATATCCTTGAGTGAAACAATTATTCCCAAACATATCCTATAATCGTCACGGCAACGGTGCATGTTTATGAAATTTGGCATTATGTAATAATAATAATAATAATGATAATTTTAACGCCTAATATCCAACGAATTGCTGCTCAGTGGCGGTACATTATTACCCTGAAGGAATTGTACTGTTGGTGCCGCTACTAAGCGCTCCGCGCGACCATATAGGTCCGTTCTTCCCTTGTTCATGTACCCATTTAGACAGCTGGGTGGACTGAGTGCAATGTGGATGAAGTACCTTGCCCAGTATGAGACCAAGGTCACCAATGTTTAGTGTCTCCAACGGGATTCGAACCGGGGCCTTTGGAGTGAGAGGCAAGCATGCTTACCACTTCACCACTGTGCTCCACACAAGCAAGCTCCACACAAGCACACAGGTACAAATAGGCAGAAGTGGTCAATTAAAAAAAATTCTAATTTCAATAATTTTCGAATAAACGTTTTCATATTCACGAAATGAGAACAAATTCATCACAAATACATTATTAGCTGAGTTTTGGTGAAAATGTATGTGTGTTAGACCCAGTTGATCAATTACTTAATATTTCACGGTAGAAATTAAAAACTGTAGTTTTGAAAAGATTGACCCCTGGTCACTTCACAGAGCTGCAAAAACTGTTACTGTTTACTATGAGATATCAAAGCAAATTATGTTATGGAACACTCACCTGTCTTCTTATAATGCAAAATGCAAAATGATCGGACTAGTTTTCGCGTTGATATGATGCTGCAAAGACATGCCAAATTATATGATATTTGAACTAAAATGAACAAGTAGGTGAACAAACTTTCGGTACGCAGCTGTATTCACTTGTCTTACATTTATACTAATGTTTCTTTAACTACTTTTGCATTTTATTTAGTTTGAAATGTGTCTCCTGCATTATTGCTGTTTTATGGTCAATATTCTTGTGATTAATGAATGATAACCTGATCACGGCTTGGGTATACATGTATTAGTAGCGTGTCATATGCCAAGTTAATACATACCTGACGTCGTTCTCTAACAACCTGTTTCTAATAGAGCCCTGGTAATAAATCCACAACAGGTGATCATATTGAACGAGTGAGTTTTTTTCCCAACTGTTAATTATAGCAAACGATTCAATTATCTGATCTAATGACGAGCAAAGAACTAAGTAGATATTCTATTTTGTGTGTCACCGTTACATCGTGGTTTATTTCCAGGGAAATTTATGAAGTGACTCTGTCAGTCCATTGATCAGACGGAAATGTTCTAATGAACTGATGGAGAGTCTAGTAGCAACATATATTTAAACCTTATGCGCTATGATAATACTTTGATATCCTTGATTGTACTACAGGACTGAGTCCTTCTAAGTACCTTGATAAAGACTGATGCGCTATGTAAAGTTATCTATTACGAATAGAGATGTTTTTTTATATATCCTCATACTTTTCAGAGTACCCTGCAACTGTGTAATGAAGAAGTCGATATTCAGGCAAAAGATTGTTTAAATCTTGAACTACATCACTTTGTTTTGAAGATTATTTTCTAAACGTTAAAAAAGCACACAGGTATATCAATGACCATATTTATTAGAAAACAATGTTTAGAAATTTATGTAAGAATTCAGGAACGTAATTAGACATTTAGTTTGTTAAATAGAAGCTTAATCTAGTCTTGTTTTAATCTTTACAAAAAGGTCAGAGTTAAAGGTAAGCCATGTGTTATGCTTGACAAATCTATCAGTATGAAACCATTACCCATTTTAAAAAAAATTAGAAATATTGACCTTATCAATAAACGAAAATAAAGGTTGCTGTTTTGTATAATGGTCCTTTTGTCATTTTACATCAAAAGTAAAACTATTAACTGAAAAGAAATATTATCCGAGAAAACAACTCAAGAAATATTTATTAAAAGTAAGATAATATGTTTTTAAATAACTTAAACTTTTGAAAATTTCTAACAACTGGAAATTATACTTATTACACATAGTTATCTTTTAAATAAGACAATACAGAAATATATATTGGACGCTTCTTTTATGAGCATCTTAAAGGGGCAGTAGCGCGTTTTTTGGCTAAAATAAGTCGATGAAATGTATTTGAAAAATAATTTCACCAATCGTAAAACACCCTTCTCTCTTCAGAAAATCAAGTTAAAAATGAGTGTCCATGGTTCCATAAAGCCTTGGGAATCGTTTTTTGTCATTCGAAATAATAAAATGTGTTCACAATAAAATGGCCGCCATGCAATATTTGCATTATACGCAACACCGTTATTGCCACTGCGGGTAATTGGTTAGTGTAATAAGATGTTTTACACGCTTAAGTAAATATAAATGACATAAACTATCATTATAAATGGGAAATTTTAAAAAATAAAATTTGCAAAAAACGTGCTACTGCCCCTTTAAAGGTTTATGAACACGTTAAATGATAGTACCTAACAATTCCAATGCACAAGAAATGCAAGCCACTTAAAGCTGAAAAGAACTTAGCATTGTTATATATGAGTTCATTTTATCTGCAATAACATAAATACAAGGCTTGTACATTTTGGGAGAGAGGGAGAGAGTTCCCCTCTGGCCACGTTACAACTTTTCGCAGACGCCTCCACTCAAGGGTGGGGAACCAATCTGGGTTTACAACAAACGGCAGGCATGTGGTCTCCAGTGCAAGCGGAGCGCCACATCAATGCTTTGGAATTAGATGTGATTCGCCTGGCAATTGCTCACTGGTCGACCCGCTCTACTCATCTATATATATGTGGAGTGAACTCGGACCCTACTCCAGGGGAGGCGAAGTGTCTTTTTACCTCATTAACAGAATAAATTTATAAATGAAAATGATACAATTTAGCACTGCGTTCGTAGGCGAATGCGAGCGTTCTTCCGTATTTATAAGGCATAAAGTAATTAATTGACTCAAGAAGAGTGTGAGTTCATAATTGGATATTTTATAATTAGTTTTTATTATCAATAATAGCAATTGGACAATGGTCAGACACTATTCCAATAGCCCCTGACAATGCATTGGTGCCACAAATGTTCAACTCGTTAACCAAGAACAAATTAAGGTAATTAATGTCCTTGTCCCTTTGTAAAATGAAGCTTGAAATAACGGGACAATTTATAAATGAAAATGATATAATTTAAATAAGGCTTGAAATAACGGGGAAAACTATATATGAAAATGATAGAATTAAAATAAAGTTTGAAACAACGGGGAAAATTATATATGAAAATGTTAGAAGGAAGAGGTAAGACCCTAAGTTTCGGGCTGCTGTACTCTAGTAACTCAAAGGAGAAGGACACTTATACAAATCTTATGGGCTTGTCTAACACTCTTCGTGTGATGTCTCCGTGGAAATGATGATTGTTTCTATTTTCAGGCACTTCATCCCTTTAAGACACTTATTAAAACACTCGACCTTACATGGCACATATAACTTCACACGGACAACAATATTAATCTTGTTGGTGTTAACTGCTGAAAAGAACTCAAATGGAATGCATTTAGTTAGTGTACTTTATTTGAACTCAGCTAGCTTACAAACAGTATCATGGAATGAGTGAATTATTGTTTAACGGCACTTCGGCAATATTGCAGCCATTAAAAGAGGAGGTACCGTGGAAACATGCGATGAAGGACAGTCGTCTTGTTCGTATTGTTGATAATAATAGCATATGTCTAAATAATGCCCTCTTTGATCAAGAGTTAATATGTGTTAAGATGTCGGATGGTCATTCTTTATTAAGTGTAATAAAAGCCATATCTCTAAGGGCTATAGTATATGCCTTATTTGAAGGATTATTCAAGCTCATTAAATGGTCATTAGTCCTAAAACTGGTGTGAAATGGTCAAAGACGTGATTCTTACACATCTCGCAACTAAGATTTTGTTGACATTCACGAAGGGAAAACGGTGCTTGAAGGAGAATAGTTGTCTGCCATCCACGTTACACTGAAATCAAAGTTAAGTATTTAAATACTTTCTGTTAGATAATATTAACCTAGAAAACGCAATACAATCTCGTTTCTAGTTAAACTTTATTGACACCTAGCTGTATTAACAAGAACTATTAACATTAAGTCTTATTTTGTATCTAAACTATGCAACTAGCAATGTTCGAACCAAGCACAGATCTATGTAGTCCTTCTGAAGGTTGAATATTGCAAATAATGGCTTACTCATTCACAGCAACATTACCTTGTAGTGATGAACTTCAACACGCACAGTCATGGTGAAGGTTCTGTTTACTTGGAAAGGAAAAGATGCATCCAATCGTCTTTCTTCCTCCCCCCACAGCCCCATGTTTGAGTTTCTCGCTACACGTTTTCGTGATAATCTCACTGAAAAGTGAAAGATGATGTTTCTCTTTGTGTTATCCACGAAATTCACGTTGAAACTGGAATTTAAAATAAACATAGGTAACAATGATCTTGGTTCACATACGAATGAAAAACAATATTATTATTCAAATGAACGTATTAACAAAGAAAGTATCAATAGACATAGTTTCAATGTTAGGACTAATCCTACTGAAATTGAGACGGTATAGCGCAGTGGTTAGCGAGTTTGGCTTTGGATCAAGAGGTCTGGGGTTCGAGTTCTGCCAGTGGCACAGCAAATTTGTCTGCAGTAGCGAACTGTTCTTCATGCAGTAAGGTTTTGGTGCAATGCTACACTGAATTTCAGCGATCCCATCATTGTATTTCACACCACAGTTTTTTGGTATAATCTCACCGAAATGTGAAGGACGTGTTGGTATGTGCCATCCAGGAAATGCAAGGAGATACTGGACTTTAAATACACAGACAATGATCCTTGTTCACATACGATTCAAAAACAATATTATTATTGAAATCAACAAATTAACAAAGAAAGTATCAATAGACATAATTTCAATGCTAGGACCAATCCTACTGAAATTCAGTCTTCTAATATACCTGATACATAGATACACTGTATATACTTCGCAAATAAAAAGGGACCACAAGCGGATCCGGAAATGTTCAAAAGGGCAAAGGGATTAACTTATTGAAAGGTTACTGCTTGCAATTTATAGATGCAAATTTCTTGGCCTGAAAGGTTACCCTGCCACCCATTGTGTATTGTGATATGGGGTATTTCAAATATTTACCAAAAAAAATAATAGATAATAATAATAAGTACATTTGTTTTGCGCTGTTTTCTATCCCAATGGTTGCTCAAAGCGCAGTTCACATTCCTAAAGATGATATTTTGAGAAGAAATGCGTCTTCATTCTGGATTTAAAGACAGCTAATGATGGGGAGTGTTTTATGTCATATGGGAGAGAGTTCGAAAGATGAGGAGCACAAAATGAGAAAGATCTAACATCAATTCTGGCTCGTACAGGAGGCCAGTGAAGTTTCATTAGTATTGCTGTTACATGGGATGATTTTTTACAGCCACATATAAGTCGGGCAGAGGCATTATGGATTCGTTGAAGCTTCATGAGGAGATATTGTCTAATGTTAATGAGCAAACTGTTGCCATAGTCGATTCTGGAGAGAATCAGAGACCTGACCAATTGACTAGTGGCATCCTCTGTCAGTAGATGTCTGATCTGGTCAATACTTCTCAGATGGTAGAAGCATGTTCTACATGTGTGTTCTACATGTTTGTCCATTGTCATGCTAGAGTCCAGATAGACTCCTAAGTCTTTGACCACATCCGAGAAAAGTATTGATGAATCCCCTATAGCAAGCGTTGACTTAGGGATATCTGTCCGTTTGGAGTTGGAACCAACAAGAATAACCTCAGTCTTGCCATCATTTAGCTTTAATTTGTTGGTTACCATCCATGATCTGATGTCAGATATACAGAGTTCAAGATCATGTGTGGCTGCAGAAGAGTTTGATTCAGTAAACGACTTGTGTAGTTATGTGTCATCGGCGTATGCATGGCGAGGAACATCATGGTCATCAATGAGTTCGCTCAGAGATGCCGTATACAGGATGAACAGGAATTGTCCGAGGACGGAACCCTGTGGTACCCCACATGTAAGAATGATTGGATCCGACAAGGCATCATCGATGACTACTGAGTGACATCTTTGATGAAGATATGATAGGAATCACTTGAAGGCACTGTACTGGGCTCTATATGCAGACTGGTACTTGTCGTTGAGACCAAATGCTTCAAGATGTGCCGGGAGTCAAAGTTTCACCGCCTTCTTAATGACCTTAGACAGGAAAGATAAATTGGAAACTGGTCTGTAATTCTTCAATATGTTCTTATCAAGTCCATTTTTTTCAGAAGAGGCTTCACCGGCGCTTTCTGGAATCTTGAAGATTCAGAACAAGTAACTAGACTTGGGCTAGGATATCTAGGTGGTCCAGAACTACGGTGGTTGGAACTAGATCTAATGTGAAGTAGGTTGGTTTGGAGTGTCTGAGTTTAACAATATCTGATTCCAACAGTGGTTGAAGGGTATCTAAAGATGCTTCCGTTGAAGGGTCAGCACTATTCTCTGCAACTAAGAGTTGATCAACAGAGTCGATTATGTCCACAAAGAAACAGCTGAAGTCAGCTGCAAGGGTGCCATTGTTTGTTGAGTCCGGTAAAACTTTGTTGTGTTCCTTTCCCATAAGTGAGAACATAAAGTTATAAAGTGCACTTGGAGAAGTTGCTTCGATAAATTTGGGTCTTACAATATTTACTTAGTCTTAGTAGGCTTTACAGTCAAAGGAGAGCGTGTATTCATCTTCAATCAGATTAAGATTAGGTAATTTACAAAAAGGAAAAATCTTTAAACATTGTTGTATTTAACAGTCTCTAAACTAAGTTTAAATTTACGACGAAACTTAGAATCTCAGGAAAAAAATGCATCAAGTCATTATATGTAACAATGTTTAAGGAGAATCTGCTGATCAATTTTCCTGACATTATATTGCAAGTAAGTTTTTTGGGGAAAAATAATGTTTAAATCACATCGATAAATATATGGAATATGTATCTTTACCATTTTCAAATGAATGAATTGGAACTATAGAAATTTAATCAAATCACCATGGCCGTGTGTTCGTGTTAACATCGTTACATTTTCGAATGTGAGAGAGGGAGCGTGCTGACAGGATGTGTGTGATAAAGGATGTCACATAACAGTCAGACGGGGCCGAACGTTTAACAAGATGACAATGCTTTGATGTCATGAGAACGGTGACACAAGTTATGTTGTAACTAATAGTAAATAAGTAGTTCAGTGCTTGCTATGTGTCAAACATGAGCTCAGTATGTATTGGTCAAAGCAAACAGCCAATGATATTTCCAGAAAAAGAAAAAGTGCAGAAAATCCATAGAAGTTAGAAACAGATATGTACATAATGATTAATGACAACAGATTACCATGGAGTGAGAAAGTAACCTAACACTGTATGTTTTTAGTATTTCTCTTTCTTAAAATTGTTAAGTTATTTTCATTATGTATATTATTATCCAGTACTTGATGAGAGTTAAACAATTCCCATAGTTATACATCGTAAGTTCCACTTTCTAGAATCAAAATACTTTGAGATAGTATCATACATAATGCATTCATTTCATTTCAAATGTTAAATAATGGAACAGATAAACGTGAAACATAGAAATGAGATATGTTGGTGGTAGCAAGACGATCCCGAATGTACATCCGCCAGTTATTCAATACAAATCTTCGTTTCCACTAGTCTTAACTTGTTTAAAGCGAGATCTGATTGCTAGAATCATAGTCTGACATAGCGGAAAATGGTCAGTGACAGACAAGCACATGATGTAACGCTATAGAATTGACACCTCAAAATGAAACCCCAAAAAAAGACAATGGCGATAGATTTACGCTGGAATCCACTCGGCATTATCGGAGATTATACAATAAAAAGACATGTGTACAACAACCAAAGTTAATTCACGACTGAACAGAATAAGCCAACATTGTTTCTACGTGACGGCTATACGAATGTATAATGAATCATTTCCGCGAAACCTACCCCACTGAGGTTAGAATATCTTTAATATAGTTTACCACTAACACTGCATATTACTTGAACACCTAAAAACCTCTACAAAAGTTTGGATTGGCTTTTGAAATGAGCATTGTTTGTTTTACTTTTCCGAAATCAATAAGAACGGTAGTTTTAACCCCCGGGTGAAACCCAAGGGGGTTTATGTCCTGGCACAGCCCGTCTGTCCGTCCGTCCGTCCGTCCCGAAAAGGGTACTTTTGTTCTGAAATCAACTCCCCCCACAGTTTTAGACCGATCTTTCTGATCTGAACTTAACACATGCTTTGGATATACATCGGAGATACGCCTGTGATTTTTTGGGACCGATTTGATTAATATTTTTAGAATTATGGCCCTTTACTTATAGAGCGCTCAGCTTTCCAACTTCAGACTGACAGTATCTGTGTTCTTAAATCAACTCCTCCCACAGTTTTCTTTTATCAATATTTCTGAAACTTTACCCATGCATTCGATATACATCGGTGATACGCATGTGCTTTTTGGAACCGATTATATTAATATTTTCAGAGTAGTGGACTTGACTTAGAGCGCTCATCTTTCCAATTTCACACTGGCAGTAACTTTTAATTCGTCAGCATTTGAACATGTTATGTTTCCAATGTCACACACTGAAGTTATAATCTTTGACCATGTGACCATTTTGTGAGAAATTTAACCATGGCCATAATTTGTTATTGATTGGTGATAGGCCTTCGATACTTGACATGCTGATACATTTTAATAGGTCGTGAAATTACCCTTACAATTCAAATGCTGATTTGGAGGATAAGGAACCCGGGGGTTCTTGTGCTCTCAGCGTACCCTTGTTACCTCTGTTAGACAAAAACATCATAATTGTTTTTTCTAAGAACGTATTTCTAAGTATACAAGTGTATCTCTATTTTTTCAGGCAAAATCTCACCGCTCTTGTTTAGTAGGGGTTCCTTGAAAGCGGATAACAGAACCAACACTGAGGTTTACTTCCACTGGGACTGTCAAAGGTGTTTCCTGAAATTGGCAGAGGAAAAATTAAACAACCACTGTGTATTATTACTTTCAAATCAAGGATATAATGGGCACTTTTGTACGTTAAAACCCAAAATAAGTGATGATCACAACTACAGGTTGTTCAAAAAATGTTGTTATTCATCTATGTGTCACGTCTCGGATCTTTACAGTTTATTAAAAATACATCTTCACAAATCGATAACTGTAAATGCTTGAATAATCGACTGCCTTGCATAATGGCCAGGTCTAAACATTCTTTGAATTTAATAATCGCCTGCCTTGAAAAATCGGCGGGTGGAATTTAGCAAATGTAAATAAACTAATGGCTATCTCCTTTCTAAAAAATAATTCCAGCATAAGCATACCTATCTATGATATGGACTAGGTTTACAATATTACTAATTTAAAACATACTTTAATGATGTTTTTGTTATGATGTTTAAAAATTTAACACATATCATATGGATTCGAAAATAATCGACTACCTTGAACAATCACTGCGTAAAATCGATGTTCGAAATTAATAATTGGTGAGCAATTATTCAAGGATTTATGGTACATACAATTCTTATTAGCAAAGTATCAATCGTACAGGTACAATTAGCTCTAGCCCATTATGTTAACACAAGTTACAAATGATTGCAATGCTACGATCAACTTAAGTGGTGTGAGGTATGGCACCCTGGACTATTCAGCTTTTCAACTTGAGAAAAAGTCCTAGAGGCTTATTTTTGTTTTACCCATGTAGCCCTTATTACAAACATAAGCTTCACCAAATGCAAACTCTTGATCCCAATGGCCATGGTAGCTAATGTTTTCAGCAATTAAGACTCTAGTTCTTCAGAAGAAATCCACAATACATTTAGAGGTTTCAGAGTGGCAAGTATTAGGGATCACTTGGTCAGTCCTTAAATCTACTCTTTACTAAATCTTATTGTACAACAGTTTGTCTCAACAGTTTAGCTTATAGTGGACAATTTATGGTCAAACATCGGCGGATGGAAATGACGATTAGCAAACAGAGGTTTTACACTGCTTTTTTTTGGACCCATGCATCAACTAATGCGACATTTCATTCAAACTATATGTGTCATTAATTGCGTCATCAATTACGATATCTAGATAATATATAGATAGATAATAATACTAATTATTTATAATTATCTCTACTTCTTTTATCGTAGAGTGCAGAATCCTTTTCTACGATATTGTTTTTAGCACCCATAATGAAATACAGAAATATTGATGCAATTAATGGTATTGATAAGTAAACCCCATATGAAATGGTATGCAAGTCAATTTTTAGAATTGAAGAATTTGATGTTAAGTTGAAAAATGCACCGGAGTGTTTAGTCCCCAAAGGCACTCATAAGTTATAAGGAAATCAAAAAGATGGCGCCAACCTACTTTTCCTCAGGTATCTGCAGAGTGAATATTCATCATACTCGTTTACGATATCATGTAAGCGAGCTGAATTATGATTTATTTAATATTGGCATCAAGTCAGATTCAACATGTGAACGTGGTTATTTATGTGAAAATGTGTTTTACTTTCTTATTACATGTATGTTGTTATAATTCTATCATATTGTAAATACATGGGAGAAGGTTACCTAATTTGGATAACTTGTTCCTAATCCCTTTCTTCATTGAATTTGTTATATTCATCAAATCAAGGCACGAGTTGGAAAAGACCATAACACACGTGGTAAAATATAACGTCATCAATGGAATTGCCTTGAGTTTTCAAATGTGTCAAAAATAGATGCAGGTCCTATTTAAATTGCGTCCCTATTCGCACGTAATGTGTACGCCATATGATAAAACAACTGCATGCATTTTTTTCTGGCAAACGCATGACGCAACTCAAGGAAAATCGGATGTAGTGTGGTACCAACAAAAAAACATAGAATACCAGCTCAGATAATCGAGATATCAACCTGAAAATTACATAACTTGGTATCACTTGGTATGGTTCATCATATACAATCAACCACAAAAGAAGCATCAACATATAAAATACAAAGGCAATTCAATCCAAGTGAAAATTCGATTGAAATAGAGATAAATCAGGATTCAGAGGCCAACTAAACTATATTTGAAATTTCATAATCTGTTAATTTTTCTGAGAAATATGCGTTTTAAGAATTTTGGAAATCATTGTTTTCAAATCGTCCTAACTAGACGAGATAGGAGAGTCTGAAAGTACTTTTTGGGCTGTTTTATGACGTCCTGAGTGTGTATATATTATCGACATATTTATACATATGATATATACAAAAATATCGTCGTATTAAAAAATATTGATCCAATCAAATCCGTCTACAATTTCCATTATGATGCTACGTAACATATACCTTATTATTGGAATTCTGTAGAAATTGGTGATTGAGGCTATTATGGGACAATGTAACGACAACAGATTACGGTCCATCACATCAGTCCATCTGGCCATTTGGGCAAATAAAGATTAGCATGCAATACCAAATGTTTTATAGTTTTAGATCATTGGGTTGACATTGTACACACGGCCGTCGAGTATTTCTCTCTCCTTCGGGTTGAAAATGTCAACCAAAACATTAAAGTTATGTTTCATCCTTTTTTCATAATGACTAGTTAATATTGGTTTATTTACCATTTCAGTTGCCACACAAAGTCCTTCAAGTCCTGCCCAAGTACCGTTGTTGAGACAAGTGCCCGTCTGTGTGCTTGGTTTGTAGAACATATCACAGACAAAGTCCGTCAAAGATTCCTTCATCTTACCTTCATCATTGAGAACTTTGCCGTTTGGAATCTTCGATGGGAGATCACACATGGCTTAAAGGAATTCAAATGATGAGTTACACGCCAGAAAATAAATGTGAAAACTACGTTTATTGATGTATCTATTATCAACCTGAAAGTCACAATACATCACAAAGCAATTAATGCCCCTATTTCACTACGAGGCGAATTGCCATGAATCATCACAAAAGGGAAATGTTTCACATTAGTGAACATTCGTAGACAATTCGTAATTAATTCTTGGAATTCGTAAATTATTCGTAGTTGATTCTGCAACATTCCTCCAATTCGTGGCATTCGTGAATTTTTTTTTATTTGATCAAATATTTTCACGAATCAACTACGAATTTTTCATTCGTAGTTGCTTCGTAAACTATTCGTAACTAATTCGTGTAGTTCGTAACAAGTTCGTAAACAGTTCTTCGTGGTTGATAATGTTGATGGTCTCACCCCGAATTACTTCATCACATTGAAGTAATTCGAATCATTCGAATCATGTACGAATCATTTACGAATGTCACGAATTAAGGACGAAAATTCATGGTGTATTCGCAACTGTTTCTTAGTCATTTCGCACATAATTCGTAAACAATTCGTAAATAATTTGTATCTGTTTCGTAGTGTTTCCGCATGAAAATCTACGAATGTTTGTACAAGTGAAATTGCAGTTGCCGAATGTTTACGAATTTATACACTCACTTTTTCGTGGCTATTCGTGCTAATTCGGCTCGTAGTGAAATAGGTGCATAACAAGACAAGCTTGGCAAAACACACGACACGACTTGACCAAATCAATGTCATCCCCAACTCAAGTACAATTTATTAAATGAGTGTATCACTTATCACTTACTATCTATGAGTTTAGTAAGAATGGGTCCACAAAGGACCTACTATATTATATTTATGTCGATTATGTAGTAGGTCCTGTGTGGAACCATTCTTATTAAACTGATACATAGTAATATATGGTGCATATTGTATATCCGCATTGAGATAACATATCATTTACATACCGCACAAGAAACGTACATGTACATATGAACTCATAAAATGTCCAGGTGTAAAAGTGACAGGTTTTCTTCAAAAGTGACGAGGGCGGTAAGACTTTCTATTTAATAAAAAGATGTCATGCTCACAAACAGACCTGATGCATCATGCCTATGGAACATTTCTTTTTTTTTTTAAATTACCTTACCAAAAAAGAATGGAAAACAGGTAGAAACAAGTCAATAAGCAATAGAAATAAGGTGATATTTTTATTTGTGTTGGCGGTAATAAGCAAATATTATCATTTTGTTTGAATAGCTAATTGACTTTTCTTAACCCCAATTTCCGATTCTTTTGGTAACATAATGAAGCTTTGA
Source organism: Gibbula magus (assembly GCA_936450465.1). Taxonomy (NCBI): domain Eukaryota; kingdom Metazoa; phylum Mollusca; class Gastropoda; order Trochida; family Trochidae; genus Gibbula; species Gibbula magus. Next base: position 48,232,348 of record OW388297.1, read on the forward strand.
AACAAAACCAGTAAAAACAGTACTGTCACTTTTAACCTTAGAAATAGTTTATGAGTTCACGTGTATATTTCTGATGCAATCTACAACAATTTTTCAATTGTTACTGAGTGTGGACATAGTGGAATCATATTTTCAAAACTTTTAATATTTCCATGTGTACTTTACAATTATTGGTCATGTGGATAGGATTATTCAACCAGACGCCTACACGGATAAACTGATTATTATGAATTATGTTTGAATTGACTCAGACTCAGACTCTTTATTTCGTAAATGATGGCCTGTGAGGTCTATAGTACATTTGCATAAATACAGACTGATCATTGATTTGTTACGAGAGCGCGAGATGTTCACATCGCATATTAAACATTTTTGTTATATAAAGTGCTAAATTATTTATGATAGTAGGATTTTGACTGGACAGCAATTGAATAAACTTTTGGTTTGATGGATACTTGTGAAAATACATTGGTATATATTTATTTCGTAAGGTAATGTATAATGGGCAAACTAATAGAGTATGGTATTCATCTTCAAGGTCATCCCCACAACACGGGCACATAGAGTCAGTAATAATTGTCGAAATGGAGCGTCTATAAGATACAATCTTTAGTTCAGAAGCTGAGCAGCGAAATTTAGAAAGAGTTTGACGCAATTTAATTGATTATCGTATCGAAGGATGGTCTTAAAGGTGCAATAAACTTGTAAAGTGGAAGATTCACTCACACGGGCAAACCAATCTTGCATGCATACATCTTTCGTTCTTAATTTAAATATTCTAATAAATTGTTTTACATCGCAGACGTCCTGGGCTTGCCAAACATATGCAAAGCCATACGAAAATAATATGGATCTAACACAAGATGCCCAATTATAGTAACCTTGAGAATCAAAAGTTTTAAGCATATAGTAACAATGTTTTGTTAAACGATTTTCTGGCATTCTTAGCCAGAATTTTATTACACGAAAATAAATGTTAACAAGAAGAGGCATGCGCCCACATTCACCTAATACTGCGGCATTGGAGGATCTATAACCTAATCTCAAAACATATTTACAAAATTTTGTATGAATTCGTTCAATTTGTTTATATACAAAAAACACCCCATAGTTCTGACCCATATAGAAGGATTGGCTGTATTTTAGAATCAAATATCTTAAAATAAGTGTTAAATGGAAGATCCTGGAATCGATTAAACAATTTCCGAACGGGCCCTAAAGCTTCATCTGCTTGTTTTGCCAAAGTGCTACATGCATTTGAAAAGTTATTTCTGCAAGAAAAGACTACCCCTAGGTATTTGAAATGGGAAACTACTTCTATGGGTTTGCCGTTTAATGACCATTTTTCATGTTTTGATAATTTGCCACCATTTTTAAAAACAACTATTTTACTCTTATCTATATTTACCGTTAATCCCCATTGTATACAATAACGAGAGAGAATATCAATCTTACGTTGTAAGTTAACTACAGTGTCTGCGAATAATGTAACATCATCAGCAAATAACAGAAGACATATTTCCTCGATATCACAGTCAATAGATATTCCGTGGGTATCTTCCGCCAGCATCGTATGAACTAACTCGTCAATGTACATAAGAAACAAAATAGGCGATAACAAACATCCTTGTCTCACGCCTGCATTTGAGGAAAACATGTCTGTAAAATTATGGTAGCCACTCCGAACTGCTGCTTTAACATTTAAGTAAATATTGTCGATAACAGAGAATATTTTACAATGGATTTGCTTCTTGAGTAATATGTACATCAATTTAGACCTGTCTACTAAATCAAACGCCTTTTTAAAGTCCACGAACATACAGTAAAACTTTCCTCCTTTTCTTCTTAGATATTTATGCGCTATACTGTATAACATGAATTGATTGTCAGTAGTTGAGTAATTTTCGCGGAAGCCAGACTGTGATTCAGATATAAGGTGTTGGAGTTCCAACCACAGTTTCAGCCTCGAATCAATAACTGCAGTAAAAAGTTTACCCATAATGTCCAAGAGACTAATTCCTCGATAGTTTCCTGGGTCCGCTGTGTCGCCCTTCTTGTGGATTGGAACTATGAGGCTAGTTTTCCAAGAATCAGGATATATACCAGTATCTAGTATCGAGTTGAATAGTAACACAAGATATGGTATTAGTTCGTGTGTTGTAGTCTTGATGGCTTCCGGTGGTATTCCATCAAGACCAGGAGATTTATTTGATTTTAGCTGTTTAATTACTTTATTTATTTCCTCTTGTGTTATAACCCCTCCAAGAATATCATCACAGTCACCACATTTCTCACAAGTAAACGTGTTATGGTCCGACAGAAATTTTTTTACATCCTTATCGAATTCCGGTGATGTACCGATTTCCGAATTCAGGAGAGCTTTAAAATAATAGAAGCAATCGTCTGGTGGTATATTGTTCGTTTTGGATTTCCCACCACTGTGTTTTTTCACTAATTTCCAAAAACTTTTACAATCCCTATCCCTAGCTGCTGTAGTTATGTCATCCATAATCTTCTGTTCATATGCTTTCTTCTTTTTATAACATAATTCTTTAAATAACTTCTTATTGGTAATATATTGTCTGTGATATATATTTCTATTTGTCTTTTTGAACAAATTTATATATTTATACTTTTGTTTTTTCCTAAAACTACAGTCCTTATCAAACCATGGGGGTTGTGTGTTCACTTTGATAGTCGAATTGTTGGTTGAAACAACTTCAAAGGATGATTGGAAAAGTTCTTGTAGATATCTAACACTGTCGTTTATGTTTGAGTTTAACAATTCTTTAAACTCATCAAGTTTGTCTCTCAGTAGGTTTTTAATGGTTGAGGTAAATGAATCCTTGTTGCTTAAACGATACCTAGTTAAGGTGTGTATTCCCGTCTGCGACGCACGTGATCCACCGTGTGAGTGAGACGGCATGTCAATTTCAGATTGACGCGAGAAGTAGGTCACGATAGGCAAGTGATCTGACAACGATTCGGCTGAAACCTCAAAATCAGTCACTTTATCGAAGATATCGGAGGACACTATACAATAATCTACAACACTTTTTCCGTTTGCGCCTATAAATGTGAACTCGCCAAGTTGATCACTTGGAAAGCGACCATTAGTAAAATGGATATTAAAGTTACAACAAAGGCTAATCAATTGATGACCAAAGTTATTAAGTGTCCCATCTTTAGACATCCGCTTACAATTGAATGAATCGCTGATATATGCAGAATCGTCGATTGGTATATAGTTATGGTTATCCTCTAGAATAAAGTCCTGAACAGTACTGGTCCTGGCGTTAAAGTCCCCTTGAAGTACTATGTTGTAGTCTGGATACAGTGAAGTTAGTTTTAGTAGATGCTCTTCCAATTGCTCTAATCCACTGTTGATATTATTGGTGTTTGGTGATATATATATGAAGCCTAAAATCGTTTGTGACTTTTGGTTTGGGAAATCATACACTAAGAAAAACACACAGTCCTCCCATTCAGGATATACCCTATGGAAGTGATGGATTACATGTATGTTTGACCTGATGTTCACTAATATGCCACCACTGTGTCTTCCTCTAACCTGAGACTTCTTTCTTACACACTGATAAGACGAGTAGTTTTCAAATAGGTTTTGGAAATCGTGTTCAAGTTTCTATGAAGTCACAGACGTGTGATTTTGATACAAACAAATTAACATCATTAAAAGCATTAGATAATTTTGAATAAAGTCCATTTATATTCCAGCAAGAAATAATTGGGTCTGTGAAATTGTCATAACATATTCTCGGTTGTTGTTCATGTTCCTGTTTGTCGAGGCCTCGGCCGCACTCCTAGGTGTCGTTGTGTATGTCGTCTGCTTCAGCATGTCGTCTGCTAGAGCTGCTGGTGTTGTTCTGGTCTCTATGCTGAGAAGGGCTGTCGTAATTCTTACGTGTTCCAACTCTGATAAGCTTCTCCTTGCCCCAGTCGTAAGTGTAGATCTTGTCTGCAAATATCAGTTTATCAAACGAGATGTAGCTTTGCTCCCCATTTTCTTTAAACTCAGTCTGGAACTCTCGCAACTTTGCTCTTTTTTCTCTCACTGTTTTTGTGTAATCTTCTGTAAATCTGTATTTTCTGTTTGTTTTCAACTTATCTCTTGAAATGGACTTAATTGTTTCTTTATCTTTGAACGATGAAAATTGCATGATTATTGGTCTGGGGGAGGTTTTTGTGTTTAGTCTATGTACTTTTTCAAAGTTGATTGATTCTGGATGTTCAATATCAAGTTCGGCCTTTATGAAATCTCTTACTTTCTTTTCACTGGCTTCCCATGTTTCAGCCCCATTTTCTTCCAAACCAAAGAGAATCAAGTTCTTCCTTCTCATTTGACTCTCATTTCTATCAATTTTGACGTTCAGATATTCTATTTCTTTGCGCATTTTCTCATTTTCATTCCAAAGAATTTCTTGATCGTTTCTTAATTCATTTACTGTTGATGTGAGTGATTTTATGTCATCTCTCATTTCCGCCATAACACTTTGGTTTACAGTCACTTTACGCTGAATATCTTTCAATATAGAGTGTATGTCCACTTCTGGGTTACCTGCATATTCATCTTCTTCTGTCTGAACTTGCACTAGTCCTGTATGGTTTCGGGTTGAGAGTCGAGTCTGTCGTCCACGGCCGCTATCACTTGTCCCGGCTCGTCCTCTACCGGGTGGTCCCGGTTTGGGCTCCACGGACCCGCTCATTAACAGCAGAACACAGACGACGAGTGCTGTTTGCAGTTGGCATCTTATCAAACCGCCGCAGATACATATAGTCTTTAAAGTCTTTTTATGTGACTTACTGCGGATACAAAAAGTACCATATTTAGCTCGCCACTGCTCATTTGAGATGCCCATGTTCAATTTTCATCACAGCTCACTTCAAAACAAACGCCTGTCCACCATTGTAGGTGGCGCTGTTTGAATTGTATACTATATTAACACACTAAGAAATAAACAAAAAGGATCGGCTTAGGCTTACTTCCGAGAGTATGTGAATGTTCGGACTTCAACAAGCAATAGAAAACCTTATAAGGCATGTCACTAGCATGAATATCATTAAACTAAAATCACATAAATTCACCAATATCAATCTGGATTTACAACAGGCGATTTTACCGTTTATCAGTTAACCTATTTATATAATTTCATAAACAAAGAAATAGTCATGATGAAGGTAAAGAAATAAAAGCGGTATTTTTGTGATATCAGTTAAGCCTTCGACAGAGTATGACATAAATGTCTCTTCTGTAAACTATAGAGATACGGTGTGAATGGTTCGCTCCTCGATTGGTTTAAAAATACCTTGCAGATGGCAAACAGTATAAGTTATAAATGGTTCTAAATCAAAGAAGAAATTTGTATTGGCTGAAGGCTCCCAGGGATCCATATTAGGACCCCTCCTGTTTTCAGTATTCATCAATGATATTGTTTATGATATAGAACGTAACATAAGATTATTTGCTGATGATACTTCACTTTATGTTAAAATAGACAACCCAAACGAAGCTTACAATATGCTGAATAATGATAATGATCTGAAGAATTTCTGCTTGGGTGATAAATGGAAAGTTAAATTTAATCCTGCAAAATCTGAAACTATCTTGTTTACAAAGAAACGAATTGAAACCTCACTACCAATTTAACCATGAATGGCCAACTCATCTCAGATGTAGAATATCATAAACCTCTTGGTTTAACTTTTTCAAAAAGATGGGCAGTGGCACTCTCATATTGAACAGATTGTTAATAGAGTTAGTCCGAAGATCAACTGTCTACGGAGTCTTGAATACTGATTAACGGGTAAAAGTCTAAAAACTTTATATAGTTCATTCATTCTTCCAATGTTTTACTATTGCGATCAAATATGGAATAATTGTTACAAATCACAAGAGTTACTCCTTGAAAAGTTGCATTTAGACGCACTAAGAACAATCTTCGGTGCTGTAAAGGGTACAACTCACAAAAAGTTGAAACGGGCTTCTCTTCACTAGCCATTAGACTATATAAACATATAAAAAAGTTTGTTCTAAAAAATGAAAGCGAATATAACGCCTGATTACCTGTCCGAGCTCATTCCTCCAACGATAAATAGTCAATAATTTTATGAGTTAAGAAATGCTGAATACAGTACTATTTGGTAACAAGACAATATCAAATTATATTAATGCACAAATAATCCAGTCTGTTCATTAGTTTATTTCTCTTAGTAAATGATTCTCATGAATATCTCTAAAAATGATGTTGTGTTTTTCCACGTCAATGTATATATTGATGGTATTTATGGAGTAATTATCCTGTTTTATTGTTCTTCTGGGGAGAGACGTTTATACAGGGGAAATCCTGTTTGTTGACCCCCATGTACCTGTGTACATGAATAAATATTATTTAAACCACATAAATTCACTTAACAAATTAAAATAGGTCGCTGATCAAATAGTTGTAAGAGTTACATAAACAAGCCAGGTATGATACAAAAGCATAATTGACGTGTTTCTCAGCAAATAACATCTCACCATCAGCTGTAACTGTTACATAAACAAACACAGCCAGGAATGATACAAAAGCAGGAAATCAAAACGGTACTCAGTACAGCTGTATTCCTGATGCTAAAATATTAAACACTTCTATTTCATCTTTACATAACCAAATTTGTGACTTATGTTCATAAACTTGTTGACGAATATGAAGAAGTACTTTGAGTTTGGGCATTACTCCTCAAAACAAAGTGTGCCCTTTAATACAATAAACAAAACATTTTCAGAATGGTACCACACCCCTACTCCTTCATGTCCAAACATCTCTGATCAGTCATGATTAATTTAGCACTTTTCACAATATAATGAGAGCTAGCATCAGTTTGACTTTTCAATATTATACAATCAAAGACTGATGATGAAGTCAATACCTGTTTTTATTGACCTTCGAAAACAGTATTGTTTTCTTGTGTACATAAAATAGGTATTGACCGAATTCACCGGTCCATTATTGTTTTACTATCCTGATGTAGTATTCGGTTGAGTCCGTCGTCCGTACATATGTACGAATGGAATAATTCAAGTAGTGTTTACTGGATACTTTTCATATTTTGCATGTAGGTTCATCATAGGGAGAGTAATTTCCTACAGACATGTGTGACATTGACCTCATCTCAAGGTCACAACAAGACTTTGCCATTTTCCCCATGTTAGCGGGATATCTTAAGAACCGTTCACTGGATTCTCTTCATATCTTACACAAAGCTTCTCTTAGAAAAGGCAAAGGGCTGATTAGACATCATTTTCAAGATCACAGCGGAACTTTGAATTATTTTGTGTGAATATTTTAGCCTTAGGTGAATATAGAAATATGACGACAATGGCATGTGTCCGTTTTACTTTTGCTCATATATTGCCATCGACATATCATAAGACTTAGTCTGTGTTAGTGAGAGATATACCCGAATACCTTGAATGAATGAAAATATTTAGGGTATCATTTGATCCACGAGGAAAAGAATGGGTACATCTGTCTTTTACCCTGCTTCAGTTGAGTGTAAACGGATACTATTTCATAATATTTCTAAACAAAAACAGCTGTTAACAAGCTTGAGTATGAAACGCACAACCCAAACACGCCCTCATCTGTGACAACTCCCTGGTACACTCATCTCGTGCTGCGTTGTATGGTTACCCATGTTCGGGGCTCGAAATCTTATTGATATGGCCCAATGGCTGTATTATCGACACACACGCACGTGCATCTCGTTGAAATGTACAGCTAACGCAATAACTAATGTCAATATGGCCAAAGTTTAGGGAAACAGAAGCACGTTTCAGTATGTTAAAGGGCACTTTTTTTGCAAATCTAATTTTTTTAAATTTCCCATTTATAATGATAGATTATGTATTTTATATTTACTTGAGAGGGTAAAACATCTTATTACTCAAACCAATTATCCAAAGTGGTAATAACGGTGTTGCGTATAAAGCAAAAATTGCATGGTGGCCATTTTATTGTGAACACATTTTATTATTTCGAATGACAAAAACGATTCCCTTGGCTTTACGGAACCATGTATACTCATTTTTTTAAACGTTTTTCTCCGAAGAGAGAAGGGTGTTTTACTATTGGTGACTTTATTTTCATTTCATTTCATCGACTTATTTCAGCGAAAAAACGTGCTACTGCTCCTTTACAGGTACATCCATTGTGTTTAATAAAATTTTATTCGGCTTTAATACGTTCCAACACACCAAAGGTGATGTTTACAATACAAACAAATGCACTTAGCTTGTATATTCATCCCCAATCGCCAAACATATCATAACTATTAGTTTCAAATTTAAATCGAGTAACATCATTATGCATGTGCAGAAACCGACAGTGTACGTCCTATTTACATGCACAGTTGTTATATGACCAATTAAACATTATAAACCCAAATTTTTTATTTTGTGTGGTTTAAATAAGAGTCCAAAATTACGTTTGACTCATTGGCGCACGCCACACGCAGTGCATTGTCCGGTTTTCGATCAGAAATCGATACTTTTACCTTCATATCGTCAATATACTTAGTCAAGTATCATCAAAATGGTAGTTTTCGGTAACAGTTGGTACTTCTCGATAAAGTAAGACCATTTATAACGTTTGGCATATTTGACCCCAACAACACAATGGATGTACATTTAAGACATTTTGCACCCAAGATTAAATAACGTTCATATATAAAAAGACATACAGAAATTTATGATTGCATCACGCATTATAAGAACATGAAAAGATGTACATCTCGTCCGGCCAGAAGGCAACAGGACACAGGTACGGTTCTATCCTAGGTTTCAAATGAAACCTTTGTAAAAGTCTTATGTGTTCATATATAACCTGACATTTTAAAAAGTGTCCCCACTTAAAGTTGGAAATCTAAAACATTTACTCCCTTGATTTCTCAGTTGTTAAAAAGTGTAAGTTTATAAGAAAAGTGTAGGTTTATCAGAAAAACTGTTGGTATATCAGAAAAAAGTGTAAGTGTATTGGCTTATACATCTATACTTGTAACAAAAGAAACCACAGCAACGAGACCGGAAGTAGGGGAAAATGCCATTATGATGCTTCCTGAACCTCATAACCTCTGCTGCACATAGACCATATTCTGGTAAAATCCCCTGGCAATGAAAGAGTGAAGGGGAGAGAATTCTTTATCTGTTTATTTATTTGATATTATTCCATTTTAAAGTACATTTCCATATATGTCAAAATACACTGTGCACATGATTGTACATGGAATGCCATTTATTGGGTTATATAGGATTTCTGAAAAGCATATGGAGGCACGACCAGAATGAGTGCATGGAAGCTTGCATGTTTACAATTTGAGAAAGCAATATACTTTTTTATTTCGTAATATTTTATCATTTCTTGTTTTAATAATTTAACATTTGGTTGACCTCCCTTAATTTTGGTTTTGTAGAGGATTAATTATGTACTGAGAATAATTGCGTTTATATAGAGGATTATTATAACTACCTTTAAATTCAAACAATATATTCTCTTCAGTGAGATTAATATTTCCTTCTGTGTAATGTGCAAGTCATTCTGCAAGTTTTCTCCATGTGATTTCTGCATATTGACATGAATAGAACACAAGTGAAGGGGTTTCAACTGAAACATTACTGTACAGACTGTAAATTCTACATACCACATCTTAAACAGTAACGTATTGGTACTTCATTTTATGAATAATCTTAGATTGAAAACATGTTAGTTCACTACTCTTTTTACATCATGATTGATATTTTTTACACTGTGTCAGTATATTCGTTTTGCAAATATTCTTCCCATGTAAACAACTGACTATAAGATAAATACTTGCGTTTGTAAATTTTCTGCCAACAGATGAAATCATCGCTGATATTCGGTAAATGCTTCACATTTTCATTGATTATGCCATCGTATGTCCCTTTGAGTCAATTCTTAGCAAGTGCTCGATATCCTGCTATTGTATTCGTAGGCGTGAACTTTTATTGATAACAAATCTAATATTTATATTTAAATGGATCAAATAGAACAGTCTTCTATTGTGAATCAAATGTATTTTAGACTGCATTAAACTGTATAATCCAATTTCCTGAAAATTAAAAAATGATAATGTTTCATCTTCACATCGTTGAATACCAACTGTTATTATATTCCTTCACGTGTCCACTCGTGCATGCTGGCGTGTGTCTGTCCGTTCGAAATCGTTTTTGGAGCATATCTCAAAAGCTTTATGACTTTGAAACTTCAAATTTAGAACGGAAGTAATCTATATGGCGCTGTTATGCCTTTTAGGGGTCTTACTATCATGTTCTTATTGTTCTTCTGGTCAAATAGAAGACGAATTTCACATATTGTTAGTTTGTGATGCTTTTTCTGTCTGTCAAAAGAAGTATTTAAATTGTATTTATGTCAATCCACAAACTATGTATAATCTCTTTAATTCTAAATATATTGATGTCTTAAACGGTCCGATTTTTACGTCCATCTGTCCATCCTTGCGTGCGTACGGACGCACCCACGGATGTCCTAGTGTTTATATAATTGTTTCCATCCTTTCCTCATTTGGATTCATTTCGATCCTATACTGAACGTGATTCATTTTAATTATATTTTCATTTGGATTCATGAGATGGGTAGATGGTAGGACGGGTTCTTTAGGTAGTTTTTAACGTTGAAAGTTTTTCGGGCTTAGTGTTGTTTCCAGGGGATAAATAAATAACTATATGAATTAGAAACTTCAAAGTTGGATGTTACCAATATGGTATTGTTGTGCATTTTAAACTCGACGGTTCAAATAATTTTAGAAATATTTTAAAGTGAAAGTGAAAGTTGACTTGATCGACTAGATTATGTTTTCCAATTTATTAATATTTTATGACGGTGATAAAACTACAGGCTGGGGCATGTGAGCTGTGATCACTTTTGCTTTAAAACCGACCTTCACGAAGACTAGTAAATTATAAAAGGTAACGTGCAGGCAAATAGCTGGTCTAGACAATAAGCATTAGTTATTAGCAGAGAAAAAGACCTTTTTAAATTTTTGTTCCAAGAAAAATGTCTCTTTTGCCAAACGAAGTAAGACCGCGGAATTGTCCAACTAGCATACTAAATGATAATGGACTGAAAATACACTCTTGAAGTACAGAACTAGATGAGAAACACACGATTTTATAACTGAAATTGATGTACTGTTCGTATCGCCACGTAGTATCGTATCTAAAATAGTGTTTATGGCAAGACTATATTATTCATTGGTATACAATATACGCCATACATCTCTGAAGATAATCAATTTATGAAAGATAATATCGACCCTAAGACTTTATCATATATTTTTGGGCGAACACATTATCAACAGCTGAAATCTAGGGGGAAATTGCAAGATTAGAACTAATTACAACCCATAATCTGTGCCTGTTCCTTTAGATTTGGTACGTTTGTTTTCTGGACAAATGCTGAATATAACTTATAGATAAGGTAGTAAACTGTAATGAAATAATTATTTGCATGCAATTTAATGTACGAGTGAATGTATTTCTGATAAGAATCACAATCAGATTATTTCACCCCGTACCTCCACAAAACGTGGAAATGAAGAAAAATACCTAAAAATATGAAAACTAATATTACAGGATCCAACATATGCCCTTTACTGTTACTGGTCAATATTTTATATGCATTTTGAAAATATTCTTTTTTCATTTTGATATAGTACGTTATTCAGCGAGGTATAATCCTAACGAATAAAAATAAAGTACTCCCCGTGTTTTATATTTATCTAATTTTAATATCACAATCTACTTTATTTCAAAGTTCAAAAGAACCCGTCGAGTCCTACCATCTACCATCCAAATGTTTATATAATTAAAATAATCACATTCAGTTTAGGATCGAAATACAGACAAATGAGGATAGGATGGAAATGAATCCAAGAAAGGACGCACGTATGATCAGACGGACGTCGGACGCCATGCCATGCCAAAAGCCAATCAGGTATTTCAGGAGCTAAACAATCGGACTATTTACGGTCAAATTTAAAAAGTATTTGGACCTTGGAGTAGAGATCCCTATTAGTCACTATAGCACCATGTGGTTAACTTTTATGTCAAATTTGATCATGATGAGCATATAGAATGTAAATTGATCATGATGAGCATATAGAATGCAAATTGATCATGATGAGCATATAGAATGTAAATTGATCATGATGAGCATATAGAATGTAAATAGATCATGATGAGCATATAAAGTCCAAATTGATCATGATGAGCATATAGAATGCAAATTGATCATGATGAGCATATAGAATGCAAATTGATCATGATGAGCATATAGAATGCAAATTGATCACGATGAGCATATAGAATGCAAATTAATCATGGTGGGCATATAGAATGCAAACTGATCACGATGAGCATATAGAATGCAAATTAATCATGGTGGGCATATAGAATGCAAATAGATCATGATGAGCATATAAAATTAGGATGAATCATGATGGGTATGGGATTGAAATTTATCCTCATTGAAAAAGGATGCAAATGAGTCCTCATGAGTATAGGATTGAAACGGATCAAAATGAGTGTAGGGTGGAAGTCAATCTGAATTGAAAATGGATGGATATAAATCCTAACGAGTACAGGATGAAAATTAGTCAATTTTGATGAAAATGGATCATGATGAGTACAGGATATAGATGGAAAAGAATCATAATGTGTACAGGATGGAAATTAATCCTAATTGAAAAAGGATGGAAACGAAGTCTCATGCGTACAGGATGGAAATGGAAACAGTTCAATAATTTGATAAAAGAAACTTACGATCACGTTTCCAGGTTCCTTCTTCCTCCAAACCTACTGTATGGTTGGTTAGTTGCTGTGAGTGCATCGCACATCTCCGGTCCTCATCTTTGTAGGAAAAAGACCAACACTGTGGATTCTGATGGCACAGAACTCCACAGCGTATTATGCTCATCACTTTATGTTCGACTACATCTGATTCAGAATATACAGTCGTCCCTTCATACACTAACTGTTGCTTTTCTTTCTTAAAGAACGAAATGAAACTTGAATTTGAAATCTTCAGGAATATCAAGCAAAACAATACGAAATTTGGATATGGAAACATGTCTTCCTCCTCGTTGAGGTTTCCAAGATCTAATTGAAAGCTGTGTTCAAATGTCAATTGTTGGAGTAAAAGATGAATTGTGTATTTTTAAACATATGCATAATATATGTTTCCATTGTGTTCAGCGACGAAAATGAAATCGAAGTTATTTTTGCTTCATCAAATAGAATATGAAACTTCAATTAACATATACGTCTGTCAATACATAACGACTTGCCAAACTATCTAATCTAAACATAAACTCCTGAATGAAAGGTTAAGTGTGCACTTCCAAGCAAATATGACTGTACTGGGTCATTTATACTGGTTTGGTACGGATGGCTGGATGGATGGATGCCGGACACCATGCTATAAGCCCATTGTGCTTTCAGGCCTGATGACTTAGAAATGGAACTTGTGTGTCAAATCAGTTTGAAGAAACAGACAATAACCTAATGGGAGAATGCTGCAGTCAAATAGGTTTGCAACTACATTATGCATAATTAAATACACTGTCATAAATACTATTCATTGCTTGCAAATTGTTCTTTTAAAGAATATTTGTGATGAACACATACCATGTGTGTAAATGAAACTTTGATACCTTGTATTCATAACACATTTGTTACATAATATTAAAATTGTTAAGCCAGTATACATTTAATTAAAATAAATATATACAATATTTCAATAACATTTTGCTTACTTTTGATAAAGGGAATTTTATTGGCAGAGGACCACACCGTTTTTCAAATGGAATATTATCAAGTTTAAATCAATCATTATGCCACCATCATACTTTTCCTGGGGTAGGCTCCATCCGCAGAATAAATATTCATCATTCTCGTTCACAATGTCATGTAAGCGAGCTGACTTATGATTTTTTAAATATTGGCATCATATCAGATTCGACATGTGAATCAGCTGATTTATATAAATTTTAAAAAATCACTTCATGTTTAAGTGCTGTTTACATGATGAACACAGAAAGGAAATGTTTAACCTTTTAGAATTACATGTACATGAGAATGATATACATTTAGATGAACTTATAACAAAACTGTCAGTAGTATATGTATAAGCGCGTACATAAACGGATGATACTGTCGATCTGTCATTAATTATTAACTCATAATGAATACTCTTGAATGTCACTTTGCTTGTTTGCAATTTAGAATTAATTGTCAGTTTGTGTGTTTGCAATAGAAATGAACGATGTCAAAGCCTCATTCAAACTCTTGTGAGCGAAGTGAACTCTCAACCAATCAAAATTCTGGAATATGTGTAAAGTTGGAAAATATTGAAAAATGAACGATGTCAAGCAAACTCGTTCGTTCACAAGATATTGAATGAGGCTTTGATATCATTGATTTTCCATTGCAAACACACAAACTGACATTCAATTCTTAATTAACTCTCTAATTTATCGTATCATTTCAGTAACTTAATTTCTTGGGGTAATTAAATGGTCTTCATGTGCAATTGGTACTCAATACGTTCACGTGCTTCTCAAGTCTCTGAAATTTGTTTGAGCGGATTCGAACATGCAATCCTACCCTACCAAACACTACACTACACTACACTACACTACATTACACTTCACTACACTACGCTACACTACACTACACTAACAATAAACCACAATGAATTTCTGAGAGGGCTATTTGTATTCATGCTTCTCTAGCTGTGGTGTTTTGAGCTCTGCAATTGTCTTCTCTCAGGTATTAGGTACCACTTCAGAAAAGAGTTCTGCTAGTTGTCAACTCATGTGTCTAATTTGTTTTAACATAACCAAATTTTCTCACAACCATATTCCCCTTCCCTATATTTCTTTTCTGTTTATCTATCCTGCATAAACTTCACGTGATTACATGTCTTGAAAACAATTCGCTTGCACATCATAATATTTTTCATGTACTAATCTTGCGTATATACGTTTTTAGCTTGTTGATTTTTAAAAATAATTCTTCCTTCGGCATGGGTCGTGTTATATATACTTCTGTTGAATTTTGTTGAAATTGGTTTTCAGTACGTTTAATTGCATTACTCTTGAGTGAAATCGTACATATACTTCTCCTGACGCTGCAAATTTTGCGCAAACGTCCGTCACGCATTCATTGACACCCAGTGCTTAAAATATTAGTCTGATATTCCCCTTATGCATATATTATTCCTGTACAGCTGCGAACCGAAAGTTTGTTCACCTACATGTGTACATTAGTGCAAATATCATGTATATTGACATTTATTGTTACGTCAATAAAATTACATCACGTACAATGACAATGAATCATCATATATCCATGAGTGAAACAATCATTCCCAAACATATCCTATGATCGTCACGGCAACGGTGCATGTTTATGAAATTTGGCATAATGAAATAGGCAGGAGGGGTCAATTTTTGAAAATTCTAATTCATTAATTTTCGAATAAACGTTTTCATATTTACGAAATGAAAACAAATTCATCACAAATACATTAATAAGCTGAGTTTTGGTGGAAATGTATGATGTGTGTTGGACCCAGTTGATCACTTACTGAATATTTCACGGAAGAAAATAAAAACTGTAGTTTTGAAAAGATTGACCCCTGGTCACTTCACAGAGCTGCAAAAACTGTCCCTGTTTACTATGATATACTAAGCAGATTATGTTATGGAACACTCAACTGTCTTCTTATAATGTAAAATGCAAAATGATCGGACTAGTTTTCGCGTTGATATGATGCATCAAAGACATGCCAAATTACATGATATTTGCACTAAAATGAACAAGTAGATGAACAATTTTTCGGTACGCAGCTGTATTTACTTGTCTTACATGTATACTTATGTTTCTTTAACTACTTTTGCATTTTATTTAGTTTGAAATTTGTCTCCTGCATTATTGCTGTTTTATGGTCAATATTCTTGTGATTAATGAATGATAACCTGATCACGGCTTGGGTATACATGTATTAGTAGCGTGTCTTATGCCAAGTTAATACAAACCTGACGTCGTTCTCTAACAACCTGTTTCTAATAGAGCCCTGGTAATAAATCCACAACAGGTGATCATATTGAACGAGTGAGGTTTTTTCCCAACTGTTAATTATAGCAAACGATTCAATTATCTGATCTAATGACGAGCAAAGAACTAAGTAGATATTCTATTTTGTGTGTCACCGTTACATCGTGGTTTATTTCCTGGGAAATGTGATCAGACGGAAATGTTCTAATGAACTGATGGAGAGTCTAATAGCAACATATATTTAAACTTTATGCGCTATGATGATACTATGATACCCATGATTGCACTACAGGCCTGTGTCCTTCTAAGTACCGTAATAAAGATTGATGCGCTATGTAAAGTTATCTATAACGAATAGAGATGGGTTTTTTTTATATATCCTCATACTTTTCAGAGTACCCTGCAACTGTGTAATGAAGAAGTCGATATTCACGCAAAAGATTGTTTAAATCTTGAACTACATCACTTTGTTTTGAAGATTCTTTTCTAACCGTTAAAAAAAAGCACACAGGTATATCAATGACCATATTTATTAGAAAACAATGTTTAGAAATTTATGTAAGAATTCAGGAACGTAATTAGACATTTAGTTTGTTAAATAGAAGCTTAATCTAGCCTTGTTTTAATCTTTACAAAAAGGTCAGAGTTAAAGGTAAGCCATGTGTTATGCTTGACAAATCCAACAGTATGAAACCATTACCCATTTTAATAAAAATTAGAAATATTGACCTTATCAATAAACGAAAATAAAGGTTGCTGTTTTGTATAATGGTCCTATTGTCATTTTACATCAAAAGTAAAACTATTAACTGAAAAGAAATATTATCCGAGAAAACATCTCAAGAAATATTTATTAAAAGTAAGATAATATGTTTTTAAATAACTTAAACTTTTGAAAATTTCTAACAACTGGAAATGATACTTATTACACATAGTTATCTTTTAAATAAGAAAATACAGAAATATATATTGGAAGCTTCTTTTATGAGCATCTTAAAGGGGCAGTAGCGCGTTTTTTGGCTAAAATAAGTCGATGAAATGTATTTGAAAAATAATTTCACCAATCGTAAAACACCCTTCTCTCTTTAGAAAATCAAGTTAAAAATGAGTGTCCATGGTTCCATAAAGCCTTGGGAATCGTTTTTTGTCATTCGAAATAATAAAATGTGTTCACAATAAAATGGCCGCCATGCAATTTTTGCATTATACGCAACACCGTTATTGCCACTGCGGGTAAGTGGTTAGTGTAATAAGATGTTTTACCCGCTTAAGTAAATATAAATGACATAAACTATCATTATAAATGGTAAATTTTAAAAAATAAAATTTGCAAAAAACGTGCTACTGCCCCTTTAAAGGTTTATGAACACGTTAAATGATAGTACCTAACAATTCCAATGCACAAGAAATGCAAGCCACTTAAAGCTGAAAATAACTTAGCATTGTTATATATGAGTTCATTTTATCTGCAATAACATAAATACAAGGCTTGTACATTTTGGGAGAGAGAGAGAGAGAGTTCCCCTCTGGCCACGTTACAACTTTTCGCAGACGCCTCCACTCAAGGGCGGGGAACCAATCTGGGTTTACAACAAACGGCAGGCATGTGGTCTCCAGTGCAAGCGGAGCGCCACTATATATATGTGGAGTGAACTCGGACCCTACTCCAGGGGAGGCGCAGGGTCTTTTTACCTCATTTGCAAAAACGTTAAGGAGATAGACAAGAATCAACTGGGGGCCAGTGTACCTCACGTCGGCAGTTTTGGATGCCTACAAGGCGGCTTAGCTCCCTGCTCCTGGTCGCTCAAACCCTCATGAGATCAGAGCAGTCTCAGCAACTATGGCCTTCAGAGCAACATTCCTGTAGCAGACAGTAGAAGTCGGGTATGCTGTTCGTAAACCATTACTTACGCGACGTGTCTATAGCAGATTTAGAAGGCGTGGCGAGGCTAGGTCCTCAAGTGTTTGCCCAACAGCGTACCTCCTCGGGGCACCCGTCCAGGGGGTTCCCTTTGTCACGTTAAGGGGTCAGTCCTTCTTTTTGAGTGCGCTTTAATAAACTTCGCATCACACTTTTACTGTGGTTGTTGTCATGTTTTTGATTAGTTAGTTGGCGACCCTTACGGTCAGTTGGCGCCGGCCACAGAGGTTAATTCAGCTTTCTAGCCGCTCATCCTAAGCCGGTTTTACAGTCGTCAACCCCTCTCCCCTTCGGTGGTGGAGGGTCGAGTTACCTTTCGCTCTCAGGTTGCCTTGCAGCCCATCTCCTTCAGTGGCATCCTGGCTACCGTGAGTCAGTACGTTTTTGACTAAACGTCATTATTTATACTCACCGTTGATAACTCACCGGTCTTTATTTCACTCCCACCTCCCCTTCTGCGAGTCTGAGAGCTGCCTTCGTCAGTGCTCCAGGAGGAAGGAATGACGTACAAGGGTAAGCTACCTAGCGGGGATATTTGTCAGTTGTATATATGGTCAAGTGATTAATTGAGAGGAACTCAATTGGCTACGGTGAGTTATCAACGGTGAGTATTGCCCTTTCTCAAAACGTGAGTTATCTTCCTTGACGGCCGCTAATAAAAAAACTGCGCATGTCTCAATATGGGCTCTTCGCCTTCCGAGACGTACAGCGGAACGTCAAGATGTCACCCAAGCCATGATATTGATGCATTTGTAGCAACAACAGCCGAAGAGTTATCAATGGAAGAAAGAAACCGTTACATCGATTCCCTGTACGAAATTGAGACGGGTGTGGTTACAGCGATGCAAACTTATTCATGTAGATTTCAAGTATAGTAGAAATGACAGCACAAGGTTATGTTCTGAGAACTTTGTGGGACAGCAAGGACCAACTCCATCCATTACCAAGTGTTTTTCCAAGACATTCACAACATCGGTTTTAAAATTTATAAATAACCACTAGTGTCAAGCATTGATTCATTATCAACGTAATTATTTTTCCTGAAATTGCTGTACAAAGTTGATAAAATGCCATAAAATTTCTGATAGAATCAATCTTATGAATCTTACGTTTATATACTCTATATTTTAATTGTGACGTTGATTTTAGATGAAAATTATAATAAAATTATAAGCACTCGGCAAGTCTTGGATATTAGTAAAAATCCTATATGAACTTGATGTATTTTGGTGAGATTCTCTACATTTTTTACAATAAGGCCTAGATAAGCTAAAGTTATATATTTAATTTTGCGCTGATAATGTACATTACTTTTGTGTAACGTTTCCCCCACATTTTTTTCAGAATGTTTAGACTGGAACCAGTGACTCTCGTATGCTTCAAGATGAAGACGCATATGAAGACATGAGGCTTGATACTGAAACTGAAGTTACAAGTGTTTGTGATTCTATGGAAGCGTATAAGGGTCACATGAACAAATATTTTTGAAAATATTATCTCCTAATTAGTACTTAGTATCTCCTAATTAGGACTTATTATCTCCTAATTAGTACTTAATATCTCCTAATTAGGACATAGTATCTCCTAATTAGGACAAAACATCTCTTAATTAGGACAAAACATATCCTAATTAGTACTTAATATCTCTTAATTAGGACATAACATCTCCTAATTAGTACTTAATATCCCCTAATTAGGACATAATGTTTCCTAATTAGGACTTAAACATAGTACTGTTTTGAGGTTTAATGGGGTTATTTCTGAAATATTGTTTTTAAAAAATGGCATACCACTTCTTTATTCACAGACTTTGGAAGACTCTGTTCATGTTATTAATCATATGAATACATAAACGAACTTAACTTATTTTCATATTTCAAAACAAAAAGCGCTTTTTTATTTATTTCATGACGTAACAAATGTAGGTCCAGGAAGGTACATTATGCCGACATCATCCCGTAGTTAAAATATACCCTATTCCATAAAGTTTTACCTTAAATACCAAACATTATTTCCAGAATATCCCTTTAAATAGCCACATCAGCACCCATGTGTGTTTAAACAGATCATAGTATCATACTTTAATGAATGAAATTTGTAATATCTATTAAAGAAATACATCCTCATCATAGACTTTCAAAACCGACTCTATCCGGCAGAAATATTTCTGTATGGCTCTATTAAAATTTGGGAGAAGAGAATTAGAGAGAAGCCAGCATAGAGTTAATTAGGAGTGAAATAGGTAGTTGATAGCAGAGGGGATGAATAAAAGGGGATATATAAACTCTGAAAGCTAATCCTTGTTTAGATAGCGTGTGTGTATTTGTATTTGTAGTGATTCCATGAGTTTGCGCTTTATCTAATCGTGTTGAGGCTGAATATCATTAACAAATTGTACTTTATAAGCAGATTCAGTCATTTCAATATGATTTTAAAAGTTGTATACTGTTCATATCTCTGTTTAAATAAGTGATTCAAACATTCTTTTAAGATATCAAATACGTCCCAAGCTTTCATCCAAGACTCAAACGATGTTAAAAACCAACATTATATTAAATGAATAACTATTGATAAACCCCTTTATACGTATTTATAAGATTATGTAGTTCTAATTCGGAATGAAGACATGGTTAACCTCTTTGACCGAATCTCTATGTATTCGAATGCTTGATTTAAAGATTTTAAGTGAATACAGTATAAATCTGTCTGTCAAAGTCAATTAATAAAGAAGTCGAATACCATTTTTTAAAATGTACTTTATTACAATCTTAACTACCAGAATGTCAGTTGAATCTGTTTAGCTGTAGATGTAATAGTGATTTTTTTTAGTTATATTGTATCAAAGATTAAACTTATGACAATTATGCATTACTGATAAATCTATGAAGGCTTCATGTAGACTTTTTCCTTGGATGAGAACAATGGCCCCAGTTATTAATTTAAGAAAGGTATCAAATACTGATTTTAACACTGCTACAATTAAATTAGAATCAACAATCACAATTATTCAGATATAAGCTGATCAAACCTTAAAACTGCACTATGGTTAACTCCTAATTAGTAGATATTAAATCCTAATTAGTAGATATTAAGTACTAATTAGGAGATGTTATGTCCTAATTAGGAGATACTAAGTACTAGTTAGGAGATGTTATGTCCTAATTAGGAGAAACTAAGTCCTAATTAGGATATAATATTTAAAAAAATATTTTTTCATGTGTCCCTAATACTATCACCTAATTAGGAGATACCATTTCCTAATTAGGACTTTGTTATCGCCTAAATAGGAAATCACTATGTCCTAATTAGGAAATAACTAAGTCCTAATTAGGGGTTACTTATGTCCTAATTAGGTGATAACTAAGTCCTAATTAGGAGATAACAAAGTCCTAATTAGGAGTTAGTATCTCCTAATTAGGAGTTAGTATCTCCTAATTAGGAGATAGCATCTCCTAATTAGGTGATAATCAAGTCCTAATAAGGAGATATTTATGTCCTAATTAGGAGATATTTATGTCCTAATTAGGAGATATTTATGTCCTAATTAGGACTTAGTATCTCTTAGAACTCGAAAACTGTTCATGATATCTTTCTGAAACTTCATATGTGTATTACCCACCTACTGAAGTGGTGCCTTATGATATTTGTTTTTCGTTTCCACAGAAACGTGTTGAATTTGGACTTTGTTCAGAGACAGGTTCGTTTCCGGAGCACAGCTCTAAACCTTTTTATTATATCTTCCTGAAACTTCCCATGTCTATTACCCACTAATTGAAGTAAAGCTTTTTGATATGTTCAGATTACTGAAAATAATATTATTTTCCATTTCTTTAGAATAGTGTTGGCTTTGGACTTTGTACAGAGATAGGTTCCTTTCTGGAGTACAAGTACAAAAGTCTTCATCTTATCTTCCTGAAACTTTTGCATAATTGAAGTGGTGCCTTTTGATATGTTCAGACGTTGTGAATAATGAGATCTATACCCTTTGGCGTGGTCAAATCATATATGACAAAACATTTATCTGCCATTTTGGCGTCAACAGACAACAAAATCTGGTTATTTGTTTGTTATTAATGCTACCACAGTATAAATCTGAACAGAAAGTCACAAAACCTACTGGGCATATTCCAATCAATGATTTGTATGCCATGTGCGACTTGTAGTCACTATATAAAAATGACTGAAGTTGAAGTGAACTTGGAGTCTCAGTCAAACTCTCAGTGCAATCTTTAACTACTCTAGTAGTTGGATAATTTTTCTGAAAGAATCTGGCATTGTTGCATTGACATTATCCCTACTGGGCCACTGGATCAAACATGAGATTTGAACATACCAATAATCAACCCATTTATTACAAAGTATGTTGCATGTGGCACTTGAAACTCTAAGTCATGAAGCAAGCAAGAATCATGAAGAATTCATCAATCTGTCTCAGGGAATGGGGCCTTCCACCATCTGTTGTATCTGTGTATTTGTTCATCATTGCACATCTCATCAAACATAACCTCAAATGCAACTGAATTTGGTATACCAGTATAAAACATAATACGCTCATCTGATTTTCTGATATCTTCATAGACAAGCATTGATTTGTCAACTAGTATACCGATTCTTTTTGCTGGCAAAGCCTCTATCTGTGTGCTAGCGTTGAAACACATAGTGGCACATGAAGCTGTATCTGTTTGTACGGAAGCATCCTAGTGCCACAGTAAGATTTTTTTTATCTCATAATTAGGAGATGCTAACTCCTAATAAGGACATAATTAACTCCTAATTAGGACTTAGTTATCATCTACTTAGGAGATACTAAGTCCTAATTAGGACATAAATATCTCCTAATTAGGACATAAATATCTCCTAATTAGGACATAAATATCTCCTTATTAGGACTTGATTATCACCCAATTAGGAGATGCTATCTCCTAATTAGGAGATACTAACTCCTAATTAGGAGATACTAACTCCTAATTAGGACTTTGTTATCTCCTAATTAGGACTTAGTTATCACCTAATTAGGACATAAGTAACCCCTAATTAGGACTTAGTTATTTCCTAATTAGGACATAGTTATTTCCTATTTAGGCGATAACAAAGTCCTAATTAGGAAATAGTATCTCCTAATTAGGTGATAGTATTAGGGACACATGAAAAAATATTTTTTTAAATATTATTTCCTAATTAGGACTTAGTTTCTCCTAATTAGGACATAACATCTCCTAACTAGTACTTAGAATCTCCTAATTAGGACATAACATCTCCTAATTAGTACTTAATATCTACTAATTAGGATTTAATATCTACTAATTAGGAGTTAACCATAGTGCAGTTTTAAGGTTTGATCAGCTTATATCTGAATAATTGTGATTGTTGATTCTAATTTAATTGTAGCAGTGTTAAAATCAGTATTTGATACCTTTCTTAAATTAATAACTGGGGCCATTGTTCTCATCCAAGGAAAAAGTCTACATGAAGCCTTCATAGATTTATCAGTAATGCATAATTGTCATAAGTTTAATCTTTGATACAATATAACTTAAAAAAATCACTATTACGTCTACAGCTAAACAGATTCAACTGACATTCTGGTAGTTAAGATTGTAATAAAGTACATTTTAAAAAATGGTATTCGACTTCTTTATTAATTGACTTTGACAGACAGATTTATACTGTATTCACTTAAAATCTTTAAATCAAGCATTCGAATACATAGAGATTCGGTCAAAGAGGTTAACCATGTCTTCATTCCGAATTAGAACTACATAATCTTATAAATACGTATAAAGGGGTTTATCAATAGTTATTCATTTAATATAATGTTGGGTTTTAACATCGTTTGAGTCTTGGATGAAAGCTTGGGACGTATTTGATATCTTAAAAGAATGTTTGAATCACTTATTTAAACAGAGATATGAACAGTATACAACTTTTAAAATCATATTGAAATGACTGAATCTGCTTATAAAGTACAATTTGTTAATGATATTCAGCCTCAACACGATTAGATAAAGCGCAACTCATGGAATCACTACAAATACAAATACACACACGCTATCTAAACAAGGATTAGCTTTCAGAGTTTATATATCCCCTTTTATTCATCCCCTCTGCTATCAACTACCTATTTCACTCCTAATTAACTCTATGCTGGCTTCTCTCTAATTCTCTTCTCCCAAATTTTAATAGAGCCATACAGAAATATTTCTGCCGGATAGAGTCGGTTTTGAAAGTCTATGATGAGGATGTATTTCTTTAATAGATATTACAAATTTCATTCATTAAAGTATGATACTATGATCTGTTTAAACACA
Organism: Gibbula magus; assembly: GCA_936450465.1. NCBI lineage: Eukaryota > Metazoa > Mollusca > Gastropoda > Trochida > Trochidae > Gibbula > Gibbula magus. Next base: position 48,256,730 of record OW388297.1, read on the forward strand.
CATGGGTGCTGATGTGGCTATTTAAAGGGATATTCTGGAAATAATGTTTGGTATTTAAGGTAAAACTTTATGGAATAGGGTATATTTTAACTACGGGATGATGTCGGCATAATGTACCTTCCTGGACCTACATTTGTTACGTCATGAAATAAATAAAAAAGCGCTTTTTGTTTTGAAATATATGAAAATAAGTTAAGTTCGTTTATGTATTCATATGATTAATAACATGAACAGAGTCTTCCAAAGTCTGTGAATAAAGAAGTGGTATGCCATTTTTTAAAAACAATATTTCAGAAATAACCCCATTAAACCTCAAAACAGTACTATGTTTAAGTCCTAATTAGGAAACATTATGTCCTAATTAGGGGATATCAAGTAGTAATTAGGAGATGTTATGTCCTAATTAAGAGATATTAAGTACTAATTAGGAGATGTTTTGTCCTAATTAAGAGATGTTTTGTCCTAATTAGGAGATACTATGTCCTAATTAGGAGATATTAAGTACTAATTAGGAGATAATAAGTCCTAATTAGGAGATACTAAGTACTAATTAGGAGATAATATTTTCAAAAATATTTGTTCATGTGACCCTTATACGCTTCCATAGAATCACAAACACTTGTAACTTCAGTTTCAGTATCAAGCCTCATGTCTTCATATGCGTCTTCATCTTGAAGCATACGAGTCACTGGTTCCAGTCTAAACATTCTGAAAAAAATGTGGGGGAAACGTTACACAAAAGTAATGTACATTATCAGCGCAAAATTAAATATATAACTTTAGCTTATCTAGGCCTTATTGTAAAAAATGTAGAGAATCTCACCAAAATACATCAAGTTCATATAGGATTTTTACTAATATCCAAGACTTGCCGAGTGCTTATAATTTTATTATAATTTTCATCTAAAATCAACGTCACAATTAAAATATAGAGTATATAAACGTAAGATTCATAAGATTGATTCTATCAGAAATTTTATGGCATTTTATCAACTTTGTACAGCAATTTCAGGAAAAATAATTACGTTGATAATGAATCAATGCTTGACACTAGTGGTTATTTATAAATTTTAAAACCGATGTTGTGAATGTCTTGGAAAAACACTTGGTAATGGATGGAGTTGGTCCTTGCTGTCCCACAAAGTTCTCAGAACATAACCTTGTGCTGTCATTTCTACTATACTTGAAATCTACATGAATAAGTTTGCATCGCTGTAACCACACCCGTCTCAATTTCGTACAGGGAATCGATGTAACGGTTTCTTTCTTCCATTGATAACTCTTCGGCTGTTGTTGCTACAAATGCATCAATATCATGGCTTGGGTGACATCTTGACGTTCCGCTGTACGTCTCGGAAGGCGAAGAGCCCATATTGAGACATGCGCAGTTTTTTTATTAGCGGCCGTCAAGGAAGATAACTCACGTTTTGAGAAAGGGCAATACTCACCGTTGATAACTCACCGTAGCCAATTGAGTTCCTCTCAATTAATCACTTGACAATATATACAACTGACAAATATCCCCGCTAGGTAGCTTACCCTTGTACGTCATTCCTTCCTCCTGGAGCACTGACGAAGGCAGCTCTCAGACTCGCAGAAGGGGAGGTGGGAGTGAAATAAAGACCGGTGAGTTATCAACGGTGAGTATAAATAATGACGTTTAGTCAAAAACGTACTGACTCACAGTAGCCAGCATGCCACTGAAGGAGGTGGGCTGCAAGGAAACCCGAGAGCGAAAGGTAACTCGACCCTCCACCACCGAAGGGGAGAGGGGTTGACGACTGTAAAACCGGCTTAGGATGAGCGGCTAGAAAGCTGAATTGGCCTCTGTGGCCGGCGCCAACTGACTGTAAGGGTCGCAAACTAACTAATCAAAAACATGACAACAACCACAGTAAAAGTGTGATGCGAAGTTTATTAAAGCGCACTCAAAGAGAAGGACTGACCCCTTAACGTGACAAAGGGAACCCCCTGGACGGGTGCCCCGAGGAGGTACGCTGTTGGGCAAACGCTTGAGGACCTAGCCTCGCCACGCCTTCTAAATCTGTGATAGACACGTCGCGTAAGTAATGGTTTACGAACAGCATACCAGACTTCTACTGTCCGCTACAGAAATGTTGCTATGAAGGCCATAGTTGCTGAGACTGCTCTGATCTCATGAGGGTTTGAGCGACCAGGAGCAGGGAGCTCAGCCGCCTTATAGGCATCCAAAACTGCCGACGTGAGGTACACTGGCCCCCAGTTGATTCTTGTCTATCTCCTTAACGCTTGTGCAAATGAGGTAAAAAGACACTGCGCCTCCCCTGGAGTAGGGTCCGAGTTCACTCCACATATATATAGATGAGTAGAGCGGGTCGACCAGTGAGCAATTGCCAGGCGAATCGCATCTAATTCCAAAGCATTGATGTGGCGCTCTGCTTGCACTGGAGACCACATGCCTGCCGTTTGTTGTAAACCCAGATTGGTTCCCCACCCTTGAGTGGAGGCGTCTGCGAAAAGTTGTAACGTGGCCAGAGGGGAACTCTCTCTCTCTCCCAAAATGTACAAGCCTTGTATTTATGTTATTGCAGATAAAATGAACTCATATATAACAATGCTAAGTTCTTTTCAGCTTTAAGTGGCTTGCATTTCTTGTGCATTGGAATTGTTAGGTACTATCATTTAACGTGTTCATAAACCTTTAAAGGGGCAGTAGCACGTTTTTTGCAAATTTTATTTTTTTAAATTTCCCATTTATAATGATAGTTTATGTCATTTATATTTACTTAAGCGGGTAAAACATCTTATTACACTAACCAATTACCCGCAGTGGCAATAACGGTGTTGCGTATAATGCAAAAATTGCATGGCGGCCATTTTATTGTGAACACATTTTATTATTTCGAATGACAAAAAACGATTCCCAAGGCTTTATGGAACCATGGACACTCATTTTTAACTTGATTTTCTGAAGAGAGAAGGGTGTTTTACGATTGGTGAAATTATTTTTCAAATACATTTCATCGACTTATTTTAGCCAAAAAACGCGCTACTGCCCCTTTAAGATGCTCATAAAAGAAGCGTCCAATATATATTTCTGTATTTTCTTATTTAAAAGATAACTATGTGTAATAAGTATCATTTCCAGTTGTTAGAAATTTTCAAAAGTTTAAGTTATTTAAAAACATATTATCTTACTTTTAATAAATATTTCTTGAGTTGTTTTCTCGGATAAGATTTCTTTTCAGTTAATAGTTTTACTTTTAATGTAAAATGACAAAAGGACCATTATACAAAACAGCAACCTTTATTTTCGTTTATTGATAAGGTCAATATTTCTAATTTTTTTAAAAATGGGTAATGGTTTCATACTGATAGATTTGTCAAGCATAACACATGGCTTACCTTTAACTCTGACCTTTTTGTAAAGATTAAAACAAGATTAGATTAAGCTTCTATTTAACAAACTAAATGTCTAATTACGTTCCTGAATTCTTACATAAATTTCTAAACATTGTTTTCTAATAAATATGGTCATTGATATACCTGTGTGCTTTTTTAACGGTTAGAAAATAATCTTCAAAACAAAGTGATGTAGTTCAAGATTTAAACAATCTTTTGGCTGAATATCGACTTCTTCATTACACAGTTGCAGGGTACTCTGAAAAGTATGAGGATATATAAAAAAACATCTCTATTCGTAATAGATAACTTTACATAGCGCATCAGTCTTTATCAAGGTACTTAGAAGGACTCAGTCCTGTAGTACAATCAAGGATATCAAAGTATTATCATAGCGCATAGGGTTTAAATATATGTTGCTACTAGACTCTCCATCAGTTCATTAGAACATTTCCGTCTGATCAATGGACTGACAGAGTCACTTCATAAATTTCCCTGGAAATAAACCACGATGTAACGGTGACACACAAAATAGAATATCTACTTAGTTCTTTGCTCGTCATTAGATCAGATAATTGAATCGTTTGCTATAATTAACAGTTGGGAAAAAACCTCACTCGTTCAATATGATCACCTGTTGTGGATTTTTACCAGGGCTCTATTAGAAACAGGTTGTTAGAGAACGACGTCAGGTATGTCTTAACTTGGCATAAGACTCGCTACTTATACATGTATACCCAAGCCGTGATCAGGTTATCATTCATTAATCACAAGAATATTGACCATAAAACAGCAATAATGCAGGAGACAAATTTCAAACTAAATAAAATGCAAAAGTAGTTAAAGAAACATTAGTATACATGTAAGACAAGTGAATACAGCTGCGTACCGAAAATGTGTTCACCTACTTGTTCATTTTAGTGCAAATATCATGTAATTTGGCATGTCTTTGATGCATCATATCAACGCGAAAACTAGTCCGATCATTTTGCATTTTACATTATAAGAAGACAGTTGAGTGTTCCATAACATAATCTGCTTAGTATATCATAGTAAACAGGGACAGTTTTTGCAGCTCTGTGAAGTGACCAGGGGTCAATCTTTTCAAAACTACAGTTTTTATTTTCTTCCGTGAAATATTCAGTAAGTGATCAACTGGGTCCAACACACATCATACATTTCCACCAAAACTCAGCTTATTAATGTATTTGTGATGAATTTGTTCTCATTTCGTAAATATGAAAACGTTTATTCGAAAATTAATGAATTAGAATTTTGACCCCTCCTGCCTATTTCATTATGCCAAATTTCATAAACATGCACCGTTGCCGTGACGATCATAGGATATGTTTGGGAATGATTGTTTCACTCATGGATATATGATGATTCATTGTCATTGTACGTGATGTAATTTTATTGACGTAACAATAAATGTCAATATACATGATATTTGCACTAAGGTACACATGTAGGTGAACAAACTTTCGGTTCGCAGCTGTACAGGAATAATATATGCATAAGGGGAATATCAGACTAATATTTTAAGCACTGGGTGTCAATGAATGCGTGACGGACGTTTGCGCAATATTTGCAGCGTCAGGAGAAGTATATGTACGATTTCACTCAAGAGTAATGCAATTAAACGTACTGAATACCAATTTCAACAAAATTCAACAGGAGTATATATAACACGACCCATGCCGAAGGAAGAATTATTTTAAAAAATCAACAAGCTAAAAACGTATATACGCAAGATTAGTACATGAAAAATATTATGATGTGCAAGCGAATTGTTTTCAAGACATGTAATCACGTGAAGTTTATGCAGGATAGATAAACAGAAAAGAAATATAGGGAAGGGGAATATGGTTGTGAGAAAATGTGGTTATGTAAAAAAAAATTAGACACATGAGATGACAACTAGCAGAACTGTTTTCTGAAGTGGTACCTAATACCTGAGAGAAGACAATTGCAGAGCTCAAAACACCACAGCTAGAGAAGCATGAATACAAATAGCCCTCTCAGAAATTCATTGTGGTTTATCGTCAGTGTAGTGTAGTGTAGCGTAGTGTAGTGTAGTGTAATGTAGTGTAGTGTTGTGTAGTGTAGTGTAGTGTTGGGTAGGGTAGGATTGCATGTTCGAATCCGCTCAAACAAATTTCAGAGACTTGAGAGGCACGTGAACGTATTGAGTACCAATTGCACATGAAGACCATTTAATTACCCCAAGAAATAAAGTTACTGAAATGATACGATAAATTAGAGAGTTAATTAAGAATTGAATGTCAGTTTGTGTGTTTGCAATGGAAAATCAATGATATCAAAGCCTCATTCAATATCTTGTGAACGAAGCGAGTTTGCTTGACATCGTTCATTTTTCAATATTTCCAACTTTACACATATTCCAGAATTTTGATTGGTTGAGAGTTCACTTCGCTCACAAGAGTTTGAATGAGGCTTTGACATCGTTCATTTCTATTGCAAACACACAAACTGACAATTAATTCTAAATTGCAAACAAGCACACTGACATTCAAGAGTATTCATTATGAGTTAATATTTAATGACAGATCGACAGTATCATCCGTTTATGTACGCGCTTATACATATACTACTGACAGTTTTGTTATAAGTTCATCTAAATGTATATCATTCTTATGTACATGTAATTCTAAAAGGTTAAACATTTCCTTTCTGTGTTCATCATGTAAACAGCACTTAAACATGAAGTGATTTTTTAAAATTTATATAAATCAGCTCATTCACATGTCGAATCTGATATGATGCCAATATTTAAACAATCATAAGTCAGCTCGCTTACATGACATTGTGAACGAGAATGATGAATATTTATTCTGCGGATAGAGCCTACCCCAGGAAAAGTATGATGGTGGCATAATGATTGATTTAAACTTGATAATATTCCATTTGAAAAACGGTGCGGTCCTCTGCCAATAAAATTCCCTTTATCAAAAGTAAACAAAATGTTATTGAAATATTGTATATATTTATTTTTATTAAATGTATACTGGCTTAACAATTTTAATAGTATGTAACAAATGTGTTATGAATACAAGGTATCAAAGTTTCATTTACACACATGGTATGTGTTCATCACAAATATTCTTTAAAAGAACAATTTGCAAGCAATGAATAGTATTTATGACAGTGTATTTAATTATGCATAATGTAGTTTCAAACCTATTTGACTGCAGCATTCTCCAGTTAGGTTATTGTCTGTTTCTCCAAACTGATTTGACACATAAGTTCCATTTCTAAGTCATCAGGCCTGAAAGCACAATGGGCTTATAGCATGGTGTCCGGCATCCATCCATCCAGCCATCCGTACCAAACCAGTATTAATGACCCAGTACAGTCATTTTTGCTTGGATGTGCACAATTAACCTTTCATTCAGGAAGCTTATTTTGACGAGTATATGTTTAGATTTGATAGTTTGGCAAGTCGTTATGTATTGACAGACGTATATGTAAATTGAATTTTCATATTCTATTTGATGAAGCAAAAATAACTTCGATTTCATTTTGTCGCTGAACACAATGGAAACATATATTATGCATATGTTTAAAAATACACCATTCATCTTTTACTCCAACAATTGACATTTGAACGCAGCTTTCAATTAGATCTTGGAAACCTCAACGAGGAGAAAGACATGTTTCCATATCCAAATTTCGTATTGTTTTGCTTGATATTCCTGAAGATTTCAAATTCAAGTTTCATTTCGTTCTTTAAGAAAGAAAAGCAACAGTTAGTGTATGAAGGGACGACTGTATATTCTGAATCAGATGTAGTCGAACATAAAGTGATGAGCATAATACACTGTGGAGTTCTATGCCATCATAATCCACAGTGTTGGTCTTTCTCCTACAAAGATGAGGACCGGAGATGTGCGATGCACTCACAGCAACTAACCAACCATACAGTAGGTCTGGTGGAAGAAGGAACCTGGAAACGGCATCGTAAGTTTTTTTGATCAAATTATTGAACTGTTTCCATTTCCATCCTGTACGCATGAGACTTCGTTTCGGTCCTTTTTCAATTAGGATTCATTTCCATCCTGTACACATTATGATTATTTTCCATCGTATATGCACGCCATAAGCTATTTCCATTCTATCCTCATAGGGATTCATTTCCATATTGTACTCATTAGAGTTCACTTCCACCCTCAACTCAATATGATTCCTTCCATCCTATAATCAATATCTTATTAAGGATTCTTTTCCATCTATATCCTGTACTCATCATGATCCATTTTTATCAAATTGACTAATTAGGTCTTCAAGACTACGTCTGGAAGACCTATTGTAATTATCCGTGTTCTTCATTATTATTATTTGTACTTTTTTTTTGTCCAGAGCTTTCTGAAGTAACCACTGGGCCGATTCGCATGAACGTTTCAGGGATGATAGTGTGACCCAACTTAGATGTTAACGAGCCACTTTTTTTTATTTTCGACTTATTTCTCGAGTTATCTGCCCTTGAAGTCAAAACTTTAAACCTTCATAGCTCGAATACTAATCAATATATTTGCACGAAACTTTCACCAAAATGTGGGCAACAACATTCCCCATCGAAAAGGTTAATACCATTTTTTTCGGCTGTAATAAAAGATTTTTTGCTATTTCGAAAAAAGTGAAAATATTGTGCAATTTCGCGGTTTTGACGGTACGCGTCTTCAAAAATCTTCTCCTAAATCAGGGCAATACATACAGCTATATATGATATCTCATTCGAATTTTTAATTTCCACTTAGAATTTGTATTATCTGCCCTTGAATATGGTCCTTTTTTAAATGTTCCTTTTTCGACTGTATGTTCAAAGGGGCATAACTCTGTTATAAATTAACTTATGTCAAAGTTATATATTGCAATCTCTTCATAATAACCAGTTCAACATTTCCATAACATATCATTATCATGTAAAAATTGATAGTTTTGCCACAATTTGGACATATTCCCAAAAGAGTAAAATTTTGTGATTTTGAGACTTTTCGAGGGGTACTTTCTTTGTATAATTTTCAATTGTAAACCACTGAAGATACAAGTATGTTTAATATATCACTGTGAAGTAGAGATGTCCTTTATTAAGTGGAATAAATTTCAAACATTTTTCTGTCACAGTTTATGTGTGACAAGTCATAGAAGATTGCCAATTTTCAGAAATCGCCATTTTCAGCCAAGTATTAAGGATCATAACTGCCTTACTAATGAAGATAATGAAATTGTATTTACACCTTCGGTGTGTTGAACCCTTTCATCAAAAAGTTGATAGTTAAGCCTCGAACATCGTAAAAGTTGTGTAGGGGTCAAAATTTAAGCATTTTTGAGTAAACTCAGGGGCAAAATGTTATGTTTTAAACAGTTAAACCTAGGTTTTCAAATCGAATTTTTATTATAAAACTATGTCACAACAACGCAACTTCATAATTACCGAGAAAAAAATTCAGGCTTCTAACCAAATATTGACTTTGTCACACATTTTTCGAGCAAAATGGTTTGCACATGCATCACGTTAAATTGGTACCAAACTGTATAAAAACCACGACTCTGCATGCTTTGGACCTCAGTTGTAACGAACACAACAAATGACATGCCGGGACTTACCACAGAGGAACGAGAGAGAGCGATTGGTGTGCTTGTATCTTCAACTGCACCCGCACTACAATAAAAGGACTGCCGACACGAATGGCACAGACAGATAGGACCCAGGACCGGCCAAGAAGTGGAAGATCCAGGGTCACAACCGCAAACGATGACTGCTACATCCTTACGATTCACCTATGCAATCATTTCGTCACAGTGACGTCATCAGCAGCAATACCGTTACACCGTGTCATCAGCAGAAGGACAGTGGTCAGAGGTCTTGTGAACATGGCATTCGACCGTACCGGCCCTTTCGCGGGATGATGCTGAGCCGAAGTGACCGACGTTACCGTCATCAATGGGCAAGAATGGTACAGTGGTGGCAGAACAGGAACTGGCAAAGAATTTTGTTTACAGACGAAAGCAGGTTCCAGCTACACAAAGCTGATGGTCAAGTGCGTGTTTATCGTCGGAGAGGAGAGAGAACGACCCCGCGTTGTGTCCATGACGTTGTGCCATTCGGCGGCGGTAGCGTCAAGGGACCACACAACAGAACTGGTTGGCTTGGACCGTTATAAGAACATTATAAAGACACCGTTTGACGTCATATAGTGCTCCCTTACCTCCTGAAAAGTCCAAGAGTAATCATCCAACAAGACAATGCTCGCCCCCACATAGCCAGAGTACCTAGAGACTTCCTAACGTTAAACAACGTCAACATTTTGCAATGGCCAGCGTGATCACCAGATTTATCACCGACTAAACACTTGTGGGATCATTTCGACAGGCAAATAATGCAGAGAAATCCACCTCCATCAAATCGACAAACGTTACTCCAGACACTCATGGTAGAATGGCAAGCCATCCCTAATGACGTCATCAGGCGCCTTGAAAATCTGTGTGTCGACGTGTACATGCCTTATTCAAAGCAACGGAAGCCATACCAGATACTGACAGTTTTCTAGTGTTCCTTTTCTGAATAAAACCGTTCTCTTTAGGCTCTAAATTGACTTGTTTATTATTGCAAATTGACATTTACCCCCAGTGCCATTCATTGCATTCTACTGCATTAACCGAACGTGCAACCTTTCGATCAAAACATGGTCAGTTAAATTGTCTTTAAAACGAGTATCACATTATTTATGTGACATATCTGATAATGTTGATAACAACAAAACAATATTGGTATAGTTTCTTTTGCCCGTAATTTTATTTTCTTGAATATTCAGAAAAACATTACGCATTACTAATGTATGCAATCTAAATGATGATTACATCTACTTAAGTGGAAATTAAAGCACAACTTTTTCTTTGTTACACCGTAGTATGAAAATATTAACCATATTGTGGTAATCGTGAGAAAGATCATGTTGGGGTCCATTAATAAGGGATGGTTCCATTTTCAGAGGGCAATTGTCTTTGGAGAATTTTTGTAAAAAAAACTACTGAAGATAGAGACATGTTTGATAGCTCATATTAAAGCAGAGAAACTGATGAATAACCTAGAGTCCAACATGGAGTTCAAGGTCAAGCAGAAGTTTTGAAGACCTAAGTATTGCCTGTGGCAATCCTAGTTTTTCATCCTATACTCATGAGGAATCATTTGCATCCTTTTTCAATGAGGAAAAATTTCAATCCCATACCCATCATTATTTATCCTAATTTTATATGCTCATCGTGATCAATTTGCATTCTATATGCTCATCATGATAAATTTGCATTCTATATGCCCACCATGATTAATTTGCATTCTATATGCGCATCGTGATCAGTTTGCATTCTATATGCTCATTATGATCCATTTGCATTCTATATGCTCATCATGATCAATTTGCATTATATATGCCCAGAATGATCAATTTGCATTCTATATGCCTACCATGCTCAATTAACAATATATATGCTCATCGTGATCAATTTGCATTCTACATGCTCATCATGATCAATTTGCATTCTATATGCCCATTATGATACATTTGCATTCTATATGCTCATCATGACCAATTTGCATTCTATATGCCCAGAATGATCAATTTGGATTATATATGCTCACCATGATCAATTTACATTATATATGCTCCTCATGATCAATTTGCATTCTATATGCCCATTGTGATCAATTTGCATTCTATATCGTTTTCCGGAGCATATCTCAAAAACTATTTGGAATGGAAAATTCAAATTTGACATAAAAGTTAACCACATGGTGCTATAGTGACTTTTAGGGATCTCTACTCCAAGGTCCAAATAATTTTTAAATTTGACCGTAAATAGTCCGATTGTTTAGCTCAACAGGCCTGAAATACCTGATTAGCTTTTGGCATGGCATGGCGTCCGTCTTGGATTAATTTCCATCCTATCCTCATTTGACTTTATTTCGATGCTAAACTGAATGTGATTATTTTAATTGTATAAACATTTGGATTCATAAGATGGGTAGATGGTAGGACTCGACGGGGAGTACTTTATTTTTATTCGTTAGGAGTATACCTCGCTGAATAACGTACTTTATCGTCCAAAAGTGTGTTCCACAGGAGATATCGCTTGTGTGAGATCAAGCGATATCTCCTAGGAGATATCTTTTTGGCAGTAGATTTTGCACAATGCTCTGTTGCCGTCAGCTACATGACATCACCATGCTTCGACATCATCAAGTAATGACGTCACAATGCTATGACGTCATAAACATGATGACGTCACAATGCTATGACCTCACCGCACTGGAAGTAAAATGGCAGAGATGTGCTCAGAGATGTTTACTATTTTCACTTAAACGTAATAAGAATGATTTTGGATGATAAATAGAATCTCACCCTCGTGTCTTCTGATATCAAATATATCAACACTTGTTGATAAAAGTAAAAATATCCTCGGCAAGCCTCGGATATTTGTAATTTTTATCAACTCGTGTTGATATATTTGATATCAGAAGACACTTTGGTGAGATTCTCTATATATCAAAATGAAAAAAAGTATTTGCAAAATGCATATAAAATATTGACCAGTAACAGTAAAGGGCATATGGTGCATCCTGTAATATTAGTTTCCATTTGGTTAGGTATTTTCCTTCATGTCCATGTTGTGTGGAGGCTTTGGGTGACAGAATCTGAGTGTGATTCTCATCAGAAATACATTCACTGGTACATAAATTTGCATGCAAATAATTATTTCATTACAGTTTACTACCTTATCTGTCAGTTATATTCAGCATTTGTCCAGACACCAAACGAACCAAATCTAAAGACACAGGCACAGATTATGGGTTGTAATTAGTTCTAATCTTGCAATTTCCCCCTAGATTTCAGCTGTTGATAATATGTTCGCTCAAAAATATATGATAAAGTCTTAGGGTCGATATCATCTTTCATAAATTGATTATTTTCAGAGATGTATGGCGTATATTGTATACCAATGAATAATATAGTCTTGCCATAAACACTATTTTAGATACGATACTACGTGGCGATACGAACAGTACATCAATTTCAGTTATAAAAGCGTTTGTTTCTCATTTACTTCTGTACTTCAAGGGGGTATTTTCAGTCCATTATCATTTAGTATGCTAGTTGAATGATTCCGCGGTCTTACTTCGTTTGGCAAAGAGACATTTTTGTTGGAAAAGAAATTGAAAAAGGTCTTTTTCTCTGCTTATAGCTAATGATTATTGTCTAGACCAGCTATTTACTTGCACATTACTTTTAATAATTTATTAGTTTTCGTGAAGGTCGATTTTAAAGCAAAAGTGAGCACAGCTCAATGCCCCAGCCTGTAGTTTGATCGCCGTCATAAAATATCAATAAATTGGAAAACATAATCTAGTCGATGAAGTCAATGAATAACAATTTTTTTTTCACATTAACATATTTCTAAAATTATTTGAACCGTCGAGTTTAAAATGCACAACAATACCATATTGGTAACATCCAACTTTGAAGTTTCTAATTCATATAGTTATTTATTTATCGCCCGGAAACAACACAAAGCCCGAAAATCAGACCGTTTGGGGTTAAAGTTTTCTCATTTTTTAAAACTTTAAATTTTAAAAACTACCTAAAGAACCCGTCCTACCATCTACCCATTTCATGAATCCAAATGAAAATATAATTAAAATGAATCACGTTCAGTATAGGATGGAAATGAATCCAAATGAGGAAAGGATGGAGACAATTATATAAACACTAGGACGTCCGCAGGTGCGTCCGTACGCACGCAAGAATGGACAGATGGACGTTAAAATTGGACGGTTTAAAGTCAAAATTTAAAAATTATTTTGACCTTGGAATCGACAGACCTACAGACAGGTTTATTCGGTATTTTAGGAACAGTGGCCCAACGTACAGTTGATGTTTCGTCATGACAGCTTGAGATCACGTGACATAGATATTGGTTTTGCTCGGGATTTTAAAATGGACATCACTTGTTTTATAAAAATGGAAACGGAATTAAAGACATCAATATTATTAGAATTAAGGAGATTATACATGGTTTGTGGATTGACATAAATACAATTTAAATACTTCTTTCGACAGACAGAAAAAGCATCACAAACTATCAATATGTGAAATTCGTCTTCTATTTGACAAGAAGAACAATAAGAACATGATAGTGAGACCGATGAAAGGCACAACAGCGCCATATAGATTACTTCCATTCTAAATTTGAAGTTTCAAAGTCATATAGCTTTTGAGATATGCTCCAAAAACGATTTCGGACGGACAGACACACGCAAGCACGCACGGGCGGACACGCGGAGGAAGATAATAATAATGGGTATTCAACGATGTGAAAATGAAACATTATCATATTTAATTTTCAGGAAATTTGATTATGTTAAATGCAGTCTAAAATACATTTGATTCACAATAGAAGACTGTTCTATTTGATTCATTTAAATATAAATATTAGATTTGTTATCAATAAAAGTTCACGCCTACGAATACAATAGCAGGAAAATGTGAAGCATTTACCGAATATCAGCGATGATATCATCTGTTGGCAGAAATTACATTCAATCAATCAATCTTTATTTCTGTACTTAGAAGGCCACAGGCCTGTAGTACAATCAATGGTAGATCACATGATAAAATCAGTTGCATTCATAATATTCTTTCTAAATAAAATTGCATAATAGATATACATTGCAAGGTTCTGTAATGACTGAGTATTGGTATTTGTTAACAATGACAATAATTTTGTTCTATCTGGGTGGTTAAAATAGTAAGGTTTAAGATATTTTATCCGTAGATTCTTATAGACAGGGCAGGTTAATAAGAAGTGTAGCTCGTCTTCCACAGCGTTCATATTACAAACTTTACATATTCTATTTTTTCTTTCAATACCTTTATATCTTCCAGTTTCAACAAACAATTCATGTGATGAGCAACGAAAACGGGCTAAGGCATTACAGAACTTTTTAACATCAACTTTTGAAAGATAGCTTTCAAGAAATATTTCAGATTTCCATTCTCTATAATATATACATTTTGTTGATAATGTCATGGATTCTGCCCAGGATTGTAAATATATATCTTTCATTCTTTGAGTTATTGAGATGATAAATTCTGATTGTGACTGAACACTTTGATTGTACCAAATATGACCATATCCTATTTTGTTGAGAAGCTCTCTAATATCAGTCACCCAATTTCTTTTACCATTTTTATCATACAGCTTCATCATATTATAACATTTTTTTGGATATCTATGAAGCGGCATATTCAACAACCTTATCCAGTATTTAACAGCTCTAATTGAGGAATAAATGAACAGTGGGAATCTGCCTAATTCTCCATAGACCATTGTGCTACAAGTGCTTGGTTTGACGCCTAGGAACTTTTTGCATGCATATAAATGAACCTTTTCTATGTTGTCATGTTGTGCCAATCCCCATATTTCAGATCCATATAACAGTATTGGGCTTATCTTCATATCAAATATTTTAAAATAGGTATTAAAGGACATCTCACCTAAAAGTCGCATATTTCTGTATATACCTATTAAGACTTTCATGGCTTGTGTTGAGGCCTGTTTGGTATGAAAAGACCAAGATAGATTATTAGAGAAACATACAATTTAGTACTTATAAGCGCTGGTAGTTTGAAGACGTTCTCCCTTATAAAACCATTTTTCATTTTTGGATAGTTTTCCACCCCTTTTAAAAACAATTATTTTGGTTTTCTCTCTATTGACATTCAATTTATATTGATCAGAGAACGTACCTAATTCATTTATTTGTTTCTGAAGCCCGCTTATGGTACTAGAGAATAGTGCAATGTCGTCGGCGAAAAGTGACAGGAATAGTTGAACTGTATCTGGGTGTAATTGGATTCCATTCGTACTACATATTTGCTCTGCTAATTCGTTAATGAAAAAACTAAACAAAAAGGGGCTTAAGATACAACCTTGTCTAACGCCAGTTGACTAATAAAGGGTTCAGACATTTCATGATTATTTCTCACACGTACTTTTACATTTTGATAAATACTCTCCAACATTTTACTCATTTTACTACTTATTCCATGCGTTTGCAAGAGATTCCAAAGTTTATTTCTCTGTACAGAGTCAAATGCCTTCGCAAAATCTACAAATAGTGCATAAAACTTTCCTCCTTTCGAACTAAGATATTTTTGTATAAGAGAATGAAGAATGAAAATATTATCTGTAGTAGTGTAACCTTCCCGGAAACCTGCTTGTCCTTCATATATCTTGTCCATAGCATCCGCCCATTTAACCAATCTTTTGTTGATAATATAAATGAATAATTTACCGAAGACACTAAGTACAGTAATTCCACGGTAATTATTAGGGTCGTTTCGATCACCTTGTTTATAAATTGGGACAAGTAATCCAACTGACCAAGATTCTGGGAAATCCCCACTTTCAAGTATAACATTGAATATTAATTCCAGATATGGAACTATTAGGTCCGATGAGTGTTTGAAAAATTTTGGGATAATATTGTCAATACCTGGAGATTTATTACACTTGAGATGTTGTATACTATTCAGGATTTCCTCCCTACTTATCGGGGCATCTAATATGTCAGAGGCAATATCTGATACTGGTGTATGTTCTGTGCTGTCTTGTCTTAGTGTATCTTGTTCATTGTGGGAAGTTGAAAATAAAGACTCGAAATAATTGTACCATTCGTCAATTTCGATGTTGTTATTTTGACTGTTTTTTCCATTTAGTGTTTTCAATTCGTACCAAAATGTTTTTGAATCATTGATATTGTCTTCTAATATTTTTCTCTTTTGTTGGATGTATGTCTTTCTTTTTTCAGAGCAGGTATTATTATATTTATTTCTGGCGTTATGATAATTTTCTAAGGAGTCTTCTGTTTTATATTTTCGAAAAATGTTCAGTAATTTGCACCTTTCCTTTTTCAGATGATCACATTCACTATCGTACCACTTTTCTGTATTTCTGTGTTTTGCAACAGTACATATCCGCTTTTTCATATCTGAAGCAGCTAGACACAATGCCCCTACAATAAAATGTACACTTTGGTTAATATTTGTAAATACCATATCAACAGATTTGTCAAGTAAATCTTGAGCATGTTCAGATAATAAATTATTCCGGAATTGGGACAGATTATCATTATTCCATACATATTTGGTTGGTTTGTTGTCTGTGTTTTGCTGTCTTTGATTACCCTGGTAAAGTGAATGATGCGCACATAAATCTAAAGTCAATGGGAGGTGTGATGATTCAGCTCTAGTTGGTATATCAAAATCTATGACTTGTTTAAACATATCTGCTGAGGTTAGGATGTAATCTATCACACTTGTGCCATTCCTGCTTATAAATGTAAACTCTCCTAATCTAGTATCCTTACCGCATCTGCCATTTAAGATATGAATATTTAAAATACTACAAAGGTCTAATAGACATCTACCAAAATGGTTAACAACTTTGTCGCAGGAGAACCGTTCAAGATCGAAGTGGTCTAATATAAAGTCCCACATAGAATGATTCTTACTTTCAGTGTAATCAATTATGTTATCTTCAACAAAGTCTGGTAGAGTTGCAGTGCGAGCATTAAAGTCACCTCCACAAAGCAAATAGATATCTGGTAAAACTGATATTATGTCCAACAGTTTCTCCTGGAAAAGTGTAATACCATTTTTACAATTTACACTGGATTTATTATACCACGAAGATCCCTCTGGTTGTATATAGACACAGCTATACAAAAGTTCTCTATCGATATCAAATAGTGATTTATCAAAAAGTATGAAGATTGCATTTTCTGTAATTTTGTGCCATTTTATGAGTCTAGATATTGATTTTTTTATCATAACAATTATACCTCCAGAGAGTCTTCCTGTTGAGGCTAACTTATCTCCATTTTTATACAAACAATCAAAATCTGGAAACACATCATCTGTACAATTATCATTACTCCAAGTCTCTGTTAATCCGATAATATCAAAAGATTTTATGAAAGTAATAAAGTCATTGTCATTTAGTTTCTGTAAAACACCAGATATATTCCAAAATATTAACTTTAACCTTTGACCTGTTGTGTTGTTAATAATGTCACTCTCATCCTCGTGAAGCGTCCTACAATCAGTATCGTCAGATCGCGCACATGATGGATCGTTTAGACGGCCCGTGCCCCACCCCTAACGGAGCTGACCTCGTCCCCCGGTACGGGAGGTAGATCTAGTAGATCTGGTCCTAGTGTCCGAGTTCTGTCTTCGATCCTCGGGAGGGTCAGCACGCTCCTGGGTCCTGTTCTCCTTTGCCTCATGTACAAGTTTATTGCCTTTAAAGTAGTAGCGTGTGTCAGGGTTTTCAGATCTTAGCCTATATAATTCATTCCTTTGGAGCTTGGTGAGATCATTTGCTATTCCATAGCCTTGGTTTTTAAGCACTTCTCTCAGTTTCACCGAGTGCCACTTGTCCTCCCAATGACACATTCTAATAATTATCGGCCTTGTCTTACTTGAATTTCCACTGGGGAGTCGGTGGGCTCTTTCAATATCCCTAGCTACTAAAGGCGGCAAATCAGATTTTGTTTCACGAGCACTGTTAAGAATCTCCAGAACTTTCCTCTTACTTTCCGTGTATGTCTCATTCCTGCTCTCCGGTACTCCATATAATACCATATTGTTCCTCCTATTCCTCCTATCTTGATCTTCTATCTTATCTTCAATAGCACCCAAGTATTCTTCTATATCGTCAGTCTTTTTCTGTATACTAAGGATGTCTTTCTTCAGAACCTCCTGCTCTTCTTTATTTAGCAATAGCTCCTTTCTAAGATCTGACATCTCAACTTTGAGGGATTTTATGTCCTCTCTAGTGGCAATCATCACCTTAGAAATACGTTCCTCTGAGTCCTGCATCTGCTTTATTATGCTATCCTTGAGATCATCAAAGTCTTTAGTAGGAGGTCCAGGGTTTGACTCGACGTCTCCTGATAGAAGTAAGGTAGATTTAAGGACGTACTCACTTGTTGGATACCAATTGTCCAGTTTTCGATCTGTAAACAAAACATGTGACGTCACATACATCGATCTCACATCGTAAATCTCTCCAAGTGCACATAATGAAGCCGGCGGAGTCGTGTCTAAGTTCATATCCGTAAGGAAAACCTCCAAGAAGACACTAGAAGACAGGATTGTGATGAGGAGGGATCCACACAAGAGTAGCCTGTACGACATGTCCATACCCGGCGTCCATTTACATGTCGGCTGGTAGGGTTGCACCTTTTCTATCTGTTTCACTCCTCTTGGTGGTACAAATTTCCCAATTCGTGCTCGCCAGGCATCCAGAGATATCCCCATATTGTTGGATGTATATTTCGTGGTACTTTATGGACTTTAATAATAATAATAATAATAATAATAATCAACTTCTATAGCGCCGAGTTTCAGCTAGGCTGTTCACAGGCGCTTTACAATCATGGATGGCTATTGATAGGAGAGGCTGAAAAGATGGGTTTTGAGAGTCCTTTTGAATTGGTGAACAGTTGGTAGGATTCTTAAGCTGTGTGGCAGTGAATTCCAGAGCTTAGAGGCTGCAAACTTGAACATGCGCTCTCTTCTGACAGTGTTTGTCCTTGGCATATCAAGCAGGTCAAGATCATTTGAGCGTAGGGTTCGATGGCACTTGCGGGATTGAAGCAGATCTTGCAGGTAGATTGGAGCAGTTTGTGTCTTCAGGCATTGATATGCGAGCGTGAGAATCTTGAACTGGATCCTTGATGAGATAGGCAACCAGTGCAGCTCCTTTCTGATGGGTTCAATGTGTTCAGATTTAGCACACCTGGAGATAAGTCTAGCTGCGGAGTTCTGGAGTAGTTGTAATGGGCGTAGTGTTGAGGCTGGTAGTGAGCAGTATAAGGAGTTGCAGTAGTCTAGACGCGTTGTCAGTAGGGACTGTAGTGTCATCGTTGTGTCATCGGAAATATACCTTCTGATTTTGCCAATCTGGTAAAGTTGAAAACGGCCTGCCTTGTTGACTGCTGAAATTTGTTCTTTCAAACTCATCTCAGAATCAAACAGGACTCCGAGGTTCTTCACTGTGTTGACTGGAACAACAGGGACTCCAGAGATTGTAATGGACATCTGACTTGTCTTCTTGAGTTGTTGTGGCGACCCTACCACCAATACCTCTGTTTTCTCAGCATTCAGTTTCAAGAAATTCATGTCCATCCAGTCTTTCACTTCACTTAGACAGGATTCTAGACGGTGGATCTCATGCTGGATATGACAGGGTTTGGATGAGACAATATTCTGATTGTCGTCAGCGTAGCAATGAAAAGGAATGGAGTGATTTCGGAAGATATCCCCGAGTGGCAGTATGTACATTGAGAATAGTAGAGGTCCCAAGACGGACCCTTGTGGGACTCCATACTTCAGTGTTTGCGGTTCAGACGACACGCCACCAACAACTACGCACTGGGATCTGAGAGAAAGGTATGAGTTTATCCATTGAAGAGCTGTTCCTCTAATACCGAATCTGGTTTCAAGGCGTGTCAGCAATATCCGATGGTCTATGGTGTCAAATGCTGACGAAAGGTCTAGTAACACCAGAATCAGCACTTCATGTTTGTCCATTGAAGAAATGATGTCATTGTAGATCTTCAGCAGAGCTGTCTCTGTGCTGTGATATTTCTTGTACGCCGACTGATACACTTCCTGTAGACCATGGTCGTCTAGGTGTTTCCTAATCTGGGCTTCCACAACCTTTTCCAGAAGTTTCGATAAGAATGGCAGATTGGACACTGGTCTGTAATTTTTTAAAACTTCTTGGTCCAAGTTTGGTTTCTTTAAAAGAGGTATGACAAGGGCTAATTTGAAGACTTCTGGGACCGTAGCAGATGTGAGAGATGTGTTGATAACATGTGTGATTGGTTCAAGCACAGTGTTCAATATAGCCTTCAGGATCCGCGTTGGCAATGGATCCAATCCACATGTTTTTGTTGGCGATCTTCTGACTATCTTGGACACATCCTCAGTATGCACTGGCGTAAATGTGGAGAGACAAACCGATGATGTCACTTGTTCATGGACAACACAGATTTGCTGGGAGGCTTTCAGAATGTCATGGCGAATCAACTCAATTTTGTTGATAAAGTATGCAGCAAATGTATTTGCAAGTTCTTCCTTGCTGGGATGTGTTGGCAACTGTTCCCCACTCTTTGGTTTCAGCAGATTGTCCACTAATCTATACATTGCCTTGTAGTCGTTCCTGCATTCTGAAACCTTTTGCTTGATGTGTTGAGTCCTGGCTTCCTTTAACTTATCATTGTAGAGTGTACGCAGTGTACTGTAGATCTGCTTGTGAACTTCTAATCCAGATCTTCTCCAGTTCTTTTCAGCTTTCCTCTTTCTTGCCTTGCATTTTCTGAGGTCTTCAGTGAACCATGTAGTATCCGGTCTGATGATAACAGACCTCTCCTGTAGAGGAGCATGCTTATCTAACACATTGTGTAGTTGTGAGTTCAGAATGTTGACCTGATTATCAACAGATGGACAGTCTAAAACTGAACTGAGAACATTACTGGCAACAATGTCGGCTTGAAGTTGATCCAGATTAATACTATTGGTCTTTCTATAGACAATGTTTCTGCGAACATGATGTGCTTTTGGCAATCTCAGCGAACAGAAAATTGACATGTGGTCAGAAATGAGATGATCTATCACTTTCACTGAAGAAATAAAGTCTTCATTTGACCTTGAAAGCAGTAAGTCGAGTGAGTGACCTGACTTGTGGGTTGGTCCGTGAACGTGCTGTTTTAGGTCAAAATCCTTTAATAAGGACTGTAAATGTGATGCCTCATTGCTGTCACAGTCTTCAAAATGCACATTGAAGTCGCCCACTAGGGCAACACTATGATTTATGCACACTGTGTTCTGCAACAGTTGTGAAAGTTCTGTTAGAAATACCGAAAAGGGGCATTTGTTTTTAGTGGATGGTGGGGGCCTGTATATAAGAACAAGGCTTGCAACTTTGCTTTGTCAGTGAAATAACTAAAATTTTACTTGGAGCGAACAGCCAGTGATTCTACTACACAAGGGAGATAAATTACATTACCATTGCTATATCTTCTCAAACAATGTGCCGTCGGTTTTAAACTAAATTTGATAACAATGAATCCCGAATCCCAGAAATTTTACAAACGCAACTATTTATCTTATAGTCAGTTGTTTTACATGGGAAGAATATTTTCAAAAAGAATATACTGACACAGTGTAAAAATATAAATCATGATGTACACAGAGTAGTGAAATAACATGTTTTCAATCTAAGATTATTCATAATATTAAGTCCCAATACGTTACTGTTTAAGAATCTACAGTCTGTACAGTAATGTTTCAGTTGAAACCCCTTCACTTGTGTTCTATTCATGTCAATATGCAGAAATCACATGGAGAAAACTTGCAGAATGACTTGCACATTACACAGAAGGAAATATTAATCTCAATGAAGAGAATATATTGTTTGAATTTAAAGGTAGCAATAATAACCCTCTATATAAACGCAATTATTCTCAATACATAATTAATCCTCTACAAAACCAAAATTAAGGGAGGTAAACCAAATGATAAATTATTAAAACAAGAAATGATAAAATATTACGAAATAAAAAAGTATATTGCTTTCTCAAATTGTAAACATGTAAGCTTCCATGCACTCATTCTGGTCGTGTCTCCATATGCTTTTCAGAAATTCCATATAACGCCATGAATGGCATTCCATGTACAATCATGTGCACAATGTATTTTGACATATATGGAAATGTTCTTTAAAATGGAAATCATATAAAATAAATAAAAAGATAAAGCATTCTCTCCCCTCAGAGGTTCCTTCACTCTTTCATCGCCAGGGGATTTTACCAGCATATGGTCTGTATGCAGCAGAGGTTATGAGGTTCAGAAAGCATCATAATGGCATTTTACCCCACTTCCGGTCTCGTTGCTGTGGTTTCTTTTGTTACAAGTGTAGATGTATAAGCCGATACACTTACACTTTTTTCTGATAAACCTACACTTTTTCTGATAAACTTACACTTTTCTAATATACCTACACTTTTTAACAACTGAGAAATCAATGGAGTAAATGTTTAAGATTTCCAACTTTAAGTGATGATACTTTATAAAATGTCAGATTATATTTGAACACATAAGACTTTTACAAATGTTTCATTTAAACCTAGGATAAAACCGTACCTGTGTCCTGTTGCCTTCTGGCCGGACGAGATGTACATTTTTTCATGACCAAATGAATAAAGTTCTTATAATGCGTGATGCAATCATACATTTCTGTATGTCTTTTTATATATAAACGTTATTTAATCTTGGCTGCAAAATGCCTTTTAAAGGGGCAGTAGCACGTTTTTTCGCTGAAATAAGTCGATGAAATGAATTTGAAAAATAATGTCACCAATAGTAAAACACCCTTCTCTCTTCGGAGAACAAAGTTTAAAAAATGAGTATACATGGTTCCATAAAGCCAAGGGAATAGTTTTTGTCATTCTAAATAATAAAATGTGTTCACAATAAAATGCCCGCCATGCAATTTTTGCTTTATACGCAACACCGTTATTACCACTTTGGATAATTGGTTTGAGTAATAAGATGTTTTACCCTCTCAAGATACATAATCTATCATTATAAATGGGAAATTTGATAAAATTAAATTTGCAAAAAACGTGCTACTGCCCCTTTAACATACTGAAAGGTGCTTCTGTTTCCCTAAACTTTGGCCATATTGACATTAGCTATTGCGTTAGCTGTACATTTCAACGAGATGCACGAGCGTGTGTGTTGATAATACCGCCATTGGGCCATATCAATAAGATTTTGAACCCCGAACATGGGTAACCATAGAACGCAGCACGAGCTGAGTGTACCAGGGAGTTGTCACAGATGAGGGCGTGTTTGGGTTGTGCGTTTCATACACAAGCTTGTTTACAGCTGTATTTGTTTAGAAATATTATGAAATAGTATCCGTTTACACTCAACTGTATGCTGGGTAAAAGACAGATGTACCCATTCTTTTCCTCGTAGATCAAATGATACCCTAAATATTTTCCCCGTGTAGCCTTACTCAGCTGCGCCTCGCAAGGGCCTCACGTGGAAAACTGTTACGGTATCATTCAAGGTATTCGGGTGTATCTCTCACTTACACAGATTCAGTCTTATGATATGTCGATGGCAATATATGAGCAAAAGTAAAACGGACACATGCCATTGTCAAGGCTAAAAATATTCACACAGAATTCAAAGTTCCGTTGTGACTTTGAAAATGATGTCTAATCAGCCCTTTGCCTTTTCTAAGAGAAGCTTTGTGTAAGATATGAAGAGAATCAAGTGAACGGTTCTTAAGATATCCCGCTAACATGGGGAACATGACAAAGTCTTGTTGTGACCTTGAGATGAGGTCAAGGTCACAAATGTATGTAGGAAATTACTCTCCCTATGATGAACCTACATGCAACATATGAAAAGAATCCAGTAAACACTACTTGAATTATTCCATTCGTACATACGGACGGACGGACGCAACCGAATACTACATCAGTATAGTAAAACAATAATGGACCGGTGAATTCGGTCAATACCTATTTTATGTACGCAAGAAAACAATACCGTTTTCGTAGGCCAATAAAAACAGGTATTGACTTCATCACCAGTCTTTACTTGTATAATATTTAAAAGTCAAACTGATGCTAGCTCTCATTATATTGTGAAAAGTGCTAAATTAATCATGACTGATCAGAGATGTTTGGACATTAAGGAGTAGGGGTGTGATACCATTCTGAAAATGTTTTGTTTATTGTATTTAAGGGCACACTTTGTTTTGATGGGTAATGCCCAAACTCAAAGTACTTCTTCATATTCGTCAACAAGTTTATGAACATAAGTCACAAATTTGGTTATGTAAAGATGAAATAGAAGTGTTTAACATTTTAGCATTAGGAATACAGCTGTACTGACTACCGTTTTGATTTCCTGCTTTTGTATCATTCCTGGCTGTGATGGTTTATGTAACTGTTACAGCTGATGGTGAGATGTTATTTGCTGAGAAACATGTCAATTATGCTTTTGTATCATATCTGGCTTGTTTATGTAACTGTTACAACTATTTGATCAGCGACCTATTTTAATTTGTTAAGTGAATTATGTTGATTAAATAATATTTATTCATGTACTCAGGTACAGGGGGATCAACAAACAGGGTTTCCCCTGTATAAATGTCTTTTGCAGAAGAACAATAAAACAGGAGAATTACATCATAAATACCATCAATATATACATTGACGTGGAAAAACATAACATCATTTTTAGAGATATTCATGAGAATCATTTACTAAGAGAAATAAACTAATGAACAGACTGGATTATTTGTGCATTAATATAATTTGATATTGTCTTGTATTCAGCATTCGGCATTTCTTAATTCATAACATAATTGACTATTTATCGTTGGAGGAATGAGCTCGGACTGGTAATCAGGCGTCATATTCGCTTTAATTTTTTAGAACAAACACATTTTATGTTTATATCGTCTAATGGCTAGTGAAGAGAAGCCGGTTTCAACTTGTTGTGAGTTGTACCCTTTTCAGCACCGCAGATTGTTCTTAGTGCGTCTAAATGCAACTTTTCAAGGAGTAACTCTTGTGATTTGTAACAATTATTCCATATTTGATCGCAATAGTAAAACATTGGAAGAATGTAGGACCTATATCTAGTCTTTAGTCTTTTACGCATTAATCAGTATTCAAGACTCCGTAGACAGTTGATCATCGGACTAACTCTATTAACAATCTATTCAATATGAGAGTGCCACTGCCCATCTTTTTGAAAAGTTTAACCAAGATGTTTATGATAGTCTACATCTGAGATGGGTTGGCCATTCATGGTTAAATTTGGTAGTGATATTTCAATTCGTTTCTTTGTAAACATGATACTTTCAGTTTTTGCAGGATTAAATTTAACTTTCCATTTATCAGCCCAAGCAGAAATTCTTCAGATCATTATCATTATTCAGCATATTGTGAGCGTCGTTTGGGTTGTCTATTTTAACATGAAGTGAAGTATCATCAGCAAATAATCTTATGTTACATTCTATATCATTAACAATATCATTGATGAAATACTAAAAACAGGAGGGGTCCTAATACGGATCCCTGGGAGCCTCCAGCCAATACAAATTTCTTCTCTGATTTAGAACCATTTATAACTGTATACTGTTTGCCATCTGCGAGGTAATTTTTAAACCAATCGAGGAGCGAACCATTCACACCGTATCTCTATAGTTTACATAAGAGACATTTAACTGATATCACAAAATACCGCTTTTATTTCTTTACCGTCATCAAGACCTTGGCTTATGAAATTATATAAATAGGTTAACTGATAAACGGTAAAATCGCCTGTTGTAAATCCAGATTGATATTGGTGAATTTATGTGATTTTAGTTTAATGATATTCATGCTTGTGACATGCCTTATAAGGTTTTCTATTGCTTGTTGAAGTCCGAACATTCACATACTCTCGGAAGTAAGCGCAATCCGATCCTTTTCGTTTATTTATGTATTTAAATATGTAGGCCTGGAACGGATGTTCTGTGTACGTATCACTTATAAGCTATGTTCGATGGAAATAAAATAAAATGTACTTCCATTATTTTTTCCAACAAAATTAAATAGAAAATCTTACCGCCCTCGTCACTTTTGAAAAAAACCTGTCACTTTTACACCTGGACATATTTTATGAGTTCATATGTACATGTACGTTTCTGGTGCGGTATGTAAATGATAAGTTATCTCAATACGGATATACAATATGCACCATATATTACTATCTAACAGTTCAATAAGAATGGTTCCACACAGGACCTACTACATAATCTTGTTAATTACCTCCCAATATAAATCAAAATAAATACCATTATAATATAGTAGGTCCTTTGTGAACCAATTCTTACTAAACTCATAGATAGTAAGTGATAAGTGATACACTCATTTAATAAATTGTACTTGAGTTGGGGATGATATTGATTCAGTCCAGTCGTGCCATGTGTTTTGCCAAGCATGTCTTGTTATGCACCTATTTCACTACGAGCCGAATTATCACGAATAGCCACGAATAGGTGATTCTATAAATTCGTAAACATTCAGCAACTGCAATTTCACTTGTACGAACATTCGTAGATTTTCATGCTGAAACACTACGAAACAGATACAAATTATTTACGAATTGTTTACGAATTATGTACGAATTGTGCGAAATGACTAAGAAACAGTTGCGAATACACCATGAATTTTCGTCCTTAATTCAGGACATTCGTAAATGATTCGTAGATGATTCGAATGATTCGAATTACTTCAAATGTGATGAAGTAATTCGGGGTGAGACCATCAAAATTATCAACCACGAAGAACTGTTTACGAACTTGTTACGAACTACACGAATTAGTTACGAATAGTTTACGAAGCAACTACGAATGAAAAATTCGTAGTTGATTCGTGAAAATATTTGATCAAACCAAAAAAAATTCACGAATGCCACGAATTGGAGGAATGTTGCAGAATCAACTACGAATCATTTACGAATTCCAAGAATTAATTACGAATTGTCTACGAATGTTCACAAATGTGAAACATTTCCCATTTGTGATGATTCATGGCAATTCGCCTCGTAGTGAAATAGGGGCATTAACTGCTTTGTGTATTGTGATTTTCAGGTTGATAATAGATACATCAATAAACGTATTTTTCACATTTATTTTCTGGCGTGTAACTCATCATTTGAATTCCTTTAAGCCATGTGTGATCTCCCATTGAAGATTCCAAACGGCAAAGTTCTCAATGATGAAGGTAAGATGAAGGAATCTTTGACGGACTTTGTCTGTGATATGTTCTACAAACCAAGCACACAGACGGGCACTTGTCTCAACAACGGTATTTGGGCAGGACTTGAAGGACTGTGTGTGGCAACTGAAATGGTAAATAAACCAATATTAACTAGTCATTATGAAAAAAGGATGAAACATAACTTTAATGTTTTGGTTGACATTTTCAACCCGAAGGAGAGAGAAATACTCGACCCCCGTGTGTACAATGTCAACCCAATGATCTAAAACTATAAAACATTTGGTATTGCAAGCTAATCTTTATTTGCCTAAATGACCAGATGGTCTGATGTGATAGACCATAATCTGTTGTCCTTACATTGTCCCATAATAGCCTCAATCACCAATTTCTACAGAATTCCAATAATAAGGTTAGGTTACGTAGAAACATAATGGGGATCATATGGAAAGAGTAGATGGTTTTGATTGGATCAATATTTTTTAATACGATGATATTTATGTATATATCATATGTATAAATATGTCGATAATATATACACACTCAGGACGTCATAAAACAGCCAAAAAAGTAGTTTAGGAGTCTCCTATCTCGTCTAATTAAGACGATTTGAAAACGATGATTTCCAAAATTCTTAAAACGCATATTTCTCAGAAAAATTAACAGATTATGAAATTTCAAATATAGTTTAGTTGGCCTCTGAATCCTGATTTATCTCTATTTCAATCGAATTTTCACTTGGATTGTATTGCCTTTGTATTTAATATGTTGATTCTTCTTTTGTGGTTGATTGTATATGATGAACCATACCAAGTAATACCAAGTTATGTCATTTTCAGGTTGATATCTCGATTATCTCAGCTGGTATTCTATGTTTTTTTGTTGGTACCACACTACATCCGATTTTCCTTGAGTTGCGTCATGCGTTTGTCAGAAAAAAACGCATGCAGTTGTTTTATCATATCGCGTACACATTACGTCCGAATTGGGATGCAATTTAAATAGGTCCTGCATCTATTTTTGACACATTTGAAAACTCAAGGCAATTCCATTGATGGCGTTATGTTTTATCACGTGTGTTAGGGTCTTTTCCAACTCGTGCCTTTAATTTGATGAATATAACAAATTCAATGAAGAAAGGGGTTAGGAACAAGTTATCCAAATTAGGTTACCTTCTCCCATGTATTTACAATATGATAGAATTATAACAACATACATGTAATAAGAAAGTAAAACACATTTTTATATAAATAATCACGTTCACATGTTGAATCTGACTTGATGCCAATATTAAATAAATCATAATTCAGCTCGCTTACATGATATCGTATACGAGTATGATGAATATTCACTCTGCAGATACCTGAGGAAAAGTAGGTTGCCGACATCTTATTGATTTCCTTATAACTTATGAGTGCCTTTGTTAACGAGACAATCCGGTGCATTTTTCAACTTAACATCAAATTCTTCAGTTCTATAAATTGATTTGCATACCATTTCAAATGGGGTTTACTCATCAATACCATTAATTGCATCAATATTTCTGTATTTCATTATGGGTGCTAAAAACAATATCGTAGAAAAGGATTCTGCACTCTACGATAAAAGAAGTAGAGATAATTATAAATAATTAGTATTATTATCTATCTATCTATTATCTAGATTATGATGACGCAATTAATGACACATATAGTTTGAATGAAATGTCGCATCAGTTGACGCATGGGTCAAAAAAAACGCAGTGTGAAACCTCTGTTTGGTAATCGTCATTTCCATCCGTCGATCTTAGTCCATAAATTGTCCATTATAAGCCAAAACGTTGAGACAAACTGTTGTACAATAAGATTTAGTAAAGAGTAGATTTAAGGACTGACCAAGTGATCCCTAATACTTACCACTCTGAAACCCCTAAATGTATTTTGGATTTCTTCTGAAGTCTCAATTGCTGAAAACATTAGCTACCATGGCCATTGGGATCAAAATTTTGCATTTGGTGAAGCTTATGTTTGTAATAAGGGCTACATGGGTAAAAACAAAAAAAAGCCTCTAGGTCTTTTTCTCATGTTGAAAAGCTGAATAGTCCAGGGTGCCTTACCTCACAACACTTAAGTTGATCGTAGCACTACAATCATTTGTAACTTGTGTCAACATAGTGGGCTTGAGCTAATTGTACCTTTACGATTGATACTTTGCTAATAAGAATTGTATGTACCATACATCCTTGAATAATTGCCCACCGATTATTAATTCCGAACATCGATTTGACACAGCGATTGTTCAAGGCAGTCGATTATTTGAGGCAAGCGATTACTTTTTTCGAATCCATATAATATATGTTAAATTTTTAAACATCATAACAAAAACATCATTAAAGTATGTTTTAAATTATTAATATTGTAAAAGAAGTTCATGGCAGAATTATATTTTAGAAAGGAGATAGCCATTAGTTTATTTACATTTGCTAAATTCCACCCGCCGATTTTTCAAGGCAGGTGATTATTTAACTCAAAGAAGGTTTAGACCTGGCCATTATTCAAGGCAGGCGATTATTCAAGCATTTACGGTTATCGATTTGTTAAGATGTATTTTTAATATACTGTAAAGATCCGAGACGTGACACATCGATGAATAAAAACATTGTTTTGAACAACCTGTAGTTGTGATCATCACTAAGTTTGGGTTATATTGTACAAAAGTGCCCATTATATCCTTGATATGAAAGTTATAACACACAGTGGTTGTTTCATTTTTTTCTGCCAATTTTCAGGAAACACCTTTGACAGTCCCAGTGGAAGGAAACATCACTGTTGGTTCTGTTATCGACATACAAGGAAGGCCTACTAAACCAGAGGGGTAAGAACTTGTACCTCAAACATAGCGACACACTTGTATACTTTTACATACGTTCTTAGAAAAAAAACAAATTATGATGTTTTTGTCTAACAGAGGTAACAAGAGTGCTCTGAGAGCACAAGAACACACGGGTTCCTTATCCTCCAAATCAGCATTTGAATTGTAAGGGTAATTTCATGACCTACTAAAATTAAATCAACATGTCACGTGTCGAAGGCCTATCACCAATCAATAACAAAGTATGGCCATGGTTAAGTTTCTCACAAAATAGATCCTACATCAAGGTCAAGGTCACATGGTCAAAGATTATAACTTCAGTGTGTGACATTGGAAACATAACATGTTCAAATGCTGACGAATTAAAAGTTACTGCCAGTGTGAAATTTGAAATATTAATCTGATCGGTCCTAAAAAAAAGCACAGGCGTATCACCGATGTGTAGCAAATTCATGTGTAAAGTTTCAGAAAGATTGATCAAAAACTGTAGGAGGAGTTGATTTAAGAACACAGATCCTGTCAGGCTGAAGTTGGAAAGTTGAGCGCTCTAAGTCAAGGGCCATAACTCTGAAAATATTGATCCGATCAGTCCCAAAAAGCACATGCGTATCACCGATGTTATCGAATGCATGTGTAAAGTTTCAGAAAGATTGATAAACAACTGTGGGGTGAGTTGATTTCAGAACACAGATCCTGTCAGTCTGAAGTTAGAAAGTTGAGCGCTCTAAGTCAAGGGCCATATTAATCCGATCGGACCCTTTTCGGGACAGACGGACAGAAAGACGGACGAATGGACAAACGGGCTGTGCCAAGACATAAACCCCCATGGGTTTCACCCGGGGTTAAAAACTACCGTTCTTATTGATTTCGGAAAAGTTAAACAAACAATTGTCATTACAAAAGCCAATACAAACTTTTGTAGAGGTTTTTAGGAGTTCAAGTAAGATGCAGTGTTAGTGGTAAACTATATTAAAGATATTCTAACCTCAGGGGGGTATGTTTCGCGGAAATGATTCTGACAACAGTAAAGAATAACGACACAAAAGTATTGGATTACAAATCCACCCCAAAATAGTAGAAAAAACGTTTTTAAAAAATACTTCATTAACACAGCCGCCAAACGTTTCATTAGCCAATAAGCTGCTAGCGGAGGTGTGACGTGTTACTCGCTACTAGCGCCCTATAACGAGAATACTTACGTTATTGTTTACATTATACATTCGTATAGGCGTCACGTATTTTTCGCTGATTGCACTTGTCAAAACAGCATCAAAATGATCAAACCTATTAGAAACAATGTCGGCATATTCTGTTCAGTCGTTCATTAACTTTGGTTGTTGTACACATGTGTTTAGATTGATTAGTCTCCGATAATGCCGAGTGGATCCCAGCTTTAATCTACAGCCATTGTCTTTTTTTGGTTTCATTTTGAGGTGTAAATTATATAGCGTTACATCGTGTGCTATTCTATCACTGGCCATTTTCTGCTATGTCAGACTATGATTCTAGAAATAAGATCTCACTTTAAACAAGTAAAGTCTAGTGGTAACGAAGATTTGTATTAAATAACTAGCGGATGTACATTCGGGATCGTCTTGCTAGCACCAACCCATCTCGTTTCTATGTTTCACATTTATCTATTCCATTATTTAACATTTGAAATGAAATGAATGCATATATGTATGATGCTATCTCAAAGTATTTTGATTCTAGAAAGATGTTTAACTATGGGAATTGTTTAACTCTCATCAAGTACTGGATTATAATATAAATAATGAAAATAACTTAACAATTTTAAGAAAGAGAAATACAAAAAAAAACATACTGTGGTTACTTTCTCACTCCGTGGTAATCCGTTGTCATTAATCATTATGTACATATCTGTTTCTTACTTCTATGGATTTTCTGCACTTTTTTTCTGGAAATATCATTGGCTGTTTGCTTTGACCAATACATACTGAGCTCATGTTTGACATATAGCAAGCAATAAACTACTAATTTACTATTAGTTACACCATCACTCGTGTCACCGTTTTCATGACATCAAAGGATTGTCATCTCGTTAAACCTTCAACCCCGTCTGACTGTTATGTAACATCTTCGAAATAATCTTTTGTGTTTCGTTTATTCGAAAGTATTGTCTATATGAATAAACAAATCAACATCGAACAACACAGAGGGGTTTATGTATAGAATAGACTCCTCAAACACGCCATTAGTTGTGCACGAGGTTTAGTCTGAGGCCGTTAGGCCGAAGACTAAACCTCGTGCACAACTAATGGCGTGTTTGAGGAGTCTATTCTACTTAAACCTAAATTCGAAACCGGTTTCAGTTTCGTCTTAGATACACAATACTATTCCAAGTATGTAATTCAACATGCTATCCATGCACACATCACAGTGCACGCAGTGTACTAATGACGTCTCTTTTCGCATTTGATTCACGTGCAAAAGCAAACAAATTGATTGTTAAGCGTGTAAGAAGAAATGCACGCACTGAGATAATGACGAGCAATGTGACAATGACGCATTATATAAAGGTGTTTCACGCGTTAATTCATTATACTTTCTCCAGATCCACGGTAATCATGTCCAGTGATAGTGATGATGGTTTGTTCATTACACAAAGCAAATTTTCGCAAGTTGAGTCATTTACAGCAGACGATATAAATTCTGATTTTGAAAACGTCCTTGATGCAGTTCCGACCCCTGATTTCATATTGAATGACAAAACTTTAAGTGAATTTTCATCAGATTACAATAGTGTTGTAAATAATGCTACAGGTGAGAAAGAAAATGTCACACACTCGGATGAAGAGCTCGTTCTCTATAGTCAAGGGTTTGAAACTAAATATATAGATCCGGATCATTTGACAAAAACAGAAAAACATCTGAAAGTTCTGAAAATATGGCTACTATTAAATCAAGATTTGGTAAACTTCTCTCTGAAGCTGAGCTTAACGCTCTTGAGATTAGTGGCCGAAATAAAAACACCGAGAAGAAAAGTCAGTGGGCTGTTAGACTTTTTGATGCATGGTATGTGGCAAGACATGGACGTAAGGCAGATGAGGGCAGCACTCTACTGACATTTGATGACAAATTCTGATTTCGTTCATAACTCAGATAAAAAATCTGAAAGGGGAGGACTACCATGGCAACACTCTCCATGAAATATTAGTTTCTATCCAGTATTACCTGCGTCAGAATGATAGGGATGTCAACT
This sequence comes from Gibbula magus, assembly GCA_936450465.1. Taxonomy (NCBI): domain Eukaryota; kingdom Metazoa; phylum Mollusca; class Gastropoda; order Trochida; family Trochidae; genus Gibbula; species Gibbula magus. The sequence goes on from OW388297.1 coordinate 48,290,125, forward strand.
TCCATACCGATGTTTCACCGCAATGCATAACCACATGGCGTTGCGGGCTTTCTCCCTGCCGTTATACTAGCAGCCGCGATATAAGTGAAATACTCTTGAAAGCGGCGTTAAACCACAACTCACCTCACCTCACCTCCATACCGATGTTGAGTTTTCCGGGTAAAGGAGAATTTTAGATGCTAAAATGAAAAAAATAGCGGAAGTCGGTATCGGGATACAAAAGCGGAAAGCTGACATTTTAACATGTGAACAGGAAGATATCTTATGGGAGAAAGGCATCCTGTGAGAAGACACCCCACACAAACTGTTAGATACCATATTCTACCTGAACGGAATTTGCTTTTGCCTTAGAGGAGGACAAGAACACCATTCCTTAAAGGTGGGAGTAAGAGGCAACTTTTCGTTCGTTATTAAGAATGGGTTGAAACACCTCAAATACTGTGAAGGGGTGACAAAACAAATAATGGAGGATTTAAACATAAATCCCTGGAGATGAAAAGTATAGTTGTGGGGCCAAACTTCGAAAGACCAGAAAGATGCCCTGTACGCCTCCACGAGAAGTATCTGTCTCTGAGGTAAGTTATGTTTATTATGCATCGAATGATAAATGTAGAGCTGACAAAGTAAAATAGTGTAATTCATCATTCCTACTACTTTGAACTTTTAGTAACATTTGCTATCGTTTTAAATTACATCACAAATACAATTCAATAAAATATACCTAAAGCCCAACCATGTAATACAAAATTTCATTGTTTGATAACAAACGATAAAGCACGAATTCGATACTAAACTAAAACATTCGCAAGTTTAATAATATTATTGCATTACAACTTAGCATTCTGTGTATTAGTCGTCCACATTAATCATGCTGAATAGACGGCAGTGATAAAACTGATACCCTTGTGATGACGATGCAACCACTGTAACGTCACAACTACAAACTTTTCTGACGTCGAGTCCGTCTTTTAAATGAAATGTTTTTTGACTTTGATACATTCCAAAATATCATATTTGCTGATGCCAATTCAAATCAACACACATATTCATCCCCAAATGCCAAATAAATAACAATTTGTAGTTTTCAATGAAAATCGAACAGCATCTTTAAATAAGTACAGAAGCCAAAATCACCCGCCCTATTTCCATAACTACTACGGTAGTTATTTAACCTATCGAACACTTTTAAATACAATTGTGATTCTGTTTGTTGTAGATAAGTTTCCAAAATTACGTTTGACTGCGCGCGCCATAGTCCGGTTTTCGATCATAATCGCGACTTTAAAGATGGTCACTATACTGAATCGATTGGCCTTAAAATGATACTTCTAATAGCCAGTTTGTAGTCCTTGATAAATAAACAATATTTATAACATTTGGCATATGTGATTGCAACAATTTTGAAGGTTGAATAGATAGAACGACCACACCTTGTATACTTTAAATGACATATTGTACACTTTCTTTGCAGACCAGCAACGTGTGATGCCTTCTATGTAAGGCCACTTAGATACCCAAAAGCGGATGTGTGGTACTATTGGACGACAAACCTTGGCAGGTTTTGTGAAGAGAATGTGTTGTACAGCAGGTTTCCAAGGATTCTTCACTAACCATTCTCTTCGAGCAACTGCAGCGACCCGGCTAAATGAGGATGGCGTCGACGAACAGTTAATTGCTGAACGGACTGGTCACAGATCGACGGCAATTCGTGGGTCGGTCTACCGTTACTTAAGTTGATAGGCTTATAGTTAGGGTTAAGTAAGTACACGGTCATTGCAAGTCACTTGAGAAAAGTTGTTATTGTATTGTGAAAATAAATCAAGTACCTTAAATTCTGATATAGGTCTACCTATTTTATAATGAACACTTAAAAAATCCACAAGTGTTCATAATTTTTCGCACAACTCATTATCGTGTTATTTCGGAAATAAATCTAATTCTATGAATGCTTTCTTCATACAGTTACAAGCGAACAAGTGAGGAAATGTTGACCGTGGTGGACAACCTCGTGCAGAGGAAGAAAGTAACGGCAGCCTCTTCAACTGCAACCCACCCTGGATCTGCTTCTCTGACTGACCACACGACTGACCCATCCCCGGCTAACCCCATACAACCAGGGCGATCTGCCACCACCCAACGGGCCGATGCGAAGCCGATTCAGTTCACGGTTGAGCGCGATGGCGCCAAGATCACTCTGACCATGTAAAACCTATTGACCTCTGCTAATAAAATATTGAACCTGCGATTTTGCTGATGATTTTCAATCTATTCAGTTCCATCAATGTCACATTGTGTACCTTAGTCAATAAGATACTAGACCAGAAAATCAATTAATGGCATGATGTTTATTGGATAAAATATGTCAGCGATATTACAATTTTCATGATACATATCTTACCAGTGTCAATACGAGAATCAATCTTATTCGATAATTTCATCATTTACTAATAACCCTCATGTTTTTGTCCAGTATAGTACTAATAGGAGCAATTTTCTATTTCAATGGAGCATGACCTAATGTCATGGCAATACTGGTTACATCATGACTACACAAGCCTATAAAGGATACAAAGGCATTGTCTGGGTGCAAAATCTAATGATGAGTTACTTATCTACTGACGTTTCAGTAAAGACTAATGACGACTTACTTGACACTAATGACGTTTCTAATGTCAACTCTTCCGAACTATCGATGAATAATTTAGGTTTAATTATCTTTAAGGGATTGACGATGGTGAATTTTGAACAGAGATGCAAACTAACTAATTAAACTAAGTTACTAATAGGCGATAAGTTAGTCGGGTATTATTCATTGGTTGGGCGGGGTTTTTACCTTTTAGGCCAAGAATTTGCATCCATAAATTGCAAGCAGTAATCCTCCCTGTGTATTTAAATTCAGTTTCTCCTTGAATATCCTGGATGGCACATACCAACGCATCCTTCAGATTTCGGTGAGATTATACCAAAAAATTGTGGTGAGAAATTCAAAGATGGGATCGTGGGCGAAGAAAGAAAGAGCACTGGATACATCGTTTCCTTTCAAGAAGAACAGAACCTTCACCATGACTGTGCGTGTTGAAGTTCATCACTACAAGGTAATATTGCTGTAAAAGTTCATGCAAATATTTGCAATATTCAACCTACAGAAGGACTACATGCTAGTAACATAAGCACCTACACCTGGTTATAGGTTAGATACAAAATAATACTTAATGTTAATAGTTCTTGATAATACAGTTAGGTGTCAATAAAGTTTAAATAGAAACGAGATTGTATTGCGTTTTCTAGGTTAATATTATCTAACAGAAAGTATTTAAATACTTAACTTTGATTTCAGTATGACGTGGATGGCAGACAACTGTTCTCCTTCAAGCACCGTTTTCCCTTCATGAATGTCAACAAAATCTTAGTTCAGGGAGGTGTAAGAATCACGTCTTTGACCATTTCACACAAGTTTTAGGACTAATGACCATTTAATGAGCTTGAATAATCCTTCAAATAAGGCATATACTATATCCCTTAGAGATATGGCTTTTATTACACCTAATAAAGAACGACCATCCGCCATCTTAACACATTTTAACTCTTGATCAAAGAGAGGCATTATTTAGACATATGCTATTATTAGCAACAAGACGAACAAGACGACTGTCCTTCATCGCATGTTTCCACGGTACTCCTCTTCTAATGGCTGCAATATTGCCGAAGTGGCGTTAAACAATAATTCACTCATTCCATGATACTGTTTGTAAGCTAGCTGAGTTCAAATGAAGTACACTAACTCAATGCATTCCAATTGAGTTCTTTTCAGCAGTTAACACCTACAAGATTGTTGTCCACGTGAAGTTATATGTACCAGTAAGGTCGAAACAATCATCATTTCCATGGAGACATCACACGAAGAGTGTTAGACAAGCCTATAAGATGTGTTTAAGTGTCATTCTCCTTTGAGTTACTAGAGTATGTACCAGTAAGGTCAAGTGTTTTAATAAGTGTCTTAAAGGACTGAAGTGCCTGAAAAAAGAAGCATTCATCATTTCCAGGGAGACATCACACGAAGAGTGTTAGACAAGCCTATAAGATGTGTTTAAGTGTCATTCTCCTTTGAGTTACTAGAGTATGTACCAGTAAGGTCAAGTGTTTTAATAAGTGTCTTAAAGGGCTGAAGTGCCTGAAAATAGAAACAATCATCATTTCCAGGGAGACATCCCTCGCAGACTGTTAGACAAGCCTATAAGATTTGTATAAGTGTCATTCTCCTTTGAGTTACTACTACAGCAGCCCGAAACTTAGGGTCTTACCTCTTCCTTCTAACATTTTCATATATAATTTTCCCCGTTGTTTCAAACTTTATTTTAATTCTATCATTTTCATATATAGTTTTCCCCGTTATTTCAAGCCTTATTTAAATTATATCATTTTCATTTATAAATTGTCCCGTTATTTCAAGCTTCATTTTACAAAGGGACAAGGACATTAATTACCTTAATTTGTTCTTGGTTAACGAGTTGAACATTTGTGGCACCAATGCATTGTCAGGGGCTATTGGAATAGTGTCTGATCAGTGTCCAATTGCTATTATTGATAATAAAAACTAATTATAAAATATCCAATTATGAACTCACACTCTTCTTGAGTCAATTAATTACTTTATACCTTATAAATACGGAAGAACGCTCGCATTCGCCTACGAACGCAGTGCTAAATTGTATCATTTTCATTTATAAATTTATTCTGTTAATGAGGTAAAAAGACACTTCGCCTCCCCTGGAGTAGGGTCCGAGTTCACTCCACATATATATAGATGAGTAGAGCGGGTCGACCAGTGAGCAATTGCCAGGCGAATCGCATCTAATTCCAAAGCATTGATGTGGTCTCACCTCTTCCTTCTATCATTTTCATATATCATTTTCCCCGTTGTTTCAAACTTAATTTAAATTCTATCAGTTTCATTTATAGTTTTTCCAGTTATTTCAAGCCTTGTTTAAATTATATCATTTTCATATATAAATTGTCCCGTTATTTCAAGCTTCAATTTACAAAGGGACAAGGCCATTAATTGTCTTAATTAGTTCTTGGATAACGAGTTGAACATTTGTGACACCAATGCATTGTCAGGGGCTAATGAACAGTGTCTGACCAGTGTCCAATTGCTATTATTGATAATAAAAACTAATTATAAAATTGATATTATTGAACTCTTCAAGTCAATTAATTACTTAATGCCGCTCGCATTCGCCTACTAAAGCAGTGCTAAATTGTATCATTTTTATTTATAAATTATTCTGTTATTTTAGGCTTTATATATTTAATGCATTAAAAGCTTAAGTGTTCCGTACAATCTCCTCAGCAAATAGGCATAGATAAGGTGTAGATTGGTGACCCTGTTGCCCCGAATAAGGATCATATAGTGGCCACGACCTACAAACCTATTGTATTTTCTTCTCCAGATTGAAAATCTTCAGAAACGGAAAGCGTGAGGGAGAGGCTTTGTCAAAGATATTCATTTTCATAAATGGTTTGCCTAGCCTCCTTCAAAAAAGCATAAAAGTCGTCCTTAAAATCTCGATTTATCATTTTAATAGTCGTAAGTTTAAGATTCTTATGAAGACCCTCTCATTCAGTCCGGAAAGATTCAGATTATAACTTGTCTTATATCCTTTGCATAAAGCCTTCATCATTTCATATGAATTAAATTTTTAAATATTTAAATAAAACTAACCCGGAAGTTTTTTAAAGAAAAATGACGATAGCTAAGAATACTTATTAAATTATCTAAGTATTAAATAAAGAGGAATGAAGGGCCTGTAAACACTATTTCAGTTTTGTATTTTGTATTTTGTGATTTGGGTCCATTTGGATCAAGGATACATTTGAATATATGATGACTCATTGTCGCTGTCTGTGATGCAATGTTATTGACGTTACAATGATATTTGCACTAAGATAGACATGTAGGTGAACAAACTATGCAGCTGTATACTTGGTTACATTGCTTTTCTGAAGCATGAAAGGGCGTTAAATCTACATCAAAACTACTACTGCCTCATGTGTTATAACTACGTCGTCCTAAGCAACCAAACTAGCTCATTCTTTGAAACTCTTTTGTCAGCTTTGCCCCTTCTAACAGAGCAATTGCAATGGCCAGTAGTATGTCACAGGTCAAAGAATGATATTTTAAATTCACTTCTTATTGATGACGTATGTCTGACATTGTTTGAAAGCTGATTTACAGCCCAACTATGAGGAGAAGAATTGTTTGTGGCTCCTCAGCATGCTTCCACTATGCCATGCCATAAAAACTATTTTGTCATAATTTCAAGAACTAAAAAACGTTTGTACACAAATCATTGGCAAATTGGATTGTAAACTGAGGATTTGTGAACTCTGTGACCCTTAGTAAAGGACATAGTGCCTGGTCACTTCCCAAAAACCTATTATTTCTTTCCTAATTTCAAACGAATGAAGCTGTTAAACTGTCTCTTTGGAAGATGATGATTGCGGGATTTGACATGGGTCAATAGCACCACACCATAAAACCATGTTTTCATCAAATTGCAGGATATTTGTGCTGAAATACACAAATAGGTGAACAAACTTTCGGTAAGCAGCTGTAATGAAATTTGAATGAGTCGCCGAGTCGCAGTGACCTTGACAAATAAAATATAATGTAAGCTCTCATTTACAAAATTTCAAATTTGCTAATGAAACAGCAGGTTTGTAAAATGATTTCTTCTTACAATATCGATTGGCAGTCTGACATTTGCATTAATAATAATAATAATAATAATAGTTGGCGCTACACAATTATTACCCTGAAGGAATCGTACTGCCTGTTAGCCGCTCCGCGCGACCATATAGGTCCATACATTCCCGTGTTCAGGTACCCATTTGTACAGCTGGGTGAACTGAGTGCAATGTGGATGAAGTGACTTGCCCAAGGACACAACACAGCATAAGACCCAGGTCACAAATGTTTGGTGTCTCCACCGGGATTCGAACCCGGGCCGTTGGCGTGAGAGGCGGACATGCTAACCACTACACCACTGTGCTCCATTAAACGTAACTATGAGTGTAACAATCAAGTTTTCACCAGTGAGATGTTTTTGTTGAATAATCAACTAACAACTGGCAGTTTGTTCCATAACTGTAGCACAAATGATTTACTTTATCTATTTGCTAATTAGAAAGGAACCTATTTCAAGCCTTCAAACTCAAAGATAATGTCATACTTATTTACTTACAATCAACATTTCGTGATGAGTGCATTGATCCAAATCATAACAAAATAATTTTGTTTGATTTATATTGAGCTCCCTGTATGCACAAATTTAAGAAATCTCTATTATTTGAGTGCGATATATTCAAGTAGAGCTTGAAAATTATAGGAAGAACAATTCATTGTAATATTCTATGAAGGTTGACAGGGGTGGTCTGTTAAGTTTCATTTAAGAGATAAACCTACTGTGTTTGAAAATTAGAGACATGTTATACTGGATTGATAGTCTTACACTCAGCCTATGAAAAAAGTATTTAGTCTGAAAATATCACCATTTTATTAAATATTGAACAATCATTTTTTTTTTTTTTTTTTTATTTTATTTTTTTTACAGTCTTAGTGTTAGACTACTGGATTGATAGCGACTAAATTTAAAATTGAAACCGAACGTGTATTCGTCGAAGAATTGCGGATGAAAATACCTAGATGGAGCAGGATGAACTATACATGTGTTTGTGGATGATGTTAGGGGTGGTTCCCTATCTTTGAATAAGTAAAGTTTTCTGTGAGTAATCTTTTTGTGATCAATTATGAGTGAAACATGTCTGTAAAAACGTTTTACGTTCATCGGTTGACATAGCTGCATCTCTGTTAAATAAAATTCATTAACATCATAATGGGATACAGATTACAACATTACAGCACATCACAAACATTTGACGATACAACCTCTTGAAAACATCACTGACAACAAAGCATATACGTGTATCATGAAAGCGTTTCTTTGCGATTTACTATCACAGACGGACTGTTAAAATATCAACGCAGGATCTCGCTGGGCTTTATTACATCGAATCACAATACACGTCAATGATATTGATTTTATTTCAATAACCTTAAAGGATATTTCCATTTGAGCAGGCGACAGAGCAAAACATTTGTGTGAAGATAATTAGATTAATAAAGTAATATGATGTACATGCTCAGTAAAACTAATCTGCATTGAGTATTGTCTTTCATCAATCATTACATGCAGCACCTGACTTCCACAAGAAGCGGTTTATTCTCTTGTATGTGATATTGAAATAGTTTATTCAGTATAAAGGCCACAGGCCCATGTACAATATACAAAATTCATTTGATGAAATTAACAGATAAGGTGCAATAACTGAAACATTATAAAATTTGTTTACAGGTTTTAGAGATATATACATACAATTTACAATAGTGAACAACGTAACATATAAGCTTCTTTGATATAGTGTGAATATACATGTAAACGATTGATATTTTCAGTTTGCAACAAAGTTGCTAGAAATGTTTTAGTTTAACATTTCAAGTCTAACATATATTTACTTCTTAATTCGTTATACATAGGGCATAAAAACATAAAATGTAATTCATATTCTAAAACATTTATACAGAAGGGACAAAATCTTAATTCTCTAGGGATATTAATTCTCCTTCCGAGGTTTTTCATTATTTTCAGTTCACCTATTCTTAAAAGTGTTAAAAATAGTCTCAAGTCTATATTACGAAAATATGTGTGAATAATAAAATTGTATTCAGTCAATGCCTGACATTTTAGCGAATTAATATTTCTATTTTTCTTTGTACATACTCCGGATGTAATAAACATCCAATTGTCCAATTCATGGAGGAAATAAAGCTGATTATGATGATGATGATGATGATGATGATGATGATGATTATGACGACAACAACATGACATGTAACCTTAAAATGTTCTTCATTATGCTGCAGTTTATATTATTCCCCTCTTAGACAAACCTCCATATGGTACTTTCGGCAATTATTTGAAAAAGGTCGAGTATAAAGATCACTCAATGTAAAAGAATGGGTGACCTGAACAGCCTTAAAGGTACATCCATTGTGTTGTTGGGGTCACATATGCTAAACGGTATAAATTGTTTCATTTTATAGAGAAATGCTGACTGTTGCCAAACATTGCCATTTTGATCTTAGTCAGCTCAGTATACCGACGATATAAAGGTAAAAGTATCGATTTCTGATCGAAAACTGTACAATGCGCTTCTTGTGGCGACCGTTATTTTGGAAACTTATTTACAACAGACTAAAATAAAACTTTAAGTTGATAATGTTTAATAGGTTTTATAACTATTGTGCATGTGTATGGAACGTGAAGTTTCGGTATCTGCACAGGTAAAATGATGTTGCAATTGGAAACTAGCAATTATCATATGTTTGGCGATTGGGGTGCAAGTTGAGTGAAATTATTTGAACTGATATCAGTACATATTGTATGTTGGCATGTATTAAGGGCAATTACAATTTTATGAAACACAACGGATGCACCTTTAATTCAATCAGATAATCTGTTAAGTGACAATGAGAGGAAGCCCGTCCTTGTTGTTAATATTACTGAGCCCAATGTCAGTGCTAAAATCACAATTCGTATATTAATGTGATAATGAAATGTGTCACAGAATACCGATGTCGGTGGTTAACAACTGAGGAATCATATTACAATTCTTTCAGAAAAATATACATATTAAAGTTTTTCAGTTCTTTATTTCATAATAATACCACACAGGTCAGTGTGAGCAGAAAGTGTATTGTCAGTTATTTTGTCTTATCTATTCTCGATATCGATTTGGCTCGTACATGCGATGTCAAAACGAGACCAACAAAAAAAAAGATTTCTAGAACAAGCGTGTTTATTTTTTTTTAACGCTAGAAAATTATGAAACAATTATTTTCCTTTTTTGGATTCCATATAATCCATTTATCAATCTCTTTATTGGCTCGGTTAGGCCATGACTAGGCAAATCTAGTTAAAACTAGCTGTAACTAAGCTGATAATACACTCTTTCCCAATTTAACATACATTTCCGATTTACTTTACGTAAATGTAATAGCTTTTTAATAAACATCCTACGTACATGTACTTATTGTATTTTCTTCAAATTTACGTGGACTCCACAGGTGAATAATAAAATTGGCACGACCATATTATGATCAAAACCTTCAAACATACAGTCAGGTAGTGAGTGTAAATATCTTGCTTTTTATCCTACTGATATGTAATACCGTGGGATATAGTCGTCGCCCTGTCCATCTGTCCATCCGTCCGTATTCATTTCGTTTCCGGAGCAGAACTCGAAAACTGTTCATGATATCTTTCTGAAACTTCATATGTGTATTACCCACCTACTGAAGTGGTGCCTTATGATATTTGTTTTTCGTTTCCACAGAAACGTGTTGAATTTGGACTTTGTTCAGAGACAGGTTCGTTTCCGGAGCACAGCTCTAAACCTTTTTATTGTATCTTCCTGAAACTTCCCATGTCTATTACCCACTAATTGAAGTAATGCTTTTTGATATGTTCAGATTACTGAAAATAATATAATTTTCCATTTCTTTAGAATAGTGTTGGATTTGGACTTTGTTCAGAGATAGGTTCCTTTCTGGAGTACAAGTACAAAAGTCTTCATCTTATCTTCCTAAAACTTTTGCATAATTGAAGTGGTGCCTTTTGATATTTTCAGACGTTGTGAATAATGAGATCTACACCCTTTGGCGTTGTCAAATCATAGATTACAAAACCTTTATCTGCCATTTTGGCGTCAACAGACAACATAATCTGGTTATTTGTTTGTTATTAATGCTACCACAGTATAAATCTGAACAGAAAGTCACAAAACCTGCTGGGCATATTCCAATCAATGATTTGTATGCCATGTGCGACTTGTAGTCACTATATAAAAATTACTGAAGTTGAAGTGAACTTGGAGTCTCAGTCCAACTCTCAGTGCAATCTTTAACTATTCTAGTAGTTGGATAATTTTTCTGAAAGAATCTGGCATTGTTGCATTGACATTATCCCTACTGGGCCACTGGATCAAACATGAGATTTGAACATACCAATAATCAACCCATTTATTACAAAGTCTGTTGCATGTGGCACTTGAAACTCTAAGTCATCAAGCAAGAGGCCTAATCTTAGTCTCATAAGAATCATGAAGAATTCATCAATCTGTCTCAGGGAATGGGGCCTTCCACCATCTGTTGTATCTGTGTATTTGTTCATCATTGCACATCTCATCAAACATAACCTCAAATGCAACTGAATTTGGTATACCAGTATAAAACATAATACGCTCATCTGATTTTCTGATATCTTCATAGACAAGCATTGATTTGTCAACTAGTATTCCGATACTTTTTGCTGGCAAAGCCTCTATCTGTATGCTAGCGTTGAAACACATAGTGGCACATGAAGCTGTATCTGTTTGTACGGAAGCATCCTAGTGCCACAGTAAGATTTTTTGTATCTCATAATTAGGAGATACTAACTCCTAATTAGGACATAATTAACTCCTAATTAGGACTTAGTTATCATCTACTTAGGAGATACTAAGTCCTTACTAGGACATAAATATCTCCTAATTAGGAACAATATACGGGGGGATTCAGAAAATAAAAGAACCTATTATATTTTCAAACAGTGGTAACATTAGTTGATGCGTGTCACCGTTTCTCTTACTTCGAGATATAAATTAAATTAACCTCACCTTACTTGCTTTATTTACATGCTTATATTCTTCTTTTAGGAATCTCAAGCTACTGTACATAGAAGACCAAGCGACCTTTTCCTTTCAGCAATTCAGATGTCATTGTAATTAAAAGTGTTCAATTGTGTATTATCCACATAAATAAAACAATCAGTTGGCATTGTTTGTTTTTAATAAACGTCTGTGAACCAGTTTTATGAGCATGATATCCGAAAGCAACCAGACAAGTGTACATCTATCGGGATATAATTGTACTCCACGTGACCACAACACAATCATATGATTGGAGGAAAGCATTTGACTGTGCTCTAACTGTTGTCAGAATCGTTTCCGCGAAACCTACCCCCCTGAGGTTAGAATATCTTTAAGATTTTTCCTTTTTGTAAATTACCTTATCTTAATCTGATTGAAGATGAATACACGCTCTCCTTTTACTGTAAAGCCTACTAAGACTAAGTCACTTAATTTAATATCTTCAACTAATGTAAATGTTATAAATAATTCATGCCTTTTTTATATCATGCTCGATTGGGAAAAGAACAAATCTAAAATCAACGATTGAATATCGAAAAATGCTCCAAAAACTTCGAAATTACTCCCTACAGAAGCACAAATAATCATTCTATCGGAAACGTGCATTGTCAAAAGTAGTGACTATGTTTTAAACGAATTATCAACGAAATCGACAAATCACGGGTTTACCCCTCGGCCACGCATCATCTTATCTTGATGTATTTCATATATATTACAGGTATGTACCTTTCCTATAACCTTTCCTATAATCTTCACTATGAAACGTGTTATTGTTAAGGTTCGCGATATAATGTAGTATTTATATTTCTATTATAAATCATATCATTTAAGGCATCGCGTTGCACGAGTTTATTACTTAAACACACTGGCACCAGCACGTGAGTAAGTGTGAGTGATATCATCTTAAAGTAATCTTTTAATATTATTTTACTTTATAACCAGTTCAATTACTTTATTACCGTAAATACCATGTTGTAATGTTATATTCTTGAATGATAACATTTGCGACTTTATGTCACGCCATGGCCGAGGTGAGTTGTTACACCCCTCGGCCACGCATCATCTTATCTTGATGTATTTCATATATATTACAGGAATAAACTATTAAATCAACTGCATCGCCTCAGTACACTCTTACAAGCGGCCAGGACCTGCGACAAAAATTTGATGGACTCCATAATTTAACCATCACAGACCTTTCAATAAGTTAATCCCTTTCCCCTTTTGAACATTTCAGGATCCACTTGTGCTCCCTTTTTTATTTGCTTTCGAAGTATATACAGTGTATCTATTTATCAGGTATATTCATACTTATTTCATTATCAGAAGTTAGTAGACTGAATTTCAGTAGGATTGGTCCTAGCATTGAAACTATGTCTATTGATACTTTCTTTGTTAATATGTTCATTTCAATAATAATATTCTTTTTGAATCGTATGTGAACAAGGATCATTGTTAAGTCTGTGTATTTAAATTCCAGTATCTGCTTGAATTTCCTGGATGGCACACACCAAATCATCCTTCAGATTTCGGTGAGATTAAACCAAAAAATTGTGGTGAGAAATTCAAAGATGGGATCGTGGGGGGAGGAAGAAAGAGGACTGGATGCATCGTTTCCTTTCCAAGTAAACAGAACCTTCACCATGACTGTGCGTGTTGAAGTTCATCACTACAAGGTAATGTTGTTGTAAAGGTTCATGCATATATTTGAAATATTCAACCTTCAGAAGGACTACATGCTAGTTACATAAGCACCTAGTTTAGATACAAAATAAGACTTAATGTTAATAGTTCTTGATAATATAGCTAGGTGTCAATAAAGTTTAAATAGAAACGAGATTGTATTGCGTTTTCTAGCTTAATATTATCTTACAGAAAGTATTTAAATACATAACTTTGATTTCAGTGTGACGTGGATGGCAGACAAATGTTCTCCTTCAAGCACCGTTTTCCCTTCGTGAATGTAAAAAAAATCTTAGTTGAGAGACGTGTAAGAATCACGTCTTTGACCATTTCACACAAGTTTTAGGACTAATGACCATTTAATGAGCTTGAATAATCCTTCAAATAAGGCATATACTATATCCCTTAGAGATATGGCTTTTATTACACTTAATAAAGAACGACCATCCTCCATCTTAACACATATCAACTCTTGATCAAAGAGAGGCATTATTTAGACATATGCTATTATTAGCAACAAGACGAACAAGACGACTGTCCTTCATCGCATGTTTCCACGGTACCTCCTCTTCTAATGGCTGCAATATTGCCGAAGTGGCGTTAAACAATAATTCACTCAGTCAATGATACTGTTTGTAAGCTAGCCGAGTTCAAATAAAGTACACTAACTCAATGCATTCCAATTGAGTTCTTTTCAGCAGTTAACACCTACAAGACTGTTGTCCGTGTGAAGTTATATGTACCAGTAAGGTCGAGTGTTTTAATAAGTGCCTTAAAGGGCTGAATTGCCTGAAAATAGAAACATTCATCATTTCCAGGGAGACATCACACGAAGAGTGTTAGACAAGCCTATAAGATTTGTATAAGTGTCCTTCTCCTTTGAGTTGCTAGAGTACAGCAGCCCCGGAATTTAGGGTCTCGCCTCTTCCTTCTATCATTTTCATATATCATTTTCCCCGTTGTTTCAAACTTAATTTAAATTCTATAATTTTCATATATAAATTGTCCCGTTATTTCAAGCTTCAATTTACAAAGGGACAAGGCCATTAATTGCCTTAATTTGTTCTTGGATAACGAGTTGAACATTTGTGACACCAATGCATTGTCAGGGGCTAATGAACAGTGTCTGAGCAGTGTCCAATTGCTATTATTGATAATAAAAACGAATTATAAAATATCCAATTTTGAACTCTTCAAGTCATTTACTTACTTTATGCCTTATAACTACGGAAGAACGCTCGCATTCGCCTACTAAGGCAGTGCTAAATTGTATCATTTTTATTAATGAATTATTCTGTTATTTTATGCTTTATATATTTAATGCATTAAAAGCTAAAGTGTTTCGTACAATCTCCTCAGCAAATAGGCATAGATAAGGTGTAGATTGGTGACCCTGTTGAATAAGGATCATAAAATGGCCACTACCTACAAACCTATTGTAAACTCACGGGCAAAAGGAACGTCCCCATACAAAATACAAGATATTACAATCATCGGGCGATAAATGCGACTGAAACAGCGTTACACCATGTCTTCAGAACCCAACAATACTAAATATGAATTTTCAAAACATTATCTATTCATAACTCTGAGAAACACAAGTTTTAAGAAATGGTCGTTTTGGAATCTCCTTAACTAGACGAGATAGAAGCCTCAAAAAGCCAGTTTTGGCTTGTTTTGAGACGTCCTACAGTAAAGACGCGTCAACAAACTTAAATCAAAGAAGGTTATTTATGTCGAGGATATCTTAAGTTAATTAAATTTCTACTTTTTCAATGTTTGAAACTTAAATACTAAATATTGTGGGCCAAAAACATCTTTAAAAAACGATTTTAGCACCCCATGTCAATTTGAACAGATTTAAAAATAAAAGAAGCATACTCTGATGTATGAAATTGTGAATATTTCTTAAGAAAACATGTGGCTACCTAAATACATACAAAATCTTTTTTCTCCGACATCAATATTTCATTTTATACTGTTTTCAAAATGTGGTGACGTTTCTTTTGCCCGTGAGTATATTTTCTTCTCCAGAATGAAAATCTTCAGAAACGGAAAGCGTGAGGGAGAGGCTTTGTCAAAGATATGCATTTTCATAAATGATTTGCCTAGCCTCCTTCAAAAAAGCATAAAGTAGTCCTTAAAATCTCGATTTATAATTTTAATAGTCGTAAGTTTAAGATCCTTTCGAAGCCCCTCTCATTCAGTCCAGAAAGATTCAGATTATAACTTGAATTTGGAGTCTTATATCCTTTGCATAAAGCCTTCAGGTCAAGATATAATTTCATATGAATTAAATTTTTAAATATTTAAATAAAACTAACCCGCCTGTGGAAGTTTTTTTTAAAGAAAAATGACGATAGCTAAGAATACTTAATAAATTATCTAAGTATTAAATAAAGAGGAATGAAGGGCCTGTAAACACTATTTCAGTTTTGTATTTTGTATTTTGTCATTTGGGCCCAGAGATTGAGATGAAAACATGGTTTTATGGTGTGGTGCTATTGACCCATGTCAAATCCGCAATCATCATCTTCCAAAGAGACAGTTTAACAGCTTCATTCGTTTGAAAATAGGAAAGAAATAATAGGTTTTTGGGAAGTGACCAGGCACTATGTTCTTAACTAAGGGTCACAGAGTTCACAAATCCTGAGTTTACAATCCAATTTGCCAAGGATTTGTGTACAAACGTTTTTTAGTTCTTGAAATTATGACAAAACTAGTTTTTATGGCATGGCACAGTGGAAGCACGCTGAGGAGCCACAAACAATTCTTCTCCTCATATTTGGGCTGTAAATCAGCTTTCAAACAATGTCAGACATACGTCATCAATAAGAAGTGAATTTAAAATATCATTCTTTGACCTGTGACATACTACTGGCCATTGCAATTGCTCTGTTAGAATGAGCAAAGCTGACAAAAGAGTTTCAAAGAATGAGCTAGTTTGGTTGCTTCGGACGACGTAGTTATAACACATGCCCTTTCATGCTTCAGAAAAGCAATGTAACCAAGTATACAACTGCATAGTTTGTTCATCTACATGTCTATCTTAGTGCAAATATCATGTAAATTGACGTGCATTGTAACGTCAATAACATTGCATCACAGACAGCGACAATGAGTCATCATATATTCAAATGTATCCTTGATCGTCACATCAGTGATGCATGTTTATGTAATTTCGCATAATGAAACAATGATAAGTCTAGTTTTCGCGTTGATACGATGCTTCAAAGACATTCCAAATTGCAGGATATTTGTGCTGAAATACACAAATAGGTGAACAAACTTTCCGAGTCGCAGTGACCTTGACAAATAAAATATAATGTAAGCTCTCATTTACAAAATTTCAAATTTGCTAATGAAACAGCAGGTTTGTAAAATGATTTCTTCTTACAATATCGATTGGCAGTCTGACATTTGCATTAATAATAATAATAATAATAATAATAATAATAATAGTCCATTTATAATGCTCACATATCCATGCACGATGCATGCTCAAGGCGCTACACAATTATTACCCTGAAGGAATCGTACTTTCGGTGCTGCCTGTTAGCCGCTCCGCGCGACCATATAGGTCCATACATTCCCGTGTTCAGGTACCCATTTGTACAGCTGGGTGAACTGAGTGCAATGTGGATGAAGTGACTTGCCCAAGGACACAACACAGCATTAGACCCAGGTCACAAATGTTTGGTGTCTCCACCGGGATTCGAACCCGGGCCGTTGGCGTGAGAGGCAGACACTACACCACTGTGCTCCATTAAACGTAACTATGAGTGTAACAATCAAGTTTTCATCAGTGAGATGTTTTTGTTGAATAATCAACTAACAACTGGCAGTTTGTTCCATAACGTAGCACAAATGATCTACTTTATCTATTTGCTAATTAGAAAGGAACCTATTTCAAACCTTCAAACTCAAAGATAATGTCATACTTATTTACTTACAATCAACATTTCGTGATGAGTGCATTGATCCAAATCATAACAAAATAATTTTGTTTGATTTATATTGAGCTACCTGTATGCACAAATTTAAGAATCTCTATTATTTGAGTGCGATATATTCAAGTAGAGCTTGAAAATTATAGGAAGAACAATTCATTGTAATATTCTATGAAGGTTGACAGGGGTGGTCTGTTAAGTTTCATTTAAGAGATAAACCTACTGTGTTTGAAAATTAGAGACATGTTATACTGGATTGATAGTCTTACACTCAGGCTATGAAAAAAGTATTTAGTCTGAAAATATCACCATTTTATTAAATATTGAACAATTATTTTTATTTTTTATTTTTTATTTTTTTTTTACAGTCTAAGTGTTAGACTACTGGATTGATAGCGACTAAATTTAAAATTGAAGCCGAACGTGTATTCGTCGAAGAATTGCGGATGAAAATACCTAGATGGAACAGGATGAACTATACATGTGTTTGTGGATGATGTTAGGGGTGGTTCCCTATCTTTGAATAAGTAACGTTTTCTGTGAGTAATCTTTTTGTGATCATTTATGAGTGAAACATGTCTGTAAAAACGTTTTACGTTCATCAGTTGACATAGCTGCATCTCTGTTAAATAAAATTCATTAACATCATAATGGGATACAGATTACAACATTACAGCACATCACAAACATTTGACGATACAACCTCTTGAAAACATCAATGACAACAAAGCATATACGTGTATCATGAAAGCATTTCTTTGCGATTTACTATCACAGACGGACTGTTAAAATATCAACGCAGGATCTCGCTGGGCTTTATAACATCGAATCACAATACACGTCAATGATATTGATTTTATTTCAATAACCTTAAAGGATATTTCCATTTGAGCAGGCGACAGAGCAAAACATTTGTGTGAAGATAATTAGATTAATAAAGTAATATGATGTACATGCTCAGTAAAACTAATCTGCATTGAGTATTGTCTTTCATCAATCATTACATGCAGCACCTGACTTCCACAAGAAGCCGTTTATTCTCTTGTATGTGATATTGAAATAGTTTATTCAGTATAACGGCCACAGGCCCATGTACAATATACAAAATTCATTTGGTGAAATTAACAGATAAGGTGCAATAACTGAAACATTATAAAATTTGTTTACAGGTTTTAGAGATATATACATACAATTTACAATAGTGAACAACGTAACATATAAGCTTCTTTGATATAGTGTGAATATACATGTAAACGATTGATATTTTCAGTTTGCAACAAAGTTGCTAGAAATGTTTTAGTTTTACATTTCAAGTCTAACATATATTTACTTCTTAATTCGTTATACATAGGGCATAAAAACATAAAATGTAATGCATATTCTGAAACATTTATACAGAAGGGACAAAATCTTAATTCTCTAGGGATATTAATTCTCCTTCCGAGGTTTTTCATTATTTTCAGTTCACCTATTCTTAAAAGTGTTAAAAATAGTCTCAAGTCTTTATTACGTAAATATGTGTGAATAATAAAATTGTATTCAGTCAATGCCTGACATTTTAGCGAATTAATATTTCTATTTTTCTTTGTACATACTCCGGATGTAATAAACATCCAATTTTCCAATTCATGGAGGAAATAAAGCTGATGCATGATGATGATGATGATAAATGATGATGATGATGATGATGATGATGATGATTATGACGACAACAACATGACATGTAACCTTAAAATGTTCTTCATTATGCTGCAGTTTATATTATTCCCCTCTTAGACAAACCTCCATATGGTACTTTCGGTAATTATTTGAAAAAGGTCGAGTATAAAGATCACTCAATGTAAAAGAATGGGTGAACTGAACAGCCTTAAAGGTACATCCATTGTGTTGTTGGGGTCACATATGCTAAACGGTATAAATTGTTTCATTTTATAGAGAAATGCTGACTGTTGCCAAACATTGCCATTTTGATCTTAGTCGGCTCAGTATACCGACGATATAAAGGTAAAAGTATCGATTTCTGATCGAAAACCGTACAATGCGCTTCTTGTGGCGACCGTTATTTTGGAAACTTATTTACAACAGACTTAAATAAAACTTTAAGTTGATAATGTTTAATAGGTTTTATAACTATTGTGCATGTGTATGGAACGTGAAGTTTCGGTTTCTGCACAGGTAAAATGATGTTGCAATTGGAAACTAGCAATTATCATATGTTTGGCGATTGGGGTGCAAGTTGAGTGAAATTATTTGAACTGATATCAGTACATATTGTATGTTGGCATGTATTAAGGGCAATTACAATTTTATGAAACACAACGGATGCACCTTTAATTCAATCAGATAATCTGTTAAGTGACAATGAGAGGAAGCCCGTCCTTGTTGTTAATATTACTGAGCCCAATGTCAGTGCTAAAATCACAATTCGTATACTAATGTGATAATGAAATGTGTCACAGAATACCGATGTCGGTGGTTAACAACTGAGGAATCATATTACAATTCTTTCAGAAAAATATACATATTAAAGTTTTTCAGTTCTTTATTTCATAATAATACCACACAGGTCAGTGTGAGCAGAAAGTGTATTGTCAGTTATTTTGTCTTATCTATTCTCGATATCGATTTGGCTCGTACATGCGATGTCAAAACGAGACCAACAAAAAAAAAGATTTCTAGCACAAGCGTGTTTATTTTTCTTTTACGCTAGAAAATTATGAAACAATTATTTTCCTTTTTTGGATTCCATATAATCCATTTATCAATCTCTTTATTGGCTCGGTTAGGCCATGACTAGGCAAATCTAGTTAAAACTAGCTGTAACTAAGCTGATGATACACTCTTTCCCAATTTAACATACATTTCCGGTTTACTTTACGTAAATGTAATAGCTTTTTAATAAACATCCTACGTACATGTACTTATTGTATTTTCTTCAAATTTACGTGGACTCCATATCTCACAGGTGAATAATAAAATTGGCACGACCATATTATGATCAAAACCTTCAAACATACAGTCAGGTAGTGAGTGTAAATATCTTGCTTTTTATCCTACCGATATGTAATACCGTGGGATATAGTCGTCGCCCTGTCCATCTGTCCGTCCGTATTCATTTCGTTTCCGGAGCAGAACTCAAAAACTGTTCATGATATCTTTCTGAAACTTCATATGTGTATTACCCACCTATTGAAGTGGTGCCTTATGATATTTGTTTTTCGTTTCCACAGAAACGTGTTGAATTTGAACTTTGTTCAGAGACAGGTTCGTTTCCGGAGCACAGCTCTAAACCTTTTTATTATATCTTCCCGAAACTTCCCATGTCTATTACCCACTAGTTGAAGTAATGCTTTTTGATATGTTCAGATTCCTGAAAATAATATAATTTTCCATTTCTTTAGAATAGTGTTGGCTTTGGACTGTGTACAGAGATAGGTTCCTTTCTGGAGTACAAGTACAAAAGTCTTCATCTTATCTTCCTGAAACTTTTGCATAATTGAAGTGGTGCCTTTTGATATGTTCAGACGTTGTGAATAATGAGATCTATACCCTTTGGCGTGGTCAAATCATATATTACAAAACCTTTATCTGCCATTTTGGTGTCAACAGACAACAAAATCTGGTTATTTGTTTGTTATTAATGCTACCACAGTATAAATCTGAACAGAAAGTCACAAAACCTGCTGGGCATATTCCAATCAATGATTTGTATGCCATGTGCGACTTGTAGTCACTATATAAAAATGACTGAAGTTGAAGTGAGCTTGGAGTCTCAGTCAAACTCTCAGTGCAATCTTTAACTACTCTAGTAGTTGGATAATTTTTCTGAAAGAATCTGGCATTGTTGCATTGACATTATCTCTACTGGGCCACTGGATCAAACATGAGATTTGAACATACCAATAATCAACCCATTTATTACAAAGTATGTTGCATGTGGCACTTGAAACTCTAAGTCATCAAGCAAGCAAGAATCATGAAGAATTCATCAATCTGTCTCAGGGAATGGGGCCTTCCACCATCTGTTGTATCTGTGTATTTGTTCATCATTGCACATCTCATCAAACATAACCTCAAATGCAACTGAATTTGGTATACCAGTATAAAACATAATACGCTCATCTGATTTTCTGATATCTTCATATACAAGCATTGATTTGTCAACTAGTATACTGATACTTTTTGCTGGCAAAGCCTCTATCTGTGTGCTAGCGTTGAAACACATAGTGGCACATGAAGCTGTATCTTTTTGTACGGAAGCATCCTAGTGCCACAGTAAGATTTTTTTTATCTCATAATTAGGAGATACTTACTCCTAATTAGGACATAATTAACTCCTAATTAGGACTTAGTTATCATCTACTTAGGAGATACTAAGTCCTAATTAGGACATAAATATCTCCTAATTAGGACATAAATATCTCCTAATTAGGACATAAATATCTCCTTATTAGGACTTGATTATCACCTAATTAGGAGATGCTATCTCCTAATTAGGAGATACTAACTCCTAATTAGGAGATAGTAACTCCTAATTAGGACTTTGTTATCGCCTAAATAGGAAATAACTATGTCCTAATTAGGAAATAACTAAGCCCTAATTAGGGGTTACTTATGTCCTAATTAGGTGATAACTAAGTCCTAATTAGGAGATAACAAAGTCCTAATTAGGAGTTAGTATCTCCTAATTAGTAGTTAGTATCTCCTAATTAGGAGATAGCATCTCCTAATTAGGTGATAATCAAGTCCTAATAAGGAGATATTTATGTCCTAATTAGGAGATATTTATGTCCTAATTAGGAGATATTTATGTCCTAATTAGGACTTAGTATCTCCTAAGTAGATGATAACTAAGTCCTAATTAGGAGTTAATTATGTCCTAATTAGGAGTTAGTATCTCCTAATTATGAGATAAAAAAAATCTTACTGTGGCACTAGGATGCTTCCGTACAAACAGATACAGCTTAATGTGCCACTATGTGTTTCAACGCTAGCACACAGATAGAGGCTTTGCCAGCAAAAAGTATCGGTATACTAGTTGACAAATCAATGCTTGTCTATGAAGATATCAGAAAATCAGATGAGCGTATTATGTTTTATACTGGTATACCAAATTCAGTTGCATTTGAGGTTATGTTTGATGAGATGTGCAATGATGAACAAATACACAGATACAACAGATGGTGGAAGGCCCCATTCCCTGAGACAGATTGATGAATTCTTCATGATTCTTGCTTGCTTGATGACTTAGAGTTTCAAGTGCCACATGCAACATACTTTGTAATAAATGGGTTGATTATTGGTATGTTCAAATCTCATGTTTGATCCAGTGGCCCAGTAGAGATAATGTCAATGCAACAATGCCAGATTCTTTCAGAAAAATTATCCAACTACTAGAGTAGTTAAAGATTGCACTGAGAGTTTGACTGAGACTCCAAGCTCACTTCAACTTCAGTCATTTTTATATAGTGACTACAAGTCGCACATGGCATACAAATCATTGATTGGAATATGCCCAGCAGGTTTTGTGACTTTCTGTTCAGATTTATACTGTGGTAGCATTAATAACAAACAAATAACCAGATTTTGTTGTCTGTTGACGCCAAAATGGCAGATAAAGGTTTTGTAATATATGATTTGACCACGCCAAAGGGTATAGATCTCATTATTCACAACGTCTGAACATATCAAAAGGCACCACTTCAATTATGCAAAAGTTTCAGGAAGATAAGATGAAGACTTTTGTACTTGTACTCCAGAAAGGAACCTATCTCTGAACAAAGTCCAAAGCCAACACTATTCTAAAGAAATGGAAAATTATATTATTTTCAGTAATCTGAACATATCAAAAAGCATTACTTCAATTAGTGGGTAATAGACATGGGAAGTTTCAGGAAGATATAATAAAAAGGTTTAGAGCTGAACCTGTCTCTGAACAAAGTCCAAATTCAACACGTTTCTGTGGAAACGAAAAACAAATATCATAAGGCACCACATCAGAAGGTGGGTAATACACATATGAAGTTTCAGAAAGATATCATGAACAGTTTTCGAGTTCTGCTCCGGAAACGAAATGAATACGGACGGACAGATGGACAGGGCGACGACTATATCCCACGGTATTACATATCGGTAGGATAAAAAGCAAGATATTTACACTCACTACCTGACTGTATGTTTGAAGGTTTTGATCATAATATGGTCGTGCCAATTTTATTATTCACCTGTGAGATATGGAGTCCACGTAAATTTGAAGAAAATACAATAAGTACATGTACGTAGGATGTTTATTAAAAAGCTATTACATTTACGTAAAGTAAACCGGAAGTGTATGTTAAATTGGGAAAGAGTGTATCATCAGCTTAGTTACAGCTAGTTTTAACTAGATTTGCCTAGTCATGGCCTAACCGAGCCAATAAAGAGATTGATAAATGGATTATATGGAATCCAAAAAAGGAAAATAATTGTTTCATAATTTTCTAGCGTAAAAGAAAAATAAACACGCTTGTGCTAGAAATCTTTTTTTTGTTGGTCTCGTTTTGACATCGCATGTACGAGCCAAATCGATATCGAGAATAGATAAGTCAAAATAACTGACAATACACTTTCTGCTCACACTGACCTGTGTGGTATTATTATGAAATAAAGAACTGAAAAACTTTAATATGTATATTTTTCTGAAAGAATTGTAATATGATTCCTCAGTTGTTAACCACCGACATCGGTATTCTGTGACACATTTCATTATCACATTAGTATACGAATTGTGATTTTAGCACTGACATTGGGCTCAGTAATATTAACAACAAGGACGGGCTTCCTCTCATTGTCACTTAACAGATTATCTGATTGAATTAAAGGTGCATCCGTTGTGTTTCATAAAATTGTAATTGCCCTTAATACATGCCAACATACAATATGTACTGATATCAGTTCAAATAATTTCACTCAACTTGCACCCCAATCGCCAAACATATGATAATTGCTAGTTTCCAATTGCAACATCATTTTACCTGTGCAGAAACCGAAACTTCACGTTCCATTCACATGCACAATAGTTATAAAACCTATTAAACATTATCAACTTAAAGTTTTATTTTAGTCTGTTGTAAATAAGTTTCCAAAATAACTGTCGCCTCAAGAAGCGCATTGTACGGTTTTCGATCAGAAATCGATACTTTTACCTTTATATTGTCGGTATACTGAGCCGACTAAGATCAAAATGGCAATGTTTGGCAACAGTCAGCATTTCTCTATAAAATGAAACAATTTATACCGTTTAGCATATGTGACCCCAACAACACAATGGATGTACCTTTAAGGCTGTTCAGGTCACCCATTCTTTTACATTGAGTGATCTTTATACTCGACCTTTTTCAAATAATTGCCGAAAGTACCATATGGAGGTTTGTCTAAGAGGGGAATAATATAAACTGTAGCATAATGAAGAACATTTTAAGGTTACATGTCATGTTTTTGTCGTCATAATCATCATCATCATCATCATCATCATCATCATCAGCTTTATTTCCTCCATGAATTGGAAAATTGGATGTTTATTACATCCGGAGTATGTACAAAGAAAAAGAGAAATATTAATTCGCTAAAATGTCAGGCATTGACTGAATACAATTTTATTATTCACACATATTTACGTAATAAAGACTTGAGACTATTTTTAACACTTTTAAGAATAGGTGAACTGAAAATAATGAAAAACCTCGGAAGGAGAATTAATATCCCTAGAGAATTAAGATTTTGTCCCTTCTGTATAAATGTTTCAGAATATGCATTACATTTTATGTTTTTATGCCCTATGTATAACGAATTAAGAAGTAAATATATGTTAGACTTGAAATGTAAAACTAAAACATTTCTAGCAACTTTGTTGCAAACTGAAAATATCAATCGTTTACATGTATATTCACACTATATCAAAGAAGCTTATATGTTACGTTGTTCACTATTGTAAATTGTATGTATATATCTCTAAAACCTGTAAACAAATTTCAGTTATTGCACCTTATCTGTTAATTTCACCAAATGAATTTTGTATATTGTACATGGGCCTGTGGCCTTTATACTGAATAAACTATTTCAATATCACATACAAGAGAATAAACGGCTTCTTGTGGAAGTCAGGTGCTGCATGTAATGATTGATGAAAGACAATACTCAATGCAGATTAGTTTTACTGAGCATGTACATCATATTACTTTATTAATCTAATTATCTTCACACAAATGTTTTGCTCTGTCGCCTGCTCAAATGGAAATATCCTTTAAGGTTATTGAAATAAAATCAATATCATTGACGTGTATTGTGATCCGATGTTATAAAGCCCAGCGAGATCCTGCGTTGATATTTTAACAGTCCGTCTGTGATAGTAAATCGCAAAGAAACGCTTTCATGATACACGTATGTGCTTTGTTGTCATTGATGTTTTCAAGAGGTTGTATCGTCAAATGTTTGTGATGTGCTGTAATGTTATAATCTGTATCCCATTATGATGTTAATGAATTTTATTTAACAGAGATGCAGCTATGTCAACTGATGAACGTAAAACGTTTTTACAGACATGTTTCACTCATAAATGATCACAAAAAGATTACTCACAGAAAACGTTACTTATTCAAAGATAGGGAACCACCCCTAACATCATCCACAAACACATGTATAGTTCATCCTGTTCCATCTAGGTATTTTCATCCGCAATTCTTCGACGAATACACGTTCGGTTTCAATTTTAAATTTAGTCGCTATCAATCCAGTAGTCTAACACTTAGACTGTAAAAAAAAAAAATAAAAATAAAAAAAAAAAATAATTGTTCAATATTTAATAAAATGGTGATATTTTCAGACTAAATACTTTTTTCATAGCCTGAGTGTAAGACTATCAATCCAGTATAACATGTCTCTAATTTTCAAACACAGTAGGTTTATCTCTTAAATGAAACTTAACAGACCACCCCTGTCAACCTTCATAGAATATTACAATGAATTGTTCTTCCTATAATTTTCAAGCTCTACTTGAATATATCGCACTCAAATAATAGAGATTCTTAAATTTGTGCATACAGGTAGCTCAATGTAAATCAAACAAAATTATTTTGTTATGATTTGGATCAATGCACTCATCACGAAATGTTGATTGTAAGTAAATAAGTATGACATTATCTTTGAGTTTGAAGGTTTGAAATAGGTTCCTTTCTAATTAGCAAATAGATAAAGTAGATCATTTGTGCTACGTTATGGAACAAACTGCCAGTTGTTAGTTGATTATTCAACAAAAACATCTCACTGATGAAAACTTGATTGTTACACTCATAGTTACGTTTAATGGAGCACAGTGGTGTAGTGTCTGCCTCTCACGCCAACGGCCCGGGTTCGAATCCCGGTGGAGACACCAAACATTTGTGACCTGGGTCTTATGCTGTGTTGTGTCCTTGGGCAAGTCACTTCATCCACATTGCACTCAGTTCACCCAGCTGTACAAATGGGTACCTGAACACGGGAATGTATGGACCTATATGGTCGCGCGGAGCGGCTAACAGGCAGCAGCGAAAGTACGATTCCTTCAGGGTAATAATTGTGTAGCGCCTTGAGCATGCATCGTGCATGGATATGTGAGCATTATAAATGGACTATTATTATTATTATTATTATTATTATTATTAATGCAAATGTCAGACTGCCAATCGATATTGTAAGAAGAAATCATTTTACAAACCTGCTGTTTCATTAGCAAATTTGAAATTTTGTAAATGAGAGCTTACATTATATTTTATTTGTCAAGGTCACTGCGACTCGGAAAGTTTGTTCACCTATTTGTGTATTTCAGCACAAATATCCTGCAATTTGGAATGTCTTTGAAGCATCGTATCAACGCGAAAACTAGACTTATCATTGTTTCATTATGCGAAATTACATAAAGATGCATCACTGATGTGACGATCAAGGATACATTTGAATATATGATGACTCATTGTCGCTGTCTGTGATGCAATGTTATTGACGTTACAATGCACGTCAATTTACATGATATTTGCACTAAGATAGACATGTAGGTGAACAAACTATGCAGCTGTATACTTGGTTACATTGCTTTTCTGAAGCATGAAAGGGCATGTGTTATAACTACGTCGTCCGAAGCAACCAAACTAGCTCATTCTTTGAAACTCTTTTGTCAGCTTTGCTCATTCTAACAGAGCAATTGCAATGGCCAGTAGTATGTCACAGGTCAAAGAATGATATTTTAAATTCACTTCTTATTGATGACGTATGTCTGACATTGTTTGAAAGCTGATTTACAGCCCAAATATGAGGAGAAGAATTGTTTGTGGCTCCTCAGCGTGCTTCCACTGTGCCATGCCATAAAAACTAGTTTTGTCATAATTTCAAGAACTAAAAAACTTTGTACACAAATCATTGGCAACTTGGATTGTAAACTGAGGATTTGTGAACTCTGTGACCCTTAGTTAAGAACATAGTGCCTGGTCACTTCCCAAAAACCTATTATTTCTTTCCTATTTTCAAACGAATGAAGCTGTTAAACTGTCTCTTTGGAAGATGATGATTGCGGATTTGACATGGGTCAATAGCACCACACCATAAAACCATGTTTTCATCTCAATCTCTGGGCCCAAATGACAAAATACAAAATACAAAACTGAAATAGTGTTTACAGGCCCTTCATTCCTCTTTATTTAATACTTAGATAATTTATTAAGTATTCTTAGCTATCGTCATTTTTCTTTAAAAAAAACTTCCACAGGCGGGTTAGTTTTATTTAAATATTTAAAAATTTAATTCATATGAAATTATATCTTGACCTGAAGGCTTTATGCAAAGGATATAAGACTCCAAATTCAAGTTATAATCTGAATCTTTCTGGACTGAATGAGAGGGGCTTCGAAAGGATCTTAAACTTACGACTATTAAAATTATAAATCGAGATTTTAAGGACTACTTTATGCTTTTTTGAAGGAGGCTAGGCAAATCATTTATGAAAATGAATATCTTTGACAAAGCATCTCCCTCACGCTTTCCGTTTCTGAAGATTTTCATTCTGGAGAAGAAAATATACTCACGGGCAAAAGAAACGTCACCACATTTTGAAAACAGTATAAAATGAAATATTGATGTCGGAGAAAATAGATTTTGTATGTATTTAGGTAGCCACATGTTTTCTTAAGAAATATTCACAATTTCATACATCAGAGTATGCTTCTTTTATTTTTAAATCTGTTCAAATTGACATGGGGTGCTAAAATCGTTTTTTAAAGATGTTTTTGGCCCACAATATTTAGTATTTAAGTTTCAAACATTGAAAAAGTAGAAATTTAATTAACTTAAGATATCCTCGACATAAATAACCTTCTTTGATTTAAATTTGTTGACGCGTCTTTACTGTAGGACGTCTCAAAACAAGCCAAAACTGGCTTTTTGAGGCTTCTATCTCGTCTAGTTAAGGAGATTCCAAAACGACCATTTCTTAAAACTTGTGTTTCTCAGAGTTATGAATAGATAATGTTTTGAAAATTCATATTTAGTATTGTTGGGTTCTGAAGACATGGTGTAACGCTGTTTCAGTCGCATTTATCGCCCGATGATTGTAATATCTTGTATTTTGTATGGGGACGTTCCTTTTGCCCGTGAGTTTACAATAGGTTTGTAGGTAGTGGCCATTTTATGATCCTTATTCAACAGGGTCACCAATCTACACCTTATCTATGCCTATTTGCTGAGGAGATTGTACGAAACACTTTAGCTTTTAATGCATTAAATATATAAAGCATAAAATAACAGAATAATTTATTAATAAAAATGATACAATTTAGCACTGCCTTAGTAGGCGAATGCGAGCGTTCTTCCGTAGTTATAAGGCATAAAGTAAGTAAATGACTTGAAGAGTTCAAAATTGGATATTTTATAATTCGTTTTTATTATCAATAATAACAATTGGACACTGCTCAGACACTGTTCATTAGCCCCTGACAATGCATTGGTGTCACAAATGTTCAACTCGTTATCCAAGAACAAATTAAGGCAATTAATGGCCTTGTCCCTTTGTAAATTGAAGCTTGAAATAACGGGACAATTTATATATGAAAATTATAGAATTTAAATTAAGTTTGAAACAACGGGGAAAATCATATATGAAAATGATAGAAGGAAGAGGCGAGACCCTAAATTCCGGGGCTGCTGTACTCTAGCAACTCAAAGGAGAAGGACACTTATACAAATCTTATAGGCTTGTCTAACACTCTTCGTGTGATGTCTCCCTGGAAATGATGAATGTTTCTATTTTCAGGCAATTCAGCCCTTTAAGGCACTTATTAAAACACTCGACCTTACTGGTACATATAACTTCACGCGGACAACAATCTTGTAGGTGTTAACTGCTTAAAAGAACTCAATTGGATTGCATTGAGTTAGTGTACTTATTTGAACTCGGCTAGCTTACAAACAGTATCATTGACTGAGTGAATTATTGTTTAACGCCACTTCGGCAATATTGCAGCAATTAGAAGAGGAGGTACCGTGGAAACATGCGATGAAGGACAGTCGTCTTGTTCGTCTTGTTGCTAATAATAGCATATGTCTAAATAATGCCTCTCTTTGATCAAGAGTTGATATGTGTTAAGATGGAGGATGGTCGTTCTTTATTAAGTGTAATAAAAGCCATATCTCTAAGGGATATAGTATATGCCTTATTTGAAGGATTATTCAAGCTCATTAAATGGTCATTAGTCCTAAAACTTGTGTGAAATGGTCAAAGACGTGATTCTTACACGTCTCTCAACTAAGATTTTGTTGACATTCACGAAGGGAAAACGGTGCTTGAAGGAGAACATTTGTCTGCCATCCACGTCACACTGAAATCAAAGTTATGTATTTAAATACTTTCTGTAAGATAATATTAAGCTAGAAAACGCAATACAATCTCGTTTCTATTTAAACTTTATTGACACCTAGCTGTATTATCAAGAACTATTAACATTAAGTCTTATTTTGTATCTAAACTAGGTGCTTATGTAACTAGCATGTAGTCCTTCTGAAGGTTGAATATTTCAAATATATGCATGAACCTTTACAACAACATTACCTTGTAGTGATGAACTTCAACACGCACAGTCATGGTGAAGGTTCTGTTTACTTGGAAAGGAAACGATGCATCCAGTCCTCTTTCTTCCTCCCCCCACGATCCCATCTTTGAATTTCTCACCACAATTTTTTGGTTTAATCTCACCGAAATCTGAAGGATGATTTGGTGTGTGCCATCCAGGAAATTCAAGCAGATACTGGAATTTAAATACACAGACTTAACAATGATCCTTGTTCACATACGATTCAAAAAGAATATTATTATTGAAATGAACATATTAACAAAGAAAGTATCAATAGACATAGTTTCAATGCTAGGACCAATCCTACTGAAATTCAGTCTACTAACTTCTGATAATGAAATAAGTATGAATATACCTGATAAATAGATACACTGTATACACTTCGAAAGCAAATAAAAAAGGGAGCACAAGTGGATCCTGAAATGTTCAAAAGGGGAAAGGGATTAACTTATTGAAAGGTCTGTGATGGTTAAATTATGGAGTCCATCAAATTTTTGTCGCAGGTCCTGGCCGCTTGTAAGAGTGTACTGAGGCGATGCAGTTGATTTAATAGTTTATTCCTGTAATATATATGAAATACATCAAGATAAGATGATGCGTGGCCGAGGGGTGTAACAACTCACCTCGGCCATGGCGTGACATAAAGTCGCAAATGTTATCATTCAAGAATATAACATTACAACATGGTATTTACGGTAATAAAGTAATTGAACTGGTTATAAAGTAAAATAATATTAAAAGATTACTTTAAAATGATATCAATCACACTTACTCACGTGCTGGCGCCAGTGTGTTTAAGTAATAAACTCGTGCAACGCGATGCCTTAAATGATATGATTTATAATAGAAATATAAATACTACATTATATCGCGAACCTTAACAATAACACGTTTCATAGTGAAGATTATTAAAAATCTTAAAGATATTCTAACCTCAGGGGGGTAGGTTTCGCGGAAACGATTCTGACAACAGTTAGAGCACAGTCAAATGCTTTCCTCCAATCATATGATTGTGTTGTGGTCACGTGGAGTACAATTATATCCCGATAGATGTACACTTGTCTGGTTGCTTTCGGATATCATGCTCATAAAACTGGTTCACAGACGTTTATTAAAAACAAACAATGCCAACTGATTGTTTTATTTATGTGGATAATACACAATTGAACACTTTTAATTACAATGACATCTGAATTGCTGAAAGGAAAAGGTCGCTTGGTCTTCTATGTACAGGAGCTTGAGATTCCTAAAAGAAGAATATAAGCATGTAAATAAAGCAAGTAATGTGAGGTTAATTTAATTTATATCTCGAAGTAAGAGAAACAGTGACACGCATCAACTAATGTTACCACTGTTTGAAAATATAATAGGTTCTTTTATTTTAAAAAATTAGTAAATTGGTATTCAGAAGTTATTAAGAAAGACATAAAAATGAGAAGAAAGTGACATAACATTGCATACCTTTTTGGAGTGTAAGAGGATAGATGCTGCAGGGTCGTCTCGCCTAAACCGTATATTGTAACACAGCATTCGAGCGAAGTCCAGTGCGAAGTTACATACTAAATCCCTTCCCATAGACAGTTTGAGCACAATTCCGTTGCTGCAGTAACCTGAAATAATTTACATGCAATATAGATAGGATTTACATTAGCATATTACCAACACATTAATTTATAAATAAGCTTAACAAACAGCTTAACATGACGGTAAAAATAGTTGAAATACAAAAACAAAAACTGTTATTAAATAAACCAAGTTCATGAAAATTAGTATTGATTTTTTCAAATACACATTTTAAAAGGTAAGGAGTTAAAAAGTAAAGTTACCTTTCTGAATGAATAGTGTACTTGTCCTTGAACTGGCCATGATGAAGCCATTGTGTACTGATTCATTCTAAAAACCACTCGGTCTTTATAGGCAATGAAATGTATTAGTGCTCAATCTTTCTGAATAAAAACGTGCTTATCGTGAATGCTCGTGATTCAAGCACGACGCTTATGCTTTAGCACGACTCTTAAGTTTTATATAAAATATATGCCTCATGCACCTCGGATAATTTAAGAAATTCAGCGCTCAAAGTACCGATGATGACGTCAATGTTCCTAACATTTGCATATGAAAATGAGAAATGTCAATGTTTTGCATCTTGTGTTCGAGAGAATGTTTCCGAAATTTATTGACAATTCATTTGAAATATATCCATTTTAAGACATTTTTTTCACGACTCAAGCATTTGACTATGCTCTAAGATAGGTAGAGAACTCGCAGCAGTACATTATTTGGATATAAATGTACGGGTTTGAGAGTTTTCGGCTCGGATAATGTACTGCTACTCGTCCTCTATCTATTACTAAAGAATAACGACACAAAAGAATTGGATTACAAATCCATCCAAAAATAGTAGAAAAAAACGTTTTTAAAAAAATACTTCATTATTACAGCCGCCAAACGTTGCATTAGCCAATCAGCTGCTAGCAGAGGTGTGACGTGTTACTCAGGAGTCCTGCTCAACGAGTAGCTGGCTTATGTTATTGTTTACATTATACACTCGTGTAGCCGTCACGTATTTTTCACTGATTTCACTTGTCAAAACAGCCTTAATATGATCAAAGCTATTAGAAACAATGTCGGCATATTCTGTTCAGTCGTTAATTAACTTTGGTTGTTGTACACATGTGTTTAGGTTGTTTAGTCCGGTAATGCCGAGTGGATATTTCAGCATAAATCTACCGCCATTTTCTTTTCTTTGTGTCACTTTGAAGTGTCAGTTCTATAGAGTTACTGCGTGTTTGTCCATCACTGACCATTTCCGTTATGTCAGACTCTTATTCTAGCAATGAGATCTCGCTTTGAACAACGTAAGTCAAGCGATAACAAAGATTTGAATGAAGAACAAGCGATTGTACCAAATGATCGGGATACATATCTCGTTTCTATGACTCACGTTTATCTATTCCATTATTTAACAGTTGAAGTAAAATAACAGCACATATGTAGGATACTATCTTAAAGTATTTTGATTCAATAAAACAATTCATTAAACAATGTGTTTCCACAATTATACAAAATTTGATCGGCAAACAAATCAGAATTCATGCTAATCCTACTCAACGAAAAACGAGACTTATGCGACATACATATCTATATCATTTTACAAATTAAAAGAAATACATATCAACAATTGTTGCACTACATTGTGATGATTTTCTAACTAATTCGCATGTAAATAACATTTTACGATGTCCTTATTGATTTAAATAACTAACCTGTTGTCACCATGTGATTGCTAATCCATGTACATCGGTGTGCATCACACACAATAGCGAATGACGGCTGCTTTCACCGACGAAACAACAGAACATTATATTCTTAAATTTCTTTGGCTGAATATAACGTTCCTAATTTTCATTGGCTCGAGATCACTATGTCCAGACTGAATGTCGCCTATATGTGTATCTTTATTTTAACTAACGACCAGTTTAGTATTAACAGATACGTCATATGACAGGACGTTGGCAATATCTTGAAGCGCCACCTCTTATGTAATTGAACCGGTCCGGTGACCGATATAATAATAAATAATAATAATAATAATGGATATTTGTACAGGCGCCTATATCCAGGTTCTAATACCAGCTCATGGCGCTGAGAACAGAAGGGAGTATGGAAAATGACTACTGGGGATAGGCGAGTTTAAAGGAGTGGGTTTTGAGAGAGGCTTTGAAACTCTGTAGAGAACTGGCAGATTTGACTTCAGTTGGTAGAGAGTTCCATAATGAGGCAGCTGTGAATTCAAAGGTTCTGGCATTAAAGCAAAGGTGTTAATGCATTAAGCGCAATTAGTGAGTGTTGATTTCATTGACTAACTTCTGAACAATATAGAATCAAATTCAAAACTAGATTTACAGCATTCTACATTTCATCGATTTTACCCAAATAACATGATATTGATGGAACAGAATCTGAAAGAAAATGTGTGCCGAAAAAGAAAACGCCTTTTTCATTTCGATTTGAAATTAATCATGATTCCTTATCATAGATATATCATTGTAGGCTTTAAAATCTTTTGACATTTTCACCCGCCACATTTCTCTACAGTTGTATTACACTGAATAAAATAACTGCCTCAATGTAAGTAATTGTCAATGTACAAGATTAAAATTTTAACGATAGCTCGATTTTTTTCCCTCTAAAAACTGTAAACCAGTAACAATGTTGAAATTGTTTTTATTTCTAAGTTTTAATGCAAATATTTACTAAGTAGACCTCAAACTATACAGGCCTCTTAAAACTTTAAATCAAGCACAACAAAAAAATAAATAATAATGATGTTTCAATTGAAATTATTTATTTCAAAGCATATTGTAGCCTATAAAATAACCCAACGCTCCGCTCGATTGGTAAAAGAACCAAACTAACACCAGCGACTGAATATCGAAAGATCCTTCAAAAACTCCGAAATTACTCCCTTCAGACGCACAAATACTCATTATATCGGAAACTTACAATGTCAAAAGTTGGTATTGTATTTTAAACGAATCATCGACGAAAATCGACAAATCGCCTAAGGATTTCATTGTAGCAACTCCTGTATATGACGTCACATCGCTAACGAAGGTTATGCTACACTGCGGGGCCGCGGACAACTGTTTCAAGAATGAGATAATTAGCAGGTCAAATTTACTCACTTTGAAGGGCTATATCTTGATAAGTAGGTGACGCTTCGAAATAATCTTTTTGTTTTGTTTATTTGAAAGTATTGTCTATATAAATAAATGAATTAACATCGAGCAACACAGAGGGATTTTATTATCTTTAACATTGTTATATTTAACAGTCTCTAAACTAAGTTTAAATTTACCACGACACTTAAAATCTCAGGAAAAGAACGCATCACTTCATTAAATGTAACAATCTGCTGAGAATCTGCTGATCAATTTTCCTGACATTTAAATTGCATGTAAGTTTTTTGTGGAAAAATAATGTTTCAATCACAACGATAAATATATGGAATATGTATTGTTTCCCATTTTCAAATGAATGAATTGGAACTATAGAAATTTGATCAATTCACCCTGGCCGTGTGTTCGTGTTAACATCGTTACATTTCCGAATGTGAGAGAGGGAGCGTGCTGACAGGATGTGTGTGTGATAAAGGATGTTACATAACAGTCTGACGGGGCCGAAGTTTTAACGAGATGACAATCCTTTGATGTCATGAGAACGGTGACACGAGTGAGGTTGTAACTAATAGTAAATTATTAGTTTATTGTTTGCTATGTGTCAAACATGAGCTCAGTATGTATTGGTCAAAGCAAACAGCCAATGATATTTCCAGAAAAAGAAAAAGTGAAGAAAATCCATAGAAGTATGATACATCTATATACATAATGATTAATGGCAACAGATTACCATGGAGTGAGAAAGTAACCTAACACAGTATGTTTTTTTGTATTTCTCTTTCTTAAAATTGTTAAGTTATTTTCATTATGTATATTATTATCCAGTACTTGATGAGAGTTAAACAATTCCCATAGTTATACATCGTAAGTTCCCCTTTCTAAAATCAAAATACTTTGAGATAGTATCATACATATATGCATTCATTTCATTTCAAATGTTAAATAATGGAATAGATAAACGTGAAACATAGAAACGAGATGTGTTGGTGCTAGCAAGACTATCCCGAATGTACATCCGCTAGTTATTCAATACAAATCTTCAATACCACTAGACTTAACTTGTTTAAAGCGAGATCTTATTGCTAGAATCATAGTCTGACATAGCGGAAAATGGTCAGTGATAGACAAGCACACGATGTAACGCTATAGAATTGACACATCAAATTGAAACAAAAAAAGACAATGGTTGTATATTTACGCTGGGATCAACTCGGCATAAACAATCTAAACATATGTGTACAACAACCAATAGAACAGAACAGAACAGAATATGCCGACATTGTTTCTAATAGCTTCGATCACTTTGACGCTGTTTTGACAAGTGAAATCAGCGAAAAATACGTGACGGCTATACGAATGCATAATGTAAACAATAACATAAGTATACTCGTTATAGGAAACAACTCCTGAGTAAGACGTCACACCTCCGTTAATGAAGTATTTTTAAAAACGTTTTTTCTACTATTTTTGGGTGGATTTGTAATCCAATACTTTTGTGTCGTTATTCTTTACTGTTGTCAGAATAATTTCAGCGAAACCTACCCTGCTGAGGTTAGAATATCTTTAATATAGTTTACCACTAACACTGCATCTTACTTGAACTCCTAAAAACCTCTACAAAAGTTTGGATTGGATTGGATTGGATTGGTCCCGAAAAGGGTACTTGTGTTCTGAAATCAACTCCTCCCACAGTTTTAGACCGATCTTTCTGAAACTTTACACATGCATTCGATATACATCGGTGATACGCATGTGCTTTTTGGGACCGATCAGATTAATATTTTCAGAGTTATGGCCCTTGACTTAAAGCGCTCATCGTTCAAATTTCACACTGGCAGTAACTTTTAATTCGTCCGCATTTGAATATGTTATGTTTCCTATGTCACACACTGAAGTTATAATCTTTGACCTTGTGACCTTGACCTTGATGTAGGATCTATTTTGTGAGAAACTTAACCATGGCCATAATGTGTTATTGATTGGTGATAGGCCTTCGATACTTGACATGCTGATTTATTTTTAATAGGTCATGAAATTACCCTTACAATTCAACTGCTGATTTGGATGATAAGGAATCGGGGGGTTCGTGTGCTCTCAGGGCACTCTTGTTACCTCTGTTAGACAAAAACATCATAATTTATTTTTTTCTAAGAACGTATGTAAAAGTATACGAGTGTGTCTGTGTTTTTTCAGGCAAAAATTCTCACTTAGCTTTTTTAGTAGGGGTTCCTTGAATGCGGATAACAGAACCAACAGTCAGGTTTCCTTCCACTGGGACTGTCAAAGGTGTTTCCTGAAAATTGGCACAGACAAAATGAAACAACCACTGTGTGTTATTACTTTCATATCAAGGATATAATGGGCACTTTTGTAAATGTAAGTTAAAACCCAAAGTTAGTGATGATCACAACTACAGGTTATTCAAAAAAAATGTTATTCATCTATGTGTCACGTCTCGGATCTTAACAGTTTATTAAAAATACATTTTACCAAATCGATAGCCGTAAATGCTTGAATAATCGCCTGCCTTTAATAATCGTCAGGTCTAAATCTTCCTTGAATTAAATAATCGCCTGCCTTGAAAAATCGGTTGGTGGAATTTAGCAAATGTTATTAAACTAATGGCTATCTCCTTTCTAAAAAATAATTCCGGCATAAGCATATCTATGCGAAGTTTAACCACATGATATGGACTTTGTTTACAATATTATTAATTTAAAAAATACTTTAATGATGTTTTTGTTATGATGTTTGAAAATTTCACACATATTATACGGATTCGAAAAAAGTAATTGCTTGCCTCAAATAATCTACTGCCTTGGACAATCGCAGTGTAAAATTGATGTTCGAAATTAATAATCGTAGGGCAATTATTCAAGGACTTATGGTACATACAATTCTTATTTGCAAAGTTTCAATCGTACAGGTACAATTAGCTCTAGCCCATTATGTAACACAAGTTACAAATGATTGCAGTGCTACGATCAACTTAAGTGTTGTGAGGTATGGCACCCTGGACTATTCAGCTTTTCAACTTGAGAAAAAGTCCTAGAGGCTTAGTTTTGTTTTTACCCATGTAGCCCTTATTACAAATATCAGCTTCCCCAAATGCAAACTCCTGATCCCAATGGCCATTGTAGCTAATGTTTTCAGCAATTAAGACTTTAGTTCTTCAGAAGAAATCCACAATACATTTAGGGGTTAGTTGTAAGTATTAGGGATCACTTGGTCAGTCCTTAATTCTACTCTTTACTAAATCTTTTTATACAACAGTGTGCTTTATTTTTTATCCATGCGTCAACTGATGCGACATTTCATTCAAACTATATGTCTCATTAATTGTGTCATCAATTACGATATCTAGATAATAGATAGATAGATAATAATACTAATTATTTATGCTTTTCTCTACTTCTTTTATCGTAGAGTGCAGAATCCTTTTCTACGAGATTGTTTTTAGCACCCATTATGAAATACAGAAATATTGATGCAATTAATGGTATTGATGTGTAAACCCCATATGAAATGGTATGCAAATCAATTTATAGAACTGAAGAATTTGATGTTAAGTTGAAAAATACACCGGATTGTCTCGTCCCCAAAGGCACTCTTAAGTTATAAGGAAATCAATAAGACCAACCTACTTTTCCTGGGGTATCTGCAGAGTGAATATTCATCATACTCGTTTACGATATCATGTAAGCGAGCTGAAGTATGATTTATTTAATATTGGCATCAAGTCAGATTCAAAATGTGAACGTGATTATTTATCTGAAAATGTGTTTTACTTTCTTATGACATTTATGTTGTTATAATTCTATCATATTGTAAAAACATGGGGGAAGGTTACCTAATTTGGATAACTTGTTCCTAATCCCTTTCTTCATTGAATTTGTTACATTCATCAAATCAAAGGCACGAGTTGGAAAAGACCCTAACACACGTGGTAAAATATAACGTCATCAATTGAATTGCCTTGAGTTTCCAAATGTGTCAAAAATAGATGCAGGTCCTATTTAAATTGCATCCCAATTCGCACGTAATGTGTACGCCATATGATAAAACAACTGCATGCGTTTTTTTCTGACAACTCAAGATTTCGGATGTAGTGTGTTAACAAAAAACATAGAATACCAACTGAGATAATCGAGATATCAACCTGAAAATGACATAACTTGGTATTACTTGGTACAGTTCATCATATACAATCAGCTGCAAAAGAAGCATCAACATATAAAATACAAATGCAATTCAATCCAAGTGAAAATTCGATTGAAATAGAGATAAACAGGATTCAGAGGCCAACTAAACTATATTTGAATTTAAAAATCTGTTAATTTTTCTGAGAAATATGCGTTTTAAGAATTTTGGAAATCATCGTTTTCAAATCGTCTTAACAAGACGAGATAGGAGAGTCCGAAAGTACTTTTTGGCTGTTTTATGACGTCCTGAGTGTATATATTAATGACATATCTATACATATGATATAAAAAAATATCATCGTATTAAAATCAAAAATTAAAAATATTGATCCAATCAAAACCATCTACTCTTTCCATATGTGGATCTCCATTATGTTGCTATGTAACATATACCTTTTTATTGGAATTCTGTAGAAATTGGTGATTGACGCTATTATGGGACAATGTAAGGACAACAGATTACGGTCCATCACATCAGTCCATCTGGCCGTTTGGGCAAATAAAGATGAGCATGCAATACCAAATGTTTTATAGTTTTAGATCATGGGTTGACATTGTACACACGGCCGTCGAGTATTTCTCTCTCCTTCGGTTTGAAAATGTCAACCAAAACATTAAAGTTATGTTTCATCCTTTTTTCATAATCACTAGTTAATATTGGTTTATTTACCATTTCAGTTGCCACACAAAGTCCTTCAAGTCCTGCCCAAGTCCCGTCGTTGAGACAAGTTCCCGTCTGTGTGCTTGGTTTGTAGAACATATCACAGACAAAGTCCTTCAAAGATTCCTTCATCTTACCTTCATCATTGAGAACTTTACCGTTTGGAATCTTCGATGGGAGATCACACATGGCTTAAAGGAATTCAAATGATGAAAATAAATGTAAAAAATACGTTTATTGATGTATCTATTTTCAACCAGAAAATCACATTACATCACAAAGCAATTAATGCCCCTAATTCACTACGAGCCGAATAGCCATGAATCATCACAAAAGGGAAATGTTTCACATTCGTGAACATTCGAAGACAATTCGTAGACAATTCGTAATTAATTCCTGGAATTCGTAAATGATTCGTAGTTGATTCTGAAACATTCCTTCAATTCGTGGCATTAGTGAATTTTTTTTGATTTGATCAAATATTTTCACGAATCAACTACGAATTTTTCATTCGTAGTTGCTTCGTAAACTATTCGTAACTAATTCTTGTAGTTCGTAACAAGTTCGTAAACAGTTCTTCGTGGTTGATAATTTTGATAGTCTCATCCCGAATTACTTCATCACATTGAAGTAATTCGAATCATTCGAATCTTTACGAATCATTTACGAATGTCCCGAATTCAGGACGAAAATTCATGGTGTATTCGCAACTGTTTCTTAGTCATTTCGCACAATTCGTACATAATTCGTAAACAAAATTCGTAAATAATTTGTATCTGTTTCGTAGGGTTTCAGCATGAAAATCTACGAATGTTCGTACAAGTGAAATTGCAGTTGCCGAATGTTTACGAATTTATACAATCACTTATTCGTGGCTATTCATGATAATTCGGCTCGTAGTGAAATAGGTGCATAACAAGACATGCTTGGCAAAACACACGACACGACTGGACTGAATCAATGTCATCCCCAACTCAAGTGCAATTTATTAAATGAGTGTATCACTTATCACTTACTATCTATGAGTCTAGTAAGAATGGGTCCACAAAGGACTTACTATATTATAATCGTATTTATTTTGATTTATGTTGGGTAATTAACAAGATTATGTAGTAGGTCCTGTGTGGAACCATTCTTATTAAACTGATACATAGTAATATATGGTGCATATTGTATATCCGCATTGAGATAACATACAAACCGCACCAGAAACATACATGTACATATGAACTCATAAAATATGTCCAGATGTAAAAGTGACAGTTTTTTTTCAAAAGTGAAGAGGGCGGTAAGACTTTCTATTTAATTTTGTTGGAAAACATAATGGAAGTACATTTTATTTTATTTCCATCGAACATAGCTTATAAGTGATAAGTACACAACACACCCGTTCCTGACCTACATATATTGAATATAAAATGATGAGGCAAATTCTTAATTTATGTTTTAAATGACAATAAAAAGATGTCACGCTCACAAACATACGTGATACATCATGCCTATGGAACACTTCTTTTTTTAAATTACATCAAAAACAAATGGAAAACAGGGAGAAACAAGTCAATAAGCAAAACAAACAAGGTGATATTTTGAAAAAAACCCAGTAAAAACAGTACTGTCACTTTTAAACTTAGAAATAGTTTATGAGTTCACGTGTATATTTCTGAATCAATCTACAGCATGCAATTGGCATGTTATATCAATGCGGATATACAATATAAACATTACATGTATATCAGGAATTTATTCATCATATATTCTTTCGGTACTATATATTCTATTCCATTTAAGACAAATAAAATTAATTGATTCTCAGATATTTTCGTTATGTAGTAAGTTCTTGAAATAACGCTTCATTAACAGTTGTGATTCCATTGCACTATATATCAAATATATCATCCCGTCAGAAGAAAAAACACAAACCATTTTTGCAATCGTTGCTGAGTGTGGACATAGTGGAATCATATTTTCGAAAAAATTTAATATTTCCATGTGTACTTTACAATTATTGGTCATGTGGATAGGATTATTCAACCAGACGCCTACACGGTTAAACTGATTATTATGAATTATGTTTGAATTGTATACTATATTAACACACTAAGAAATAAACGAAAAGGAAAGGCTTAGGCTTACTTCCGAGAGTATGTGAATGTTCGGACTTCAACAAGCAATAGAAAACCACATAGGGCATGTCACAAGGATGAATATTATTAAACTAAAATCACATAAATTCACCAATATCAATCTGGATTTACAACATTTTACCGTTTATCAGTTAACCTATTTATATAATTATGATGAAGGTAAAGAAATAAAAGCGGTATTTTGTGATATCAGTTAAGCCTTCGACAGAGGATGACATAATTGTCTCTTATGTAAACTATAGAGATACGGTGTGAATGGTTCGCTCCTCGATTGGTTTAAAAATTACCTTGCAGATTGCAAACAGTATAAGTTATAACTGGTTCTAAATCAGAGAAGAAATTTGTATTGGCTGGAGGCTCCCAGGGATCAGTATTAGGACCCCTGCTGTTTTCAGTATTCATCAATGATATTGTTAATGATATAGAATGTAACATAAGATTATTTGCTGATGATACTTCACGTTATGTTAAAATAGACAACCCAAACGACGCTTACAATATGCTGAATAATGATAATGATCTGAAGAATTTCTGCTTGGGCTGATAAATGGAAAGTTAAATTTAATCCTGCAAAAACTGAAAGTATCTTGTTTATAAAGAAACGAATTGAAACCTCACTAACAAATTTAACCATGAATGGCCAACTCATCTCAGATGTAGAATATCATAAAGATCTTGGTTTAATTTTTCAAAAAGATGGACAGTGGCACTCTCATACTGAACAGATTGTTAATAGAGTTAGTCCGATGATCAACTGTCTACTGATTAACGTGTAAAAGTCTAAAAACTTTATATAGTTCCTTCATTCTTCCAATGTTTAACTATTGCGATCAAATATGGAATAATTGTACCAAATCACAAGAGTTGCTCCTTGAAAAGTTGCATTTAGACGAACTAAGAACAATATGCGGTGCTGTAAAGGGTACAACTCACAAAAAGTTGAAACCGGCTTCTCTTCACTAGCCATTTGGCGATATAAACATAAAATGTGTTTGTTCTAAAAAAATTAAAGCGAATATGACTCCTGATTACCTGTCCGAGCTCATTCCTCCAACGATAAATAGTCAATTATGTTATGAATTAAGAAATGCCGAATGCTGAATACAGTACTATTTGGTAACATGACAATATCAAAGTATATTAATGCACAAATAATACAAATAGGTTGTTCATTAGTTTATTTCTCTTAGTAAATGATTCTCATGAATATCTCTAAAAATGATGTCGTGTTTTTCCACGTCAATGTATATATTGATGGTATTTATGAAGTAATTATCCTGTTTTATTGTTCTTCTGGGAGAGACATTTATACAGGGGAAACCTTGTTTGTTGATCCCCCTATACCTGAGTACATGAATAAATATTATTTAATCCACATAAATTCACTTAACAAATTAAAATAGGTAGCTGATCAAATAGTTGTAACAGTTACATAAACAAGCCAGGTATGATACAAAAGCAGGAAATCAAAACGGTAGTCAGTACAACTGTATTCCTGATGCTAAAATATTAAACACTTCTATTTCATCTTTACATAACAAAATTTTGTACTTATGTTCATAAACTTGTTGACGAATATGAAGAACTACTTTGAGATTGGGCATTACCCATCAGAACAAAGTGTGCCCTTTAATACAATAAACAAAACATTTTCAGAATGGTATCACACCCCTACTCCTTTATGTCCAAACATCTCTGATCAGTCATGATTAATTTAGCACTTTTCACAATATAATGAGAGCTAGCATCAGTTTGACTGGTCAACCTTATACAATTAAAGACTGGTGATGAAGTCAATACCTGTTTTTATTGACCTACGAAAACAGTATTGTTTTCTTGGGTCATTAAAATAGGTATTGACCGAATTCATTGGTCTATTATTGTTTTACTATCCTGATGTAGTATTCGGTTGCGTCCGTCCGTCCGTACATATGTACGAATGGAATAATTCAAGTAGTGTTTACTGGATTCTTTTCATATTTTGCATGTAGGTTCATCATAGGGAGAGTAATTTACTACAGACATTTGTGACCTTGACCTCATCTTAAGGTCACAACAAGACTTTGCCTTTTTCCCCATGTTAGCGGGATATCTTAAGAACCGTTCACTGGATTCTCTTCATATCTTTACACAAAGCTTCTCTTAGAAAAGACAAATGGCTGATTAGACATCATTTTCAAGGTCACAACGGAACTTTGAATTATTTTGTGTGAATATTTTAGCCTTAGGCGAATATAGAAATATGACGACAATGGCATGTGTCCGTTTTACTTTTGCTCATATATTGCCATCGACATATCATAAGACTTAGTCTGTGTAAGTGAGAGATATACCCGAATACCTTGAATGAATGAAAATATTTAGGGTATCATTTGATCCACGAGGAAAAGAATGGGTACATCTGTCTTTTACCCAGCTTACAGTTGAGTGTAAACGGATACTATTTCATAATATTTCTAAACAAATACAGCTGTAAACAAGCTTGAGTATGAAACGCACAACCCAAACACGCCCTCATCTGTGACAACTCCCTGGTACACTAATCTCGTGCTGCGTTCTATGGTTACCCATGTTCGGGGCTCGAAATCTTATTGATATGGCCCACTGGCTGTATTATCGACACACACGCACGTGCATCTCGTTGAAATGTACAGCTAACGCAATAACTAATGTCAATATGGCCAAAGTTTAGGGAAACAGAAGCACG
Source organism: Gibbula magus (assembly GCA_936450465.1). Taxonomy (NCBI): domain Eukaryota; kingdom Metazoa; phylum Mollusca; class Gastropoda; order Trochida; family Trochidae; genus Gibbula; species Gibbula magus. Next base: position 48,335,095 of record OW388297.1, read on the forward strand.
TTTCAGTATGTTAAAGGGCACTTTTTTTGCAAATCTAATTTTTTAAAATTTCCCATTTATAATGATAGATTATGTATTTTATATTTACTTGAGAGGGTAAAACATCTTATTACTCAAACCAATTATCCAAAGTGGTAATAACGGTGTTGCGTATAAAGCAAAAATTGCATGGTGGCCATTTTATTGTGAACACATCTTATTATTTAGAATGACAAAAACGATTCCCTTGGCTTTACGGAACCATGTATACTCATTTTTTTAAACGTTTTTCTCCGAAGAGAGAAGGGTGTTTTACTATTGGTGACTTCATTTTCATTTCATTTCATCGACTTATTTCAGCGAAAAAACGTGCTACTGCTCCTTTACAGGTACATCAATTGTGTTTAATAAAATTTTATTCGGCTTTAATACGTTCCAACAATACAATACAAACAAATGCACTTAGCTTGTATATTCATCCCCAATCGCCAAACATATCATAACTACTAGTTTCCAATTAAAATCGAGTAACATCATTATGCATGTGCAGAAACCGACAGTGTACGTCCTATTTACATGCACAGTTGTTATATGACCAATTAAACATTATAAACCCAAATTTGTTATTTTGTGTGGTTTAAATAAGAGTCCAAAATTACGTTTGACTCATTGGCGCACGCCACACGCAGTACATTGTCCGGTTTTCGATCAGAAATCGATACTTTTACCTTCATATCGTCAATATACTTAGTCAAGTATCATCAAAATGGTAGTTTTCGGTAACAGTTGGTACTTCTCGATAAAGTAAGACCATTTATAACGTTTGGCATATTTGACCCCAACAACACAATGGATGTACCTTTAAGACATTTTGCACCCAAGATTAAATAACGTTCATATATAAAAAGACATACAGAAATTTATGATTGCATCACGCATTATAAGAACATGAAAAGATGTACATCTCGTCCGGCCAGAAGGCAACAGGACACAGGTACGGTTCTATCCTAGGTTTCAAATGAAACCTTTGTAAAAGTCTTATGTGTTCATATATAACCTGACATTTTAAAAAGTATCACCACTTAAAGTTGGAAATCTAAAACATTTACTCCCTTGATTTCTCAGTTGTTAAAAAGTGTAAGTATATAAGAAAAGTGTAGGTTTATCAGAAAAACTGTTGGTATATCAGAAAAAAGTGTAAGTGTATTGGCTTATACATCTATACTTGTAACAAAAGAAACCACAGCAACGAGACCGGAAGTAGGGGAAAATGCCATTATGATGCTTTCTGAACCTCATAACCTCTGCTGCACATAGACCATATTCTGGTAAAATCCCCTGGCGATGAAAGAGTGAAGGGGAGAGAATGCTTTATCTGTTTATTTATTTGATATTATTCCATTTTAAAGTACATTTCCATATATGTCAAAATACACTGTGCACATGATTGTACATGGAATGCCATTTATTGGGTTATATAGGATTTCTGAAAAGCATATGGAGACACGACCCGAATGAGTGCATGGAAGCTTGCATGTTTACAATTTGAGAAAGCAATATACTTTTTTATTTTGTAATATTTATAATTTCTTGTTTTAATAATTTAACATTTGGTTGACCTCCCTTAATTTTGGTTTTGTAGAGGATTAATTATGTACTGAGAATAATTGCGTTTATATAGAGGATTATTATAACTACCTTTAAATTCAAACAATATATTCTCTTCAGTGAGATTAATATTTCCTTCTGTGTAATGTGCAAGTCATTCTGCAAGTTTTCTCCATGGGATTTCTGCATATTGACATGAATAGAACACAAGTGAAGGGGTTTCAACTGAAACATTACTGTACAGACTCTAAATTCTACATACCACATCTTAAACAGTAACGTATTGGTACTTCATTTTATGAATAATCTTAGATTGAAAACATGTTAGTTCACTACTCTTTTTACATCATGATTGATATTTTTTACACTGTGTCAGTATATTCGTTTTGCAAATATTCTTCCCATGTAAACAACTGACTATAAGATAAATACTTGCGTTTATAAAATTTCTGCCAACAGATGAAATCATCGCTGATATTCGGTAAATGCTTCACATTTTCATTGATTATGCCATCGTATGTCGCTTTGAGTCAGTTCTTAGCAAGTGCTCGATATCCTGCTATTGTATTCGTAGGCGTGAACTTTTATTGATAACAAATCTAATATTTATATTTAAATGGATCAAATAGAACAGTCTTCTATTGTGAATCAAATGTATTTTAGACTGCATTAAACTGTATAATCCAATTTCCTGAAAATGAAAAAATGATAATGTTTCATCTTCACATCGTTGAATACCAACTGTTATTATATTCCTCCACGTGTCCACTCGTGCATGCTGGCGTGTGTCTGTCCGTTCGAAATCGTTTTTGGAGCATATCTCAAAAGCTTTATGACTTTGAAAATTCAAATTTAGAATGGAAGTAATCTTTATGGCGCTGTTATGCCTTTTAGGGGTCTTACTATCATGTTCTTATTGTTCTTCTGGTCAAATAGAAGACGAATTTCACATATTGTTAGTTTGTGATGCTTTTTCTGTCTGTCAAAAGAAGTATTTAAATTGTATTTATGTCAATCCACAAACTATGTATAATCTCCTTAATTCTAAATATATTGATGTCTTAAACGGTCCGATTTGTACGTCCATCTGTCCATCCTTGCGTGCGCACGGACGCAACCACGGACGTCCTAGTGTTTATATAATTGTTTCCATCCTTTCCTCATTTGGATTCATTTCCATCCTATACTGAACGTGATTCATTTTAATTATATTTTCATTTGGATTCATGAGATGGGTAGATGGTAGGACGGGTTCTTTAGGTAGTTTTTAACGTTGAAAGTTTTTCGGGCTTAGTGTTGTTTCCAGGGGATAAATAAATAACTATATGAATTAGAAACTTCAAAGTTGGATGTTACCAATATGGTATTGTTGTGCATTTTAAACTCGACAGTTCAAATAATTTTAGAAATATTTTAAAGTGAAAGTGAAAGTTGACTTGATCGACTAGATTATGTTTTCCAATTTATTAATATTTTATGACGGTGATAAAACTACAGGCTGGGGCATGTGAGCTGTGATCACTTTTGCTTTAAAACCGACCTTCACGAAAACTAATAAATTATAAAAGGTAACGTGCACGCAAATAGGTGGTCTAGACAATAATCATTAGTTATTAGCAGAGAAAAAGACCTTTTTCAATTTCTGTTCCAAGAAAAATGTCTCTTTTGCCAAACGAAGTAAGACCGCAGAATTGTCCAACTAGCATACTAAATGATAATGGACTGAAAATACACCCTTGAAGTACAGAACTAGATGAGAAACACATGATTTTATAACTGAAATTGATGTACTGTTCGTATCGCCACGTAGTATCGTATCTAAAATAGTGTTTATGGCAAGACTATATTATTCATTGGTATACAATATACGCCATACATCTCTGAAGATAATCAATTTATGAAAGATAATATCGAACCTAAGACTTTATCATATATTTTTGGGCGAACACATTATCAACAGCTGAAATCTAGGGGGAAATTGCAAGATTAGAACTAATTACAACCCATAATCTGTGCCTGTTCCTTTAGATTTGGTACGTTTGTTTTCTGGACAAATGCTGAATATAACTTATAGATCAGGTAGTAAGCTGTAATGAAATAATTATTTGCATGCAATTTAATGTACGAGTGAATGTATTTCTGATAAGAATCACAATCAGATTCTTTCACCCCGTACCTCCACAAAACGTGGAAGTGAAGAAAAATACCTAAAAATATGAAAACTAATATTACAGGATCCAACATATGCCCTTTACTGTTACTGGTCAATATTTTATATGCATTTTGAAAATATTCTTTTTTCATTTTGATATAGTACGTTATTCAGCGAGGTATACTCCTAACGAATAAAAATAAAGTACTCCCCATGTTTAATATTTATCTAATTTTAATATCACAATCTACTTTATTTCAAAGTTCAAAAGAACCCGTCGAGTCCTACCATCTACCATCTTATGAATCCAAATGTTTATATAATTAAAATAATCACATTCAGTTTAGGATCGAAATACAGACAAATGAGGATAGGATGGAAATGAATCCAAGAAAGGACGCACGTATGATCAGACGGACGTCGGACGCCATGCCATGCCAAAAGCCAATCAGGTATTTCAGGAGCTAAACAATCGGACTATTTACGGTCAAATTTAAAAATTATTTGGACCTTGGAGTAGAGATCCCTATTAGTCACTATAGCACCATGTGGTTTAACTTTTATGTCAAATTTGAAGTTTCCATCCCATATAGTTTTTGAGATATGCTCCGGAAAACGATATAGAATGCAAATTAATCATGGTGGGCATATAGAATGCAAACTGATCACGATGAGCATATAGAATGCAAATTAATCATGGTGGGCATATCGAATGCAAATAGATCATGATGAGCATATAACATTAGGATGAATCATGATGGGTATGGGATTGAAATTTATCCTCATTGAAAAAGGATGCAAATGAGTCCTCATGAGTATAGGATTGAAACGGATCAAAATGAGTGTAGGGTGGAAGTCAATCTGAATTGAAAATGGATGAAAATTAATCCTAACGAGTACAGGATGAAAATTAGTCGATTTTGATGAAAAAGGATCATGATGAGTACAGGATATAGATGGAAAAGAATCCTTATTAAGATATTGATTATAGGATGGAAGGAATCATATTGAGTTGAGGGTGGAAGTGAACTCTAATGAGTATAGTATGGAAATGGATCCTATGAGGATAGAAGGGAAATAGCTCATGATGTGCATATACGATGGCAAAGAATCATAATGTGTACATGATGGAAATGAATCCTTATTGAAAAAGGATGGAAACGAAGTCTCATGCGTACAGGATGGAAATGGAAACAGTTCAATAATTTGATAAAAGAAACTGACGATCACGTTTCCAGGTTCCTTCTTCCTCCAAACCTACTGTATGGTTGGTTAGTTGCTGTGAGTGCATCGCACATCTCTCGTCCTCATCTTTGTAGGAGAAAGACCAACACTGTGGATTCTGATGGCACAGAACTCCACAGCGTATTATGCTCATCACTTTATGTTCGACTACATCTGATTCAGAATATACAGTCGTCCCTTCATACACTAACTGTTGCTTTTCTTTCTTAAAGAACGAAATGAAACTTGAATTTGAAATCTTCAAGAATATCAAGCAAAACAATACGAAATTTGGATATGGAAACATGTCTTCCTCCTCGTTGAGGTTTCCAAGATCTAATTGAAAGCTGTGTTCAAATGTCAATTGTTGCAGTAAAAGATGAATTGTGTATTTTTTAACATATGCATAATATATGTTTCCATTGTGTTCAGCGACGAAAATGAAATCGAAGTTATTTTTGCTTCATCAAATAGAATATGAAACTTCAATTAACATATACGTCTGTCAATATATAACGACTTGCCAAACTATCTAATCTAAACATAAACTCGTCAAAATAAACTTCCTGAATGAAAGGTTAATTGTGCACTTCCAAGCAAATATGACTGTACTGGGTCATTAATACTGGTTTGGTACGGATGGCTGGATGGATGGATGCCGGACACCATGCTATAAGCCCATTGTGCTTTCAGGCCTGATGACTTAGAAATGGAACTTATGTGTCAAATCAGTTTGAAGAAACAGACAATAACCTAATGGGAGAATGCTGCAGTCAAATAGGTTTGCAACTACATTATGCATAATTAAATACACTGTCATAAATACTATTCATTGCTTGCAAATTGTTCTTTTAAAGAATATTTGTGATGAACACATACCATGTGTGTAAATGAAACTTTGATACCTTGTATTCATAACACATTTGTTACATAATATTAAAATTGTTAAGCCAGTATACATTTAATTAAAATAAATATATACAATATTTCAATAACATTTTGTTTACTTTTGATAAAGGGAATTTTATTGGCAGAGGACCGCACCGTTTTTCAAATGGAATATTATCAAGTTTAAATCAATCATTATGCCACCATCATACTTTTCCTGGGGTAGGCTCTATCCGCAGAATAAATATTCATCATTCTCGTTCACAATGTCATGTAAGCGAGCTGACTTATGATTGTTTAAATATTGGCATCATATCAGATTCGACATGTGAATGAGCTGATTTATATAAATTTTAAAAAATCACTTCATGTTTAAGAGCTGTTTACATGATGAACACAGAAAGGAAATGTTTAACCTTTTAGAATTACATGTGCATGAGAATGATATACATTTAGATGAACTTACAACAAAACTGTCAGTAGTATATGTATAAGCGCGTACATAAACGGATGATACTGTCGATCTGTCATTAATTATTAACTCATAATGAATACTCTTGAATGTCAGTTTGCTTGTTTGCAATTTAGAATTAATTGTCAGTTTGTGTGTTTGCAATAGAAATGAACGATGTCAAAGCCTCATTCAAACTCTTGTGAGCGAAGTGAACTCTCAACCAATCAAAATTCTGGAATATGTGTAAAGTTGGAAAATATTGAAAAATGAACGATGTCAAGCAAACTCGCTTCGTTCACAAGATATTGAATGAGGCTTTGATATCATTGATTTTCCATTGCAAACACACAAACTGACATTCAATTCTTAATTAACTCTCTAATTTATCGTATCATTTCAGTAACTTAATTTCTTAGGGTAATTAAATGGTCTTCATGTGCAATTGGTACTCAATACGTTCACGTGCTTCTCAAGTCTCTGAAATTTGTTTGAGCGGATTCGAACATTTGCAATCCTACCCTACCAAACACTACACTACACTACACTACACTACACTACACTACACTACACTACATTACACTACACTACACTACGCTACACTACACTACACTAACAATAAACCACAATTAATTTCTGAGAGGGCTATTTGTATTCATGCTTCTCTAGCTGTGGTGTTTTGAGCTCTGCAATTGTCTTCTCTCAGGTATTAGGTACCACTTCAGAAAAGAGTTCTGCTAGTTGTCAACTCATGTGTCAAATTTTTTTTAACATAACCAAATTTTCTCACAACCATATTCCCCTTCCCTATATTTCTTTTCTGTTTATCTATCCTGCATAAACTTCACGTGATTACATGTCTTGAAAACAATTCGCTTGCACATCATAATATTTTTCATGTACTAATCTTGCGTATATACGTTTTTAGCTTGTTGATTTTTAAAAATAATTCTTCCTTCGGTATGGGTCGTGTTATATATACTTCTGTTGAATTTTGTTGAAATTGGTATTCAGTACGTTTAATTGCATTACTCTTGAGTGAAATCGTACATATACTTCTCCTGACGCTGCAAATTTTGCGCAAACGTCCGTCACGCATTCATTGACACCCAGTGCTTAAAATATTAGTCTGATATTCCCCTTATGCATATATTATTCCTGTACAGCTGCGAACCGAAATTTTGTTCACCTACATGTGTACCTTAGTGCAAATATCATGTATATTGACATTTATTGTTACGTCAATAAAATTACATCACGTACAATGACAATGAATCATCATATATCCATGAGTGAAACAATCATTCCCAAACATATCCTATGATCGTCACAGCAACGGTGCATGTTTATGAAATTTGGCATAATGAAATAGGCAGGAGGGGTCAATTTTTGAAAATTCTAATTCATTAATTTTCGAATAAACGTTTTCATATTTACGAAATGAGAACAAATTCATCACAAATGCATTAATAAGCTGAGTTTTGGTGGAAATGTATGATGTGTGTTGGACCCAGTTGATCACTTACTGAATATTTCACGGAAGAAAATAAAAACTGTAGTTTTGAAAAGATTGACCCCTGGTCACTTCACAGAGCTGCAAAAACTGTCCCTGTTTACTATGAGATACTAAGCAGATAATGTTATGGAACACTCAACTGTCTTCTTATAATGTAAAATGCAAAATGATCGGACTAGTTTTCACGTTGATATGATGCATCAAAGACATGCCAAATTACATGATATTTGCACTAAAATGAACAAGTAGGTGAACAAATTTTCGGTACGCAGCTGTATTCACTTGTCTTACATGTATACTAATGTTTCTTTAACTACTTTTGCATTTTATTTAGTTTGAAATATGTCTCCTGCGTTATTGCTGTTTTATGGTCAATATTCTTGTGATTAATGAATGATAACCTGATCACGGCTTGGGTATACATGTATTAGTAGCGTGTCTTATGCCAAGTTAATACATACCTGACTTCGTTCTCTAGCAACCTGTTTCTGATAGAGCCCTGGTAATAAATCCACAACAGGTGATCATATTGAACGAGTGAGGTTTGTTCCCAACTGTTAATTATAGCAAACGATTCAATTATCTGATCTATTGACGAGCAAAGAACTAAGTAGATATTCTATTTTGTGTGTCACCGTTACATCGTGGTTTATTTCCAGGGAAATTTATGAAGTGACTCTGTCAGACCATTGATCAGACGGAAATGTTCTAATGAACTGATGGAGAGTCTAGTAGCAACATATATTTAAACCTTATGCGCTATGATAATACTTTGATATCCTTGATTGTACTACAGGACTGAGTCCTTCTAAGTACCTTGATAAAGACTGATGCGCTATGTAAAGTTATCTATTACGAATAGAGATGTTTTTTTATATATCCTCATACTTTTCAGAGTACCCTGCAACTGTGTAATGAAGAAGTCGATATTCAGGCAAAAGATTGTTTAAATCTTGAACTACATCACTTTGTTTTGAAGATTATTTTCTAACCGTTAAAAAAGCACACAGGTATATCAATGACCATATTTATTAGAAAACAATGTTTAGAAATTTATGTAAGAATTCAGGAACGTAATTAGACATTTAGTTTGTTAAATAGAAGCTTAATCTAATCTTGTTTTAATCTTTACAAAAAGGTCAGAGTTAAAGGTAAGCCATGTGTTATGCTTGACAAATCTATCAGTATGAAACCATTACCCATTTTTTTAAAAATTAGAAATATTGACCTTATCAATAAACGAAAATAAAGGTTGCTGTTTTGTATAATGGTCCTTTTGTCATTTTACATCAAAAGTAAAACTATTAACTGAAAAGAAATCTTATCCGAGAAAACAACTCAAGAAATATTTATTAAAAGTAAGATAATATGTTTTTAAATAACTTAAACTTTTGAAAATTTCTAACAACTGGAAATGATACTTATTACACATAGTTATCTTTTAAATAAGAAAATACAGGAATATATATTGGACGCTTCTTTTATGAGCATCTTAAAGGGGCAGTAGTGCGTTTTTTGGCTAAAATAAGTCGATGAAATGTATTTTCAAAATAATTTCACCAATCGTAAAACACCCTTCTCTCTTCAGAAAATCAAGTTAAAAATGAGTGTCCATGGTTCCATAAAGCCTTGGGAATCGTTTTTTGTCATTCGAAATAATAAAATGTGTTCACAATAAAATGGCCGCCATGCAATTTTTGCATTATACTCAACACCGTTATTGCCACTGCGGGTAATTGGTTAGTGTAATAAGATGTTTTACCCGCTTAAGTAAATATAAATGACATAAACTATCATTATAAATGGGAAATTTAAAAAAATAAAATTTGCAAAAAACGTGCTACTGCCCCTTTAAAGGTTTATGAACACGTTAAATGATAGTACCTAACAATTCCATTGCACAAGAAATGCAAGCCACTTAAAGCTGAAAAGAACTTAGCATTGTTATATATGAGTTCATTTTATCTGCAATAACATAAAAACAAGGCTTGTACATTTTGGGAGAGAGAGAGAGAGTTCCCCTCTGGCCACGTTACAACTTTTCGCAGACGCCTCCACTCAAGGGTGGGGAACCAATCTGGGTTTACAACAAAGGGCAGGCATGTGGTCTCCAGTGCAAGCGGAGCGCCACATCAATGCTTTGGAATTAGATGCGATTCGCCTGGCAATTGCTCACTGGTCGACCCGCTCTACTCATCTATATATATGTGGAATGAACTCGGACCCTACTCCAGGGGAGGCGCAGTGTCTTTTTACCTCATTTGCACAAGCGTTAAGGAGATAGACAAGAATCAACTGGGGGCCATTGTACCTCACGTCGGCAGTTTTGGATGCCTACAAGGCGGCTGAGCTCCCTGCTCCTGGTCGCTCAAACCCACATGAGATCAGAGCAGTCTCAGCAACTATGGCCTTCATAGCAACATTTCTGTAGCGGACAGTAGAAGTCTGGTATGCTGTTCGTAAACCATTACTTACACGACGTGTCTATCGCAGATTTAGAAAGCGTGGCGAGGCTAGGTCCTCAAGTGTTTGCCCAACAGCGTACCTCCTCGGGGCACCCGTCCAGGGGGTTCCCTTTGTCACGTTAAGGGGTCAGTCCTTCTCTTTGAGTGCGCTTTAATAAACTTCGCATCACACTTTTACTGTGGTTGTTGTCATGTTTTTGATTAGTTAGTTTGCGACCCTTACAGTCAGTTGGCGCCGGCCACAGAGGCCAATTCAGCTTTCTAGCCACTCATCCTAAGCCGGTTTTACAGTCGTCAACCCCTCTCCCCTTCGGTGGTGGAGGGTCGAGTTACCTTTCGCTCTCGGGTTTCCTTGCAGCCCACCTCCTTCAGTGGCATGCTGGCTACTGTGAGTCAGTACGTTTTTGACTAAACGTCATTATTTATACTCACCGTTGATAACTCACCGGTCTTTATTTCACTCCCACCTCCCCTTCTGCGAGTCTGAGAGCTGCCTTCGTCAGTGCTCCAGGAGGAAGGAATGACGTACAAGGGTAAGCTACCTAGCGGGGATATTTGTCAGTTGTATATATTGTCAAGTGATTAATTGAGAGGAACTCAATTGGCTACGGTGAGTTATCAACGGTGAGTATTGCCCTTTCTCAAAACGTGAGTTACCTTCCTTGACGGCAGCTAATAAAAAAAACTGCGCATGTCTCAATATGGGCTCTTCGCCTTCCGAGACGTACAGTGGAACGTCAAGATGTCACCCAAGCCATGATATTGATGCATTTGTAGCAACAACAGCCGAAGAGTTATCAATTGAAAAAAGAAACCGTTACATCGATTCCCTGTACGAAATTGAGACGGGTGTGGTTACAGCGATGCAAACTTATTCATGTAGATTTCAAGTATAGTAGAAATGACAGCACAAGGTTATATTCTGAGAACTTTGTGGGACAGCAAGGACCAACTCCATCCATTACCTGGCTTGGTACAGTTGCAGATGGAGAAATTGTCTTTACAAATGAAAACATTATTTTTGGTTTTAAAGGCATACATAACAATCCGTTAAACGCTGTTGCTTTGGTAACCAAACAATACATCTACAATTCAAGTAAAACTAAAAAACGCCTATATTTCAAAGCACTTCAAAAAGAAATCATCAGATATTACCAAACAACAAGGACGATTGCATTCTCCAACTGCAACTGTGCCAAATTTTACACATTCTGGTCAAGTTTCCATACTCTACTTAATAAGTGATTTAATTCATGAATTGGAACATGTAAATGATATACACTTATGCAGTATACAATACCTACATGTAAACACAATGTAATGTTGGGAAATAAAAATGGAAAAAAAAAAAAAAAAAAAAAAAAACCTCCATCCATTACCAAGTGTTTTTCCAAGACATTCACAACATCGGTTTTAATATTTATAAATAACCACTAGTGTCAAGCATCGATTCATTATCAACGTAATTATTTTTCCTGAAATTGCTGTACAAAGTTGATAAAATGCCATAACATTTCTGATAGAATCAATCTTATGAATCTTACGTTTATATACTCTATATGTTAATTGTGACGTTGATTTTAGATGAAAATTATAATAAAATTATTAGCACTCGGCAAGTCTTGGATATTAGTAAAAATCCTATATGAACTTGATGTATTTTGGTGAGATTCTCTACATTTTTTACAATAAGGCCTAGATAAGCTAAAGTTATATATTTTATTTTTGCGCTGATAATGTACATTACTTTTGTGTAACGTTTCCCCCACATTTTTTTCAGAATGTTTAGGCTGGAACCAGTGACTCTCGTATGCTTCAAGATGAAGACGCATATGAAGACATGAGGCTTGATACTGAAACTGAAGTTACAAGTGTTTGTGATTCTATGGAAGCGTATTAGGGTCACATGAACAAATATTTTTGAAAATATTATCTCCTAATTAGTACTTAGTATCTCCTAATTAGGACTTATTATCTCCTAATTAGTACTTAATATCTCCTAATTAGGACATAGTATCTCCTAATTAGGACAAAACATCTCTTAATTAGGACAAAACATCTCCTAATTAGTACTTAATATCTCTTAATTAGGACATAACATCTCCTAATTAGTACTTAATATCCCCTAATTAGGACATAATGTTTCCTAATTAGGACTTAAACATAGTACTGTTTTGAGGTTTAATGGGGTTATTTCTGAAATATTGTTTTTAAAAAATGGCATACCACTTCTTTATTCACATACTTTGGAAGACTCTGTTCATGTTATTAATCATATGAATACATAAACCAATTTAACTTATTTTCATATTTCAAAACAAAAAGCGCTTTTTTATTTATTTCATGACGTAACAAATGTAGGTCCAAGAAGGTACATTATGCCGACATCATCCCGTAGTTAAAATATACCCTATTCCATAAAGTTTTACCTTACATACCAAACATTATTTCCAGAATATCCCTTTAAATAGCCACATCAGCACCCATGTGTGTTTAAACAGATCATAGTATCATACTTTAATGATGAAATTTGTAATATCTATTAAAGAAATACATCCTCATCACAGACATTCAAAACCGACTCTATCCGGCAGAAATATTTCTGTATGGCTCTATTAAAATTTGGTACCGTTTCTTTTGCCCCTTTGTGTATGAATAGATGGGAGAACAGCAACGGGATTAGAGAGAAGCCAGCATAGAGTTAATTAGGAGTGAAATAGGTAGTTGATAGCAGAGGGGATGAATAAAAGGGGATATATAAACTCTGAAAGCTAATCCTTGTTTAGATAGCGTGTGTGTATTTGTATTTGTAGTGATTCCATGAGTTGCGCTTTATCTAATCGTGTTGAAGCTGAATATCATTAACAAATTGTACTTTATAAGCAGATTCAGTCATTTCAATATGATTTTAAAAGTTGTATACTGTTCATATCTCTGTTTAAATAAGTGATTCAAACATTCTTTTAAGATATCAAATACGTCCCAAGCTTTCATCCAAGACTCAAACGATGTTAAAAAACAACATTATATTAAATGAATAACTATTGATAAACCCCTTTATACGTATTTATAAGATTCTGTAGTTCTAATTCGGAATGAAGACATGATTAACCTCTTTGACCGAATCTCTATGTATTCGAATGCTTGATTTAAAGATTTTAAGTGAATACAGTATAAATCTGTCTGTCAAAGTCAATTAATAAAGAAGTCGAATACCATTTTTTAAAATGTACTTTATTACAATCTTAACTACCAGAATGTCAGTTGAATCTGTTTAGCTGTAGACGTAATAGTGATTTTTTTAGTTATATTGTATCAAAGATTAAACTTATGACAATTATGCATTACTGATAAATCTATGAAGGCTTCATGTAGACTTTTTCCTTGGATGAGAACAATGGCCCCAGTTATTAATTTAAGAAAGGTATCAAATACTGATTTTAACACTGCTACAATTAAATTTGAATCAACAATCACAATTATTCAGATATAAGCTGATCAAACCTTAAAACTGCACTATGGTTAACTCCTAATTAGGAGATATTAACTCCTAATTAGTAGATATTAAGTACTAATTAGGAGATGTTATGTCCTAATTAGGAGATACTAAGTACTAGTTAGGAAATGTTATGTTCTAATTAGGAGATACTAAGTCCTAATTAGGAAATAATATTTTTAAAAATATTTTTTCATGTGTCCCTAATACTATCACCTAATTAGGAGATACCATTTCTTATTTAGGACTTTGTTATCGCCTAATTAGGAAATAACTATGTCCTAATTAGGAAATAACTAAGTCCTAATTAGGGGTTACTTATGTCCTAATTAGGTGATAACTAAGTCCTAATTAGGAGATAACAAAGTCCTAATTAGGAGTTAGTATCTCCTAATTAGGAGTTAGTATCTCCTTATTAGGAGATAGCATCTCCTAATTAGGTGATAATCAAGTACTAATTAGGAGATATTTATGTCCTAATTAGGAGATATTTATGTCCTAATTAGGAGATATTTATGTCCTAATAAGGACTTAGTATCTCCTAAGTAGATGATAACTAAGTCCTAATTAGGAGTTAATTATGTCCTAATTAGGAGTTAATTATGTCCTAATTAGGAGTTAGTATCTCCTAATTATGAGATAAAAAAAATCTTACTGTGGCACTAGGATGCTTCCGTACAAACAGATACAGCTTCATGTGCCACTATGTGTTTCAACGCTAGCATACAGATAGAGGCTTTGCCAGCAAAAAGTATCGGAATACTAGTTGACAAATCAATGCTTGTCTATGAAGATATCAGAAAATCAGATGAGCGTATTATGTTTTATATTGGTATACCAAATTCAGTTGCATTTGAGGTTATGTTTGATGAGATGTGCAATGATGAACAAATACACAGATACAACAGATGGTGGAAGGCCCCATTCCCTGAGACAGAGTGATGAATTCTTCATGATTCTTATGAGACTAAGATTAGGCCTCTTGCTTGATGACTTAGAGTTTCAAGTGCCACATGCAACAGACTTTGTAATAAATGGGTTGATTATTGGTATGTTCAAATCTCATGTTTGATCCAGTGGCCCAGTAGGGATAATGTCAATGCAACAATGCCAGATTCTTTCAGAAAAATTATCCAACTACTAGAATAGTTAAAGATTGCACTGAGAGTTGGACTGAGACTCCAAGTTCACTTCAACTTCAGTCATTTTTATATAGTGACTACAAGTCGCACATGGCATACAAATCATTGATTGGAATATGCCCAGCAGGTTTTGTGACTTTCTGTTCAGATTTATACTGTGGTAGCATTAATAACAAACAAATAACCAGATTATGTTGTCTGTTGACGCCAAAATGGCAGATAAAGGTTTTGTAATCTATGATTTGACAACGCCAAAGGGTATAGATCTCATTATTCACAACGTCTGAAAATATCAAAAGGCACCACTTCAATTATGCAAAAGTTTCAGGAAGATAAGATGAAGACTTTTGTACTTGTACTCCAGAAAGGAACCTATCTCTGAACAAAGTCCAAATCCAACACTATTCTAAGGAAATGGAAAATTATATTATTTTCAGTAATCTGAACATATCAAAAAGCATTACTTCAATTAGTGGGTAATAGACATGGGAAGTTTCAGGAAGATACAATAAAAAGGTTTAGAGCTGTGCTCCGGAAACGAACCTGTCTCTGAACAAAGTCCAAATTCAACACGTTTCTGTGGAAACGAAAAACAAATATCATAAGGCACCACTTCAGTAGGTGGGTAATACACATATGAAGTTTCAGAAAGATATCATGAACAGTTTTCGAGTTCTGCTCCGGAAACGAAATGAATACGGACGGACGGACAGATGGACAGGGCGACGACTATATCCCACGGTATTACATATCAGTAGGATAAAAAGCAAGATATTTACACTCACTACCTGACTGTATGTTTGAAGGTTTTGATCATAATATGGTCGTGCCAATTTTATTATTCACCTGTGAGATATGGAGTCCACGTAAATTTGAAGAAAATACAATAAGTACATGTACGTAGGATGTTTATTAAAAAGGTATTACATTTACGTAAAGTAAATCGGAAATGTATGTTAAATTGGGAAAGAGTGTATCATCAGCTTTATAGTTACAGCTAGTTTTAACTAGATTTGCCTAGTCATGGCCTAACCAAGCCAATAAAGAGATTGATAAATGGATTATATGGAATCCAAAAAAGGAAAATAATTGTTTCATAATTTTCTAGCGTTAAAGAAAAATAAACACGCTTGTGCTAGAAATCTTTTTTTTGTTGGTCTCGTTTTGACATCGCATGTACGAGCCAAATCGATATCGAGAATAGATAAGACAAAATAACTGACAATACACTTTCTGCTCACACTGACCTGTGTGGTATTATTATGAAATAAAGAACTGAAAAACTTTAATATGTATATTTTTCTGAAAGAATTGTAATATGATTCCTCAGTTGTTAACCACCGACATCGGTATTCTGTGACACATTTCATTATCACATTAGTATACGAATTGTGATTTTAGCACTGACATTGGGCTCAGTAATATTAACAACAAGGACGGGCTTCCTCTCATTGTCACTTAACAGATTATCTGATTGAATTAAAGGTGCATCCGTTGTGTTTCATAAAATTGTAATTGCCCTTAATACATGCCAACATACAATATGTACTGATATCAGTTCAAATAATTTCACTCAACTTGCACCCCAATCGCCAAACATATGATTATTGCTAGTTTCCAATTGCAACATCATTTTACCTGTGCAGAAACCGAAACTTCACGTTCCATACACATGCACAATAGTTATAAAACCTATTAAACATTATCAACTTAAAGTTTTATTTTAGTCTGTTGTAAATAAGTTTCCAAAATAACGGTCGCCACAAGAAGCGCATTGTACAGTTTTCGATCAGAAATCGATACTTTTACCTTTATATCGTCGGTATACTGAGCCGACTAAGATCAAAATGGCAATGTTTGGCAACAGTCAGCATTTCTCTATAAAATAAACAAATTTATAACGTTTAGCATATGTGACCCCAACAACACAATGGATGTACCTTTAAGGCTGTTCAGGTCACCCATTCTTTTACATTGAGTGATCTTTATACTCGACCTTTTTCAAATAATTGCCGAAAGTACCATATGGAGGTTTGTCTAAGAGGGGAATAATATAAACTGCAGCATAATGAAGAACATTTTAAGGTTACATGTCATGTTGTTGTCGTCATAATCATCATCATCATCATCATCATCATCATCATCATCATCATAATCAGCTTTATTTCCTCCATGAATTGGAAAATTGGATGTTTATTACATCCGGAGTATGTACAAAGAAAAATAGAAATATTAATTCGCTAAAATGTCAGGCATTGACTGAATACAATTTTATTATTCACACATATTTTCGTAATATAGACTTGAGACTATTTTTAACACTTTTAAGAATAGGTGAACTGAAAATAATGAAAAACATCGGAAGGAGAATTAATATCCCTAGAGAATTAAGATTTTGTCCCTTCTGTATAAATGTTTTAGAATATGAATTACATTTTATGTTTTTATGCCCTATGTATAACGAATTAAGAAGTAAATATATGTTAGACTTGAAATGTTAAACTAAAACATTTCTAGCAACTTTGTTGCAAACTGAAAATATCAATCGTTTACATGTATATTCACACTATATCAAAGAAGCTTATATGTTACGTTGTTCACTATTGTAAATTGTATGTATATATCTCTAAAACCTGTAAACAAATTTTATAATGTTTCAGTTATTGCACCTTATCTGTTAATTTCATCAAATGAATTTTGTATATTGTACATGGGCCTGTGGCCTTTATACTGAATAAACTATTTCAATATCACATACAAGAGAATAAACCGCTTCTTGTGGAAGTCAGGTGCTGCATGTAATGATTGATGAAAGGCAATACTCAATGCAGATTAGTTTTACTGAGCATGTACATCATATTACTTTATTAATCTAATTATCTTCACACAGATGTTTTGCTCTGTCGCCTGCTCAAATGGAAATATCCTTTAAGGTTATTGAAATAAAATCAATATCATTGACGTGTATTGTGATTCGATGTAATAAAGCCCAGCGAGATCCTGCGTTGATATTTTAACAGTCCGTCTGTGATAGTAAATCGCAAAGAAACGCTTTCATGATACACGTATATGCTTTGTTGTCAGTGATGTTTTCAAGAGGTTGTATCGTCAAATGTTTGTGATGTGCTGTAATGTTGTAATCTGTATCCCATTATGATGTTAATGAATTTTATTTAACAGAGATGCAGCTATGTCAACTGATGAACGTAAAACGTTTTTACAGACATGTTTCACTCATAAATGATCACAAAAAGATTACTCACAGAAAACGTTACTTATTCAAAGATAGGGAACCACCCCTAACATCATCCACAAACACATGTATAGTTCATCCTGCTCCATCTAGGTATTTTCATCCGCAATTCTTCGACGAATACACGTTCGGTTTCAATTTTAAATTTAGTCGCTATCAATCCAGTAGTCTAACACTTAGACTGTAAAAAATAAAATAAAATAAAATAAAATAAAAATAATTGTTCAATATTTAATAAAATGGTGATATTTTCAGACTAAATACTTTTTTCATAGTCTGAGTGTAAGACTATCAATCCAGTATAACATGTCTCTAATTTTCAAACACAGTAGGTTTATCTCTAAAATGAAACTTAACAGACCACCCCTGTCAACAATCATAGAATATTACAATGAATTGTTCTTCCTATAATTTTTAAGCTCTACTTGAATATATCACACTCAAATAATAGAGATTTCTTTAATTTGTGCATACAGGGAGCTCAATATAAATCAAACAAAATTATTTTGTTATGATTTGGATCAATGCACTCATCACGAAATGTTGATTGTAAGTAAATAAGTATGACCTTATCTTTGAGTTTGAAGGTTTGAAATAGGTTCCTTTCTAATTAGCAAATAGATAAAGTAGATCATTTGTGCTACGTTATGGAACAAACTGCCAGTTGTTAGTTGATTATTCAACAAAAACATCTCACTGGTGAAAACTTGATTGTTACACTCATAGTTACGTTTAATGGAGCACAGTGGTGTAGTGGTTAGCATGTCTGCCTCTCACGCCAACGGCCCGGGTTCGAATCCCGGTGGAGACACCAAACATTTGTGACCTGGGTCTTATGCTGTGTTGTGTCCTTGGGCAAGTCACTTCATCCACATTGCACTCAGTTCACCCAGCTGTACAAATGGGTACCTGAACACGGGAATGTATGGACCTATATGGTCGCGCGGAGCGGCTAACAGGCAGCACCGAAAGAACAATTCCTTCAGGGTAATAATTGTGTAGCGCCTTGAGCATGCATTGTGTATGGACATGTGCGCATTATAAATGGACTATTATTATTATTATTATTAATGCAAATGTCAGACTGCCAATCGATATTGTAAGAAGAAATCATTTTACAAACCTGCTGTTTCATTAGCAAATTTGAAATTTTGTAAATGAGAGCTTACATTATATTTTATTTGTCAAGGTCACTGCGACTCGGCGACTCATTCAAATTTCATTACAGCTGCTTACCGAAAGTTTGTTCACCTATTTGTGTATTTCAGCACAAATATCCTGCAATTTGGAATGTCTTTGAAGCATCGTATCAACGCGAAAACTAGACTTATCATTATTTCATTATGCGAAATTACATAAACATGCATCACTGATGTGACGATCAAGGATACATTTGAATATATGATGACTCATTGTCGCTGTCTGTGATGCAATTTTATTGACGTTACAATGCACGTCAATTTACATGATATTTGCACTAAGATAGACATGTAGGTGAACAAACTATGCAGCTGTATACTTGGTTACATTGCTTTTCTGAAGCATGAAAGCATTAAATCTACATGACTACAACTACACCGTCCTAAGCAACCAAACTAGCTCATTCTTTGAAACTCTTTTGTCCGCTGTGCTCATTCTCACAGAGCAATTGCAATGGCCAGTAGTACATCACAGGTCAAAGAATGATATTTTAAATGTCAACATATATTTCACTTCTTATTGATGACGTATGTCTGACATTGTTTGAAAGCTGATTTACAGCCCAAATATGAGGAGAAGAATTGTTTGTGGCTCCTCGGCGTGCTTCCACTGTGCCATGCCATAAAAAACTAGTTTTGTCATAATTTCAAGAACTAAAAAACTTTGTACACAAATCATTGGCAACTTGGATTGTAAACTGAGGATTTGTGAACTCTGTGACCCTTAGTTAAGAACATAGTGCCTGGTCACTTCCCAAAAACCTATTATTTATTTCCTATTTTCAAACGAATGAAGCTTTTAAACTGTCTCTTTGGAAGATGATGATTGCGGATTTGACATGGGTCAAAAGCACCACACCATAAAACCATGTTTTCATCTCAATCTCTGGGCCCAAATGACAAAATACAAAATACAAAACTGAAATAGTGTTTACAGGCCCTTCATTCCTCTTTATTTAATACTTAGATAATTTAATAAGTATTCTTAGCTATCGTCATTTTTCTTTAAAAAAAACTTCCACAGGCGGGTTAGTTTTATTTAAATATTTAAAAATTTAATTCATAAGAAATTATATCTTGACCTGAAGGCTTTATGCAAAGGATGTAAGACTCCAAATTCAAGTTATAATCTGAATCTTTCTGGACTGAATGAGAGGGGCTTCGAAAGGATCTTAAACTTACGACTATTAAAATTATAAATCGAGATTTTAAGGACGACTTTTTTGCTTTTTTGAAGGAGGCTAGGCAAATCATTTATGAAAATGAATATCTTTGACAAAGCATCTCCCTCACGCTTTCTGTTTCTGAAGATTTTCATTCTGGAGAAGAAAATATACTCACGGGCAAAAGAAACGTCACCACATTTTGAAAACAGTATAAAATGAAATATTGATGTCGGAGAAAATAGATTTTGTATGTATTTGGTAGCCACATGTTTTCTTAAGAAATATTCACAATTTCATACATCAGAGTATGCAATTTGTATTTTTAAATCTGTTCAAATTTACATGGGGTGCTAAAATCGTTTTTTAAAGATGTTTTTGGCCCACAATATTTAGTATTTAAGTTTAAAACATTGAAAAAGTAGAAATTTAATTAACTTAAGATATCTTCGACATAAATAACCTTCTTTGATTTAAATTTGTTGACGCGTCTTTACTGTAGGACGTCTCAAAACAAGCCAAAACTGGCTTTTTGAGGCTTCTATCTCGTCTAGTTAAGGAGATTCCAAAACGACCATTTCTTAAAACTTGTGTTTCTCAGAGTTATGAATAGATAATGTTTTGAAAATTCATATTTAGTATTGTTGGGTTCTGAAGACATGGTGTAACGCTGTTTCAGTCGCATTTATCGCCCGATGATTGAAATATCTTGTATTTTGTATGGGGACGTTTCTTTTGCCCGTGAGTTTACAATAGGTTTGTAGGTAGTGGCCATTTTATGATCCTTATTCAACAGGGTCACCAATCTACACCTTATCTATGCCTATTTGCTGAGGAGATTGTACGAAACACTTTAGCTTTTAATGCATTAAATATATAAAGCATAAAATAACAGAATAATTTATTAATAAAAATGATACAATTTAGCACTGCTTTAGTAGGCGAATGCGAGCGTTCTTCCGTATTTATAAGGCATAAAGTAAGTAAATGACTTGAAGAGTTCATAATTGGATATTTTATAATTCGTTTTTATTATCAATAATAGCAATTGGACACTGCTCAGACACTGTTATTAGCCCCTGACAATGCATTGGTGTCACAAATGTTCAACTCGTTATCCAAGAACAAATTAAGGCAATTAATGGCCTTGTCCCTTTGTAAATTGAAGCTTGAAATAACGGGACAATTTATATATGAAAATAATAGAATTTAAATTAAGTTTGAAACAACGGGGAAAATCATATATGAAAATGATAGAAGGAAGAGGCGAGACCCTAAGTTCCGGGGCTGCTGTACTCTAGCAACTCAAAGGAGAAGGACACTTATACAAATCTTATAGGCTTGTCTAACACTCTTCGTGTGATGTCTCCCTGGAAATGATGAATGTTTCTATTTTCAGGCACTTCAGCCCTTTAAGGCACTTATTAAAACACTCGACCTTACTGGTACATATAACTTCACGCGGACAACAATCTTGTAGGTGTTAACTGCTGAAAAGAACTCAATTGGAATGCATTGAGTTAGTGTACTTTATTTGAACTCGGCTAGCTTACAAACAGTATCATTGACTGAGTGAATTATTGTTTAACGGCACTTCGGTAATATTGCAGCCATTAGAAGAGGAGGTACCGTGGAAACATGCGATGAAGGACATTCGTCTTGTTCGTCTTGTTGCTAATAATAGCATATGTCTAAATAATGCCTCTCTTTAATCAAGAGTTAATATGTGTTAAGTTGGAGGATGGTCGTTCTTTATTAAGTGTAATAAAAGCCATATCTCTAAGGGCTATAGTATATGCCTTATTTGAAGGATTATTCAAGCTCATTAAATGGTCATTAGTCCTAAAACTTGTGTGAAATGGTCAAAGACGTGATTCTTACACGTCTCTCAACTAAGATTTTGTTGACATTCACGAAGGGAAAACGGTGCTTGAAGGAGAACAGTTGTCTGCCATCCACGTCACACTGAAATCAAAGTTATGTATTTAAATACTTTCTGTTAGATAATATTAAGCTAGAAAACGCAATACAATCTCGTTTCTATTTAAACTTTATTGACACCTAGCTGTATTATCAAGAACTATTAACATTAAGTCTTATTTTGTATCTAAACTAGGTGCTTATGTAACTAGCATGTAGTCCTTCTGAAGGTTGAATATTTCAAATATATGCATGAACCTTTACAACAACATTACCTTGTAGTGATGAACTTCAACACGCACAGTCATGGTGAAGGTTCTGTTTACTTGGAAAGGAAACGATGCATCCAGTCCTCTTTCTTCCTCCCCCCACGATCCCATCTTTGAATTTCTCACCACAATTTGTTGGTTTAATCTCACCGAAATCTGAAGGATGAGTTGGTGTGTGCCACCCAGGAAATTCAAGCAGATACTGGAATTTAAATACACAGACTTAACAATGATCCTTGTTCACATACGATTCAAAAAGAATATTATTATTGAAATGAACATATTAACAAAGAAAGTATCAATAGACATAGTTTCAATGTTAGGACCAATCCTACTGAAATTCAGTCTACTAACTTCTGATAATGAAATAAGTATGAATATACCTGATAAATAGATACACTGTATATACTTCGAAAGCAAATAAAAAAAGGGAGCACAAGTGGATCCTGAAATGTTCAAAAGGGGAAAGGGGTTAACTTATTGAAAGGTCTGTGATGGTTAAATTATGGAGTCCATAAAATTTTTGTCGCAGGTCCTGGCCGCTTGTAAGAGTGTACTGAGGCGATGCAGTTGATTTAATAGTTTATTCCTGTAATATATATGAAATACATCAAGGTAAGATGATGCGTGGCCGAGGGGTGTAACAACTCACCTCGGCCATGGCGTGACATAAAGTCGCAAATGTTATCATTCAAGAATATAACATTACAACATGGTATTTACGGTAATAAAGTAATTGCACTGGTTATAAAGTAAAATAATATTAAAAGAGTACTTTAAGATGATATCACTCACACTTACTCACGTGCTGGTGCCAGTGTGTTTAATTAATAAACTCGTGCAACGCGATGCCTTAAATCATATGATTTATAATAGAAATATAAATACTACATTATATCGCGAACCTTAACAATAACACGTTTCATAGTGAAGATTATAGGAAAGGTTATAGGAAAGGTACATACCTGTAATATATATGAAATACATCAAGATAAGATGATGCGTGGCCGAGGGGTAAACCCGTGATTTGTCGATTTCGTTGATAATTCGTTTAAAACATAGTCACTACTTTTGACAATGCACGTTTCCGATAGAATGATTATTTGTGCTTCTGTAGGGAGTAATTTCGAAGTTTTTGGAGCATTTTTCGATATTCAATCGTTGATTTTAGATTTGTTCTTTTCCCAATCGAGCATGATATAAAAAAGGCATGAATTATTTATAACATTTACATTAATTGAAAATATTAAATTTAGAAAACTGTATTGTGATATGGGATATTTCAAATATTTACCAAAAATATGACTTAGTCTTAGTAGGCTTTACAGTAAAAGGAGAGCGTGTATTCATCTTCAATCAGATTAAGATAAGGTAATTTACAAAAAGGAAAAATCCTAAAGATATTCTAACCTCAGGGGGGTAGGTTTCGCGGAAACGATTCTGACAACAGTTAGAGCACAGTCAAATGCTTTCCTCCAATCATATGATTGTGTTGTGGTCACGTGGAGTACAATTATATCCCGATAGATGTACACTTGTCTGGTTGCTTTCGGGTATCATGCTCATAAAACTGGTTCACAGACGTTTATTAAAAACAAACAATGCCAACTGATTGTTTTATTTATGTGGATAATACACAATTGAACACTTTTAATTACAATGACATCTGAATTGCTGAAAGGAAAAGGTCGCTTGGTCTTCTATGTACAGGAGCTTGAGATTCCTAAAAGAAGAATATAAGCATGTAAATAAAGCAAGTAATGTGAGGTTAATTGAAAATTTTCAAGTGTATTTAATTTATATCTCGAAGTAAGAGAAACAGTGACACGCATCAACTAATGTTACCACTGTTTGAAAATATAATAGGTTCTTTTATTTTCATAAAAAAATGAGAAGAAAGTGACATAACATTGCATACCTTTTTGGAGTGTAAGAGGGTAGATGCTGCAGGGTCGTCTCGCCTAAACCGTATATTGTAACACAGCATTCGAGCGGAGTCCAGTACGAAGTTACATACTAAATCCCTTCCCATAGACAGTTTGAGCACAATTCCGTTGCTGCAGTAACCTGAAATAATTTACATGCAATATAGATATGATGTACATTAGCATATTACCAACACATAAATTTATAAATAAGCTTAACAAACAGCTTAACATGACGGTAAAAATAGTTGAAATACAAAAACAAAAACTGTTATTAAATAAACCAAGTTCATGAAAATTAGTATTGATTTTTTCAAATACACATTTTAAAAGGTAAGGAGTTAAAAAGTAAAGTTACCTTTCTGAATTAATAGTGTACTTGTCCTTGAACTGGCCATGATGAAGCCATTGTGTACTGATTCATTCTAAAAACCACTCGGTCTTTATAGGCAATGAAATGTATTAGTGCTCAATCTTTCTGAATAAAAACGTGCTTATCGTGAATGCTCGTGATTCAAGCAAGACGCTTATGTTTTAGCATGACTCTTAAGTTTTATATAAAATATATGCCTCATGCACCTCGGAAAATTTAAGAAATTCAGCGCTCAAAGTATCGATGATGACGTCAATGTTCCTAACATTTGCATATGAAAATGAGAAATGTCAATGTTTTGCATGTTGTGTTCGAGAGAATGTTTCCGAAATTTATTGACAATTCATTTGAAATATATCCATTTAAAGACATTTTTTTCACGACTCAAGCATTTGACTGTGCTCTAAGATAGATAGAGAACTCGCAGCAGTACATTATTTGGATATAAATGTACGGGTTTGAGAGTGTTGGGCTCGGATAATGTACTGCTACTCGTCCTCTATCTATTACTAAAGAATAACGACACAAAAGTATTGGATTACAAATCCATCCAAAAATAGTAGAAAAAAACGTTTTTAAAAAAATACTTCATTATTACAGCCGCCAAACGTTTCATTAGCCAATCAGCTGCTAGCAGAGGTGTGACGTGTTACTCAGGAGTCCTGCTCAACGAGTAGCTGGCTTATGTTATTGTTTACATTATACACTCGTGTAGCCGTCACGTATTTTTCACTGATTTCACTTGTCAAAACAGCCTTAATATGATCAAAGCTATTAGAAACAATGTCGGCATATGCTGTTCAGTCGTTAATTAACTTTGGTTGTTGTACACATGTGTTTAGGTTGTTTAGTCCGGTAATGCCGAGTGGATATTTCAGCATAAATCTACCGCCATTTTCTTTTCTTTGTGTCACTTTGAAGTGTCAGTTCTATATAGTTACTGCGTGTTTGTCCATCACTGACCATTTCCGTTATGTCAGACTCTTATTCTAGCAATGAGATCTCGCTTTGAACAACGTAAGTCAAGCGATAACAAAGATTTGAATGAAGAACAAGCGATTGTACCAAATGATCGGGATACATATCTCGTTTCTATGACTCACGTTTATCTATTCCATTATTTAACAGTTGAAGTAAAATAACAGCACATATGTAGGATACTATCTTAAAGTATTTTGATTCAATAAAACAATTCATTAAACAATGTGTTTCCACAATTATACAAAATTTGATCGGCAAACAAATCAGAATTCATGCTAATCCTACTCAACAAAAAACGAGACTTATGCGACATACATATCTATATCATTTTACAAATTAAAAGAAATACATATCAACAATTGTTGCACTACATTGTGATGATTTTCTAACTAATTCGCATGTAAATAACATTTTACGATGTCCTTATTGATTTCAATAACTAACCTGTTGTCACCATGTGATTGCTAATCCATGTACATCGGTGTGCATCACACACAATAGCGAATGACGGCTGCTTTCACCGACGAAACAACAGAACATTATATTCTTAAATTTCTTTGGCTGAATATAACGTTCCTAATTTTCATTGGCTCGAGATCACTATGTCCAGACTGAATGTCGCCTATATGTGTATCTTTATTTTAACTAACGACCAGTTTAGTATTAACAGATACGTCATATGACAGGACGTTGGCAATATCTTGAAGCGCCACCTCTTATATAATTGAACCGGTCCGGTGACCGATATAATAATAAATAATAATAATAATAATGGATATTTGTACAGGCGCCTATATCCAGGTTCTAATACCAGCTCATGGCGCTGAGAACAGAAGGGAGTATGGAAAATGACTACTGGGGATAGGCGAGTTGGAAGGAGTGGGTTTTGAGAGAGGCTTTGAAACTCTGTAGAGAACTGGCAGATTTGACTTCAGTTGGTAGAGAGTTCCATAATGAGGCAGCTGTGAATTCAAAGGTTCTGGCATTAAAGCAAAGGTGTTAATGCATTAAGCGCAATTAGTGAGTGTTGATTTCATTAACTAACTTCTGAACAATATAGAATCAAATTCAAAACTAGATTTACAGCATTCTACATTTCATCGATTTTACCCAAATAACATGATATTGATGGAACAGAATCTGAAAGAAAATGTGTACCGAAAAAGAAAACGCCTTTTTCATTTCGATTTGAAATTAATCATGATTCCTTATCATAGATATATCATTGTAGGCTTTAAAATCTTTTGACATTTTCACCCGCCATATTTCTCTACAGTTGTATTACACTGAATAAAATAACTGCCTCAATGAAAGTAATTGTCAATGTACAAGATTAAAATTTTAACCATCGACGAAAATCGACAAATCGCCTAAGGATTTCATTGTAGCAACTCCTGTGTATGACGTCACATCGCTAACGAAGGTTATGCTACACTGCGGGGCCGCGGAAAACTGTTTCAAGAATGAGATAATTAGCAGGTGAAATTTACTCACTTTGAAGGGCTATATCTTGATAAGTAGGTGACGCTTCGAAATAATCTTTTTGTTATGTTATTTGAAAGTATTGTCTATATGAATAAATGAATTAACATCGAGCAACACAGAGGGATTTTATTATCTTTAACATTGTTATATTTAACAGTCTCTAAACTAAGTTAAAATTTACCAAGACACTTAAAATCTCAGGAAAAGAACGCATCACTTCATTAAATGTAACAATCTGCTGAGAATCTGCTGATCCATTTTCCTGACATTTAAATTGCAAGTAAGTTTTTTGTGGAAAATAATGTTTCAATCACAACGATAAATATATGGAATATGTATTTTTCCCATTTTCAAATGAATGAATTGGAACTATAGAAATTTGATCAATTCACCCTGGCCGTGTGTTCGTGTTAACATCGTTACATTTCCGAATGTGAGAGAGGGAGCGTGCTGACAGGATGTGTGTGTGATAAAGGATGTTACATAACAGTCTGACGGGGCCGAAGTTTTAACGAGATGACAATCCTTTGATGTCATGAGAACGGTGACACGAGTGAGGTTGTAACTAATAGTAAATTATTAGTTTATTGCTTGCTATGTGTCAAACATGAGCTCAGTATGTATTGGTCAAAGCAAACAGCCAATGATATTTCCAGAAAAAAGTGCAGAAAATCCATAGAAGTAAGATACAGATATGTACATAATTTTTTTTTTGTATTTCTCTTTCTTAAAATTGTTAAGTTATTTTCATTATTTATATTATAATCCAGTACTTGATTACAGTTAAACAATTCCCATAGTTATACATCTTTCTAGAATCAAAATACTTTGAGATAGCATCATTTCCAGAAAAAGAAAAAGTGAAGAAAATCCATAGAAGTATGATACATCTATATACATAATGATTAATGGCAACAGATTACCATGGAGTGAGAAAGTAACCTAACACAGTATGTTTTTTTGTATTTCTCTTTCTTAAAATTGTTAAGTTATTTTCATTATGTATATTATTATCCAGTACTTGATGAGAGTTAAAAAATTCCCATAGTTATACATCGTAAGTTCCCCTTTCTAAAATCAAAATACTTTGAGATAGTATCATACATATATGCATTCATTTCATTTCAAATGTTAAATAATGGAAAAGATAAACGTGAAACATAGAAACGAGATGTGTTGGTGCTAGCAAGACTATCCCGAATGTACATCCGCTAGTTATTCAATACAAATCTTCAATACCACTAGACTTAACTTGTTTAAAGCGAGATCTTATTGCTAGAATCATAGTCTGACATAGCGGAAAATGGTCAGTGATAGACAAGCACACGATGTAACGCTATAGAATTGACACATCAAATTGAAACAAAAAAAGACAATGGTTGTATATTTACGTTGGGATCAACTCGGCATAAACAATCTAAACATATGTGTACAACAACCAATAGAACAGAACAGAACAGAATATGCCGACATTGTTTCTAATAGCTTCGATCACTTTGACGCTGTTTTTACAAGTGAAATCAGCGAAAAATACGTGACGGCTATACGAATGCATAATGTAAACAATAAAGTATACAAGTCCTGAGTAAGACGTCACACCTCCGTTCATGAAGTATTTTTAAAAACGTTTTTTCTACTATTTTGGGGTGGATTTGTAATCCAATACTTTACTGTTGACAGAATAATTTCAGCGAAACCTACCCTGCTGAGGTTAGAATATCTTCAATATAGTTTACCACTAACACTGCACCTTACTTGAACTCCTAAAAACCTCTACAAAAGTTTGGATTGGATTGGATTGGTCCCGAAAAGGGTACTTGTGTTCTGAAATCAACTCCTCCCACAGTTTTAGACCGATCTTTCTGAAACTTTACACATGCTTTGGATATACATGGGTGATACGCATGGGCTTTTTTGGGACCGATCGGATCAATATTTTTTAGAGTTATGGCCCTTGACTTAGAGCGCTGAGCTTTCCAACTTCAGACTGACAGGATCTGTGTTCTTAAATCAACTCCTCCCACAGTTTTCAATCAATCTTTCTGAAACTTTACACATGCATTCGATATACATCGGTGATACGCATGTGCTTTTTGGGACCGATCAGATTAATATTTTCAGAGTTATGGCCCTTGACTTAAAGCGCTCATCGTTCAAATTTCACACTGGCAGTAACTTTTAATTCGTCCGCATTTGAATATGTTATGTTTCCAATGTCACACACTGAAGTTATAATCTTTGACCTTGTGACCTTGACCTTGATGTAGGATCTATTTTGTGAGAAACTTAACCATTGCCATAATGTGTTATTGATTGGTGATAGGCCTTCGATACTTGACATGCTGATTTATTTTTAATAGGTCATGAAATTACCCTTACAATTCAACTGCTGATTTGGATGATAAGGAATCGGGGGGTTCGTGTGCTCTCAGGGCACTCTTGTTACCTCTGTTAGACAAAAACATCATAATTTATTTTTTTCTAAGAACGTATGTAAAAGTATACGAGTGTGTCTGTATTTTTCAGGCAAAAATTCTCACTTCGCTTTTTTAGTAGGGGTTCCTAGAATGCGGATAACAGAACCAACAGTCAGGTTTCCTTCCACTGGGACTGTCAAAGGTGTTTCCTGAAAATTGGCACAGACAAAATGAAACAACCAC
This sequence comes from Gibbula magus, assembly GCA_936450465.1. NCBI lineage: Eukaryota > Metazoa > Mollusca > Gastropoda > Trochida > Trochidae > Gibbula > Gibbula magus. The sequence goes on from OW388297.1 coordinate 48,365,244, forward strand.
TGTGTGTTATTACCAACCAAAACCCAAAGTTAGTGATGATCACAACTACAGGTTATTCAAAAAAAATGTTATTCATCTATGTGTCACGTCTCGGATCTTAACAGTTTATTCAAAATACATCTTACCAAATCGATAGCCGTAAATGCTTGAATAATCGCCTGCCTTTAATAATCGCCAGGTCTAAATCTTCTTTGAATTAAATAATCGCCTGCCTTGAAAAATCGGTGGGTGGAATTTAGCAAATGTTATTAAACTAATGGCTATCTCCTTTCTAAAAAATAATTCCGGCATAAGCATATCTATGCGAAGTTTAACCACATGATATGGACTTCGTTTACAATATTATTAATTTAAAAAATACTTTAATGATGTTTTTGTTATGATGTTTAAAAATTTCACACATATTATATGGATTCGAAAAAAGTAATTGCTTGCCTCAAATAATCTACTGCCTTGGACAATCGCAGTGTAAAATTGATGTTCAAAATTAATAATCGGTGGGCAATTATTCAAGGACTTATGGTACATACAATTCTTATTTGCAAAGTTTCAATCGTACAGGTACAATTAGCTCTAGCCCATTATGTAACACAAGTTACAAATGATTGCAGTGCTACGATCAACTTAAGTATTGTGAGGTATGGCACCCTGGACTATTCAGCTTAGTTTTGTTTTTAGCCATGTAGCCCTTATTACAAATATCAGCTTCCCCAAATGCAAACTCCTGATCCCAATGGCCATTGTAGCTAATGTTTTCAGCAATTAAGACTTTAGTTCTTCAGAAGAAATCCACAATACATTTAGGGGTTAGTTGTAAGTATTAGGGATCACTTGCTCAGTCCTTAATTCTACTCTTTACTAAATCTTATTATACAACAGTGTGCTTTATTTTTTACCCATGCGTCAACTGATGCGACATTTCATTCAAACTATATGTCTCATTAATTGCGTCATCAATTACGATATCTAGATAATAGATAGATAGATAATAATACTAATTATTTATGCTTATCTCTACTTCTTTTATCGTAGAGTGCAGAATCCTTTTCTACGAGATTGTTTTTAGCACCCATAATGAAATACAGAAATATTGATGCAATTAATGGTATTGATGTGTAAACCCCATATGAAATGGTATGCAAATCAATTTAGAACTGAAGAATTTGATGTTAAAGGCGCTGTAGCACGTTTTTTGCAAATTTTATTTTTTCAAATTTCTCATTTATAATGATTGTTTATGTCATTTATATTTACTTTAGAGGGTAAAACATCTTATTACACAAACCAATGATCCGTTGTGGTAATAACGGTGTTGCGTATAAAGCCAAAATTGCATGGCGGCCATTTTATTGTGTACACATTTTATTATATTCGAATGACAAAAAAATTCCCATGGCTTTACGGAAACCATGTATACTCATTTGCAACTTGATTTTCCGAAGAGAGAAGGGTGTTTTACTATTGTTGACATTATTTTTCAAATACATTTCATCGACTCAGTTCAGCAAAAAAACGTGCTACAGCGCCTTTAAGTTGAAAAATGCACCGGATTGTCTCGTCCCCAAAGGTACTCATAAGTTATAAGGAAATCAATAAGACCAACCTACTTTTCCTGGGGCATCTGCAGAGTGAATATTCATCATACCCGTTTACGATATCATGTAAGCGAGCTGAATTATGATTTATTTAATATTGGCATCAAGTCAGATTCATGTGAACGTGGTTATTTATCTGAAAATGTGTTTTACTTTCTTATGACATTTATGTTGTTATAATTCTATCATATTGTAAAAACATGGGGGAAGGTTACCTAATTTGGATAACTTGTTCCTAATCCCTTTCTTCATTGAATTTGTTATATTCATCAAATCAAAGGCACGAGTTGGAAAAGACCCTTACACACGTGGTAAAATATAACGTCATCAATTGAATTGCCTTGAGTTTTCAAAGGTGTCAAAAATAGATGCAGGTCCTATTTAAATTGCACCCCAATTCGCACGTAATGTGTACGCCATATGATAAAACAACTGCATGCGTTTTTTTCTGACAACTCAAGAAAAATCGGATGTAGTGTGGTAAAAAAAACCATAGAATACCAACTGAGATAATCGAGATATCAACCTGAAAATGACATAACTTGGTATTACTTGGTACAGTTCATCATATACAATCAGCTGCAAAAGAAGCATCAACATATAAAATACAAAGGCAATTCAATCCAAGTGAAAATTCGATTGAAATAGAGATAAACAGGATTCAGAGGCCAACTAAACTATATTTGAATTTTCAAAATCTGTTAATTTTTCTGAGAAATATGCGTTTTAAGAATTTTGGAAATCATCGTTTTCAAATCGTCTTAACAAGACGAGATAGGAGAATCCGAAAGTACTTTTTGGCTGTTTTATGACGTCCTGAGTGTATACATTATCGACATAACTATACATATGATATAAAAAATATCATCGTATTAAAATCAAAAATTAAAAATATTGATCCAATCAAAACCATCTACTCTTTCCATATGTGGATCTCCATTATGTTGCTACGTAACATATACCTTATTATTGGAATTCTGTAGAAATTGGTGATTATGGGACAATGTAAGGACAACAGATTACGGTCCATCACATCAGTCCATCTGGCCGTTTGGGCAAATAAAGATTAGCATGCAATACCAAATGTTTTATAGTTTTAGATCATGGGTTGACATTGTACACACGGCCGTCGAGTATTTCTCTCTCCTTCGGTTTGAAAATGTCAACCAAAACATTAAAGTTATGTTTCATCCTTTTTTCATAATGACTAGTTAATATTGGTTTATTTACCATTTCAGTTGCCACACAAAGTCCTTCAAGTCCTGCCCAAGTCCCGTCGTTGAGACAAGTTCCCGTCTGTGTGCTTGGTTTGTAGAACATATCACAGACAAAGTCCTTCAAAGATTCCTTCATCTTACCTTCATCATTGAGAACTTTACCGTTTGGAATCTTCGATGGGAGATCACACATGGCTTAAAGGAATTCAAATGATGAAAATAAATGTAAAAATAAGTTTATTGATGTATCTATTATCAACCAGAAAATCACATTACATCACAAAGCAATTAATGCCCCTATTTCACTACGAGCCGAATAGCCATGAATCATCACAAAAGGGAAATGTTTCACATTCGTGAACATTCAAGACAATTCGTAGACAATTCGTAATTAATTCTTGGAATTCGTAAATGATTCGTAGTTGATTCTGAAACATTCCTCCAATTCGTGGCATTCGTGAATTTTTTTTGATTTGATCAAATATTTTCACGAATCAACTAAGAATTTTTCATTCGTAGTTGCTTCGTAAACTATTCGTAACTAATTCTTGTAGTTCGTAACAAGTTCGTAAACAGTTCTTCGTGGTTGATAATTTTGTAGTCTCACCCCGAATTACTTCATCACATTGAAGTAATTCGAATCATTCGAATCATCTACGAATCATTTACGAATGTCCCGAATTCAGGACGAAAATTCATGGTGTATTCGCAACTGTTTCTTTATCATTTCTCACAATTCGTACATAATTCGTAAACAATTCGTAAATAATTTGTATCTGTTTCGTAGGGTTTCAGCATGAAAATCTACGAATGTTCGTACAAGTGAAATTGCAGTTGCCGAATGTTTACGAATTTATATAATCACTTATTCGTGGCTATTCATGATAATTCGGCTCGTAGTGAAATAGGTGCATAACAAGACATGCTTGGCAAAACACACGACTCGACTGGACTGAATCAATGTCATCCCCAACTCAAGTGCAATTTATTAAATGAGTGTATCACTTATCACTTACTATCTATGAGTTTAGTAAGAATGGGTCCACAAAGGACCTACTATATTATAATCGTATTTATTTTGATTTATGTTGGGTAATTAACAAGATTATGTAGTAGGTCCTGTGTGGAACCATTCTTATTAAACTGATACATAGTAATATATGGTGCATATTGTATATCCGCATTGAGATAACATACATACCGCACCAGAAACGTACATGTACATATGAACTCATAAAATATGTCCAGGTGTAAAAGTGACAGGTTTTTTTCAAAAGTGAAGAGGGCGGTAAGACTTTCTATTTAATTTTGTTGGAAAACATAATGGAAGTACATTTTATTTTATTTCCACCGAACATAGCTTATAAGTGATAAGTACACAACACATCCGTTCCTGACCTACATATATTGAATATAAAATGATGAGGCAAATTCTTAATTTATGTTTTAAATGACAATAAAAAGATGTCACGCTCACAAACAGACGTGATACATCATGCCTATGGAACACTTCTTTTTTAAAATTATATCAAAAACAAATGGAAAACAGGGAGAAACAAGTCAATAAGCAAAACAAACAAGGTGATATTTTGAAAAAAAACCCAGTAAAAACAGTACTGTCACTTTTAAACTTAGAAATAGTTTATGAGTTCACGTGTATATTTCTGAATCAATCTACAGCATGCAATTGGCATGTTATATCAATGCGGATATACAATATAAACATTACATGTATATTAGAAATTTATTCATCATATATTCTTTCCGTACTATATATTCTATTCCATTTAAGACAAATAAAATTAATTGATTCTCAGATATTTTCGTTATGTAGTAAGTTCTTGAATTAACGCTTCATTAACAGTTGTGATTCCATTGCACTATATATCAAATATATCATCCCGTCAGAAGAAAAAAACACAAACCATTTTTGCAATCGTTGCTGAGTGTGGACATAGTGGAATCATATTTTCAAAAAATTGAATATTTCCATGTGTACTTTACAATTATTGGTCATGTGGATAGGATTATTCAACCAGACGCCTACACGGATAAACTGATTATTATGAATTATGTTTGAATTGTATACTATATTAACACACTAAGAAATGAACGAAAAGGAAAGGCTAAGGCTTACTTCCGAGTGTATGTGAATGTTCGGACTTCAACAAGCAATAGAAAACCACATAGGGCATGTCACAAGGATGAATATTATTAAACTAAAATCACATAAATTCACCAATATCAATCTGGATTTACAACATTTTACCGTTTATCAGTTATAACTGGTTCTAAATCAGAGAAGAAATTTGCATTGGCTGGAGGCTCCCAGGGATCAGTATTAGGACCCCTGCTGTTTTCAGTATTCATCAATGATATTGTTAATGATATAGAATGTAACATAAGATTATTTGCTGATGATACTTCACTTTATGTTAAAATAGACAACCCAAACGACGCTTACAATATGCTGAATAATGATAATGATCTGAAGAATTTCTGCTTGGGCTGATAAATGGAAAGTTAAATTTAATCCTGCAAAAACTGAAAGTATCTTGTTTATAAAGAAACGAATTGAAACCTCACTAACAAATTTAACCATGAATGGCCAACTCATCTCAGATGTAGAATATCATAAAGATCTTGGTTTAATTTTTCAAAAAGATGGACAGTGGCACTCTCATACTGAACAGATTGTTAATAGAGTTAGTCCGATGATCAACTGTCTACGGAGTCTTGAATACTGATTAACGTGTAAAAGTCTAAAAACTTTATATAGTTCCTTCATTCTTCCAATGTTTAACTATTGCGATCAAATATGGAATAATTGTACCAAATCACAAGAGTTGCTCCTTGAAAAGTTGCATTTAGACGAACTAAGAACAATCTGCGGTGCTGTAAAGGGTACAACTCACAAAAAGTTGAAACCGGCTTCTCTTCACTAGCCATTTGGCGATATAAACATAAAATGTGTTTGTTCTAAAAAAATTAAAGCGAATATGACGCCTGATTACCTGTCCGAGCTCATTCCTCCAACGATAAATAGTCAATTATGTTATGAATTAAGAAATGCCGAATGCTGAATACAGTACTATTTGGTAACAAGACAATATCAAAGTATATTAATGCACAAATAATACAAATAGGTTGTTCATTAGTTTATTTCTCTTAGTAAATGATTCTCATGAATATCTCTAAAAATGATGTCGTGTTTTTCCACGTCAATGTATATATTGATGGTATTTATGATGTTATTATCCTGTTTTATTGTTCTTCTGGGAGAGACATTTATACAGGGGAAACCTTGTTTGTTGATCCCCCTGTACCTGAGTACATGAATAAATATTATTTAATCCACATAAATTCACATAACAAATTAAAATAGGTAGCTGATCAAATAGTTGTAACAGTTACATAAACAAGCCAGGTATGATACAAAAGCATAATTGGCATGTATCTGAGCATATAACATCTCACCATCAGCTGTAACAGTTACATAAACAACCACAGCCAGGAATGATACAAAAGCAGGAAATCAAAACGGTAGTCAATACAACTGTATTCCTGATGCTAAAATATTAAACACTTCTATTTCATCTTTACATAACCAAATTTTGTACTTATGTTCATAAACTTATTGACGAATATGAAGAACTACTTTGAGTTTGGGCATTACCCATCAAAACAAAGTGTGCCCTTTAATACAATAAAAAAAACATTTTCAGAATGGTATCACACCCCTACACCTTTATGTCCAAACATCTCTGATCAGTCATGATTAATTTAGCACTTTTCGCAATATAATTAGAGCTAGCATCAGTTTGACTTGTCAACCTTATACAATTAAAGACTGGTGATGAAGTCAATACCTGTTTTTATTGACCTACGAAAACAGTATTGTTTTCTTGGGTCATTAAAATAGGTATTGACCGAATTCACCGGTCTATTATTGTTTTACTATCCTGATGTAGTATTCGGTTGCGTCCGTCCGTCCGTACATATGTACGAATGGAATAATTCAAGTAGTGTTTACTGGATTCTTTTCATATTTTGCATGTAGGTTCATCATAGGGAGAGTAATTTACTACAGACATTTATGACCTTGACCTCATCTCAAGGTCACAACAAGACTTTGCCTTTTTCCCCATGTTAGCGGGATATATAAGAACCGTTCACTGGATTCTCTTTATATCTTTACACAAAGCTTCTCTTAGAAAAGGCAAATGGCTGATTAGACATCATTTTCAAGGTCACAGCGGAACTTTGAATTATTTTGTATGAATATTTTAGCCTTAGGCGAATATAGAAATATGACGACAATGGCATGTGTCCGTTTTACTTTTGCTCATATATTGCCATCGACATATCATAAGACTTAGTCTGTGTAAGTGAGAGACATACCCGAATACCTTGAATGATACGGGGGAAATATTTAGGGTATCATTTGATCCACGAGGAAAAGAATGGGTACATCTGTATTTTACCCAGCTTACAGTTGAGTGTAAACGGACACTATTTCATAATAGTTCTTAACAAATACAGCTGTAAACAAGCTTGAGTATGAAACGCACAAACCAAACACGCCCTCATCTGTGACAACTCCCTGGTACACTCAGCTCGTGCTGCGTTGTATGGTTACCTTTGTTCGGGGCTCGGAATCTTATTGATACGGCCCAATGGCGGTATTATCAACACACGCACGTGCATCTCGTTGAAATGTACAGCTAACGCAATAGCTAATGTTAATATGGCCAAAGTTTAGGGAAACAGAAGCACGTTTCAGTATGTTAAAGGGGCTGTAGCACTTTTTTTTTTGCAAATTTAATTTTTTCAAATTTCCAATTTATAATGATAGATTATGTATTTTATATTTACTTGAGAGGGTAAAACATCTTATTACTCAAACCAATTATCCTAAGTGGTAATAACGGCGTTGCGTATAAAGCAAAAATTGCATGGGGGCCATTTTATTGTGAACACATTTAATTATTTAGAATGACAAAAACGATTCCCTTGGCTTTACAGAAACCATGTATACTCATTTTTTAAACTTTTTTCTCCGAAGAGAAAAGGGTGTTTTACTTTTGGTGACATTATTTTTCAAATTCATTTCATCGACTTATTTCAGCGAAAAAACGTGCTACTGCCCCTTTCAGACATTTTGCACCCACGATTAAATAACGTTCATATATAAAAAGACATACAGAAAGTTATGATTGCATTACGCATTATAAGAACTTTATTCATTTGATCATGAAAAGATGTACATCTCGCCCGGCCAGAAGGCAACAGGACACAGGTACGCTTCTATCCTAGGTTTCAAATGAAACATTTGTAAAAGTCTTATGTGTTCATATATAACCTGACATTTTATAAAGTATCATTACTTAAAGTTGGAAATCTTAAACATTACTCCATTGATTTCTCAGTTGTTAAAAATTGTAGGTATATTAGAAAAGTGTAGGTATATCAGAAACAAGTGTAAGTGTATCGGCTTATACATCTACACTTGTAACAAAAGAAACCACAGCAACGAGACCGGAAGTGGGATAAAATGCCATTATGATGCTTCCTGAACCTCATAACCTCTGCTGCACATAGACCCTATTCTGGTAAAATCCCCTGGCGATGAAAGAGCGAAGGGGAGAGAATGCTTTATCCGTTTATTTATTTGATATTATTTCCATTTTTAAGTACATTTCCATATCTGTCAAAATACATTGTGCATATGATTGTACATGGAAGGCCATTTTATGGCGTTAAATAGGATTTCTGAAAAGCATATGGAGACACGACCAGAATGAGTGCATGGAAGCTTGCATGTTTACAATTTGAGAAAGCAATATACTTTTTTATTTCGTAATATTTTATCATTTCTTGTTTTTATAATTTATCATTTGGTTTACCTCCCTTAATTTTGGTTTTGTAGAGGATTAATTATGTATTGAGAATAATTGCGTTTATATAGAGGGTTATTATTGCTACCTGTAAATTCAAACAATATATTCTCTTCATTGAGATTAATTTTTCCTTCTTTGTAATGTGCAAGTCATTCTGCAAGTTTTCTCCATGTGATTTCTGCATATTGACATGAATAGGACACAAGTGAAGGGGTTTCAACTGAAACATTACTGTACAGACTGTAGATTCTTAAACAGTAACGTATTTGTACTTAATATTATGAATAATCTTAGATTGAAAACATGTTAGTTCACTACTCTGTGTACACCATGATTGGTATTTTTACACTGTGTCAGTATATTCTTTTTGAAAATATTCTTCCCATGTAAAACAACTGACTATAAGATAAATAGTTGCTTTTGTAAAATTTCCGGGATTCGGGATTCAAATTTAGTTTAAAACCGACGGCACATTGTTTGAGAAGATATAGCAATGGTAATGTAATTTCTGCCAACAGATGATATCATCGCTGATATTCGGTAAATGCTTCACATTTTCCCTGATTATGCCACTGTATGTTGAGTCAGTTCTTAGCAAGTGCTTGATATCCTGCTATTGTATTCGTAGGCGTAAACTTTTATTGATAACAAATCTAATATTTATATTTAAATGAATCAAATAGAACAGTCTTCTATTGTGAATCAAATGTATTTTAGACTGCATTAGACTGTATTTAACATAATCCAATTTCCTGAAAATGAAATATGATAATGTTTCATCTTGAATACCCATTGTTATTATATTCCTCCGTGTGTCCGCCCGTGCGTACTTGCGTGTGCCTGTCCGTCCGAAATCGTTTTTGGAGCATATCTCAAAAGCTATATGACTTTGAAACTTCAAATTTAGAATGGAAGTAATCTAGATGGTGCTATTGTGCCTTTTAGCGGTCTCACTATCATGTTCTTAGTGTTCTTCTGGTCAAACAGAAGAAGAATTTCACATATTGATAGTTTGTGATGCTTTTTCTGTCTGTCGAAAGAAGCATTTATATTGTATTTATGTCAATCCACAAACCATGTATAATCTCCTTAATTCTAATAATATTGATGTCTTAAATTCCGTTTCCATTTTTATAAAACATGTGATGTCCATTTTAAAATCCAGAGCAAAACCAATATCTATGTCACGTGATCTCAAGCTGTCATGACGAAACATCAACTGTACCTTGGGCCACTGTGCCTAAAATACCGAATAAACCTGTCTGTCTGTTTGTCGATTCCAAGGTCAAAATCATTTTTTAAATTTGACTATAAACCGTCCGATTTTTACGTCCATCTGTCCATCCTTGCGTGCGTACGGACGCACCCACGGACGTCCTAGTGTTTATATAATTGTTTCCATCCTTTCCTCATTTTGATTCATTTCCATCCTATACTGAACGTGATTCATTTTAATTATATATTCATTTGGATTCATGAGATGGGTAGATGGTAGGACGGGTTCTTTAGGTAGTTTTTAACGTTGAAAGTTTTTCGGGCTTAGTGTTGTTTCCGGGGGATAAATAAATAACTATATGAATTAGAAACTTCAAAATTGGATGTTACCAATATGGTATTGTTGTGCATTTTAAACTCGACGGTTCAAATAATTTTAGAAATAGTTTAATGTGAAAAAATAATTGTTATTCATTGACTTGATCGACTAGATTATGTTTTCCAATTTATTAATATTTTATGACGGCGATCAAACTACAGGCTTGGGCATTGAGCTGTGCTTACTTTTGCTTTAAAACCGACCTTCACGAAAACTAATAAATCATAAAAGGTAACGTGCACGCAAATAGCTGGTATGGACAATAATCATTAGTTATTAGCAGAGAAAAAGACCTTTTTAAATTTCTGTTCCAACAAATATGTTCCTTTTGCCAAACGAAGTAAGACCGCGGAATTGTCCAACTAGCATACTAAATGATAATGGACTGAAAATACACCCTTGAAGTACATAACTAAATGAAAAACAAACACTTTTACAACTGAAATTGTTGTACTGTTCGTATCGCCACGTAGTATCGTATCTAAAATAGTGTTTATGGCAAGACTCTATTTTTCATTGGTATACAATATACGCCATACATCTCTGAAGATAATCAATTTCTGAAAGATGATATCGACCCTAAGACTTATCATATATTTTTGGGCGAACACATTATCATTACAACCCATAATAGAATGCAATTGGATCGTGATGGGTGTATAGATTGCAAATTGGTCATTATGAGCATATAGAATGAAAATTGAGCATGGTGGGCCTTTAGAATGTAAGTGTTTCATGATTGGCATATAGAATACAAATTGATCATGATGAGCATATAGAATGTAAATGGATCATGATGGGCATATAGAATGTAAATTGATCAGGATGAGCATAAACAATGCAAATTGATCATGATGGGCATAGAATGCAAATTGATCATGATGAGCATATAGAATGCAAATTGATCACGATGAGCATATACAATGCAAATTGATCATGATGGGCATACAGAATGCAAATTGATCATGGTAAACATGTACAATGCAAATTGATCATGATGAGCATATACATTTTAAATGGATCACGATGAGAATACAGAATGTAAATGGATCATGATGGGCATATAGAATGTAAATGGATCATGATGGGCATATACAATGCAAATTGATCATGAAGGGCGTATGCAATGCAAATTGATCATGATGGGCATACAGAATGCAAATTGATCATGGTAAACATGTACAATGCAAATTGATCATGATGAGCATATACATTTTAAATGGATCACGATGAGAATACAGAATGTAAATGGATCATGATGGGCATATAGAATGTAAATGGATCATGATGGGCATATACAATGCAAATTGATCATGAAGGGCGTATACAATGCAAATTGATCATGATGGGCATATACAATGCAAATTGATCATGAAGGGCGTATACAATGCAAATTGATCATGATGAGCATATAGAATGCAAATTGATCATGATGAGCATATAGAATGCAAATTGATCACGATGAGCATATACAATGCAAATTGATCATGATGGGCATACAGAATGCAAATTGATCATGGTAAACATGTACAATGCAAATTGATCATGATGAGCATATACATTTTAAATGGATCACGATGAGAATACAGAATGTAAATGGATCATGATGGGCATATAGAATGTAAATGGATCATGATGGGCATATACAATGCAAATTGATCATGAAGGGCGTATACAATGCAAATTGATCATGATGGGCATATACAATGCAAATTGATCATGAAGGGCGTATACAATGCAAATTGATCATGATGAGCATATAGAATGTAAATTGATCAAGATGAGCATATAGAATGTAAATGGATCATGATGGGCATATACAATGCAAATTGATCATGATGGGCATATACAATGCAAATTGATCATGAAGGGCGTATACAATGCAAATTGATCATGGTGGGCATATAGAATGCAAATTGATCATGATGGGCATATACAATGCAAATTAATTATGATGGGCATATACAATGCAAATTGATCATGCTGGGCGTATACAATGCAAATTGATCACGATGAGCATATACAATGCAAATTAATTATGATGGGCATATACAATGCAAATTGATCATGCTGGGTGTATACAATTCAAATTGATCATGATGGGCATATAGAATGCAAATTTATCATGATGAGCATACAGAATTTAAATGGATCACGATGGGCATATAGAATGCAAATTGATCACGATGGGCATATCCAATGCAAATTAATTATGATGGGCATATAGAATACAATTTGATCACGATGAGCATATAGAATGCAAATTGATCTCGATGAGCATATAGAATGCAAATTGATCATGATGGGCATATAGAATGCAAATTTATCATGATGACCATATTGAATGCAAATTGATCTCGATGAGCATATACAGTGCAAATTGATCACGATGAGCATAAACAATGCAAAATGATCACCATGAGCATATAGAATGCAAATTGATCACGAGGAGCATATAGAATGCAAATTGATCACGATGAGCATATAGAATGCAAATTGATCTCGATGAGCATATACAATGCAAATTAATTATGATGGGCATATAGAATGCAAATTGATCATGCTGGGCGTATACAATGCAAATAGATCACGATGGGCATATAGAATGCAAATTGATCTCGATGAGCATATACAATGCAAATTGATCACGATGAGCATAAACAATGCAAATTGATCATGATGAGCATATAGAATGCAAATTGATCACTAGGAGCATATAGAATGCAAATTGATCACGATGAGCATATAGAATGCAAATTGATCATGATGAGCATATAGAATGCAAATTGATCACGATGAGCATATACAATGCAAATTGATCATGAAGAGCATATACAATGCAAATTGATCATGATGAGCATATACAATGCAAATTGATCATGATGAGCATGATGGGATGCAATTTGAGCATGATGGGCATATAGAATGCAAATTGATCACGATGAGCATATACAATGCAAATTGATCATGATGAGCATATAGAATGCAAATTGATCATGATGAGCATATAGAATGCAAATTGATCACGATGAGCATATACAATGCAAATTGATCACGATGAGCATATAGAATGCAAATAGATCACGATGGGCATAAACAATGCAAATTAATTATGATGGGCATATAGAATGCAAATTGATCTCGATGAGCATATAGAATGCAAATAGATCACGATGGGCATAAACAAAGCAAATTAATTATGATGGGCATATAGAATGCAAATTGATCTCGATGAGCATATAGAATGCAAATAGATCACGATTGGCATAAACAATGCAAATTGATCATGATGAGCATATAAAATGCAAAATGATCTCGATGAGCATATGCAATGCAAATTAATTATGATGAGGATATAGAATGCAAATTGATCACGATGAGCATATAGAATGCAAATTGATCATGATGAGCATATAGAATGCAAATTGATCTCGATGAGCATAAACAATGCAAATTAATTATGATGGTCATATAGAAAGGAAATTGATCTCGATGAGCATATAGAATGCAAATTGATCATGATGAGCATATAGAATGCAAATTGATCACGATGGGCATATCCAATGCAAATTAATTATGATGGGCATATAGAATACAATTTGATCACGATGAGCATATAGAATGCAAATTGATCTCGATGAGCATATAGAATGCAAATTGATCATGATGGGCATATAGAATGCAAATTTATCATGATGACCATATTGAATGCAAATTGATCTCGATGAGCATATACAGTGCAAATTGATCACGATGAGCATAAACAATGCAAAATGATCACCATGAGCATATAGAATGCAAATTGATCACGAGGAGCATATAGAATGCAAATTGATCACGATGAGCATATAGAATGCAAATTGATCTTGGTGAGCATATACAATGCAAATTAATTATGATGGGCATATAGAATGCAAATTGATCATGCTGGGCGTATACAATGCAAATAGATCACGATGGGCATATAGAATGCAAATTGATCTCGATGAGCATATACAATGCAAATTGATCACGATGAGCATAAACAATGCAAATTGATCATGATGAGCATATAGAATGCAAATTGATCACTAGGAGCATATAGAATGCAAATTGATCACGATGAGCATATAGAATGCAAATTGATCATGATGAGCATATAGAATGCAAATTGATCACGATGAGCATATACAATGCAAATTGACCATGATGAGCATATACAATGCAAATTGATCATGATGAGCATATCCAATGCAAATTGATCATGATGAGCATGATGGGATGCAATTTGAGCATGATAGGCATATAGAATGCAAATTGATCACGATGAGCATATACAATGCAAATTGATCATGATGAGCATATAGAATGCAAATTGATCATGATGAGCATATAGAATGCAAATTGATCACGATGAGCATATACAATGCAAATTGATCACGATGAGCATATAGAATGCAAATAGATCACGATGGGCATAAACAATGCAAATTAATTATGATGGGCATATAGATTGCAAATTGATCTCGATGAGCATATAGAATGCAAATAGATCACGATGGGCATAAACAAAGCAAATTAATTATGATGGGCATATAGAATGCAAATTGATCTCGATGAGCATATAGAATGCAAATAGATCACGATTGGCATAAACAATGCAAATTGATCATGATGAGCATATAAAATGCAAAATGATCTCGATGAGCATATGCAATGCAAATTAATTATGATGAGGATATAGAATGCAAATTGATCACGATGAGCATATAGAATGCAAATTGATCATGATGAGCATATAGAATGCAAATTGATCTCGATGAGCATAAACAATGCAAATTAATTATGATGGTCATATAGAAAGGAAATTGATCTCGATGAGCATATAGAATGCAAATTGATCATGATGAGCATATAGAATGCAAATTGATCTCGATGAGCATATACAATGCAAATTGATCATGATGAGCATATAGAATGCAAATTGATCACAATGAGCATATAGAATGCAAATTGATCTCGATGACCATATAGAATGCAAATTATTCAACATGAGCATATAGAATGCAAATTGATCTCGATGAGCATATACAATGCAAATTGATCACGATGAGCATAAACAATGGAAATTGATCATGATGAGCATATAGAATGGAAATTGATCTCGATGAGCATATAGAATGCAAATTGATCTCGATGAGCTTATAGAATGCAAATTGATCATGATGAGCATTCAGAAAGCAAATTGATCATGATGAGTATAGAGAATGCAAATTGATCATGATGAGTATATAGAATGCAAATTGATCATGATGATCATATACAAAGCAAATTGATCATGATGAGCATGTAGAAAGCAAATTGATCATGATGAGCATATAGAAAGCAAATTGATCATGATGAGCATATAGAATCCAAATTGATCACGATAAGCGTATAAAATGCAAATTTATCATGACGAGCATATTGAATGTAAATTGATCATGAAGGGCATATAGAAAGCAAATTGATCATGATGAGCGTATAGAATGCAAATTGATCATGAGAGGCATATAGAATGCAAATTGATCATGATGGGTATATAGAAAGCAAATTGATCATGATGAGCATATAGAAAGCAAATTGATCATGATGTGCATACAGAATGCAATTATATCATATTTAGCAAATAGAATGCAAATTGATCATGATGGGCATATAGAATCAAAATAGATCATAAGGAGCATACATAAAGCTAATTGATCATGATGAGCAAATAGAATGCAAATTGATCCTGGTTGGCATAATGAATGCAAATTGATCATGATGAGCATATAAAATGAAAATGTCTTTATAAGGGGTCACACATGCCCAAATAAACAATTGATAATCCCCACTGGATAAATAATCTCTACACAAAAGAATCCCTTTTAAGATATTGAGTATAGGATGGAAGGAATCATATTGAATTGAGGGTGGAAGTGAACTCTAATGAGTATAATATCGAAATGAATCCTTATGAGGATAGAATGGAAGTAGTTCATGATGGGCATATGCGGTGGACAAGAAACATAATCTGTATAGGATGGAAATGAATCCTAATTGAAAAAGGGTGGAAACGAATCCTCATGCATACAGGATGGAAATGAATCCTAAAGAGTTTAGGATAGAAATGAACCCTGATTAAAATAGGTTGTAAATGAATCGTAATGTACTGATGAATGACACGAGATGCCCGAATTTTGATCTGTCCTATTCTGCATCTTCTGGTTGTTCTACACGCAACATTTTCTTTTCGAAAACAGTGAAACAGTTCAATAATTTGATGAAAGAAACTTACGATCACGTTTCCAGTTTCCTTCTTCCTTCAAACCTACTGTATGTTTGGTTAGTTGCTGTGAGTGCATCGTACATCTCTCGTCCTCATCTTTGTAGGAGAAAGACCAACACTGTGGATTCTGATGGCACAGAACTCCACAGCGTATTATGCTCATCACTATATGTTCGACTACATCAGATTCAGAATCCACAGTCGTTCCTTCATATTCTAACTGCTTTTCTTTCTTAAAGATTGAAACGAAAATTGAATTGGATATCGTCAGGAATATCAAGCAAAACAATACAAACTTTGGACATGGTAACATGTCTCCTTCCTCGATAAGGTTTCAGAGATCTGAATGGTACTCTTGTTCAAATGTCACTTGTTAGAGTAAAAAATGAATGATACATAATATATGTTTCCGTTGTGTTCAGCGACCTTATGACGATAATGAAATCGAAGTAATTTTCGCTTCATCAAAAAGAATGTGAAACTTCAATTAACATATACGTCAGTCAATACATAACGACTTGCCAAACTATCTGATTTAAACATAAACTCGTGAAAATAGACCTCCTGAATGAAGGTTAAAATTGGACATCCAAGGAAATATGGCTGTACGGGGTCATTACTGGTTTGATACTGGCTCAATTATCGAAAGCATCCTTAAATGTACAAACTATATTATGCTTGGATTGTCACATAAATAGGTATAATTATTATTTAAATTGCATACATATTTAAGGAGTTATATTCCCCATGATTTAGCTGTCAGAAGGTAAATCTACAATTTATAACCCACATTGACCAATGTGTCTGCACATCAGTTTTTCGAGTTTTAGTTCTATCGAGTTAGACAACAAAAAAAAGCTTTAAGGGTGCATCCAGGTCTGCAATTTTAAATCCCCATTGGCTAAATAGAAAGTATACAACATTTCAAGTTTTAAGCCTTTTCGTTCTAGAAAAAGAGATAAAAAAATAATCGTTTAGGTCACGGCCAGTGATACTCTTATTTGGGGCCACAGTGTCACCAAATCTATAAATTATAATCCCCCCCCCCCCCCCCCCCCCATTGGCCTTTGCGTTCTGGAGAAGAAGATTAAAATATTTATTATCAGGTAATTGCCTGTGAGGCATTTATTTTGGGTCACACATTCCAAAATAAACAATGTTTAATCCCCATTGGCTAAAAAGTCTGCACGCAAAGTTTCAGTTTTCATTTGCCTTTTCGATCTAGAAAAGAATATGAAAATAAGTTTTAGGTCATGGCCTGTGAGGCCCAACACAAATCTTCAATTTATAATCCCCATTGGCAAAGAAGTCGAAGCAGCTTTACGGATGGATGGATGGATGCAGGACACCATGCCCATTGTGCTTTCAGGCCTGATGACTTAGAAACTGAACTTATGTGTCACATCAGTTTGAAACAGACAATAACCCAATGGGAGAATGCTGCAGTCAAATATGTTTGCAACAACATTATGCATAATTAAATACACTGTCATAAATACTATTCATTGCTTGCAAAGCGTTTTTTTAAAGAATATTTGTGATGAACACATACAATGTGTGTAAATGAAACTTTGATACTTTGCATTCATTTGTTACATAATATTTAAATTGTTAGGCCAGTATACATTTAATTAAAATAAATATATAATATATTTCAATAACATTTTGTTTACTTTTGATAAAGGGAATTGGATTGGCAGAGGACCACACCGTTGATGTTAACAAATGGAATATTATCAAGTTTAAATCAACCATTATGGCACCATCATACTTTTCCTGGGGTAGGCTCTATCCGCAGAATAAATATTCATCATACTCGTTCACAATATCATGTAAGCGAGCTGACTTATGATTTTTTAAATATTGGCATCATGTCAGATTGAATGAGCTGATTTATATAAATTGAAACAATCACTTCATGTTAAGTGCTGTTTATATGATGAACACAGAAAGGAAATGTTTAACCTTTTAGAATTACATGTACATGATAATGATATACATGTCAGATTGAATGAGCTGATTTATATAAATTGAAACAATCACTTCATGTTAAGTGCTGTTTATATGATGAAAACAGAAAGGAAATGTTTAACCTTTTAGAATTACATGTACATGAGAATGATATACATTTAGGTGTACTTATAACAGAATTGTCAGCAGTATATTTCTAAGCGCGTACATAAAGGGATGATACTGTTGATCTGTCATTAATTATGCAGCGTAACTCATAAATATGTAAAAGGGACACTGCGTCGAAGATAAATATGAGATCAGACTTACCTACTTTTGCTGTTTAATGTGTCTGGTAACGAGTCACAGATCCCCAATTTCAGACAATTGAAGTAATTAGTAATAAAAACTACTACATGTTAACAGTGAAGCGAAGTGTAACTCGTTAGCAGGCACGTTAATCAGCATAGGTAGATAAAAGTTAGATTCATTTTTATCCTCGACGCAGTGTCCCTTTAATGTAGGCAAGACCTACGGGTTAGAAAGATAGAGGGACTCATTAGAGAGTGGATCGACATCTATTCATCTATCGATGTTCATTTAGTGGAAAACAAAGGGATAGATGACACCAGCCCAAATGTTCTACAGTATACAGACATACAGGCCAGTTTATATTATTTACATACTCTAGTTGATAACTCACCGTAGCCAACTGAGTTCCTCACAATAAATCACTCGACCAGATATACCACTGACAAATAAAGATAGTTACCTCCCCCATTATATGTCCCCTGTTACGACGTAAGATGTAATAAACGCGGTAAGATGTAATAACTGCGGTAAATTGTTATAAAAACGCAGTAAGATGTAATAAACATAAGTGCTGTAAATTGTAATAGGGAGTGTTGTAAATTGTTCAGATCAAAAGTGCGGTAAATTGTAATACGATGTGCGGTAAATTGTAATGACATCAGTGTGGAAGTTTTTGATATAGATAGTTATAGCTTGTGAGTAGAATACGCCAAATAAAACAAACTGATTATTTCGATAATTTATTGACAAATTGTTTAGTTTGAAAGTGATGTATATCAATGTTTTCTGTACATTATACACATATGTTTTGTTATAATTATGTTTATATCATTATAATTTCGAGGTTTTGAATTTACACATATTCCCGAATTTTGATTGGTCGAGAGCACGGCCATGTGATCACAATTTACAAGTTTATTTCGTTGGAACTCAAAAATCGTTCATACATGTGTGAACCTTTTTAAAGGCATGTGGACGTTGACGGAATTACGCTCTCAGTTCTGTGGCAGCTCCTCTCTCGCTGTAATAAATCTTGTTTTAGTATTTTTTAAGATAATTTTTTACAAATTTCTGACTTGAATTGAATATATTCCTTAACATTCATTCTTTTCACGTGCAAGCGCCGTCGATATAACATAGATACTCAACTTTCTATACATAATAGACGAAACGATCATTCAAAGTTGGTTGTAGTTTCTTAATACGAGAGGAATTTGATAACATTTACTTTGTTGCTAAATATATGTCAATAATTGACCTTGATTAGGTGTATTATCTTCGAAATTGTGATGCTTTTTTGGAAGTATTTATCTTCGTGTCGGCACTTTTTCAAAGAATTTGTTACCGTGTGATCATGTTTAACTTTCTTTTTGGCACAATGAAATTAAAACTTACTATTTTTTCTTTTGAAAACATATACCAATATACACCATCGCGAAGTTGAGAATATTTTAAATAAAAACTTCAGTTGGAAATCATAAGAATTGAATGTCAGTTTGCGTGTTTGCAATTATGAATTAAGCGAGTTTGCTTGACATCGTTCATTTTTCAATATTTTCCAACTTTACACATATACCAGAATTTTGATTGGTTGAGAGTTCACTTCGCTCACAAGAGTTTGAATGAGGCTTTGACATCGTTCATTTCTATTGCAAACACACAAACTGACAATTAATTCTTAATTAACTCTCTTCTTCTCAAGTCTCTTAAATTACAAATATAAAATATAGTCGCAAGCGACGATAAATGATTCACCACAAGTCATTGTCCGTAACTATGTGATGTGTCTTAAGGGTGCATTGGGTGGCAGAATATTTTTCTCCCAAATTTTAAAATTTACAAGGTGCAAAAACGTCAATATGGCGGCGTAACAGTTAGACTTACGCCTTTGACTCGATTATAACTTGTGATGGCATTGAGATTGCGCATCTGTTGAGGCTGGTTTCAACTCTCTAAGTGCATTTTGAAATATCGTTTGGAGTTGTTTTTTGTGTGTTTTTTTTTGTTTTTTTAATTTTCTTCAAGATGATTCTTTTCTGCCTCCTTTTCTTCGTTGATCCCTGTTCAGTGTCATGTTATCTAGTAGTCCTGGAACAATCACGCATTTACCGATTCAAGTTTTTGAGTTATGTCCCTTGAATCAAACGAAGTTAAAGAAAATCAAGATGGCGGCTAAACCACGTGCCCTACACATTCGTCATGTTTACTTTTTTCCTTGTATTGTTATTATGTATCTTCTAAAAACGATTTCAAGTCTTTGTGTTGATTTTGAAAATTTATTTTTTGCATTTTTGTGCCATTTTTCAGCCTTAATTTTGACCAGAAATGACTGTACGCAAACGATGCTATTATTGATTCCTATGCACTAAACTTTAAACTGCTACTCCTGAAAATATCATGCAATTATCTCTCAAGGTTTTGGGAGTATTCGCCTTTAAATTTGTAAAAAGTTCAAAGTCACCCTACTTTGAAAGGTCACGGTGAAAAAAGTATTAGGAGTTCGCTCAAAAAAGAAAACTTGTTATTACCCAATGCTTTTCAGCGATATAGAAATCCAAGTCCCAGCTCTCGGATGCAAGTATCTTCAGAATGGGGTTTCCGCAAAAGTGCATAGGGTCGGAAAATTTTCAAAAGTTAAAAAAGTCAATATGGCGTCGAAACCACGTGACCTGATTTTCTTGTTCACTCTCATTGTTAATGTGCATCTTTTAAAAAAGGTTTCAAGTCTCTAAGTGCAATTTTATTTTGATTTCCCATGTTAAAAATCGAGATTTTGATTCGAACTGGACCTCTAATGGCTGGACCGATTGGGCCCAAAAGCTTTAATTATAATCAAAAGTAAATTATTACACCATTAAATCCACTTTTATTGTAAGAAAATCAAATTTGCTCAGAAAACCTCGTCTATCCATACACATTATCAACATTTTGGCCTTTCGTTTATCAACATTTGTTTGTACTTATGTTCATAATACTAATAGACAACAAATGGTATATAACTGCCTTAATTTTATTTCAATTTTGATAACGCTTAAATATAATTACTTGATGTGTCTGGATAAATGAAATCAGGAGTGTACCCTAATTAAAACATTAATTATTCAAAATCCTCAATGATGACAAAGTGTCATCATTCAGTTTCCTTTTGTATATACCCACAAGGTTCAATTCTGTAGAAACATTTTCTATGGACGTACTTTCCCACCTAAGGTGAAAATCGGGGTTTGGCTGCCAGACTATGGTGGTCGTGGTCGGTTAACGATCTCCATCCATCTTTTCCTTTGTTTGATTCATTGCTGATGTTCCTGCCTGCCTTGTCTTTCAGTGGCTGTGTATCAGCATTTGTTTTCGTCGGGTACAGGGTTCTTGTGATCTCATAGAGCTTCTTCATGTATTTTTTCCTGCAGCTGTTTCTGCCTTTTCCATCAAAGTTGCGTATATCTTCTCTAGCAGTTCGTTTCACTGAACAGTTTGCGCTCCAGTATTCCTTTTGAATGTTTATTTGCTGATGTTGACTTCTTTCTTGGTTGAACCTGTTCTTAAGGTTTGCTCTTTTTGTTATGAGATCCCAGGTTTGTTCTGATAGCCATTCCTTATGTTCTCTATTTCTTTTAGCTAACACCTATCCAGGTATCCTTTAATGTTTTCCAGTAATTGTCTACAGAGTCATCAGAGTCTTCAGGTTGGTCTGTAAGTATTTCAACTTGTTCTTCAGTGCGACTTGGAACTCAGCAGCCTTGTTCTTACTCTTTAAGTTCTGGGTGTTATAATTGTGAGATGGTTTCCTGCCTCGTCTTGATATGCCTTCAGCTTGACCTTCACCTTTGATATTACGGGATGGTGGTCCGATGCAGCATTAGCTCCCCTCATAGTACTGACATCCAACATGCTTCTTCTCCATTTCCTTCAGATGGTGAAGTGGTCGATTTGATTTTCTGTTTTGCCATCTGGTGAGATCCATGTTGTTTTGTGGATTGCCCTATATGGGAATACTGTTCCACCCTATGACAAGATCATTGTAGTATGTACAAAGTTTTTTTGCTGTTTCTATACCTCTGAGATGGGCTCTTCAAGAATCTGAATGATGCCACTCTGTCATCATTGGGCAATCCGCACAATATGCAAATTAAGGCAGCCATTACTGAAAATCTTGATTTCGTCAATATCTCAGTAACTATGCATGATATTAACTTAATTTTGGTGTCTATCCCCATGTTTTGAGGGATAGTTAATCAGATTAAGCCATTTCTTTAAAGATCACAATATAATCACTGGTCCTGTAAGTCAGCTCTCAAAGACTCGCACTCCGTGTGTCGTCTGTCCTTTCTGTCGACAGATGCGTAAGGTATGCCCTGCTCTAAAATCGCAATAGTGGGAAGGACGCTTCTCCTCTTATATAGAGGAGGCAGGCGTACTTGTCCCCTGTCGTGGAACAGGCTAGGCTTCTGTCTCCTTGCTTACATCTTCTAGAGAAGCTACGTCAATCCGCATCTCGCGCACATTCAGCGGGGAGCAGACTGTCTAAACGCAGCTTTGCCCATCTATAGGGATATGGCATCTGGCCCTATGGACTCCAGGGTTAGGTGTATCGGCCAGCTCTTCTCGTTCTTCCTCGGGACCAAACACTAACCTCTTCTAACCATTCGCCCCGTTCTCGGGGTTCAATGGGACTTCGTAATCCGGCTGTTTATGCGTCCAGGTTGGCTCTTAATTTGGACAATCAGATCAAGACTGACTATTTTCGTGGTTAGGACTTACCAACTTGCTTACACCGCGCCAGTGGTAGCATGTGTTGCAGGTGTCTCCTGATCGCCAATGTCAGAGGCATAGACTCATCTTCAAGATTGTCGGGTACTTGGTGCTTGTGAGGAATGAGAGTGGCCTCTCAATCAACGCAAATCATATTGGTTATCCGCAATGATGTTCTGGATTCGATATTCAGTTCTGAAGAGACTTATTACACCTTTCCCCAGGCCAAGGATCAACGGGAGTCTAGACCTCCGGGTTGGGACCTGGCGGTGATCCTCATTCGTGTGGACTTTAATGCAAAACTCTGTCGGAGATTACTCTCCAGCATCTCACTGTTATGGTCTCAAGGACCTCAATCGTGAATTATTCAAGCTTTGCATGCTCCTAGCGGGTCCCTTACGGGTCCAGCGTCGAGGCAGAGGGTCTGCAAGGTTAGCCGGACTCCGAACGAGGTTGTGTCGGCTCTTCCTATCTTGCAACGCTAGGAGTTTGGCATTCAGTTTATCTGCGGTCAGCAGTCATCGGCGGCTCCCTTCTCTGTCTCGCTCCAATCCACAGGAGATTAGAGCGGTGTTAGCCTTGATGGCTTTCCATTGTAACATCGCCGTGCCATCTGAGCAAGTGTTCACTGACCACTACTCACGGGCAACCCCTAAGAGGGTGTGAGCGTCTTACGTGCTTGTGTGTACACAACTCGGTTTTTCACCTTGTTTGTACAATAAACTCTTGTTTCTCCCGCGTTTTTGTTCTCCTGGTGCATGAGTGTGGAACGTTTGACTCAAGTTCGGGCAATCGTGTGGCACCTATAATTCGATTCTTACCCTACCCCCTCTCACATACATGTTCTGAGGGCGGATATATAGGGGTTGAACGTAGGCTTGTCTTTTTTTCGGATGGCGTAACGGCCTCTGTACACTCAGTTCACCCGGTGCTCCGGCGTGCGAGGTTAAGGGTTCAAAGCGACGCGTCTCGGCGGCGCACGTGACTCAGTTCAACCCACCTCCTTGCTGTGGTAATCTGGGCAATGTTGATTTTTCAAACCTGATAAGTATGTTAAAAATTTAACATTTTTGGTTAAATGTAATTTTTTATACTTACCTGGTTGAAAAACCAACGCTCGTTAGTTCCCGTCCTTCTTCCCCTCCTAGGTTTGGGTTTTATGCTCTCTTGCACTAGGGAATGATGACGTCACCAATGTCACGTGGCTCGAGCGCCACCTATACTGGGTAGCGTCCCTTTTTATTCTGTGTGATCTATGTTGAGTTTTTCAACCAGGTAAGTATAAAAAATGACATTTACTCAAAAATGTAACTCATAACTCATAACAGTTACTCATTTCAAAACATATTGTAGCCTATAAAACAAATCGCCTAAGTATTCCATTGTAGTAACTCTTGTGTATGAAGTCACATCGCTAACGAAGGTTATGCTACACTGAGTGGCCACGGAAAACTGTTTGAAGAATGATATAATTAGCAAGCCAATTTAACTCACTTTGAACCCCCATATCTTGCTAAATAGGTGACGCTTGGAAATAATATTTAAGGATTCAGCCCTTTTTGGGCAGAATCCTTAGTGTTATTAGCGTGTTTATTATTATTATTAAGGATTCAGCCATTTGGCTGAATCCTTATCGTTATTGGCGTATTTATCTTTATTATTCTTTCACGGATTGTGTGAGCAAGATTCAGCCAAAACGGCACAAGCAAATGTGACCATATTTCACATGCTGACAGCCCTTAATGTAGAATAGACGTGCGAAGCTTTTGGGCCCATTCGATCCAACCATTAGAGGTCCAGTTCGAATCTAAATGTCCATTATTAACATGGGAAATTTTAAAAAAATGCACAAAGAGACTTGAAACTTTTTTTTAGAAGATATGCAATGTCAATACGAGTAAAAAAGTGAACCATGGCGAATTCGTAGGTCACATGGATTTTTCCACTTTTGAAAATTTCCCGAACCCATGCACCTTTGACAATCTTGTTCTCTGAAGATATAAACACTAGAGAGCTGTTATTTGTACATAGTGTAGCTAAGGCGTTATATGTATTGCTTATTCCATTACGGACTCTAATTCGCAATACTTTTTGCACAAAGAGTACCTGAAATCTGGAAACCTTGAAAAAAGTGCAAACTTCAAACCACAATAGCTCAATAACTAAATACGATAATTTCACACAACCTTCACCAAAATGTGGGCAACAATATTCCCCATCGATTGGACGTATAGAGTTTTTTTCTTCCGTAATAAAAGATTTTTGCTTTTAAAAAAAAAGTGAAAATGTACTGAAATTTCGCGATTTTGAGGTTGTACGTCTTTAAAAATCTTCTTCTATATCCCGGCAACACATACAGCTATGTATGAAAGCTCATCTGAAAGCTGAATAAGCGGTTAAGTCAGTGACGAGCCAAAATTATGAATTTCGCTCTAGAATTTTAATTATTTGCCCTTGAAAATGGTCCTTTTTTAAATGTTCGTTTTTTGGCTCTATGTTCAAAGGGACATACCTCTTTTATGAATACCCTTAGGTCCAAACTATTTATTGCAATCTGTTCCCCACTACCTGCCCAACAACTCCACTTCAGATCATTATCATATATAAGTTGATAGTTACGGCACAAAAGTCAGTCATGGTCACAAATTGAATAATATAGAAAATGTACTGAACTTTCGCGATTTTGAGAGTGTGCGTCTTTGAAAATCTTCTTCTCACTATCGGCAATATGTACACACATGTGTAATAGCTCATTTTAAAGCTGAATAAATGGGTAAGACAAAGACGAGCCAAAATTTTGATTTTTGTCTTAGAACTTGATGTATCTGCCCTTGAAATGGTACTTTTTTAAACACCCGTTTTTTGGCGTTATGTTCAAAGGGACATAACTCTGTCAAAAATAAATCAATGTCAATGTTATTTACTGTGATTTGTTCCCCGATATTTACTTAATAATTCCACTTGAGATCATTATCATGTAAAAGTTGATAGTTACGTAAAAAATTTGGCTTTTCTCCAGGAGTCTTAAAATATGCCGTTTTCAACATTGAAATTTGGATCTTCATTACTCTACAGACATGCTAGAGACATGCAACTTTCTTTAAAAGATGAGCAATAACAATTGAAGGATGGCTTCGTTCATTACAATAAAGTTATTAGGCGCTGAATCCTTTTATCGTCACTTGTGACTATATTAATTTTTATTATTTTACGAATTTTTTTAACAAGATTCAGCCAAAACGGCTGAAGCAAATGCAACCAAATTTTACATGCTGACAGCCCTTAATGTGGAAAAGACGTGCGAAGCTTTTGGGCCCAATCGGCACAGCCATTAGAGGTCCAGTTCGAATCCAAGTGCCATTTTTAACATGGGAAAAAAATCAAAATGCACTTAGAGACTTGAAACGTTTTTTAATAGATGCGCAATGTCCATACGAGTAAAAGAGTAAATCATGTCGAATTCGCAAGTTAAGTGGTTTAGCCGCAATATTTTGTTTTGCACTTTTGAAAATTTCCCGACCCCATGCATCTTTGACAATCTCCTCCTCTGACGGTATAAACACTATAACGCTGCTATTTGCACATACTGTAGTTGAGGCGTTATATGTATTGGTTATTCCTTCACGGGCTTTAATTTGCAATACTTTTTCACGGTAAGAACTTAAAACCTTGAAATTTTGAAAAAAGGGCAAACTTTAAACCTCAATAGCTCAATAACTAAATACGATAATTTCACACAACCTTCACAAATGTGGGCAACAATATTCCCCATCGATTGGACTTATAGGGTTTTTTTCTTCCGTAATAAAAGATTTTTGCTTTTTCAAAAAAAATGAATATGTACTGAAATAACGCGATTTTGAGGGTGTTCGTCTTTAAAATTCTTCTTCTAAATCCCGGCAACACATACATCTATGTATGAAAGCTCACCTGAAAGCTGAAAAAATGGTTAAGACACTTACGAGCCAAAATTATGAATTTCGTTCTAGAATTTGAATTATCTGCCCTTGAATATGGGTCAATTTCTGCTGTCATTGCCAGATATAGCTGCAAGATATGTATCATGATGTGTTAAAATTCTTCAGAATCCTACACAAACAGATGTCTTCAGAATGAAGATTTGGTCAAGATATAACAAGACCGAATGCCTGTATGTGAGTACGTGTATACGCACATGTACATGCAAAATGCATATTCCCAATCAACCACGACAGCGTAACGAGCAAATAAAGCGTGCTTGCTTGTCTTTGTCGAGTCGAGTCTTTGAATATGTAATTGTAGAAAGGAGAAAGTTAGTCCTGACCATGCAGCAGATTTTACTCAGGTGGGTGTGAAAGCTCCTTTAACGCAATTTCTACTTCAACTGTCGCACTATTTCAACTTTAAAACATGCACTCCCTCTCATCTGGATAGTTCAGACATAGTGATAATTAATTTTGTTGCAAAATTGCAAAGGTAAACACCTTTTGCTGAAAAAACACCTGTCACAATCAACGTTTCTCCTACGTTTTTGACTCCAAAACTAACCGCATATTGCCTTCTAAGGCCTCACTCACACCCTCACTGACAACGTTTCTCTTTTCAGTTTGATTTCACAGTGTTAAGGATATTGCTTCCAATGACTACAGACAAGTAATGGCTGGCTGAATCATTTTATTGTCGCTTGCGACTATATTTAGTGTTTTGTTTACTTGAAATCATTGCCTATATGAATAAACGAATTAACATCGAACAAAACAGAGAGGTTCTATTATCTTTAATGCAAGTAAGGCTTACAAAAACATTTTGAAGAGTTAACTTGCAGGGCAAACTATCAAAACTACGAAAAGAAGATTCGAAATAATTTTGAAAATACTCCGAAACGAAAATAAAGATTTGGACCTTTTAATTATTTTAAGAAAATAAATAGTGATATGCCCGATGAAGAACCTGGTGCTATTGCTGATCCGTTAGCTATAAATATTGATGATTGTAACAAATTATTGAACAGCTCTATTTCACAGGAAGAAATCCTGAAAGCGATTAGCAATTTAAAAATAATAAGGCATGTGGCCCTGATAGAGTCATCAATGAATATATTTAAACCACCCAAGACATTATGTTACCTGTTTATGTAAGGTTATTCAATAGAATCTTAGACGATGGTATTGATCCAGAGCAGTGGCTCAGCAGAATTATACGCCCTATTTATAAAGGTAAAGGTGACAAACATAATCCAGAAAATTATAGACCAATTAGCCTTTTAAGTTGTTTTGGTGAACTTTTTAAAAGTGTTATCAGTAATAGAATTCAATTTTATAGAAGATCAAAATATTTTGTCAGAAGCACAGTCCGGTTTTCGTTAAAAGTATTCTACTTCTGACCATATATTTACCCTTCAATGTCTTGTAGATTTGTTTAAGTCAAGAAAAAAGAAACTGTTTTGTTGTTTTATTGATTTTTAAAAGGCTTTCGATAGTGTATGGAGGGCAGCATTATGGAATAAATTGTTTAATCAAGGTATAGATGGCAAATGTCTGAGAATTTTACAATCTATGTATAGTGGTATAAAATCACGTGTAAGTGTTTTAAACACTGAATCTGCTTTTTACCCCTGCCTTGTGGTAGTTAGACAAGGGGAAAATTTATCCTCTGTACTATTTTCATTGTTTTTAAATGATTTAGAAACACTTTTAATATCCAAAGATTGCTCAAGTGTTAAAATTAACTCTGAATCAATAGATTTCATGTAAGACTTATCTATTAAATTGTTAGTTCTTTTATATGCCGATGACACTGTCCTTTCAGCTTCCTCAAAAACAAATCTCCAAAAAGCTATTAATCATTTTGAATTATATTGTAATACTTGGAAATTGACAATAAACATACAACAAACTTACATTCTTGTATTTGGGGGAAACAAAACTGATATGAGTAAAGACATTCTTCTTCATGGTCCACCTTTAAAATATATTAACGATTATAAATATCTTGGTGTTATATTTGATAAGAAATGTAATTTTAAAGTGTCCATTGCAAGTCTTTGTCAACAGGCTACCAAAGCAATGTATTTTGTGTTACATACAAGCCAAATCTTTAATTTATCGATACAGTGTCGGCTGTATCTTTCTGATGCAATGGTAAAACCTATTTTGTTGTATGGTTGTGAAACATGGGGCTTTGTTAATCTTAATCAAATTGAAAATGTACATATTTGTTTCATGAGAAAATAAGTGCCTGTTAGGAAGAGTACGCCACTATATATGCTTTATGGTGAGTTAGGCAGAGTCCCTCTCTCTGTTGATGTGAAAACTCGCATGTTAACTTTTTGATCAAAACTTCTAACCGATAAAGCTAGTAAAATATCTTTTATTATTTATTCCATTATATATAAACATCTATAATACTGGTACTTACAATTTTGCTTGGATTTCATTAATCAAAAATATCCTTAACAACATAGATTTAAGTTTTGTATGGCTATCCCAATATCCTATTTCATCTTCCTGGCTCAAAACAACTGCTCATTCTATTCTAACTGATAATGCTGAACAAATCTGGAGGTCAAAAGTAGAAAATTCCAAAAAAGGTTGTAGTTTATTCTGTTCTGAAACCTCAATTTGAACTTGAAAATTATTTAACGTCCCTTCCTTAATGTCAAGCAATCCCGTTACTTCTATTTCGTACATCATGCCACTATTTGCCAATTGAAAAAGGAAGATCGAATAAGATACCTATATCTGAAAGAAAATGTAAATGTAAAATGTTTAACTGATGATGCTGCAGATGAATTCAATTTTATTTGTTATTTGTTCATACTTTGCTGAACAAAAAAGTTTGTACATACTACATTTGTTGTCAAAAAATCCAAACATGCTTAAATTGCAAAAACTTTTCATGTGTAAAAGAATATCTGTATTAAAAAGACTTAGTAAATTTTGTAAAATTATAATGCAAATTGTAAAATCTTCCGGCTAATCACTTATCAGCTATCATTATGTAGTATACTGTCAGTTTGTACCTCATATGCCGAGGTTCTCGGCCTGAGCGTTATATAGTTATGTTCTGTTCTGTTCTGTTCTGATTGTTGTCAAGGTCAAAGCAAAACAGAATGTTTCCACATACATAACCAATTCCACTGTGACAGTCACATCGAAACATCAAGATATATTCACAGGAATCATGTGTCTATTGACATTTAATTTCCTATACCTTTTAACTATGACCTCTCTTTGTTTCTCTCTTTAATTAACTTGGAAGAGTTGGGCGGTTATCATGTCACCATAGTGACAATAGCTTATTATTAGCACCCCTGACTAATTCGGGGCTGCTGTCAGTTAAATTTTTTTACAGTTTCAATCTCAGCCGCCGCCATCGCTGGCGCATTTCGAATGATCTATAACTTTTTTCCAAGAAGGTTTAAGACTTCATATACAATCCTTCTTAACCCTACCCCTGGCGAATATTTTGACATGTTCACATTCAAGGTCAAAGGTCAATGTCACGAGATCCGAAACCTTTAAGAATATCCTTGTAAATATGGTAACTTGAAATTTGTTTGTGCTTTCAGGCTCTTATTTGGTATACATCAACTGTGGAGAAAGACCATGATTTGGAGAGGTTTGCGCTAAAATATGTCAAAGGTCAAAGATGGAATCACTAGAAAAAAATCCTTGTAAACACGATTACATGAAAAGAACCAGTGCTTTGAGTTTAGTATATATATCAACTATGGAGAAAGACAAAATTTTGAGATGACAAAAACACGAGGGAAATACTACAAGGCCTAAATCAGTCAGTAATAGAGACTGGCAAGAGTTATGCCTTGCATTGGGAAGTTGAGGGACGTCTTGGTGAAGGATTTTTCCCATTGTGGCGTGATTGAACTGCAGCCCGATGTCAAACGACAGGTTTGATATGCACACTTATTCTGACTCAGACCAGAATAGTCCATAGATTGTTTATTATTTTCTGATGTTGTCGCTCGTTGATGGATAGGTATACCTGATTATTAAAGGATTGAACATTCTCGTGTCCGGAGCTGTTCATGGCTTTACTCACTTGGCAGCCATGCTTGCTTACAAACAACCTAGATCAACGCGTTGAAATTTTAAAACATAATCGTCAATAACTTGTCTTTTAAAGTAATATTGACAATGTAGATAAATACACCTATTATAATTCCGTAAATAGAACGTGTAGTAAACTAAATATTTGATTTCGGCACGTTCTATTTATCAATGAAGTAAGAAAGTAGTCCCGTCAACCAATCGCCATGTCATTCTCTAGCTACTGGCTAATCAGCGTTGAGAATAACTAAAGAGCACTTGTGAGAACTCAAATGGAATGCATTGAACTAGTGTACTTTATTTGAACTCGACTTGCTTACACACAGTACAATGGAGTGAGGGAATAATTGTTTAACGCCACTTCGGCAATATTGCACCCATTAGCGGCGGTACCATGGAAACATGCGATGAAGGACAATGTGGGATCGTCTTGTTGCTAATAATAGCATATGCCTAAAAAATGCCTCTCTTTGATCAATAGTTAATCGTTAGATTGATCTCGGATGGTCGTTCTGTATTTAGGGTGATACTAATCATATCTCCCAGAGTGATATACGAGAACATATCCACAACCAAAATGTATGCCTTATTTGAAGGATGATTCAAGCTCCTTAAATGGTCATTTGTCCTAAAACAATGTCTGTACTTGTGGACAGGTCAATAACGTGTAAAGGTCACAGACGTGATTCTTGCAGACCCACAAAAGAACACTTTGCTGACATTCTCGAAGGGAAAACGGTGCTTGAAGGTCCAAAGTTGTTTGCCATCCACATAGCACTGAAATCAAAGTTAAGTATTTAAAGACATTACTTTCTGCTAGTTACTATTAACATTGAGGCTTTTGGAAACCTAGCTGTTTCATTAAATACTATTAACACAGGTGCTTATGCAACTAGCAAAACTCGAACCACACACAGATCTACAGTGGAAACCGCCTAAATAAAGACCGCATAATTACAAAATAATTTGATGAGTAAACGCTTTGCTTTGGTCCCGGCAAATAATTATCACTATTTGTATCCGGTTAACTAAAATTGGATAAGTAAAATAAACCGCTGAAGTAAACGTTTTTCAACGTCCCTGGAAGCAAATTACCTAACAAATGAAACCTGATAACTGAAATATCAAACACAACATGACTGATGCCAGCAAGTGTCAGTCATTAGTTAAATAAGCATCCTATTTGCAGCTCGCTAATTTCAATCAGTTGACAAAACACTGACAACAGGTTCTCTATTGCTCATTGTTTTAATTAGCCTGGTAGTGATAGTGAGTAGGCTAACTAGCATTGTCACAATGAGAAAAGAACATGGAGAAATGTTTTGTTTTGAGACAATCCCTCATGGCGGCTTTCATGGAACTGTGATACATTTGTATTTGACTTGGAATGCAATTAATGCAATAAAATAAAGGACATAATGTAAAATAAATTTTACCACAGTCATTAAAATACTAACAAAACTATCAAATTTGATGCACTTATTCATCTGTCAGTACAAACTGATATCTTATATTCTGATATATATATGTATATATATATATATATATATATATATATATATATACACCTTTGTTGTTCTTTTCCAGTATATATATATATATATATATATATATATATATATATATATATATACATATTTGTTGTTCTTTTCCAGTATAGAGTGCGGAGCTAATTATACAAAAGATTAGAACACTGAATTATTTCATGTTTGTTACTCAAGAGTTTCATGCACAATCAGAAACACAAGTGCTCTGTGTGGCAATCAACAGACAAACTGAATGTTAGCTGGTGGGAACTATTTTTTTCTTACATGGCTTGGGTGCTTCCCATGTCGACAGGTTGACAAGAGTTCACTTCTTTTGTTGATGTTATTGCCTTTGTTTCTGAAGGATTTCGTGTGGTTATTGTAACGTAGCTTGAAAGAGCCGCTTGCTAGCCCTATGTATGAGACTGTGTCTGTTTGGGATGTCACAGTGGCTTGGTAGATGACGTCATCAATCAGGCATTTACCGTTGAGGGGGCAGTTTGCTTTCTGCCTGCAGTTACAGTTCTTCTCTTTAGGTGCTTGGCTTGTTGATTTCAGGACAGTTTTATTGTGCGCCTTGATTGTCTGTTTGATGTTTTTCATGCAGCTGTAACTGACTTTAACTGTTGATCTGTTGAAGATCTTGTTGAACTTGTTTTCATGTTTTCAGTTTCAGGAACATTTTGCTAATGTTCGTCTTGACATTTTTGCTGAATGGTGGATTGTACCATGTAACTTTCCTTGATCGTCTTCTATTTGCTCTTTCAACAGTGGGGTTTTGGGAGAATTGCGCATCATGGTTGTAACCAGCTGTTGTTAGGGCCTCTTTGTAGTATGGGACTGCATTGTCGAATATGT
Organism: Gibbula magus; assembly: GCA_936450465.1. NCBI lineage: Eukaryota > Metazoa > Mollusca > Gastropoda > Trochida > Trochidae > Gibbula > Gibbula magus. The sequence continues at coordinate 48,399,282 of OW388297.1, forward strand.
CCTGGTTTGATGACAGCGTCGATATCCTTTTTTATAATTGCCTTGGGAATGTTCTTTAAGATGTTGGGAGGGTGGTTTGATTTTGAGTTGATGTAGACAGTCTCGAAAAGGGAAGGCAAGAACCAGTTTGATGTGTCAATGGGTGCATACGATGAAGCAGAGATATGTGAACTTGTTGGTCTGTTCACCCTTCATGAACTCAAGCAAATACCCTCGCTGAACAGTGTAGGGCTATACAGAGATGATGGACTTGCAACAGTGAAGTCATGCTCTGGAAGCAAAGTCGACAGACTAAGAAAACACCTCATAAAAGTCTTCCAATCAAGTGGACTGAAAATCTGAAATGAATGCTATGAAAAAGAGACAGAATTATCTAAATACATCTGGCAACTCAAAAGAAAACAACAAAACTACGAAATAAAATGGACCATCTTGAAACAATCAAACACCAGCAAGCGAGATTCAGGATTATGCAACCTCTGTATTGAAGAGAAGCTGGAAATTCTCAGCAACAAAGGCAATAACATTCACAAAAGAAGTGAACTCTTGTCAACCTGTCGACATGGGAAGCACCCAAGCCATGTAAGAAAAAAATAGTTCCCACCAGCTAACATTCAGTTTGTCTGATGATTGCCACACAGAGCACTTGTGTTTCTGTTTGTGCATGAAACTCTGAGTAACAAACATGAAATAATCCAGTGTTCTAATCTTTTGTATAATTAGCTCCTCTATTCCAAGTGTTGAGCACTCTATACTGGAAAAGAACAACAAATTTGTACATTGCCCCCGGAATTATTCTGGTTGGGCACTCTAGTTCTATCACAGTTTCACACGGATTACCACCCAGTAGCAACATGGAACAATTCAAGATCAACTACTCAGGTAAAAACATCCCCATACCATCCAGGAGAGAGTTCATAAAGAGGCTACTTGAGCAAACTGAGAAGCTTATCAAACGAATGAGATGGAAAACACTCTTCTTCCTCAAATCAGATACAGATTCGGACAGTAGCAGCGAAGATAGCGAATCAGAAAAACCCTACTTTAGCCTGAAATCAAAGAGAACACCACCACAAATAGAAGAGATGATGGATTTTGAAAAAGGTATGCTTGATATGGTCGAAAACATCAAATTCAGGACCGTGAATGACAACTTCTTTTGAAAACTTAAAGGAGATATGGACAAAATAAAACTTGAAAACAATATATATATGATTTCCTAATCGATTAATACTGGTTCATGTATATGGCTATCATTTGCAGGTTTTTACAGGTTTGGATAAGTAAAGTACCGGATAAGTAAACATTTTGATAAGTCCCTTGTTATTTAACTGTATGTGGTCCTTCTGAAGGTTGAATATTTACAATAACGGCATACACATTTACAGCAATATTACCTTGTACTGATGAAGTTCAACACGCACTGTCATGGTGAAGGTTCTGTTCTTCTTGAAAGGAAACGATGTATCCAGTGCGCTTTCTTCTCTCCCCCACAGCCGCATCTTTGAGTTTCTCACCACACTTTTATGGGATAATCTCACTGAAAAGTGAAAGATGATGTTTCTTCTTGTGTTATCCGCGAAATTCACGTCGAAACTGGAATTTAAAATAAACATAGGTAACAATGATCTTGGTTCACATATAATTGAAAAACAATAGTATTATTCAAATGAACGTATTAACAAAGAAAGTACCAATAGACATAGTTTCAATGTAAGGAGTAATCCTAGTGAAATTCAGTGTACTAAATTCTAAAGATGATTAAAGTATATTAATATACCTGATAAATAGACGCACTGTGTATACTTCGAAGGCAAGTACAAAAGGGACTACAAGCGTCCAGAAATGTTCCAAAGGGGAAGGGGGGGATACCCTTATTGAAAGGTTGGGGATGGTTCAATTACGAGGGGGGGGGGGGGGGGGGTGCTCCTCAGAATCCACCATTGTTCATGGCCCTCTCCGTCTTTGTTCGGAATTCAGCATCATCAATCCCTGGATATTGTTGACCACTAACAGTGCACAAGTTTGGAGTGGCTTTTGTAATGAGCATTGTTTGTTTAATTATTCCAAAATCAATTAGAACGGTTGTTTTTACCTCTGTTAGACAAAAACATCATCATTTTTTTCTTTCTTAGAACGTATGTAAAAGTATACGAGTGTGTCGCTATTTTTGAGGTACAAGTTCTTACCCCCCTGGTTTAGTGGGCCTTCCTTGTATGTCGATAACAGAACCAACAGTGATGTTTCCTTCCACTGGGACTGTCAAAGGTGTTTCCTGAAAATTGGCAGAAAAAAATGCAACAACCACTGTGTGTTATTACTTTCATACCATATGTTAATTAATTAATCAGGCCCCCTAGGTAATTGAAGGAAATGCATCAATTTTGAAGAAAATCCATCCAAATTTGAAAGAAACGCGTCCATTACATAAGAAAATGCTTCCTTTATCGGAACAAACGCAGCAATATCGGTGAATCCACGGTAATTACTGAAACAGACAGTCCGATTTTGGAAGGAAAAACGTCGCTATCAGAAACAACTTCTTCCCTTTCCGTGATTTCTCGGTCGATGCCGGAAATGCAACACATCCAGAAATGGCGTCCGAAGAAGGTTCTCCTGTTTCTGTGATTAATTTTTACTGTTTACAGTCCATACTTTACATGAATCCATGTCAATGTCAAAACTATGTACAAAAACAATGTCAACAATAGTAAATATAATTTTTTAACTTCGACTGGCTGCTCCTTTTAATAGCCGTTTCTTTGAAATTAAAATCTTTTTAATTAATCACAATCCTTTATGTGGTATCATTTCATTTTTTCTATAGCGAAACTATTATAACAAACAAACAAAATTATCGTCGCTTACCAAACTCACTATTTTGACATTTCTATTTTACTTATAGAGAGAGGTGTCTGCACACCTAAGGATTGATAAGCTATGAAATGTAATTGCTAAGATTAAAGTGTTTGTGAAAAGGGTAGGACAAGTCTCTTAAAAATAAAAGTAGGAATAATAGTAACTTGAAAAAGTAGGGGTAACATAACACTATACTGCCATTACCACTGACTTCAACTTTATTTTGGAAATTAATTCATCATAATGATTCATTCGAGTGACTTGAAACAACAGGTACATGGAAGCACACCCCTGAGGGATAGAAAATTTTACTTTTTCCAAAATATAACCAGTGGAAATATAAAATAGTAAAATCAACAAGAACACAGAAGTAGATTTTGATGAAAGTTACATGAAAAACAAATCAACAAAGTCAACAAATCACAACACAGAAGTAGCTTAATTCATTTTAGCTCTGAATATGACGAAGTAAAATATTAAAAAATTCACCCAAAATTCACCAAATCGTGTTACATTTTGCACTGCACCCCTCCTAGTGGTAAAGAAGACATGTGCCAAATGTGAAAAGGATGAATAGTTTTTCTGTTATCGATCGGTTAAAAAATATAAAAATCGCCAAAATTAAAAAAAATCACCAATTTGGTTTAAACTTCTCACTGCACCTCTTCTAGTGGTAAAGAAGACATGTGCCAAATTTGAAAAGGATGAGATGAATAGTTTTTCTGTAATCGATCGGACAAAAAATGACTTCGGACGGACGGAAGGACGGAAGGACGGATGGAAGGACGGACGGAAGGACGGACGGACGGAATCGTTGGTATTGCTATATACCCCCGACCTTTTTAGGTCGGGGGTATAACAAGGTCTAGTTTTGACATGACAATTCATGGGCTAGTTTATATTGGTTTGTTGAGTCAGTTGGGCCTGTCAGTTGGGCTGTCGATGAACAGAACTTTATTTATTCTTTAGCGTACATGACAACATCGTGTCAGACTGGTGAAGCCCGAAGAACGCACACCATATGGTGTCATATCAAATTGTTCCTGGAGGAATAAGATACTGTTACATCCCTATTTTCACAGAATCCGTTTAAGTCCTACACTTAAGAATTATGAAAGAACTGGAAATTAAGTTTTACAACTGTTTGAAATATTTGAAAAAATAAATGCATAACTTGATAACTGGACGAACTCAAGCTATACCTAGACCTTTAGGTATCAACAGATAATACTAGAAACTGCTCAAGAAAATGCTAAAACATTAAACCAATATATTGTGAACAAGCAAATGTTAGTGTCACTCTTGTCCATATCGTGCTCGAGGTTTTACTGAGCGTCATGATCTGGTCATATATGAGTCATTTGTTGCCGCTGGTGGTGATTGAAAGGCAATATTGGGTTCTGAACCAGTTCTGTCGTAGGTCTTCACAACTGTATCAAAGGACACTGACTTCTCACGGAGCTGGTGCCGGTTACGTCGAAGTGTACCACCATCAGCCTGCTTGACCATGAATGATCTGGGCTCATCACATGTATCTTGTACCTGACCAGGCTTCTACCTTTTGCTGTTCTGGTCCTGAATAAGGATGTTTTGTCCTTTATCCAGTGTTGGAAGATCTCTAGCAGATCTGCCATGGTTGGTTTTCTGTGAGGTCTACCTCTCATTCAGACGATTGATGACGTCATATCGACCCTGAGATTTGTTGCTTGTGTGGACAGGCAGTGTGTCCTTTATCTTCCTATTGAATAGTAGTTCAGCAGGACTGGGTAACTTGTGATCGATGGCTGTTGTTTAAAGACAACAAAGCCAAATCAATATATTTGTTCCCTCGCTTTGCCTTCTTGATGGTGTTCTTGATTATTTGGATTTGTCGCTCAACAAATCCATTGGACCTGGGGTAGTGTGGTGAGGAAGTCACGTGTTGGAATCCCAATTCCAATGCAAATCTCTGGTACTCAGCACTGTTGTAATGAGGACCATTATCAGACATCACTGCGGATGGTATGCCATGTTCTGCAAACACTTGCTTAGATATGGCAACAACCTAGGAGCTTGGACATCGATCTGGAAGCTTTCGCACTACCATGTACTTGCTGTAATAGTCCACAATAACAAGGTAGTTATCCCCCATCCAAAGAGAACAAGTCTGTCCCTTAATAGTCCCAGGGTTTGGTCGGCACTTCATGCTGGTGTAGACTCTCGTGTTGCTGGCTCCGCTGGAACTCTTGACAAATGCAGCACTGTTTACACATAAGGTCTATATAACTGTTGATTCTGAGCCAGTACACAGATTGTCTTGCTCGTAGGATGGTTTTATATCGACCAAGATGTCCAGTGTGTAGCTGCTCTAGGATTCCTTTCTGAAGCGGTTTTGGAATGATGACACGTTCATCTTTTAACAGAACACCATTTTCTACCGACAACTCATCACGGAAACTCGAACCTGAAGATCTGTAGGTACTTCTTTCAAGGTGTCAGGCAATCCTTGCATAATCATCCCTGTGAGCTGGTGGAGCACTGGGTCTGCTCTGGTTTGGTTCTGTACATCTCATATCTTCTGTGTAGAGTACTGAACATGGTCTACTCACACGTCAAGATCAATGGCTTGCTGGTTTTCAGGATTTTGAAGACGACTCAAGGAATCTGGTAAGGTTAGTAGTTTTCCAGGTCTGTATTCGATAGTGAAGGTGTATCCTTGGAGTTTTAGCATCATTCTCTGAAGCCTTGGAGGTGCTGAAGTAATGTTCTTGTTCAGGATCATGATCAATGGTTTGTGGTCTGTAACAATGTGGAAGCTTCTCCCATAGACATAGGTTTTGAATCGCTCAACACCAAAGCAGACTGCTAACATTTCCCTCTCGATATTAGCGTATCTTGTTTCTGTGTCAGTTAAGGACTTCGAAGCGTATACAATTGGTCGCTCCTCTCCTCTCTGGTTTGGTTGTAAGAGTGCTGCCCCTAAACCCTTCTGAATGGCATCAACATGTAGTACGACTGGTGAGGTTGTATCATAGTACTGAAGTGTTGCATCAGCATTGATCGGAGTCTTCAGCGTTTCAAAGCCGTTCTGGTAAGTTTCATCCCACACAAATGGAACATCCTTCTTCAAAAGTTGCCGGAGTGTCGCTGCCTTCTCAGCCAGGCTAGGTATGAAGAGAGAAAGATACTGGATAAGACCAAGAAATTATTTTCGTTTCTTCTTGTTGTTGGGTGTTGGCATGCCCTGGATGCCGTCTACCTTCTTTGGGTCGGGATGTACACCCTCTGCGTCGTACACAATGCCAAAGATTGAGATCTGGTTCTGTTTGATGGAGCACTTTTTGGAGTTGAACATGAGACCATTCTTATTGGCTACCTTCATGAGCTGTAGCAAGTTTTTGTCATGTTCTTATTCCGTGCGCCCATGTACCACAACATCGTCAGTGATGCCATCTGCTCCATCACACTGTTCAAGGATTGAATCCATTCGCTGCTGAAATAGGTCCTGAGACACAGCAAGGCCGAATGGAAGTCTCTCAAAACAGTACCTCCCAAATGGTGTTCTGAATGTGATGAGGGGTGTACTTTCTGAGTCTAACTTCAGACTCCAATAACCAGCTTTTGCGTCCAGTTTTGAGAAAACTTTTGCCCCGTTGAGCTTGTGAGTCATCGTCTGTTGCTCTTTAACTCCATTAACGTATGTGTGCATTGTCACTGCACCGAGATCACATCTTGATCTCAATCCAATGACAGCTGGACCGTGAACCTCTACAATGTAGAACTTGGTTGTTAACCATTCTGTGGAGTCATATCTACAGGGTTTGTCGATTGATCCGAAGCATTTGATAGGTGTCTCGTTGTAGGCTATCAGTCTTGTATGTTCTTCAGACTTGATCTTGTTAACAGCCGGATATCCCTCATCATCAAGGCGATCTGGAAACATGTTACGAAATGTTCTGAATGGTAGGGTGTTCCACTGAGCACCAGTGTCAACTTTTAGTTTAAGGTTACACTTGGTCTTTCGGTTGAGGTTGATGTCTACGATAGCGTATGCTTCATCTCTGTATCTCTCCTGTTCATCCAGACACATGGAAGAGATTGTAATGGACTCAAATGATATGGCATCAAATTCTGTCTTTGTCTTTTGCCCACTTCGATTTCTTGATCCCTTGGACTGCCGTGCCGGACTAGGTGAGCTTGATCTGGTCTGTTTTCCCCGTCGATTAGAGGATGATCTGTATGGTCTGTTGTATGACTGTTTCCTTGAATATCTGGATGTCAGACACACTTTCCTCCGGTGTCCTTGTTTCCCACAGGCGCTACACGTTGATGAATAAGCTGGACACTTGTTTTCGGGTTTTCGAGGATGGTCACCACCACAGTTGAGGCATGCTGTTTTAATAGCATCAGTCTTGATAGTGGTCTCCTGTGTACCAATGTTCATAGATTTTAGTTCTTGAATACCTCTCTCAGTAGCTTCATAACTGCGACCTAACTTCAATGCTTCCTGAACTGTATATCCTTTGGGTTTGTTTAATAGTTCCTTTTGGAAGTCTTCAATTGGTGTTGATGCTAATACTTTTTCTAGAATTCGTTCATTGGTTCATCAGGTGTGAATTCACACTTCTGTGCCTGCTCTCGGCATTTAGTCACAAATTCATCTAGTGTTTCCTTAGTCTCCTTCTGGTAGAAGAAATGCATCTTCAGTCGTGCAACTCTGAAGTTTTGACTCGGATTCAATTGCTCATCGAACCTTGTCCAAAGATATGCATGATCTTCTTTCTGATCTTCTGTTAAGGTCCATGAATTATATCTGCGAATACCTTCATCATCAATCCCACTAAGGATATAAGCCACTTTTTCCTAATTTTTGACACGCTTGATGACAAAAAATAATTCCATTTTCTGTTTGAAAAGGGAAAATGCTTCTAGCAAGTTGTGACTATCCCACTTCATAAAGGGCATTATCTCTTTAGTTATTTTTGTAGAAAACACTTGAGAACTGGATTATTTGTTAAAAAGTTTGTTTTGTTGTTAACACCACACAATATAGGCAGGTATATGTTTGCCGCTATACAGTCCTTCTGTATTCATCAAAGTTCATTAAAATATATTCACTGTGATATCAATAACTGCTTTGGTCAGGTAAAATCCCAAATCAAATACATCTAAATCGGGAAAAATGTTGTAGCAAACAATACGGGTAACCGTAGATTCCTATGAGTTGGTTATGTGGATTGTGGCAGATTTTGCACATGTTCACAGTTCAATCACATGATGAAATTTGATAAATTTTATATTTATGAATGAAACTGTCAGGAAACGTTGGTTCAGCATGTATTTTAAAGTTAATTGAAGTTTCAATTAGATATATAAATCAAATATTCTGAACACTATTCTCAAATTTATTCTTCTACTGTGAGGACAATGGAAAGAGCGGTGTCTCCTGACTTCACGGACCTCAGTACAAAACTGCAAATGTACCCAGTGACCACAAGATGAACACTTCACAAACATGATTCCATGATGGTCTTTCAACTGTGCAGGGGAAAATTTACCACACACGCAGCACTTTTCATCATCATTTTCGTCGCTTAATTCAGTGTCAACATCAGGTATCATCTCAGTAGGAACAACAACCTTTTTTTGAACACGTTTCCGTTTTCCTTTGGACAAGTTAACCCCGCTTCTCCCTTTACACTGCACACTCTGCATGGACGAATTCTTCTTCCCACTTTCTTTTTCCGGGTGCTCTCGTATACGAGACATGATGTCATGTTCAGTGATTGCTTTGCCTCCAACAACTTTACTGAGAGTGTTCCTGGTTTTGGCGACATGCATGTTCTTCAACAGTTCACCTCCTCGATTTTCAAGAAAAGCGACAGCTGAGCCTGATGTCATTTGGTCTGTCGTGAGGTGTGGCTTTTGAAATGACAAAGCTGGAGCAACTGATGTATCTGGAACAATTCCACTGTCCAGGAGATAAATTCCTGATTTCCTGAATGATGATATTCATAGTAGAAGTGTGAACCTTGCAAGCTAGTACCGTGTGATTATTTTCCCGCCAGTCTGACGCATGTGTGAATGACATGCTGAAATCAATCCCGATTCAAATGGCCCGTAACACCCAACATCTAGAGGCTGTAGAAGATGACTAGTATGACGGGGGAGTACAAAGAGGATGATGTTGTTTTCTATTGCCCATTCAATAAGACTCAAAGAGACGTGACTTCTATGGCCATCATACAAGACGAGTGCGGCCTGTCAGGAGAACGTTGCGGAATGTGATTTATGAAATGGTTCTTCATATAGGAAGAGAAGATGTCTGTGTTAGACCATCCACTGTCAGAGACAGCACCTTGGACGCCAGGTAACGATCCATCCAACAACTCTTCCAACATACGCTTTCCTGGGAAAACGAAAAAGGGCGGGATCGTATTTCCAGATGCGCTCACAGCTCCAAGCATAGTTACAGTCTGTGATTTTCCGGTGGTAATTGCTTGTGGTTTGCAATGTTTTCCAGCAACTATTCTGGAACGACATCTGTAGAAAGACAATTTTCATCAATATTCCACAATGATTGTGATTTATCCTTAAGGTTGTGTTCTCCATGATCATAGTAGGCTCTCTGAAGTAGTTGTTAATGGCCTCTCTTGACGCACAACGTGCTAGAACTCAATCCAGCTTACATGGTTTTTGTAATTTAAGTTCAGGATTGCGGTCGATAAAGCTGTACAACCAAAACAAACTTAAAGGTTTTCCCTTTTCCCTTAATCCTTGATTAACAGCGTAGTCCGAAGCAAGATTTAAAACCTCAATACATGTGTATCCGTAACCAATTCACCCATAGTGATGATATGCCTAGCCAAGAGAGTTTCCTGTTCGTGAGAGAACATTGGTGCAGGTCCTGATTTAACAGTGTCAATGCTAATACGTCCTCGAACTCTATCTTTCAAAGTGGTGATAGGCACATTAAAATGTCCAGCAGCTTTTTGAACAGATACATTATCCTGAACAACCATATTGAACGCATTGTCAAGATATTCAGGGGAATATTTCCTATATCCCGCACCTCTAACATCATGAGTATTCTTCAAAATAAAGAAAAAGTTGGTGTCTGAAAGTGTGTGCAAGAATTTATTTGGATGATTGTATTCATGCTTCAGACAAGAGAGCAGTAATGTTGGCCTGATAGGCATGCCATACTTTTCGCTCCGCACTGCGTGGGAGAGCTGTGATCATGTGACTTTCTATTTATAGATATGACTGTCAGTAGCAGACGACCAATCTAACAGATTTTTGCTTTCTTATTTTTTTATATAGACATTTGATTTTGCATCTGAATTGGTATTAACGATCTCGAGTAATTTATAGTTGTGAAACTTTTCTTTTTATCTAACTTACCTTCCGGATTTCCATTGTTGCCAAAAAGTACACGACAGTGACTGGGCATCCGCCCTACCGAAGAAACCGCTTGTGCTCGCCGATCGCGCAGTTACTCTCGCGATATCACACGAGAAATGACATCGTCGAAAACACCAGAACGTCGAATTCAGCTCGTTTTGCGACATAGTTTATTTTGTATTTTACTAGTGCAATTACTTGGTATTGTGCAATTCAATTTCTTTAGCTTTTATTTAATATAAGAATCTCGATGAAAGATGGCAGGCTATCGGAAACGGTCAATCCGGGTCTGTCAAATATAGCTGTAAACGTTGTACGCCATTTCTCTTTCTATGGACAAATGAAGAAGTCCTGGTGGTTCACTTTGATCTGGCCCATTGATTCAACAACACCTCAAGACAAGTGTATTGAATGCAGAATAACTGTTTGGTATGTGCAATATATACTTTGTTGAGCATCTAAACTGCTAGAAGATGCTCTACTGGTGAAGTTGATTTTATTAAAACCAGCCGCGTATCAGTAAGAGAGGCGCATTTTCATTGGTTGGATTTCGCTTCGAGATGAATAGGTCAAACAGGAGTCAAAGGTTAATCTGACGGACTGTATCAATTGGCCTATTCAGACTGTATATTGTGTAATGTAATGCAACTAATTACGGTCTGATTTTAATGAGACTGCATCACAGGAGGAATCACTTCAGGGATCACACTCCCACAGATTTCCCTTCTGGCCGCCGGGGCTAAATTGGGCATTTTTAAAAATACCTATAAATAATTTATGGACCGATATCAGACATTTAATATCTAGCAATTGTCAAATTGAAATCCCATTTTAATGAATCCGAATGTGACCATATGGCAATACATCTAACCTAATATATACCTGATCATGGAGTTCTAGAGGAAGTAGTTCGTGAGGCTATATTGGCCAGTTAAAGGACAACTTATTATGATTCATATCATTAGTCAATCTGTCTATTTGAGCACATAAACATCAGCACGCAATAAGTGTTTAACAGTTTGAGATCCTTTGGTTGACATTGTATGCACTGGAATGGCCATTGACTATTTCTCTCTCCTTCAGGTTGAAAAAGTCAACCAAAACATTAAAGTTATGTTTCATCCTTTTTTTTTCAAAATTATTAGTTAATATTGGTTTACTTACCATTTCAGTTGCCACACAAAGTCCTTCAAGCCCTGCCCAAGTCCCGTCGTTGAGACAAGTGCCAGTCTGTGTGCTTGGTTTGTAGAACATATCACAGACAAAGTCTGTCACGGATTCCTTCATCTTACCTTCATCATTGAGAACTTTGCCATTGGGAATCTTCAATGGGAGATGACAGAAGGCTTAAAGGAATTCAAATGATGAGTTACACACCAGAAAATAAATGTGAATGATATGTTAGCTATTATCAACCTGAACATCACAACGCATCACAAAGAAATCACACGACACGACTGGACCAAATCAATGTGATCCCCAACTCAAGTACAGTTTATTAAAAGAGTATATCACTTATTACTTACTATCTAACAATTTAGTAAGAATGGGTCCGTAAAAGGAACTATTATGTAAAAAATTTCTTCCCATGTAAAAACAGCTGATTATACAATAAATAGTTGCATTTGTAAATTTTCGGGATTCATTGTCATTCAAATTTAGTTTAAAACCGACGGCACATTGTTTGAGAAGATATTGCAAAAATTGTAGTTATGTTCATATTAGTGCCAACAGCTGGTGACATCGCTAATATCCGGTAAATCTTCGCATTTTCCCTGAGTATGCCTTTGAGTCAGTTCTTAGCAAGTGTTCGATTTCCTGCTATTGTATTCTAAGACTTGAACTGAGACTGTATTTAACATAACCAAATTTCCTGGAAATGAAATATATTTCATCTTGAATTATTCTTTACATACTGTAGTTGATAACTCAACGTAGACATTTGAGTTCCTCTCTTTTAATCACTAGACCATATATTACACTGAAGAATAAAGAGGTTACCTCCCAACACTCTCGCTTCCCACTAACAGGGTTACCCAGTGAGGTCTTTCATTCATCTTTTGCGAATAAGCTAGTACGTGTGTTCATGGTTTCAAAGTTGGATTTTGATAAAATCAACCTCGACTGAGGTCTCATTATTATCTCTTTGAGTGCATTGTTTGTTATTTGAAGTTCTTCACCCTAGTTCTGGCTTGGAGAGAGGTTTTTGGTTTCCTTCTGCAGTGTGTAGTCTCCACTGCAGCGTGTTATCTAGGTCAGCGCTCTTGGCTGTGTTGACTGGAGACGTGTTGATTTCAACTTGTGCGGCATGTGCAGACCCGAGCTGTTTTTACACTCTCTCGGACGACTGACGCTACTCGCTAGTAGTATCCTTTGGAGGCGTGTCGTCTGACTGCCTATCGTTCGCTTCAGACGCTCTGATGTCTCTCCACTCATTCGCCTACCGATGGCTTTTCGAGACGATGCCTTTAGAGGTGTTATGCCTTCGTCACCTGACGGATAGGCAGGGTGGACGGAGCTTTTTGAAACGACTCCATTTCGAAACTACGCCTTCTCGAGACGACGCCGTCTTGTGTTTGATTAGCTGTTAGACCTCCGCCCCCAGAGCAGACGGAGTGTTTCAAAACCAGGCTGTTTCGACACTGTCTGGTGAAGACTCTGTTTGATTGATGTTAGGCCTCCGCCCCCGTACCAGACACAGCGTTTGGAAACAACCCCATTTCGTAACAACACGTTATTGATACGTCACCCTTAGGGTGATTGTCTTTGCTTACCTGACAGATAGGTGCATTAGACATTCGAGCATCAGGCCTCAGCTGTCTCTTAGTCGATTTTCAGTCGTTGTCTGCCGACTCGTCTGTACTAGTGATTGTTGGTTCAGTGTTGCCTGCTGATGACGTGTTTTGATTGCATGTAGGTGCATGCGTCACCAGAAGGGCCGCGTGTTTGTTGGGTACTTACTCTCCCATATCAGTTAGAGATTTGACTTTGTATTGTCTACTGCCACCTCTGCCGCCTCTGCCGCACAGCGCGGAGGATAACCGTCGCGCGGAGTACCTGTCTCATCACCATGGTGGAGGGTGATGGACAATGTCTTCTCGGGAGTGCCTCTCCGCCCGCCAGCTCCCAACTATTTGCGAACGCCTCCACCCAAGGGTGGGGAGCCCACCTGAGCTTAGAGCAAACGTCAGGCGTGTGGTCTACATCGCAAGCGAGGCGCCACATCAATGCCTTCGAGCTAGACGCGATTTGACTAGCTTTCGCTGACTGGGGCGAAATCCTGCTTGTCCACAGACAGCTTGGGCTTGCGAATCTGAGAGCTGCCTGCATCAAGGCTCCAGTAGGAAGGAATGACGTCACTGTGTAAGCCACCTGGCGGGGAGCGAGTGTGTTGGGAGGTAACTCTCTTTATTCTTCAGTATATATAATATATAATATCTGGTCGAGTGATTAATTGAGAGGAACTCAATTGTCTACGGTGAGTTATCAACATTGAGTATAAATAATGACGTTTAATCAAAAACGTACTATTATATCTCTGCTACGACATAGTCACATGCATATGACGCTCCGAGTGTCTGCCCATACGAACGCACGCACAGACACACGGAATGCTATATACCTCCTACTACGTCGTAGCGGGGGTATAATTGTTTCCACTCTATACTCATTAGGATTCATTTTCACCCTATCCTCGTTAGGATTAATTTTCATCCTTTACTCATTAGGATTCATTTCCATCCTATACTGAATGTTATTCATTTCAATTATATATTCATTTGGATTCATAAGATGGGTAGATGGTAGGAGGGGTATTTTGGTATTTTTTAATTTTGAAACAATGTATATTTTGATATCAAAATTAGAGAAATATAAAATATGGGGAGTACTATATTTTTGTTGTTAGGATCATACCACTTGCTGAATAACTTCGTATATCAAAATGAAAAAAAATAAATTTGCAATATGCATGTTAAATATTGACCAGTAGCAGAAAATAAAGGAGATCTGTTGCATCCTGTAATATAAGTTTTCATATTGTTAGGTATTTTCCTTCATTTCCATGTTGTGTGGAGGCGGTGGGTGACAGAATCTGAGTGTGATTCTCATCAGAAATACATTCACTGGTACATTAATTTGCATGCAAATTATTATTTCATTACACTTTACTACCTTATCTGCCAGTTATATTCAGCATTTGTCCAGACACCAAACGAACCAAGTCGAGAGGAACAGGCACAGCTTCGGGGTTCTATCTTTCGTTCATCTTTCAAAAATTTATTATCTTCAGACATGTGTGGTTTATTTTTATAATTTTCATTGTAGGTTCTTAAAGTTTATAACTAAATGACCTATAAAAACACGTTATTACCAAACTTCATATTTAAATAAAAATAGTACTTGCATATTTTAATACACCCGTCCCATCTTAAGATGGGACATCCCAACTTGGGATGGGATGGTTGGGATGTTACATATATGGTATACCAATGAATAATGTATTCCTGTCATAAACAATATTTTAGATTAAGTATCGTCGCAAATGGCTGCAATATTACCCAAGTGGTGTTAAACAACAACTCACTTAGATAACATATTAACAATAAATATACGAACACCATATCAATTTCAGCTGTAAGACATTTTTAACATTTTTGTTGGAACAGAAATTGAAAAAGGTCTTTTTCTCTGCTAATAACTAATGATTATTGTCTAGACCAGCTATTTGCGTACACGTTACCATTTACAATTTATTGGTTTCGTTGAAGATCACTTATAAGGCAAATATTAGCAGAGCTCACATGCCACCGCCTGGATAGAAATGAATCCTGATAAATATAGGATTGAATAAATTCTAACGATTAAACATTTGAAATCAATCCTGATGAATATATTATGGAATAAATGCACACAATTAAACAATGGAAATCAATCCTAATGAATATATTATGGAATAAATGCTAACAATTAAACAATGGAAATGAATCCTGATGAATATTGGATGGAATGAATTCTAATTACTATAGGATGAAATGAATTCTAACGGGTAAACAATGGAAATGAATCCTAATGAACACATTATGGAATATATTCTAATGTGTAAACAATGAAAATGAATCCTAATGAATATATGATGGAATTGGAATACACCCGGTCCGGCCGCTGGGCCAGTTCGGTCGCTTGAAGTAACCCAGTTCGGCCGCCGGTTCACCCGAAGGTTAATTATTCTCGCTGATATCCTACCCATTTTGTCAGCCGCTATGTCCGATGGTTAATAAGAGAATATTTGACTCATTTCGGGAATGGGTACATGTATTTCAAATCCGGATATATATATATATATATATATATATATATATATATATATATATATATCCGGAATATATATCCGGAAAGTAACGACAAATAATGAAATGATATGTCTCTTTTATTTTATTCATATAAAAATATACTGCATATGTATACATATATAGTTGATCTTACATTTCATATTTTTTTTATTTATTTACAATACATGTTTATTCAGTATGCATATGTATTTCATCATGAAGCATACATTTCATAGTTTATTTCTTGTGCACTACGATGCACTACGATATTTATTCTATACGAAATTAGCATACAAGTCAATGGAAATAATATGTCACCGTCCGAATACTTTTTTGCACATAACGCATACAGTACAAATTTTGCGATCGTCTGTACTGGTTTTGGTTTGGTCCGAATAACTAGATCTTTGTATAAAGGTCATGTGACACCCATGTGACACCAATATTTACGACCTGCTAGTTTATATTCGTTGTAGATCATTTACATAATGGTAAAAATACTTACCCGGCGAATTTTATTGACAAATGGTTAGCGGACATAGTGACGGACGTAACAGGTTAAATATCAACTAGGCTAATTACATTTCGGATGTAGCGGCCGCCGAAATGGACAAGATATGCAGCGGCCGAACTGGCCAGCAGCTGGACTGGCTGCTATTCATGGAATTAACTCTAACTAATGGGTAAACAATGGAAAATAATCCTAATGAATATAGGATGGAATTAACTCTAACGATTAAAAAATGGAAATGAATCCTAATGAATACAGGATTGAACAAACACTAACGTTTAAACAATTGAAAAGAATCCTGATGAATATAGGATGGAATGAATTCTAATTACTATTGGATGAAATGAATTCTAATGAGTAAACGATGGAAATGAATCCTAATGAGGATAAAATGGAAATACAAAATGAAATTCATCATGATGAACATATATACATTTTGAATGCAAATTGTTCATGATAGGCATATAGAATCCAAATTGATCATGAAGGGCAATGACAAGAGAATTGATCATGATGAACATTTCTAATGCAAATTGATCTTGGTTGGCATATAGAATTCAAATTGATAACGATGGGCATATAGAATTCAAATTGATCATGATGAGCATATAGAATGTAAATTGATCATGATGAGCATATATAATGCAAATTGATCATGATGAGCATATACAATGCAAATTGATCATGATGAGCATATAGAATACAAATTGATCATGATGAGCATATACAATGCAAATTGATCATGATGAGCATATACAATGCAATTTGATCACGATGAGCATATAGAATGTAAATTGATCATGATGAGCATATGGATGCAAATTGATCATGATGAGCATATAGAATGCAAATTGATCACGATGAGCATATAGAATGCAAATTGATCATGATGAGCATATACAATACAAATTGATCACGATGAGCATATAGAATGTAAATTGATCATGATGAGCATATGGATGCAAATTGATCATGATGAGCATATACAATGCAAATTGATCATGATGAGCATATAGAATGCAAATTGATCATGATGAGCATATAGAATGCAAATTGATCACGATGAGCATATAGAATGCAAATTGATCACAATGAGCATATACAATGCAAATTGATCATGATGAGAACATAGAATTCAAATTGATCACGATGAGCACATAGAATACAAATTGTTTATGATGAGCATATAGAATGCAAATTGATCACGATGGGCATATAGAATTCAAATTGATCATGATGAGCATATAGAATTCAAATTGATCATGATTGGCATATAGAATACAAATTGATAATGATGGGCAAATATAATGAAAATTGATAATGATGGGCAAATATAATGAAAATTGATAATAATGAGCATATAGAATGCAAATTGATAATGATGAGCATATAGAATGCAAATTGTTCATGATAGGCATATAGAATCCAAATTGATCATGAAGGGCAATGACAAGAGAATTGATCATGATGAACATTTCTAATGCAAATTGATCTTGGTTGGCATATAGAATTCAAATTGATAACGATGGGCATATATAATTCAAATTGATCATGATGAGCATATAGAATGTAAATTGATCATGATGAGCATATAGAATGCAAATTGATCATGATGAGCATATACAATGCAAATTGATCATGATGAGCATATACAATGCAAATTGATCATGATGAGCATATACAATGCAAATTGATCATGATGAGCATATACAATGCAATTTGATCACGATGAGCATATAGAATGTAAATTGATCATGATGAGCATATGGATGCAAATTGATCATGATGAGCATATAGAATGCAAATTGATCACGATGAGCATATAGAATGCAAATTGATCATGATGAGCATATACAATACAAATTGATCACGATGAGCATATAGAATGTAAATTGATCATGATGAGCATATGGATGCAAATTGATCATGATGAGCATATAGAATGCAAATTGATCATGATGAGCATATACAATGCAAATTGATCATGATGAGCATATAGAATGCAAATTGATCACGATAAGCATATAGAATGCAAATTGATCACAATGAGCATATACAATGCAAATTGATCATGATGAGCATATACAATGCAAATTGATCACGATGAGCATATAGAATTCAAATGGATCACGATGAGCATATAGAATGCAAGTTGATCACGATGAGCATATAGAATTCAAATTGATCATGATTGGCATATAGAATGTAAATTGATAACGATGAGCATATAGAATATAAATTGATCACGATGGGCATATAGAATTCAAATTGATCATGAGCATATAGAATGCAAATTGATCATAATGAGCATATAAAATGTAAATTGATCATGATGAGCAGATAAAATTCAAATTGATCACGATGAGCATATGGAATGCAAATTGATTATTATGAGCATATAGAATTCAAATTGATTATGATTGGCAAATAGAATGCAAATTGATTATGATGGGCATATAGAATGTAAATTGATCATGATGAACATATAGGATGTAAATTGATCATGATGAGCATATAGGATGCAAATTGATCATGATGAGCATAAAGAATTCAAATTGATCATGATGAGCATATACAATTCAAAGTGATAACGATGGGCATATAGAATTCAAATTGATCATGATGGGCATATAGAATTCAAATTGATCATGATGGGCAAATAGAATTCAAATTGATAATGATGAGCGTATGGAATGCAAATTGATAACGATGGGCATATAGAATTCAAATTGATCATGATAAGGATATAGAATGTAAATTGATCATGATTGGCATATAGAATGTAAATTGATCAGGATGAGCATATAGATTGCAAATTGATTATGATTAGCATATAGAATGCAAATTGATCATGACTGGCATATAGAATGTAAATTGATCATGATGAGCATATAGCATTCAAATTGATCATGATGGGCAAATAGAATTCAAATTGATTATTATGAGCATATAGAATGTAATTTGATCATGATTGGCATATAGAATGTAATTTGATCATGATTGGCATATAGAATGTAAATTGATCAGGATGAGCATATAGATTGCAAATTGATTATGATTAGCATATAGAATGCAAATTGATCATGACTGGCATATAGAATGTAAATTGATCATGATG
The DNA here is from genome assembly GCA_936450465.1 of Gibbula magus. Classification (NCBI taxonomy): domain Eukaryota; kingdom Metazoa; phylum Mollusca; class Gastropoda; order Trochida; family Trochidae; genus Gibbula; species Gibbula magus. The sequence goes on from OW388297.1 coordinate 48,418,483, forward strand.
AGCATATAGCATTCAAATTGATCATGATGGGCAAATAGAATTCAAATTGATTATTATGAGCATATAGAATGTAATTTGATCATGATTGGCATATAGAATGTAATTTGATCATGATTGGCATATAGAATGTAAATTGATCTTGATGAGCATTTAGAATTCAAATTGATCATGATGAGCGTATAGAATGCAAATTGATTACGATGAGCATATAGAATTCAAATTGATCATGATGAGCACATAGAATGCAAATTGATCATGATGAGCATATAGAATTCAAATTGGTCATGATTGGCATATAGAATTCAAATTGGTCATGATTGGCATATAGAATTCAAATTGATCATGATGAGCATATAGAATGTTAATTGATCATGATGAGCATATAGAATTCAAATTGATTATGATGAGCATATAGAATGCAAATTGATAATGATGGGCAAATATAATGAAAATTGATAATAATGAGCATATAGAATGCAAATTGATAATGATGGGCATATAGAATGCAAATTGATAATGATGAGCATATGGAATGCAAATTGATAATGATGAGCATATAGAATTCAAATTGATCAAGATGAGCCTATAGAATTCAAACTGATCATGATGGGCAAATAGAATTCAAATTGATCATGATGGGCATATAGAATTCAAACTGATCATGATGGGCAAATAGAATTCAAATTGATCATGATGATCATATAGAATGTAAATTGATCATGATGAGCATATATAATTCAAACTGATCATGATGAGCATATAGAATGTAAATTGATCACGATGAGCATATAGAATGCAAATTGATCATGATGGGCATATATAATGCAAATTGATCATGATGGGCAAATAGAATTCAAATTGATCACGATGAGCATATAGAGTGTAAATTGATCACGATGAGCATATAGAATGTGAATTGATCATGATGAACATATAAAATCTAAATTGATCATGATGAGCATATAGAATCCAAATTGATCATGATGGGCATATAGAATGCAAATTGATCATGATGGGCAAATAGAATTCAAATTGATCATGACGGGCATATAGAATTCAAACAGATCATGATGGGCAAATAGAATTCAAATTGATCATGATGGGCATATCGAATTCAAACTGATCATGAAGGGTAAATAGAATTCAAATTGATCATGATGGGCATATAGAATTCAAATTGATCATGATGGGCATATAGAATGAAAATTGATCGTGATGAGCATATATAATGCAAATTGATCATGATGAACATATAAAATGTAAAATGGTCATAATGAGCATATGGAATGTAAATTGATCATGATGAGCATATGGAATGCAAATTGATCACGATGAGCATATAGAATCTAAATTGATCATGATGAGCATATAGAATCCAAATTGATCATGATGGGCATATAGAATTCAAATTGATCAAGGTGGACATATGGAATGCAAATTGATCATGATGGGCATGTAGAATGCAAATTGATCATAATGGGCATATAGAACTCAAATTGATAACGATGAGCATATAGAATTCAAATTGATAATAATGAGCATATAAACTTCAAATTGATCATGATGAGCATATAGAATGTAAATTTATCACGATGGGCATATAGAATGCAAATTGATAATGATGAGCGTATAGAATGCAAATTGATCATGATGAGCATATAGAATGTAAATTGATCACGATGGGCATATAGAATGCAAATTGATAATGATGAGCATGATGAGCATATAGAATGCAAATTGATAATGAAGAGCATATAGAATTCAAATTGATCATGATGGGCAAATAGAATGCAAATTGATAATGATGGGCATATAGAATTCAAATTGATAATGATCGGCATATACACTGAAATTTGATCATGATGAGCATATAGAATTCAAATTGATAATGATGGGCAAATAGAATTCCAATTAATCATGATAAGCGTATAAAATGGAAATTTATCATGATGGGCATATAGAATGCAAATTGATCACGATGGGCATATAGAATGCAAATTGATAATGATGAGCATATAGAATGAAAATTGATCGTGATGAGCATATTGAATTTAAATTGATCATGGTGGGCATATAGAATGCAAAGTGATCATGATGGGCATATAGAATTCAAATTGATCACGAGGGGCATTTGGAATGCAAATTGATGATGATGAGCATATAGAATTCAAATATGATCATGATGAGCATATAGAATGAAAATTTATCGTGATGAGCATATAGAATGCAAATTGATCATGATGGGTATATAGAATGCAAATTGATCATGATTGGCATATTGAATGTAAATTGATCACGATGGGCATATTGAATGGAAATTGATCATGATGGGCATATATAATGCAAATTGATCACGATGGGCATATAGAATGCAAATTGATCACGATGGGCATATAGAATGTAAATTGATCCTGATGAGCATATAGAATTCAAATTGATAATGATGGGCATATAGAAGTCAAATTGATAATGATGGGCATATATAATGCAAAATGATAATGATGAGCATTTAGAATTCAAATATGAGCATGATGAGCATATATAATGCAAATTGATAATGATGAGCATATAGAATTCAAATTGATCATGATGGGCATATAGAATTCAAATTGATCACGATGAGCATATAGAATGTAAATTGATCACGATGAGCATATACAATGCAAATTGATAATGATGAGGATACATAATTCAAATATGATCATGATGAGCATATAGAATGCAAATTGATCATGATGGGTAAAAAGAATGCAAAGTGATAATGATGAGCATATAGAATGCAAATTGATCATGATGGGCATATAGAATTCAAATTGATCATGGAGGGCATATAGATTTCAAATTGATGATGATGAGCATATAGAATGTAAATTGATCATGATGAGCATATACAATGCAAATTGATAATGATGAGGATACAGAATTCAAATATGATCAAGATGAGCATATAGAATGTAAATTGATCACGATGAGCATATACAATGCAAATTGATAATGATGAGGATACATAATTCAAATATGATCATGATGAGCATATAGAATGCAAATTGATCATGATGGGTAAAAAGAATGCAAAGTGATAATGATGAGCATATTGAATGTAAATTGATCACGATGGGCATATTGAATGGAAATTGATCATGATGGGCATATATAATGCAAATTGATCACGATGGGCATATAGAATGCAAATTGATCACGATGGGCATATAGAATGTAAATTGATCCTGATGAGCATATAGAATTCAAATTGATAATGATGGGCATATAGAAGTCAAATTGATAATGATGGGCATATATAATGCAAAATGATAATGATGAGCATTTAGAATTCAAATATGAGCATGATGAGCATATATAATGCAAATTGATAATGATGAGCATATAGAATTCAAATTGATCATGATGGGCATATAGAATTCAAATTGATCACGATGAGCATATAGAATGTAAATTGATCACGATGAGCATATACAATGCAAATTGATAATGATGAGGATACATAATTCAAATATGATCATGATGAGCATATAGAATGCAAATTGATCATGATGGGTAAAAAGAATGCAAAGTGATAATGATGAGCATATAGAATGCAAATTGATCATGATGGGCATATAGAATTCAAATTGATCATGGAGGGCATATAGATTTCAAATTGATGATGATGAGCATATAGAATGTAAATTGATCATGATGAGCATATACAATGCAAATTGATAATGATGAGGATACAGAATTCAAATATGATCAAGATGAGCATATAGAATGTAAATTGATCACGATGAGCATATACAATGCAAATTGATAATGATGAGGATACAGAATTCAAATATGATCATGATGAGCATATAGAATCCAAATTGATCATGATGGGTAAATAGAATGCAAAGTGATAATGATGAGCATATAGAATGCAAATTGATCATGATGGGCATATAGAATTCAAATTGATCATGGAGGGCATATAGAATTCAAATTGATGATGATGAGCATATAGAATGTAAATTGATCACGATGAGCATATACAATGCAAATTGATAATGATGAGGATACAGAATTCAAATATGATCATGATGGGCATATAGAATTCAAATTGATCATGGAGGGCATATAAAAGTCAAATTGATGATGATGAGCATATAGAATGTAAATTGATCACGATGAGCATATACAATGCAAATTGATAATGATGAGGATACAGAATTCAAATATGATCATGATGAGGATACAGAATTCAAATATGATCATGATGGGAATATAGAATCCAAATTGATCATGATGGGTAAATAGAATGCAAATTGATCATGATGGGCATATAGAATCCAAATTGATCATGATGGGTAAATATAATGCAAATTGATCACGATGGGCATATAGAATCCAAATTGATCATGATGGGCAAATAGAATGCAAATTGATCATGATGGGCATATAGAATCCAAATTGATCATGATGGGCAAATAGAATAAAAATTGATCATGATGGGCATATATAATGCAAATTGATCATGATGAGCATATAAAATTCAAATTGATCATGATGGGCAAATAGAATGTAAATTGATAATGATGAGCAGATAGAATTCAAATTGATCATGATGGGCATATAGAATGCAAATTGATAATGATGAGCAGATAGAATGCAAATTGATAATGATGGGCATATAGAATGCAAATTGATCATGATGGGCATATAGAATCCAAATTGATCATGATGGGCAAATAGAAAGCAAATCGATAATGATGGGCATATATAATGCAAATTGATCATGATGAGCATATAGAATTCAAATTGATCATGATGGGCAAATAGAATGCAAATTGATCGTGATGAGCATATATAATGCAAATTGATCATGATGGGCAAATAGAATGCAAATTGATCGTTATGAGCATATATAATGCAAATTGATCAAGATGGGCATATAGAATGCAAATTGATAATGATGAGCATATAGAATTCAAATTGATCATGATTGGCAAATAGAATTCAAATTGATCATGATGAGCATATATAATGCAAATTGATCATGATGAGCATACAGAATTCAAATTGATCATGATGGGCAAATAGAATGCAAATTGATCATGATGGGCATACATAATTCAAATTGATACTGATGAGCAGATATAATGCAAATTGATAATGATGAGCATAGAGAATTCAAATTGATAATGATGGGCATATATAATGCAAATTGATCATGATGAGCATATAGAATTCAAATTGATCATGATGGGCAAATAGAATTCAAATTGATCATGATAAGCGTATAAAATGCAAATTGATCATGATGAGCATATAGAATACAAATTGATAATGATGAGCAGATAGAATTCCAACTGATCCCGATGGGCATAAATAATTCCAATTGATCATGATGGGCATATAGAATGCAAATTGATCATGATTAGCATATAGAATTCCAATTGATCATGATGGGCAGATAGAATGCAAATTGATCATGATGAGCATATAGAATTCCAATTGATCATGATGGGCATATAGAATGCAAATTGATCACGGTGACCATATACAATGCAAATTGATCAAGATGAGCACATCGAATTCAATTGATAACGATGGGCATATAGAATTCAAATTGATCATAATGGTTATATAGAATCCAAATTGATCATGTTTGGCACATAAAATGCAAATTGATCATGATGAGCATATAGAATGAAAATGGATCATGATAGGCATATATAATGCAAATTGAACACGATGAGCATATAGAATTCCAATTGATCACGATGAGCATAAAGAATGCAAATTGATCACGATGAGCATATATAATGCAAATTGGTCATGATGAGCATATAGAATGAAAATTAATCATGATGAGCATATAGATTAAAAATGGATCATGATAGGCAAATAGAATGCAAATTGATCATGATGAGCATTTAGAATGCAAATTGATCATGATGAGAATATAGAATGCAAATTGATCATGATGGGCATATAGAATGTAAATTGATAACGATGAGCATATGAAATGCAAATTGATCACGGTGAGCATATTGAATGTAAATTGATCATGATGAGAATATAGAATGCAAATTGATCATAATGGGCATATAGAATGTAAATTGATCATAATGGGCATATAGAATCCAAATTGATCATGTTTGGCACATAACATGCAAATTGATCATGATGAGCATATAGAATGAAAATGGATCATGATAGGCATATATAATGCGAATTGTTCATGGTGAGTATAAAGAATGCAAATTAATCATGATGGGCAAATCAAATGATAAATGACCACGATGAGCATATAATAATTCAAATTGATCATGATGAATATATAATAATTCAAATTGATCATGATAGGCATATAGAATCCAAATTGATCATGATAGGCATATAGAATCCGAATTGATCATGATAAGCGTATAAAATGCACATTGATCATGATGAGCATATAGAATGCAAATTGATCATGATGAATATCTAGAATGCAAATACATTAATGGGGGCATATAAAATGCAAAATTATCACGACGAGCATTTAGAATGCAAATCTATCAAGATCAGCATATAGAATGCAAATTGATCAAGATCAGCATTTAGAATGCGAATTGATCATGACGAGTATATAAGAATTAAAATTGATCAAGATGAGCATATAGAATGCAAATTGATCATGATGAACATACAGAATGCAAATTGATCATGATGGGCATGTAGAATGCAATGATCATAATGAGTATATAGAAAGCAAATTGAAAATGATGAGCAAATAGAATGCACATTGATCATGATGAGCATATAGAAAGCAAATTGATCATGATGAGTATATAAGATTTCAATTTGATCATGATGAGCATATAGAATGCAAATTGATCCGATGATCAGATAGAATCCAAATTGATCACGATAAGCTTATAAAATACAAATTGATCATGATGAGCATATAGAATGCAAATAGATCATAATTAGCAAATAGAATGCAAATTGATCATGATGGGCATATGCAATCCAAATATATCATAATGAGCATACATAATGCAAAATAATCATGATGAGCATATAGAATGCAAATTGATCATGATGAGCATATAAAATGAAAATTGATCATGATGAGTACAATATATACATGGGTCTTGATTAGGGGTCACACATGCCCAAATAAACAATTCATAATCCTCACTGGATAAAGAATCTCTACACAAAAGAATCCTGATTAAGATATTGAGTATAGGATGGAAGGAATCATATTGAATTGAGGGTGGAAGTGAACTCTAATGAGTTTAATATCCAAATGAATCCTTATGAAGATAGAATGGAAATAGTTCATGATGGGCATATACGGTGGAAAAGAATCATAATCTGCATAGAATGGAAATGAATCCTAACCGAAAAAGGGTGGAAACGAATCCTCATGCGTACATGATGGAAATGAATCGTAAAGAGTTTAGGATGGATATGAACCCTGATTAAAATAGAATGGAAATGAATCCTAATGTACGGATGAATGACACAATATGGCCGAATTTTGATCTGTCCTATTCTGCATCTTCCGGTTGTTCTATACGCAACATTTTCTTTTTGAAAACAGTGAAACAGTTCAATAATTTGATGAAAGAAACTTACGAACACGTTTCCAGGTTCCTTCTTCCTCCAAACCTACTGTATGGTTGGTTAGATGCTGTGAGTGCATCGTACATCTCCGGTCCTCATCTTTGTAGGAGAAAGACAAACACTGCGGATTCTGATGGCACAGAACTCCACAGCGTATTATGCTCATCACTTTATGTTCGACTACATCAGATTCAGAATCCACAGTCGTTCCTTCATACACTAACTGTTGCTTTTCTTTCTTAAAGAACGAAATGAAACTTGAATTTGACATCTTCAGGAATATCAAGCAAAACAATACGAACTTTAAATATGGTAACATGTCTCCTTCCTAGATAGGGTTTCCAAGATCTGAATGGTACTCTTGTTCAAACGTCACTTGATAGAGTAAAAAATGAATGATACATAATATATGTTTCTGTTGTGTTCAGCGACCATACGACGATAATGAAATCGTTACATTGAAAAAGTTATTTTCGCTTTATCAAATAGAATATGAAACGTCAATTAACATATACGTCAGTCAATACATAACGACTTGCCAAACTATCTGATCTAAACATAAACTCGTGAAAGTAGTCCTCATGAATGAAGGTTAAATGTGGACATCCAAGCAAATATGGCTGTACTGGGTCATTACAGGTTTGAGACTGGCTCAATTATCGAAAGCATCCTGAAGGCTTGGGTATTCTAACTGTGATCTCAAGATCCAGATGGATAAATGTCAAGGACAAAACATTTAAATGTACAAACTATATCTTACTTGGATTGTCACATAAATAGGTATAATTATTATTTAAATTGCATACATATTTAAGGAGTTATATTCCCTAGAATTTAGCTGTCAGAAGGTAAATCTACAATTTATAACCCACATTGACCAATGTGTCTGCACATCAGTTTCTAGAGTTTTAGTTTATCGTGTTAGACAAAAAAAAAGGCTTTTAGGGTGCATCCAGGTCTGCAATTTAAAATCCCCATTGGCTAAATAGAAAGTATACAACATTTCAAGTTTAAGCCTTTTCGTTCTAGAGAAAGAGATAACAAAAATAATCGTTTAGGTCACGGCCAGTGAGACTCTTATTTGGGGCCACAGTGCACAAATTTATAAATTATAATCCCCCATTAGCCTTTGCGTTCTGGAGAAGAAGATTAAAATATATTTATTTTGGGTCACACATTCCAAAATAAACAATTTATAATCCCCATTGGATAAATAGTCTGTACGCAAAGTTTCAGTTTTCATTGGCCTTTTCGATCTAGAAAAGAATATGAACATAAATTTTAGGCCATGGCCTGTGAGGCCCAACACAAATCTTCAATTTATAATCCCCATTAGCAAAGAAGTCGAAGCAGCTTTACGGATGGATGGATGGATGCCGGACACCATGCCCATTGTGCTTTCAGGCCTGATGACTTAGAAACTGAACTTATGTGTCACAGACAATAACCCAATGGGAGAATGCTGCAGTCAAATATGTTTGCAACAACATAATGCATAATTAAATACACTATCATAAATACTTTTCATTGCTAGCAAAGCGTTTTTTTAAGAATATTTGTGATGAACACATACAATGTGTGTAAATGAAATTTTGATACTTTGTATTCATAACACATTTGTTACATAATATTAAAATTGTTAGGCCAGTATTCATTTAGTTAAAATAAATATATAAAATATTTCAATAACATTTTGTTTACTTTTGATACAGGGAATTTTATTGGCAGAGGACCGCACCGTTGATGTCAACATTCGTTTTTCCAATGGAATATTATGAAGTTTAAATCAACCATTCTGGCACCATCATACTTTTCCTGGGGTAGGCTCTATCCGCAGAATAAATATTCATCATACTCGTTCACAATGTCATGTAAGCGAGCTGACTTATGATTTTTTAAATATTGGCATCATGTCAGATTGAATGAGCTGATTTATATAAATTTAAAAAAATCACTTCATGTTAAGTGCCGTTTATATGATGAACACATGAAGGAAATTTTAGAATTACATGTACATGAGAATGATATACATTTAGATGTACTTATAACAAAATTGTCAGTAGTATATTTCTAAGCGCGTAAATAAACGGATGATACTGTCGATCTGTCATTAATTATGCAGCGTAATTCATAAATATGTAAAAGGGACACTGCGTCGAGGATAAATATGAGATCAGACTTGCCTACATTTGCTGTTTAACGTGTCTGGTAACGAGTCATAGATCCCCAATTTCAGACAAGTGAAGTAATTAGTAATAAAACCTACTACATGTTAACAGTGAAGCGAAGTGTAACTCGTTAGCAGGTACGTTAATCAGCATAGGTAGATAACAGTGAGACTCATTTTTATCCTCGACGCAGTGTCCCTTTAATGTAGGCAAGACCTACGGGTTAGAAAGGTAGAGCAACTCATTAGAGAGTCAAGTGGATCGACATCTATTCATCTATCATTTAGTGGAAAACAAAGGGATAATGACACCAGACCTAATTTTCTACAGTAGACAGACAGTCAGACCAGTTTTTAATATTCACATACTCTAGTTGATAACTCACCGTAGCCAACTGAATTCCTCTCAGTTAGTCACTCGACCAGATATACCACTGACAAATAAAGAGAGTTACCTCTCCCATTCTATGTCCCCTGTTACCACGTAAGATGTAATAAACGCGGTAAATTGTAATAACGCAGTAAGATGTAATAAATATAATGTGCAGTAAATTGTAATAGGGGGTGCGGTAAATTGTTCAGATCAAAAGTGCGGTAAATTGTAATATGATGTGCGGTAAATTGTAATGACATCTTTGAAGAGGTTTTTGATATAGATAGGTATAGCTTGTGAGTAGAATACGCAAAATAAAACAAACTGATTATTTCGATAATTTATTGACAAAGTGTTCAGTTTGAAAGTGATGTAAATCAATGTTTTCTGTAAATTCTACACATATTTTTTGTTATAATTATGTTTATATCATAATAATTTCGAGCTTTTGAATTTACACATATTCCCGAATTTTGATTGGTCAAGAGCACGGCCATGTGATCACAATTTACAAGTTTATTTCGTTGGAACTCAAAAATCGTTCATACATGTGTGAACATTTTCAAAGTCGTGTGAACGTTGACGGAATTACGTTCTCAGTTATGTCGCAGCTCCTCTCTCGCTATAATAAATCTTGTTTTAGTATTTTTAAAGATAATTGTTTACAAATTTCTGACTTGAATTGAATATATTCCTTAACAGTATTTCTTTTCACGTACAAGCGCCGTCAATATAACATAGATACTCAACTTTCTATACATAATAGACGAAACGATCATTCAAAGTTGGTTGTAGTTTCTTAATACCAGAGGAATTTGATAACATCTACTTTGTTGCTAAATACATGTCAATAATTGACCTTGATAAGGTGTATTATCTTCGAAATTGTGATGCTTTTTTGGAACTATTTATCTTCGTGTCGGCACTTTTTCAAAGAATTTGTTACTGTGTGATCATGTTTAACTTTTCTTTTTGCCACAATGAAATTAAAACATACTATTTTTTCTATTGAAAACATATACCAATATAGACCATTGCGAAGTTGAGAATATTTTAAATAAAAACTTCATAGTTGGAAATCATATGAACTGAATGTCAGTTTGCGTGTTTGCAATTAAGAATTGAATGTCAGTTTGTGTGTTTGCAATGGAAAATCAACGATGTCAAAGCCTCATTCAATATCTTGTGAACGAAGCGAGTTTGCTTGACATCGTTCATTTTTCAATATTTTCCAACTTGACACATATTCCAGAATTTTGATTGGTGGAGAGCTCACAGGAGTTTGAATGAGGCTTTGACATCGTCCATTTCTATTGCAAGCACACAAACTGACAATAAAGTCTTAATTTACTCTCTAATTTATCGTATCATTTCTTTATTTTACTTAATTTCTCTGGGTAATTAAATGGTCATCATGTGCAATTGGTACTCAATACGTTCACGTGCTTCTCAAGTCTCTTAAATTACAAATATAAAATATAGTCGCAAGTGACGATAAATGATTCACCCAAAGTCATTGTCCGTAACTATGTGATGTGTCTTAAAGGTGCATTGGGTGGCAGGAATTTTTTCTCCCAAATTTGAAAATTTACAATGTGTAAAATCGTCAATATGGCGGCGTAACAGTTAGACTTACACCTTTGACTCGATTGTACCTTTTGATGGCATTGAGATTGTGCATCTGTTGAGGCTGGTTTCAAGTCTCTAAGTGCATTTTGAAATATCGTTTGGGGTTGTTTTCTTTTGTTTTTGTTTTTTTAATTTTTTTTCTGCCTTCTTTTCTTCGTTGATCCCTGTTCAGTGTCATGTTATCTAGTAGTCCTGGAACAATCACGCATTTACCGATTCAAGTTTTTGAGTTATGTCCCTTGAATCAAACGAAGTTAAAGAAAATCAAGATGGCGGCTAAACCACGAATTCGTCATGATTTACTTTTTTCCTTGTATTGTTATTTTGTATCTTCTAAAAATAGATTTCAAGTCTTTGTGTTGATTTTGAAAATTTATTTTTTTGCATTTTTGTGCCATTTTCAGCCTTAATTTTGACCGAAAATGACTGTACGCGAACGATCTTATTATTGATTCCTGATTCCTGATACTAAACTTTAGTATGCTACTCCTGAAAATATCATGCAATTATCTCTTAAGGTTTTGGGAATATTCGCCTTTAAATTTGTAAAAAGTTCAAAGTCACCCTACTTTGAAAGGTCACGGTGAAAAAAGTATTAGGAGTTCGCTCAAAAAGCAACAAACTTTTTATTCCTCATTGCTTCAGCTCTCAGATGCAAATATCTTCAGAAGGGTGTTCCCGCAAAAGTGCATAGGGTCGGAAAATTTTAAGTTAAAAAAGTCAATATGGCGTCGAAACCACATGACGTACCATTTCGCCCTGATTTCCCTTTTCACTCTCATTGCGTATGTGCATCTTTTAAAAAGGGTTTCACGTCTCTAAGTGCAATTTTAATGTTTTTCCCATGTTAAGAATCGAGATTTGGATTGGAACTGGACCTCAAATGGCTTGACCGATTGGACCAAAAACCTTCGCAGTTCTATTCCACATTAAGGACTATCAGCATGTCAAATTTGGTTGCATTTGCTTAAGCCGTTTTGGCTGAATCTTGCTAACAAAATTCGTGAAATAATAATAATAAACACGCCAAAAACAATAAGGATTCTGCCCCAAAGGGCTGAATCCTTACAAATACAACATGTTTGAGCGGATTCGAACATGCAGTCCTACCCTACCCAACACTAAACTACACTACCAATAGACCACAATGAATTTCTGCTATTTGTATTCATGCTTCTATAGCTGTGGTGTTTTGAGCTCTGCAATTTACCACGACAGAAAAGAGTTCTGCTAGTTGTCAACTCATGTGTCTATTTTTTTTGTACATAACCATATTTTCTCACAACCATATTCTCCTTCCCTATACTTCTTTTCCGTTTATCTATCCTGCATAAACTTCATGTGATTGCATGTCTTGAAAACATTTCGCTTGCACATCATAATATTTTCATGTACTAATCTTGCGTTTATACATTTTTAGTTTGTTGATTTTCTAAAATAATCCTCCCTTTGGCATGGGTACTATTATATATACTTCTGTTGAATTTTGTTGAAATTCGTATTCAGTACGTTTAATTGCATTACTCTTGGTTTAAATCGTTTATATACTTCTCCTGACGCTGCAAATTTTGCGCAAACGTCCGTCATGCTCTCATTGACACCCAGTGCTTAAAATACTAGTCTGATATTCCCCTTATGCATATATTATTCCTGTACAGCTTCGTACCGAAAGTTTGTTAACCTACATGTGTACCTTAGTGCAAATATCATGTACATTGACATTTATTGTAACGTCAATAAAATTACATCATGTACAATGACAATGAATCATCATATATCCATGAGTGAAACAATTATTCCCAAACATATCCTATGATCGTCACGGCAACGGTGCATGTTTATGAAATTTGGCATAATAAAAAAAGGGAGAAGGGGTCAATTAAAAAAAATCTAATTTCATTAAGTTTCTTATAAACGTTTTCATATTTGGTGGAAATGTATGATGTGTGTTCGACCCAGTTGATCACTTACTGAATATTTCACGGTGTTTATTATGAGATATCAAAGCAGATTATATTATGGAAAACTCACCTGTCTTCTTATAACGCATATGCAAATTGATCGAACTAGTTTTCGCGTTGATATGATGATGCAAAGACATGCCAAATTACATGGTATTTGCACTAAAATGAACAGGTAGGTGAACAAACTTTCGGTACGCAGCTGTATTCACTTGTCTTACATGTATACTAATGTTTCTTCAACTAATTTTGCATTTTATTTAGTTTGAAATGGGTCTCCTGCATTATTGCTGTTTTATGGTCAATATTCATGTGATTAATGAACGATAACAAAATCACGGTTTTGGTATACATGTATTAGTAGCGTGTCGCATGCCAAGTTAATACATATCTGACTTCGTTCTCCAGCATCCTGTTTCTGATATAGCTGGTAATAAAACAAGTGATCATTTAGAACGATTGAGGCTTTTCCCCAAATGTTAATTATAGCAAACGATTCAATTATCTGATCTAATGACGAGCATAGAACTAAGTAAATGTTCTATTATGTGCGTCACCGTTACATCGTGGTTTATTTCCAGGGAAATTTATGAAGTGACTCTGTCAGACCATTGATCAGACGGAAATGGTCTAATGAACTGATGGAGAGTCTAGAAGCAACATATATTTAAACTTTATGCGCTATGATGATACTATGATACCCATGATTGCACTACAGGCCTGTGGCCTTCTAAGTACCGTAATAAAGATTGATGCACATGTAAACTTATCTATTACGAATAGAGATGTTTTTTATATATCCTCATACTTTTCAGAGTACCCTGCAACTGTGTAATGAAGAAGTCGATATTCAGCCAAAAGATTGTTTAAATCTTGAACTACATCACTTTGTTTTGAAGATTCTTTTCTAACCGTTAAAAAAGCACACAGGTATATCAATGACCATATTTATTAGAAAACAATGTTTAGAAATTTATGTAAGAATTCAGGAACGTAATTAGACATTTAGTTTGTTAAATAGAAGCTTAATCTAGTCTTGTTTTAATCTTTACAAAAAGGTCAGAGTTAAAGGTAAGCCATGTGTTATGCTTGGCAAATCTATCAGTATGAAACCATTACCCATTTTTAAAAAAATTAGAAATATTGACCTTATCAATAAACGAAAATAAAGGTTGCTGTTTTGTATAATGGTCCTTTTGTCATTTTACATCAAAAGTAAAACTATTAACTGAAAAGAAATATTATCCGAGAAAACAACTCAAGAAATATTTATTAAAAGTAAGATAATATGTTTTTAAATAACTTAAACTTTTGAAAATTTCTAACAACTGGAAATGATACTTATTACACATAGTTATATTTTAAATAAGAAAATACAGAAATATATATTGGACGCTTCTTTTATGAGCATCTTAAAGGGGCAGTAGCGCGTTTTTTGGCTAAAATAAGTCGATGAAATGTATTTGAAAAATAATTTCACCAATCGTAAAACACCCTTCTCTCTTCAGAAAATCAAGTTAAAAATGAGTGTCCATGGTTCCATAAAGCCTTGGGAATCGTTTTTTGTCATTCGAAATAATAAAATGTGTTCACAATAAAATGGCCGCCATGCAATTTTTGCATTATACGCAACACCGTTATTGCCACTGCGGGTAATTGGTTAGTGTAATAAGATGTTTTACCCGCTTAAGTAAATATAAATGACATAAACTATCATTATAAATGGGAAATTTTAAAAAATAAAATTTGCAAAAAACGTGCTACTGCCCCTTTAAAGGTTTATGAACACGTTAAAAGATAGTACCTAACAATTCCAATGCACAAGAAATGCAAGCCACTTAAAGCTGAAAAGAACTTAGCATTGTTATATATGAGTTCATTTTATCTGCAATAACATAATTACAAGGCTTGTACATTTTGGGAGAGAGAGAGAGAGTTCCCCTCTGGCCACGTTACAACTTTTCGCAGACGCCTCCACTCAAGGGTGGGGAACCAATCTGGGTTTACAACAAACGGAAGGCATGTGGTCTCCAGTGCAAGCGGAGCGCCACATCAATGCTTTGGAATTAGATGCGATTCGCCTGGCAATTGCTCACTGGTCGACCCGCTCTACTCATCTATATATATGTGGAGTGAACTCGGACCCTACTCCAGGGGAGGCGCAGTGTCTTTTTACCTCATTAACAGAATAAATTTATAAATGAAAATGATACAATTTAGCACTGCGTTCGTAGGCGAATGCGAGCGTTCTTCCGTATGTATAAGGCATAAAGTAATTAATTGACTCAAGAAGAGTGTGAGTTCATAATTGGATATTTTATAATTAGTTTTTATTATCAATAATAGCAATTGGACACTGGTCAGACACTATTCCAATAGCCCCTGACAATGCATTGGTGCCACAAATGTTCAACTCGTTAACCAAGAACAAATTAAGGTAATTAATGTCCTTGTCCCTTTGTAAAATGAAGCTTGAAATAACGGGACAATTTATAAATGAAAATGATATAATTTAAATAAGGCTTGAAATAACGGGGAAAACTATATATGAAAATGATAGAATTAAAATAAAGTTTGAAACAACGGGGAAAATTATATATGAAAATGTTAGAAGGAAGAGGTAAGACCCTAAGTTTCGGGCTGCTGTACTCTAGTAACTCAAAGGAGAAGGACACTTATACACATCTTATGGGCTTGTCTAACACTCTTCGTGTGATGTCTCCGTGGAAATGATGATTGTTTCTATTTTCAGGCACTTCATCCCTTTAAGACACTTATTAAAACACTCGACCTTACTGGCACATATAACTTCACGCGGACAACAATATTAATCTTGTTGGTGTTAACTGCTGAAAAGAACTCAAATGGAATGCATTGAGTTAGTGTACTTTATTTGAACTCAGCTAGCTTACAAACAGTATCATGGAATGAGTGAATTATTGTTTAACGGCACTTCGGCAATATTGCAGCCATTAAAAGAGGAGGTACCGTGGAAACATGCGATGAAGGACAGTCGTCTTGTTCATATTGTTGATAATAATAGCATATGTCTAAATAATGCCTCTCTTTGATCAAGAGTTAATATGTGTTAAGATGGAGGATGGTCGTTCTTTATTAAGTGTAATAAAAGCCATATCTCTAAGGGCTATAGTATATGCCTTATTTGAAGGATTATTCAAGCTCATTAAATGGTCATTAGTCCTAAAACTGGTGTGAAATGGTCAAAGACGTGATTCTTACACATCTCGCAACTAAGATTTTGTTGACATTCACGAAGGGAAAACGGTGCTTGAAGGAGAATAGTTGTCTGCCATCCACGTTACACTGAAATCAAAGTTAAGTATTTAAATACTTTCTGTTAGATAAGATTAACCTAGAAAACGCAATACAATCTCGTTTCTAGTTAAACTTTATTGACACCTAGCTGTATTAACAAGAACTATTAACATTAAGTCTTATTTTGTATCTAAACTATGCAACTAGCAATGTTCGAACCAAGCACAGATCTATGTAGTCCTTCTGAAGGTTGAATATTGCAAATAATGGCTTACTCATTCACAGCAACATTACCTTGTAGTGATGAACTTCAACACGCACAGTCATGGTGAAGGTTCTATTTACTTGGAAAGGAAAAGATGCATCCAATCGTCTTTCTTCCTCCCCCCACAGCCCCATGTTTGAGTTTCTCGCTACACGTTTTCGTGATAATCTCACTGAAAAGTGAAAGATGAGGTTTCTCTTTGTGTTATCCAAGAAATTCACGTTGAAACTGGAATTTAAAATAAACATAGGTAACAATGATCTTGGTTCACATACGAATGAAAAACAATATTATTATTCAAATGAACGTATTAACAAAGAAAGTATCAATAGACATAGTTTCAATATTAGGACTAATCCTACTGAAATTGGGACGGTATAGCGCAGTGGTTAGCGAGTTTGGCTTTGGATCAAGAGGTCTGGGGTTCGAGTTCTGCCAGTGGCACAGCAAATTTGTCTGCAGTAGCGAACTGTTCTTCATGCAGTAAGGTTTGGGTGCAATGCTACACTGAATTTCAGCGATCCCATCATTGTATTTCACACCACAGTTTTTAGGTATAATCTCACCGAAATGTGAAGGATGTGTTGGTATGTGCCATCCAGGAAATGCAAGGAGATACTTGAATTTAAATACACAGACAATGATCCTTGTTCACGTACGATTCAAAAACAATATTATTATTGAAATCAACATATTAACAAAGAAAGTATCAATAGACATAATTTCAATGCTAGGACCAATCCTACTGAAATTCAGTCTACTAATATACCTGATACATAGATACACTGTATATACTTCGCAAATAAAAAGGGACCACAAGCGGATCCTGACATGTTCAAAAGGGCAAAGGGATTAACTTATTGAAAGGTTACTGCTTGCAATTTATAGATGCAAATTTCTTGGCCTGAAAGGTTACCCTGCCACCCATTGTGTATTGTGATATGGGGTATTTCAAATATTTACCAAAAAAATTAATAGATAATAATAATAAGTACATTTGTTTTGCGCTGTATTCTATCCTAACGGTTGCTCAAAGCGCAGTTCATATTCCTAAAGATGATATTTTGAGAAGAAATGCGTCTTCATTCTGGATTTAAAGACAGCTAATGATGGGGAGTGTTTTATGTCATATGGGAGAGAGTTCGAAAGATGAGGAGCACAAAATGAGAAAGATCTAACATCAATTCTGGCTCGTACAGGAAGCCAGTGAAGTTTCATTAGTATTGCCGTTACATGGGATGATTTTTTACAGCCACCTATAAGTCGGGCAGAGGCATTCTGGATTCGTTGAAGCTTCATGAGGAGATATTGTCTAATGTTAATGAGCAAACTGTTGCCATAGTCGATTCTGGAGAGAATCAGAGACCTGACCAATTGACTAGTGGCATCCTCTGTCAGTAGATGTCTGATCTGGTTCTTCTCAGATGGTAGAAGCATGTTCTACATGTGTGTTCTACATGTTTGTCCATTGTCATGCTAGAGTCCAGATAGACTCCTAAGTCTTTGACCACATCCGAGAAAAGTATTGATGAATCCCCTATAGCAAGCGTGGACTCAGGGATATCTGTCCGTTTGGAGTTGGAACCAACAAGAATAACCTCAGTCTTGCCATCATTTAGCTTTAATTTGTTGGTTACCATCCATGATCTAATGTCAGATATACAGAGTTCAAGATCATGTGTGGCTGCAGAAGAGTTTGATTCAGTAAACGACTTGTGTAGTTATGTGTCATCGGCGTATGCATGGCGAGGAACATCATGGTCATCAATGAGTTCGCTCAGAGATGCCGTATACAGGGTGAACAGGAATTGTCCGAGGACGGAACCCTGTGGTACCCCACATGTAAGAATGATTGGATCCGACAAGGCATCATCGATGACTACTGAGTGACATCTTTGATGAAGATATGATAGGAATCACTTGAAGGCACTGTACTGGGCTCTATATGCAGACTGGTACTTGTCGTTGAGACCAAATGATTCAAGATGTGCCGGGAGTCAAAGTTTCACCGCCTTCTTAATGACCTTAGACAGGAAAGATAAATTGGAAACTGGTCTGTAATTCTTCAATATGTTCTTATCAAGTCCATTTTTTTCAGAAGAGGCTTCACCGGCGCTTTCTGGAATCTTGAAGATTCAGAACCAGTAACTAGACTTGGGCTAGGATATCTAGGTGGTCCAGAACTACGGTGGTTGGAACTGGATCTAATGTGAAGTAGGTTGGTTTGGAGTGTCTGAGTTTAACAATATCTGATTCCAACAGTGGTTGAAGGGTATCTAAAGATGCTTCCGTTGAAGGGTCAGCACTATTCTCTGCAACTAAGAGTTGATCAACAGAGTCGATTTTGTCCACAAAGAAACAGCTGAAGTCAGCTGCAAGGGTGCCATTGTTTGTTGAGTCCGGTAAAACTTTGTTGTGTTCCTTTCCCATAAGTGAGAACATAAAGTTATAAAGTGCACTTGGAGAAGTTGCTTCGATAAATTTGGGTCTTACAATATTTACTTAGTCTTAGTAGGCTTTACAGTAAAAGGAGAGCGTGTATTCATCTTCAATCAGATTAAGATTAGGTAATTTACAAAAAGGAAAAATCTTTAAACATTGTTGTATTTAACAGTCTCTAAACTAAGTTTAAATTTACGACGAAACTTAGAATCTCGGGAAAAAAATGCATCACGTCATTATATGTAACAATGTTTAAGGAGAATCTGCTGATCAATTTTCCTGACATTATATTGCAAGTAAGTTTTTTGGGGAAAAATAATGTTTAAATTACATCGATAAATATATGGAATATGTATCTTTCCCATTTTCAAATGAATGAATTGAAACTATAGAAATTTAATCAAATCACCATGGCCGTGTGTTCGTGTTAACATCGTTACATTTTCGAATGTGAGAGAGGGAGCGTGCTGACAGGATGTGTGTGATAAAGGATGTCACATAACAGTCAGACGGGGCCGAACGTTTAACAAGATGACAATGCTTTGATGTCATGAGAACGGTGACACAAGTTATGATGTAACTAATAGTAAATAAGTAGTTCAGTGCTTGCTATGTGTCAAACATGAGCTCAGTATGTATTGGTCAAAGCAAACAGCCAATGATATTTCCAGAAAAAGAAAAAGTGCAGAAAATCCATAGAAGTTAGAAACAGATATGTACATAATGATTAATGACAACAGATTACCATGGAGTGAAAAAGTAACCTAACACTGTATGTTTTTTAGTATTTCTCTTTCTTAAAATTGTTAAGTTATTTTCATTATGTATATTATTATCCAGTACTTGATGAGAGTTAAACAATTCCCATAGTTATACATCGTAAGTTCCACTTTCTAGAATCAAAATACTTTGAGATAGTATCATACATAATGCATTCATTTCATTTCAAATGTTAAATAATGGAACAGATAAACGTGAAACATAGAAATGAGATATGTTGGTGCTAGCAAGACGATCCCGAATGTACATCCGCTAGTTATTCAATACAAATCTTCGTTACCACTAGTCTTAACTTGTTTAAAGCGAGATCTGATTGCTAGAATCATAGTCTGACATAGCGGAAAATGGTCAGTGACAGACAAGCACATGATGTAACGCTATAGAATTGACACCTCAAAATGAAACCCCAAAAAAAGACAATGGCGGTAGATTTACGCTGGAATCCACTCGGCATTATCGGAGATTAAACAATAAAAAGACATGTGTACAACAACCAAAGTTAATTCACGACTGAACAGAATAAGCCAACATTGTTTCTACGTGACGGCTATACGAATGTATAATGAATCATTTCCGCGAAACCTACCCCACTGAGGTTAGAATATCTTTAATATAGTTTACCACTAACACTGCATATTACTTGAACACCTAAAAACCTCTACAAAAGTTTGGATTGGCTTTTGAAATGAGCATTGTTTGTTTTACTTTTCCGAAATCAATAAGAACGGTAGTTTTTAACCCCCGGGTGAAACCCAAGGGGGTTTATATCCTGGCACAGCCCGTCTGTCCGTCCGTCCGTCCCGAAAAGGGTACTTTTGTTCTGAAATCAACTCCCCCCACAGTTTTAGACCGATCTTTCTGATCTTAACTTAACACATGCTTTGGATATACATCGGAGATACGCCTGTGATTTTTTGGGACCGATTTGATTAATATTTTTAGAATTATGGCCCTTTACTTATAGAGCGCTCAGCTTTCCAACTTCAGACTGACAGTATCTGTGTTCTTAAATCAACTCCTCCCACAGTTTTCTTTTATCAATATTTCTGAAACTTTACCCATGCATTCGATATACATCGGTGATACGCATGTGCTTTTTGGAACCGATTATATTAATATTTTCAGAGTAATGGACTTGACTTAGAGCGCTCATCTTTCCAATTTCACACTGGCAGTAACTTTTAATTCGTCAGCATTTGAACATGTTATGTTTCAAATGTCACACACTGAAGTTATAATCTTTGACCATGTGACCATTTTGTGAGAAACTTAACCATGGCCATAATTTGTTATTGATTGGTGATAGGCCTTCGATACTCGACATGCTGATACATTTTAATAGGTCGTGAAATTACCCTTACAATTCAAATGCTGATTTGGAGGATAAGGAACCCGGGGGTTCTTGTGCTCTCAGCGTACCCTTGTTACCTCTGTTAGACAAACACATCATAATTGTTTTTTCTAAGAACGTATTTCTAAGTATACAAGTGTATCTCTATTTTTTCAGGCAAAATCTCACCGCTCTTGTTTAGTAGGGGTTCCTTGAAAGCGGATAACAGAACCAACACTGAGGTTTACTTCCACTGGGACTGTCAAAGGTGTTTCCTGAAATTGGCAGAGAAAAAATTAAACAACCACTGTGTGTTATTACTTTCAAATCAAGGATATAATGGGCACTTTTGTACGTTAAAACCCAAAGTAAGTGATGATCACAACTATAGGTTGTTCAAAAATTTTTGTTATTCATCTATGTGTCACGTCTCGGATCTTTACAGTTTATTAAAAATACATCTTCACAAATCGATAACTGTAAATGCTTGAATAATCGACTGCCTTGCATAATGGCCAGGTCTAAACCTTCTTTGAATTTAATAATCGCCTGCCTTGAAAAATCGGCGGGTGGAATTTAGCAAATGTAAATAAACTAATGGCTATCTCCTTTCTAAAAAATAATTCCAGCATAAGCATACCTATCTATGATATGGACTAGGTTTACAATATTACTAATTTAAAACATACTTTAATGATGTTTTTGTTATGATGTTTAAAAATTTAACACATATCATATGGATTCGAAAATAATCGACTACCTTGAACAATCGCTGCGTAAAATCGATGTTCGAAATTAATAATTGGTGAGCAATTATTCAAGGATTTATGGTACATACAATTCTTATTAGCAAAGTATCAATCGTACAGGTACAATAAGCTCTAGCTCATTATGTTAACACAAGTTACAAATGATTGCAGTGCTACGATCAACTTAAGTATTGTGAGGTATGGCACCCTGGACTATTCAGCTTTTCAACTTGAGAAAAAGTCCTAGAGGCTTATTTTTGTTTTACCCATGTAGCCCTTATTACAAACATAAGCTTCACCAAATGCAAACTCTTGATCCCAATGGCCATGGTAGCTAATGTTTTCAGCAATTAAGACTCTAGTTCTTCAGAAGAAATCCACAATACATTTAAAGGTTTCAGAGTGGCAAGTATTAGGGATCACTTGGTCGGTCCTTAAATCTACTCTTTACTAAATCTTATTGTACAACAGTTTGTCTCAACAGTTTAGCTTATAGTGGACAATTTATGGACAAACATCGACGGATGGAAATGACGATTAGCAAACAGAGGTTTTACACTGCTTTTTTTTGGACCCATGAATCAACTAATGCGACATTTCATTCAAACTATATGTGTCATTAATTGCGTCATCAATTACGATATCTAGATAATATATAGATAGATAATAATACTAACTATTTATAATTATCTCTACTTCTTTTATCGTAGAGTGCAGAATCCTTTTCTACGATATTGTTTTTAGCACCCATAATGAAATACAGAAATATTGATGCAATTAATGGTATTGATGAGTAAACCCCATATGAAATGGTATGCAAGTCAATTTTTAGAACTGAAGAATTTGATGTTAAGTTGAAAAATGCACTGGAGTGTTTAGTCCCCAAAGGCACTCATAAGTTATAAGGAAATCAAAAAGATGGCGCCAACCTACTTTTCCTCAGGTATCTGCAGAGTGAATATTCATCATACTCGTTTACGATATCATGCAAGCGAGCTGAATTATGATTTATTTAATATTGGCATCAAGTCAGATTCAACATGTGAACGTGGTTATTTATGTGAAAATGTGTTTTACTTTCTTATTACATGTATGTTGTTATAATTCTATCATATTGTAAATACATGGGAGAAGGTTACCTAATTTGGATAACTTGTTCCTTATCCCTTTCTTCATTGAATTTGTTACATTCATCAAATCAAGGCAAGACCCTAACACACGTGGTAAAATATAACGTCATCAATGGAATTGCCTTGAGTTTTCAAATGTGTCAAAAATAGATGCAGGTCCTATTTAAATTGCGTCCCTATTCGCACGTAATGTGTACGCCATATGATAAAACAACTGCATGCATTTTTTTCTGGCAAACGCATGACGCAACTCAAGGAAAATCGGATGTAGTGTGGTACCAAAAAAAAAACATAGAATACCAGCTCAGATAATCGAGATATCAACCTGAAAATTACATAACTTGGTATCACTTGGTATGGTTCATCATATACAATCAACCACAAAAGAAGCATCAACATATAAAATACAAAGGCAATTCAATCCAAGTGAAAATTCGATTGAAATAGAGATAAATCAGGATTCAGAGGCCAACTAAACTATATTTGAAATTTCATAATCTGTTAATTTTTCTGAGAAATATGCGTTTTAAGAATTTTGGAAATCATTGTTTTCAAATCGTGTTAACTAGACGAGATAGGAGAGTCCGAAAGTACTTTTTGGCTGTTTTATGACGTCCTGAGTGTGTATATATTATCGACATATTTATACATATGATATATACAAAAATATCATCGTATTAAAAAATATTGATCCAATCAAAACCATCTACACTTTCCATTATGATGCTACGTAACATATACCTTATTATTGGAATTCTGTAGAAATTGGTGATTGAGGCTATTATGGGACAATGTAACGACAACAGATTACGGTCCATCACATCAGTCCATCTGGCCATTTGGGCAAATAAAGATTAGCATGCAATACCAAATGTTTTATAGTTTTAGATCATTGGGTTGACATTGTACACACGGCCGTCGAGTATTTCTCTCTACTTCGGGTTGAAAATGTCAACCAAAACATTAAAGTTATGTTTCATCCTTTTTTCATAATGACTAGTTAATATTGGTTTATTTACCATTTCAGTTGCCACACAAAGTCCTTCAAGTCCTGCCCAAGTACCGTTGTTGAGACAAGTGCCCGTCTGTGTGCTTGGTTTGTAGAACATATCACAGACAAAGTCCGTCAAAGATTCCTTCATCTTACCTTCATCATTGAGAACTTTGCCGTTTGGAATCTTCGATGGGAGATCACACATGGCTTAAAGGAATTCAAATGATGAGTTACACGCCAGAAAAATGTGAAAAATACGTTTATTGATGTATCTATTATCAACCTGAAAGTCACAATACATCACAAAGCAATTAATGCCCCTATTTCACTACGAGCCGAATTGCCATGAATCATCACAAAAGGGAAATGTTTCACATTAGTGAACATTCGTAGACAATTCGTAATTAATTCTTGGAATTCGTAAATTATTCGTAGTTGATTCTGCAACATTCCTCCAATTCGTGGCATTCGTGAATTTTTTTTGATTTGATCAAATATTTTCACGAATCAACTACGAATTTTTCATTCGTAGTTGCTTCGTAAACTCTTCTAAACTTGTATCTGTTTCGTAGTGTTTCAGCATGAACATCTACGAATGTTCGTACAAGTGAAATTGCAGTTGCCGAATGTTTACGAATTTATACACTCACTTTTTCGTGGCTATTCGTGCTAATTCGGCTCGTAGTGAAATAGGTGCATAACAAGACAAGCTTGGCAAAACACACGACACGACTGGACCAAATCAATGTCATCCCCAACTCAAGTACAATTTATGAAATGAGTGTATCACTTATCACTTACTATCTATGAGTTTAGTAAGAATGGGTCCACAAAGGACCTACTATATTATATTTATGTCGATTATGTAGTAGGTCCTGTGTGGAACCATTCTTATTAAACTGATACATAGTAATATATGGTGCATATTGTATATCCGCATTGAGATAACCTATCATTTACATACCGCACAAGAAACGTACATGTTCATATGAACTCATAAAATGTCCAGGTGTAAAAGTGACAGGTTTTCTTCAAAAGTGACGAGGGCGGTAAGACTTTCTATTTAATAAAAAGATGTCATGCTCACAAACAGACCTGATGCATCATGCCTATGGAACATTTTTTTTTTTTTTTAAATTACCTTACCAAAAAAGAATGGAAAACAGGGAGAAACAAGTCAATAAGCAATAGAAATAAGGTGATATTTTTATTTGTGTTGGCGGTAATAAGCAAATATTATCATTTTGTTTGAATAGCTAATTGACTTTTCTTAACCCCAATTTCCGATTCTTTTGGTAACATAATGAAGCTTTGAAACAAAACCAGTAAAAACAGTACTGTCACTTTTAACCTTAGAAATAGTTTATGAGTTCACGTGTATATTTCTGATGCAATCTACAACAATTTTTCAATTGTTACTGAGTGTGGACATAGTGGAATCATATTTTCAAAACTTTTAATATTTCCATGTGTACTTTACAATTATTGGTCATGTGGATAGGATTATTCAACCAGACGCCTACACGGATAAACTGATTATTATGAATTATGTTTGAATTGACTCAGACTCAGACTCTTTATTTCGTAAATGATGGCCTGTGAGGCCTATAGTACATTTGCATAAATACAGACTGATCATTGATTTGTTACGAGAGCGCGAGATGTTCACATCGCATATTAAACATTTTTGATATATAAAGTGCTAAATTATGTATGATAGTAGGATTTTGACTGGACAGCAATTGAATAAACTTTTGGTTTGATGGATACTTGTGAAAATACATTGGTATATATTTATTTCGTAAGGTAATGTATAATGGGCAAACTAATAGAGTATGGTATTCATCTTCAAGGTCATCCCCACAACACGGGCACATAGAGTCTGTAATAACTGTCGAAATGGAGCGTCTTTAAGATACAATCTTTAGTTCAGAAGCTGAGCAGCGAAATTTAGAAAGAGTTCGACGCAATTTAATTGATTTAATTTCCGTTAAGTATGGCTCGTATCGAAGGATGGTCTTAAAGGTGCAATAAACTTGTAAAGTGGAAGATTCACTCACACGGGCAAACCAATCTTGCATGCATACGTCTTTCGTTCTTAATTTAAATATTCTAATAAATTGTTTTACATCGCCGACGTCCTGGGCTTGCCAAACATATGCAAAGCCATACGAAAATAATATGGATCTAACACAAGATGCCAAATTATAGTAACCATGAGAATCAAAAGTTTTAAGCATATAGTAACAATGTTTTGTTAAACGATTTTCTGGCATTCTTAGCCAGAATTTTATTACACGAAAATAAATGTTAACAAGAAGAGGCATGCGCCCACATTCACCTAATACTGCGACATTGGAGGATCTATAACCTAATCTCAAAACATATTTACAAAATTGTGTATGAACTCGTTCAATTTGTTTATATACTAAAAACACCCCATAGTTCTGACCCATATAGAAGGATTGGCTGTATTTTAAAATCAAATATCTTAAAATAAGTGTTAAATGGAAGATCCTGGAATCGATTAAACAATTTCCGAACGGGCCCTATAGCTTATTCTGCTTGTTTTGCCAAAGTGCTACATGCATTTGAAAAGTTATTTCTGCAAGAAAAGACTACCCCTAGGTATTTGAAATGGGAAACTACTTCTATGGGTGTGCCGTTTAATGACCATTTTTCATGTTTTGATAATTTGCCACCATTTTTAAAAACAACTATTTTACTCTTATCTATATTTACCGTTAATCCCCATTGTATACAATAACGAGAGAGAATATCAATCTTACGTTGTAAGTTAACTACAGTGTCTGCGAATAATGTAACATCATCAGCAAATAACAGAAGACATATTTCCTCGATATCACAGTCAATAAATATTCCGTGGGTATCTTCCGCCAGCATCGTATGAACTAACTCGTCAATGTACATAAGAAACAAAATAGGCGATAACAAACATCCTTGTCTCACGCCTGCATTTGAGGAAAACATGTCTGTAAAATTATGGTGGCCACTCCGAACTGCTGCTTTAACATTTAAGTAAATATTGTCGATAACAGAGAATATTTTACCATGGATTTGCTTCTTGAGTAATATGTACATCAATTTAGACCTGTCTACTAAATCAAACGCCTTTTTAAAGTCCACGAACTTTCCTCCTTTTCTTCTTAGATATTTATGCGCTATACTGTATAAAATGAATTGATTGTCAGTAGTTGAGTAATTTTCGCGGAAGCCAGACTGTGATTCAGATATAAGGTGTTGGAGTTCCAACCACAGTTTCAGCCTCGAATCAATAACTGCAGTAAAAAGTTTACCCATAATGTCCAAGAGACTAATTCCTCGATAGTTTCCTGGGTCCGCTGTGTCGCCCTTCTTGTGGATTGGAACTATGAGGCTAGTTTTCCAAGAATCAAGATATATACCAGTATCTAGTATCGAGTTGAATAATAACACAAGATATGGTATTAGTTCGTGTGTTGTAGTCTTGATGGCTTCCGGTGGTATTCCATCAAGACCAGGAGATTTATTTGATTTTAGCTGTTTAATTACTTTATTTATTTCCTCTTGTGTTATAACCCCTCCAAGAATATCATCACAGTCACCACATTTCTCACAAGTAAACGTGTTATGGTCCGACAGAAAAGCTTTTACATCCTTATCGAATTCCGGTGATGTACCGATTTCCGAATTCAGGAGAGCTTTAAAATAATAGAACCAATCGTCTGGTGGTATATTGTTCGTTTTGGATTTCCCACCACTGTGTTTTTTCACTAATTTCCAAAAACTTTTACAATCCCTATCCCTAGCTGCTGTAGTTATGTCATCCATAATCTTCTGTCCATATGCTTTCTTCTTTTTATAACATAATTCTTTAAATAACTTCTTATTGGTAATATATTGTCTGTGATATATATTTCTATTTGTCTTTTTGAACAAATTTATATATTTATACTTTTGTTTTTTCCTAAAACTACAGTCCTTATCAAACCATGGGGGTTGTGTGTTCACTTTGAAAGTCGAATTGTTGGTTGAAACAACTTCGAAGGATGATTGGAAAAGTTCTTGTAGATATCTAACACTGTCGTTTATGTTTGAGTTTAACAATTCTTTAAACTCATCAAGTTTGTCTCTCAGTAGGTTTTTAATGGTTGAGGTAAATGAATCCTTGTTGCTTAAACGATACCTAGTTAAGGTGTGTATTCCCGTCTGCGACGCACGTGATCCACCGTGTGAGTGAGACGGCATGTCAATTTCAGATTGAAGTAGGTCACGATAGGCAAGTGATCTGACAACGATTCGGCTGAAACCTCAAAATCAGTCACTTTATGGAAGATATCGGAGGACACTATACAATAATCTGCAACACTTTTTCCGTTTGCGCCTATAAATGTGAACTCGCCAAGTTGATCACTTGGAAAGCGACCATTAGTAAAATGGATATTAAAGTTACAACAAAGGCTAATCAATTGATGACCAAAGTTATTAAGTGTCCCATCTTTAGACATCCGCTTACAATTGAATGAATCGCTGATATATGCAGAATCGTCGATTGGTATATAGTTATGGTTATCCTCTAGAATAAAGTCCTGAACAGTACTGGTCCTGGCGTTAAAGTCCCCTTGAAGTACTATGTTGTAGTCTGGATACAGTGAAGTTAGTTTTAGTAGATGCTCTTCCAATTGCTCTAATCCACTGTTGATATTATTGGTGTTTGGTGATATATATATGAAGCCTAAAATCGTTTGTGACTTTTGGTTTGGGAAATCATACACTAAGAAAAACACACAGTCCTCCCATTCAGGATATACCCTTTGGAAGTGATGGATTATGTTTGACCTGATGTTCACTAATATGCCACCACTGTGTCTTCCTCTAACCTGAGACTTCTTTCTTACACACTGATAAGACGAGTAGTTTTCAAATAGGTTTTGGAAATCGTGTTCATTTTTCGCCCAAGTTTCTATGAAGGCACAGACGTGTGATTTTGATACAAACAAATTAACATCATTAAAAGCATTAGATAATTTTGAATAAAGTCCATTTATATTCCAGCAAGAAATAATTGGGTCTGTGAAATTGTCATAACATATTCTCGGTTGTTGTTCATGTTCCTGTTTGTCGAGGCCTCGGCCGCACTCCTAGGTGTTGTTGTGTATGTCGTCTGCTTCAGCATGTCGTCTGCTAGAGCTGCTGGTGTTGTTCTGGTCTCTATGCTGAGTAGGGCTGTCGTAATTCTTACGTGTTCCAACTCTGATAAGCTTCTCCTTGCCCCAGTCGTAAGTGTAGATCTTGTCTGCAAATATCAGCTTATCAAACGAGATGTAGCTTTGCTCCCCATTTTCTTTAAACTCAGTCTGGAACTCTCGCAACTTTGCTCTTTTTTCTCTCACTGCTTTTGTATAATCTTCTGTAAATCTGTATTTTCTGTTTGTTTTCAACTTATCTCTTGAAATGGACTTAATTGTTTCTTTATCTTTGAACGATGAAAATTGCATGATTATTGGTCTGGGGGAGGTTTTTGTGTTTAGTCTATGTACTCTTTCAAAGTTGATTGATTCTGGATGTTCAATATCAAGTTCGGCCTTTATGAAATCTCTTACTTTCTGTTCACTGGCTTCCCATGTTTCAGCCCCATTTTCTTCCAAACCAAAGAGAATCAAGTTCTTCCTTCTCATTTGACTCTCATTTCTATCAATTTTGACGTTCAGATATTCTATTTCTTTGCGCATTTTCTCATTTTCATTCCAAAGAATTTCTTGATCGTTTCTTAATTCATTTACTGTTGATGTGAGTGATTTTATGTCATCTCTCATTTCCGCCATAACACTTTGGTTTACAGTCACTTTACGCTGAATATCTTTCAATATAGAGTGTATGTCCACTTCTGGGTTACCTGCATATTCATCTTCTTCTGTCTGAACTTGCACTAGTCCTGTATGGTTTCGGGTTGAGAGTCGAGTCTGTCGTCCACGGCCGCTATCACTTGTCCCAGCTCGTCCTCTACCGGGTGGTCCCGGGTTGGGCTCCACGGACCCGCTCACTAACAGCAGAACACAGACGACGAGTGCTGTTTGCAGTTGGCATCTTATCAAACCGCCGCAGATACATATAGTCTTTAAAGTCTTTTTATGTGACTTACTGCGGATACAAAAAGTACCAATTTTAGCTCGCCACTGCTCATTTGAGATGCCCATGTTCAATTTTCATCACAGCTCACTTCAAAACAACCGCCTGTCCACCATTGTAGGTGGCGCTGTTTGAATTGTATACTATATTAACACACTAAGAAATAAACAAAAAGGATCGGCTTAGGCTTACTTCCGAGAGTATGTGAATGTTCGGACTTCAACAAGCAATAGAAAACCTTATAAGGCATGTCACTAGCATGAATATCATTAAACTAAAATCACATAAATTCACCAATATCAATCTGGATTTACAACAGGCGATTTCACCGTTTATCAGTTTACCTATTTATATAATTTCATAAACAAAGAAATAGTCATGATGAAGGTAAAGAAATAAAAGCGGTATTTTGTGATATCAGTAAAGCCTTCGACAGAGTATAACTTAAATGTCTCTTATGTAAACTATAGAGATACGGTGGGAATGGTTCGCTCCTCGATTGGTTTAAAAATTACCTTGCAGATGGCAAACAGTATAAGTTATAAATGGTTCTAAATCAGAGAAGAAATTTGTATTGGCTGGAGGCTCCCGGGGATCCGTATTAGGACCCCTCCTGTTTTCAGTATTCATCAATGATATTGTTAATGATATAGAACGTAACATAAGATTAATTGCTGATGATACTTCACTTTATGTTAAAATAGACAACCCAAACGACGCTTACAATATGCTGAATAATGATAATGATCTGAAGAATTTCTGCTTGGGCTGATAAATGGAAAGTTAAATTTATTCCTGCAAAAACTGAAACTATCTTGTTTACAAAGAAACGAATTGAAACCTCACTACCAAATTTAACCATGAATGGCCAACTCATCTCAGATGTAGAATATCATAAACATCTTGGTTTAACTTTTCAAAAAGATGGGCAGTGGCACTCTCATATTGAACAGATTGTTAATAGGGTTAGTCCGATGATCAACTGTCTACGGAGTCTTGAATACTGATTAACGGGTAAAAGTCTAAAGACTTTATATAGTTCCTACATTATTCCAATGTTTTACTATTGCGATCAAATATGGAATAATTGTTACAAATCACAAGAGTAACTCCTTGAAAAGTTGCATTTAGACGCACTAAGAACAATCTGCGGAGCTGTAAAGGGTACAACTCACAACAAGTTGAAACCGGCTTCTCTTCACTAGCCATTAGACGAGATAAACATAAAATGTGTTTGTTCTAAAAAATTAAAGCGAATATGACGCCTGATTACCAGTCCGAGCCCTTTCCTCCAACGATAAATAGTCAATTATGTTATGAATTAAGAAATGCCGAATGCTGAATACAAGACAATATCAAATTATATTAATGCACAAATAATCCAGTCTGTTCATTAGTTTATTTCTCTTAGTAAATGATTCTCATGAATATCTCTAAAAATGATGTTGTGTTTTTCCACGTCAATGTATATAATGATGGTATTGATGAAGTAATTATCCTGTTTTATTGTTCTTCTGGGGAGAGACGTTTATACAGGGGAAATCCTGTTTGTTGACGACCCTGTACCTGTGTACATGAATAAATATTATGTAAACCACATTAATTCACTTAACAAATTAAAATAGTTGTAAGAGTTACATAAACAAGCCAGGTATGATACAAAAGCATAATTGACATGTTTCTCAGCAAATAACATCTCACCATCAGCTGTAACTGTTACATAAACAAACAAAGCCAGGAATGATACAAAAGCAGGAAATCAAAACGGTAGTCAGTACAGCTGTATTCCTGATGCTAAAATATTTAACACTTCTATTTCATCTTTACATAACCAAATTTGTGACTTATGTTCATAAACTTGTTGACGAATATGAAGAACTACTTTGAGTTTGGGCATTACTCCTCAAAACAAAGTGTGCCCTTTAATACAATAAACAAAACATTTTCAGAATGGTACCACACCCCTACTCCTTCATGTCCAAACATCTCTGATCAGTCATGATTAATTTAGCACTTTTCACAATATAATGAGAGCTAGCATCAGTTTGACTTTTCAATATTATACAATCAAAGACTGGTGATGAAGTCAATACCTGTTTTTATTGACCTTCGAAAACAGTATTGTTTTCTTGTGTACATAAAATAGGTATTGACCGAATTCACCGGTCCATTATTGTTTTACTATCCTGATGTAGTATTCGGTTGAGTTCGTCGTCCGTACATATGTACGAATGGAATAATTCAAGTAGTGTTTACTGGATACTTTTCATATTTTGCATGTAGGTTCATCATAGGGAGGGTAATTTCCTACAGACATTTGTGACCTTGACCTCATCTCAAGGTCACAACAAGACTTTGCCATTTTCCCCATGTTAGCGGGATATCTTAAGAACCGTTCACTGGATTCTCTTCATATCTTACACAAAGCTTCTCTTAGAAAAGGCAAAGGGCTGATTAGACTTCATTTTCAAGATCACAGCGGAACTTTGAATTATTTTGTGTGAATATTTTAGCCTTAGGTGAATATAGAAATATGACGACAATTTCATGTGTCCGTTTTACTTTTGCTCATATATTGCCATCGACATATCATAAGAATTAGTTTGTGTAAGTCAGAGATATACCCGAATACCTTGAATGAATGAAAATATTTAGGGTATCATTTGATCCACGAGGAAAAGAATGGGTACATCTGTCTTTTACCCAGCTTACAGTTGAGTGTAAACGGATACTATTTCATAATATTTCTAAACAAAAACAGCTGTAAACAAGCTTGAGTATGAAACGCACAAACCAAACACGTCCTCATCTGTGACTACTCCCTGGTACACTCATCTCGTGCTGCGTTGTATGGTTACCCATGTTCGGGGCTCGAAATCTTATTGATATGGCCCAATGGCTGTATTATCAACACACACGCACGTGCATCTCGTTGAAATGTACAGTTAACGCAATAACTAATGTCAATATGGCCAAAGTTTAGGGAAAATGAAGCAAGTTTCAGTATGTTAAAGGGCACTTTTTTTGCAAATTTAATTTTTTTAAATTTCCCATTCATAATGATAGATTATGTATTTTATATTTACTTGAGAGGGTAAAACATCTTATTACTCAAACCAATTATCCAAAGTTGTAATAACGGTGTTGCGTATACAGCAAAAAATGCATGGTGGCCATTTTATTGTGAACACATTTTATTATTTAGAATGACAAAAACGATTCCCTTGGCTTTACGGAACCATGTATACTCATTTTTTAAAACTTTTTTCTCCGAAGAGAGAAGGGTGTTTTACTATTGGTGACTTTATTTTCATTTCATTTCATCGACTTATTTCAGCGAAAAAACGTGCTACTGCTCCTTTAAAGGTACATCCATTGTGTTTAATAAAATTTTATTCGGCTTTAATACGTTCCAACACACCAAAGGTGATGTTTACAATACAAACAAATGCACTTAGCTTGTATATTCATCCCCAATCGCCAAACATATCATAACTACTAGTTTCCAATTAAAATCGAGTTACATCATTATGCATGTGCAGAAACCGACAGTGTACGTCCTATTTACATGCACAGTTGTTATATGACCAATTAAACATTATAAACCCAAATTTGTTATTTTGGGTGGTTTAAATAAGAGTCCAAAATTACGTTTGACTCATTGGCGCACGCCACACGCAGTGCATTGTCCGGTTTTCGATCAGAAATCGATACTTTTACCTTCATATCGTCAATATACTTAGTCAAGTATCATCAAAATGGTAGTTTTCGGTAACAGTTGGTACTTCTCGATAAAGTAAGACCATTTATAACGTTTGGCATATTTGACCCCAACAACACAATGGATGTACCTTTAAGACATTTTGCACCCAAGATTAAATAACGTTCATATATAAAAAGACATACAGAAATTTATGATTGCATCACGCATTATAAGAACACGAAAAGATGTACATCTCGTCCGGCCAGAAGGCAACAGGACACAGGTACGGTTCTATCCTAGGTTTCAAATGAAACCTTTGTTAAAGTCTTATGTGTTCATATATAACCTGACATTTTAAAAAGTATCACCACTTAAAGTTAGAAATCTAAAACATTTACTCCCTTGAT
Organism: Gibbula magus; assembly: GCA_936450465.1. Taxonomy (NCBI): domain Eukaryota; kingdom Metazoa; phylum Mollusca; class Gastropoda; order Trochida; family Trochidae; genus Gibbula; species Gibbula magus. The sequence continues at coordinate 48,453,414 of OW388297.1, forward strand.
TTCTCAGTTGTTAAAAAGTGTAAGTATATAAGAAAAGTGTAGGTTTATCAGAAAAACTGTTGGTATATCAGAAAAAAGTGTAAGTGTATTGGCTTATACATCTATACTTGTAACAAAAGAAACCACAGCAACGAGACCGGAAGTAGGGGAAAATGCCATTATGATGCTTTCTGAACCTCATAACTTCTGCTGCACATAGACCATATTCTGGTAAAATCCCCTGGCGATGAAAGAGTGAAGGGGAGAGCATGCTTTATCTGTTTATTTATTTGATATTATTCCATTTTAAAGTACATTTCCATATATGTCAAAATACACTGTGCACATGATTGTACATGGAATGCCATTTATTGGGTTATATAGGATTTCTGAAAAGCACATGGAGACACGACCAGAATGAGTGCATGGAAGCTTGCATGTTTACAATTTGAGAAAGCAATATACTTTTTTATTTCGTAATATTTATAATTTCTTGTTTTAATAATTTAACATTTGGTTGACCTCCCTTAATTTTGGTTTTGTAGAGGATTGATTATGTACTGAGAATAATTGCGTTTATATAGAGGATTATTATAACTACCTTTAAATTCAAACAATATATTCTCTTCAGTGAGATTAATATTTCCTTCTGTGTAATGTGCAAGTCATTCTGCAAGTTTTCTCCATGTGATTTCTGCATATTGACATGAATAGAACACAAGTGAAGGGGTTTCAACTGAAACGTTACTGTACAGACTGTAAATTCTACATACCACATCTTAAACAGTAACATATTGGTACTTCATTTTATGAATAATCTTAGATTGAAAACATGTTAGTTCACTACTCTTTTTTACATCATGATTGATATTTTTTACACTGTTTCTGTATATTCTTTTTGCAAATATTCTTCCCATGTAAACAACTGACTATAAGATAAATACTTGCGTTTGTAAAATTTCTGCCAACAGATGAAATCATCGCTGATATTCGGTAAATGCTTCACATTTTCATTGATTATGCCATCGTATGTCCCTTTGAGTCAGTTCTTAGCAAGTGCTCGATATCCTGCTATTGTATTCGTAGGCGTGAACTTGTATTGATAACAAATCTAATATATATATATATATATAAATGAATCAAATAGAACAGTCTTCTATTGTGAATCAAATGTATTTTAGACTGCATTAAACTGTATAATCCAATTTCCTGAAAATTAAAAAATGATAATGTTTCATCTTCACATCGTTGAATACCAACTGTTATTATATTCCTCCACGTGTCCACTCGTGCATGCTGGCGTGTGTCTGTCCGTTCGAAATCGTTTTTGGAGCATATCTCAAAAGCTTTATGACTTGGAAACTTCAAATTTAGAATGGAAGTAATCTATATGGCGCTGTTATGCCTTTTAGGGGTCTTACTATCATGTTCTTATTGTTCTTCTGGTCAAATAGAAGACGAATTTCACATATTGTTAGTTTGTGATGCTTTTTCTGTCTGTCAAAAGAAGTATTTAAAATGTATTTATGTCAATCCACAAACTATGTATAATCTCCTTAATTCTAAATATATTGATGTCTTAAACGGTCCGATTTTTACGTCCATCTGTCCATCCTTGCGTGCGTACGGACGCACCCACGGACGTCCTAGTGTTTATATAATTGTTTCCATCCTTTCCTCATTTGGATTCATTTCGATCCTATACTGAACGTGATTCATTTTAATTATATTTTCATTTGGATTCATGAGATGGGTAGATGGTAGGACGGGTTCTTTAGGTAGTTTTTAACGTTGACAGTTTTTCGGGCTTAGTGTTGTTTCCAGGGGATAAATAAATAACTATATGAATTAGAAACTTCAAAGTTGGATGTAACCAATATGGTATTGTTGTGCATTTTAAACTCGACGGTTCAAATAATTTTAGAAATATTTTAAAGTGAAAGTGAAAGTTGACTTGATCGACTAGATTATGTTTTCCAATTTATTAATATTTTATGACGGTGATAAAACTACAGGCTGGGGCATGTGAGCTGTGATCACTTTTGCTTTAAAACCGACCTTCACGAAAACTAATAAATTATAAAAGGTAACGTGCACGCAAATAGCTGGTCTAGACAATAATCATTAGTTATTAGCAGAGAAAAAGACCTTTTTCAATTTCTGTTCCAAGAAAAATGTCTCTTTTGCCAAACGAAGTAAGACCGCGGAATTGTCCAACTAGCATACTAAATGATAATGGACTGAAAATACACCCTTGAAGTACAGAACTAGATGAGAAACACACGCTTTTATAACTGAAATTGATGTACTGTTCGTATCGCCACGTAGTATCGTATCTAAAATAGTGTTTTTGCAAGACTATATTATTCATTGGTATACAATATACGCCATACATCTCTGAAGATAATCAATTTCTGAAAGATAATATCGACCCTAAGACTTTATCATATATTATCGAACACATTATCAACAGCTGAAATTTAGTGGGAAATTGCAAGATTAGAACTAATTACAACCCATAATCTGTGCCTGTTCCTTTAGATTTGGTACGTTTGGTTTCTGGACAAATGCTGAATATAACTTATAGATAAGGTAGTAAACTGTAATGAAATAATTATTTGCATGCAATTTAATGTACGAGTGAATGTATTTCTAATAAGAATCACAATCAGATTCTTTCACCCCGTACCTCCACAAAACGTGGAAGTGAAGAAAAATACCTAAAAATATGAAAACTAATATTACAGGATCCAACATATGCCCTTTACTGTTACTGGTCAATATTTTATATGCATTTTGCAAATATTCTTTTTTCATTTTGATATAGTACGTTATTCAGAGAGGTATACTCCTAACGAATAAAAATAAAGTACTCCCCATGTTTTATATTTATCTAAATTTAATATCACAATCTACTTTATTTCAAAGTTCAAAAGAACCCGTCGAGTCCTACCATCTACCATCTTATGAATCCAAATGTTTATATAATTAAAATAATCACATTCAGTTTAGGATCGAAATACAGACAAATGAGGATAGGATGGAAATGAATCCAAGAAAGGACGCACGTATTATCAGATGGACATCGGACGCCATGCCATGCCAAAAGCCGATCAGGTATTTCAGGAGCTAAACAATCGGACTATTTACGGTCAAATTTAAAAATTATTTGGACCTTGGAGTAGAGATCCCTATTAGTCACTATAGCACCATGTGGTTAACTTTTATGTCAAATTTGAAGTTTCCATTCCATATAGTTTTTGAGATATGCTCCTGAAAACGATATAAAATGCAAATTAATCATGGTGGGCATATAGAATGCAAACTGATCACGATGAGCATATAGAATGCAAATTAATCATGGTGGGCATATAGCATGCAAATAGATCATGATGAGCATATAAAATTAGGATGAATCATGATGGGTATGGGATTGAAATTTATCCTCATTGAAAAAGGATGCAAATGAGTCCTCATGAGTATAGGATTGAAACGGATCAAAATGAGTGTAGGGTGGAAGTCAATCTGAATTGAAAATGGATGGATATAAATCCTAACGAGTACAGGATGAAAATTAGTCAATTTTGATGAAAATGGATCATGATGAGTACAGGATATAGATGGAAAAGAATCCTTATTAATATATTGATTATAGGATGGAAGGAATCATATTGAGTTGAGGGTGGAAATGAACTCTAATGAGTATAGTATGGAAATGGATCCTATGAGGATAGAAGGGAAATAGCTCATGATGTGCATATACGATGGAAAAGAATCATAATGAGTACAGGATGGAAATTAATCCTAATTGAAAAAGGACCGAAACGAAGTCTCATGCGTACAGGATGGAAATGGAAACAGTTCAATAATTTGATAAAAGAAACTTACGATCACGTTTCCAGGTTCCTTCTTCCTCCAAACCTACTGTATGGTTGGTTAGTTGCTGTGAGTGCATCGCACATCTCTCGTCCTCATCTTTGTAGGAGAAAGACCAACACTGTGGATTCTGATGGCACAGAACTCCACAGCGTATTATGCTCATCACTTTATGTTCGACTACATCTGATTCAGAATATACAGTCGTCCCTTCATACACTAACTGTTGCTTTTCTTTCTTAAAGAACGAAATGAAACTTGAATTTGACATCTTCAGGAATATCAAGCAAAACAATACGAAATTTGGATATGGAAACATGTCTTCCTCCTCGTTGAGGTTTCCAAGATCTAAATGAAAGCTGTGTTCAAATGTCACTTGTTGGAGTAAAAAATGAATGGTGTATTTTTAAACATATGCATAATATATGTTTCCATTGTGTGAAAATGAAATCGAAGTTATGTTTGCTTCATCAAATAGAATATGAAACTTCAATTAACATATACGTCTGTCAATACATAACGAATTGCCAAACTATCTAACTAAACATAAACTCGTCAAAATAGACTTCCTGAATGATAGGTTGATTGTGCATATCCAAGCAAATATGACGGTACTAGGTCATTACTGGTTTGGTACTGGCCAAGTTATCGAAAGGATCCCTACAGGCTAGGGTATCCTAACTGTGATCTTAAGATCCAGATGGAGGGCAAAACGATTAACATTTAAAGGTATAATATATATTATTTTGGGTCATACATGCCGTAATAAACAAATTATAACCCCCATTGGCTAAATAGTTTGTAAACAAAATTTCAGTTATCATTGGCCTTTTCGTTAAAGTAAAGAATATGAAACCGGTTCTAGGTCACGGCCTGTGAGGCCCAATACACATCTATAATTTATAATCCCAATTAGCAAAGAAGTCTGGTTCTGGAGAAAAAGTCGAAGCAGCTTTACGGATGGATGGATGGATGCCGGATACCATGCTGTAAGCCCATTGTGCTTTCAGGCCTGATGACTTAGAAATGGAACTTACGTGTCACATCAGTTTGGAGAAACAGACAATAACCTAATGGGAGAATGCTGCAGTCAAATAGGTTTGCAACTATATTATGCATAGTTGAATACACATTCATCAATACTATTCATGATTGCTTGCAAAGCGTTTTTTTTTTATTAAAGAATATTTGTGATGAACACATACAACGTGTGTAAATGAAACTTTGATTCTCATTTTATTCATTACACATTTGTTACAAAATATTGAAATTGTTAGGCCAGTATACAAATAATTAAAATAAATATATAAAATATTTCAATATTATTTTGTTTACTTTTTTTTATCACGTCATTTCTTTTTCTCAGGGTACAGCATTTTTCATTTCATAGTTAACACTAATAAATGATACCATACATTTGACATGCAAATTCATGTACATGAATAGATTGTTGCAAGATGACCAGAATGAGACAAATGAATCGTATTTGAACTGTGAATAAGCGTTGGATTTATGTAATTGGTAATTTAATCTTAATTCGGTTTCAGACCGCTCATTGACGGTATTATGTTTGCCAATTTTCGATGGTGGATGTATTCTTTTGTTAACGTAATGTTCAACTTTAGAACATTATTTTTCCTTTATGCGAATCCCAGAATGACCGTATCTGCGTTTAGGTTTAGACAGATGTCCGTTACCTTTTCAATACATTCCGTTAGATTTTGCCACAATCTCTTAACACGTCTGCATTCATATAGTAGATGGATAATTGATTCTATTTCACCATTGCAATATGTACAAAGTGGTGTTTCTATTGGTTTGTATTTGTACAAGTCTTTATTTGTCGGAAGGATCCTATGGAGAACACGATATTGGGACCACCTATGCTTGAATCTACATGATGCTTTGAAAGGTATAGAATTCTATTTATTACTCAATGCCCCAACTCGTGAATGGCATCGGTATTTAACTCGCATTCGCTCGTTAAAATACCAAACCATTCACTCATTTCATAAACATGTTATCAAACGGGATATCGTTTAGCATTATTTATGTCTTCCATATATCTGGTGTAATGTCTGTTTTTAATTATTTTTCTCATTTAATTTGGTAATTTTGCTTTTGAATTCCGTTTTATTTGTTGAGTTGGGTATAAAATATGCTACATTCTTTTCTAGTTCTATATAGTATTTCCAAGTTAGGAGGGATATAGAGTACATTTTTCTGTTTGTTAATTGTTTGCAAACGCAGTTTGGAATAAGATTTAAGTGAGGATATTAATCCTGCGTATTTTAGAAAGTTTTTTTATTATTATTTATTTCTTTTTGTGGTACATGTACATAACAATTTACAAGTTACATTCTGAGTACAACATATTAGAATAACTCACGTGAATTCTAAGCAATCAAACCCTCCGTTTTGTGTTACAGTTTGTGAGGGTTTTCAGTCAAAGAAGGAACAAAGGTAAAGATAGAATAATGTTTTTAATTAGTCAAGTGACAAGTTGACCAAAATTTCATAAATTTGGAGTAGTTGCAAGTAGAATAAGCGTTATATTTCGATATCGTCGATATTGTATGTTTTCTTAATGTCATTTTTAATGTAGGTTAAGTTGGTTTCAAACCGTTTTGTTTTGTTTTGAAAATGGTGTACGTAATGGTTGTGATTATCGTGTTAAGTATTCTGTTCCTATATTCAGGATATTGAAGACGGATGTTTCTTTTTGATAGATTTATGTTTGCTTGTGTACTATAGTAGTTTGTTTTGACTCCGTACAATTGTACGAATTCATTATACGATAGAAATGTATTGTCATATTTTATGAAGTCGTTTACAAAACTTGATATTAAATTAAAGATAGTGATCATATATTACTGGTTTAGTTTCGATGGTTATGTTATCATTGGCCCAAATATATTGTCTACTAAGTTGGTCATGATTATATTGAGTTTTCTCTTGCAGCTCGGACCAGGCTTCAAATACGTCTTTCCAGAATGGGCTAATGAGTTTAGGAATATATTGCGTCCTATGATAAGTTGTTCCCATTTCAACGGGAGTTAACATACCAACCAACCTTTGATAGAGGGACCGAAATGAAAGAAATCAAAAATATATTTATCGATGAAAAAGCAATCTAATGTAAAATCCATAATGTCATTTACTATATAGCCTTGTACATTCTCCTATGTATCTCTGCCTTTCATAAAACCCTTTTGGTCTTTGCTTATTATAGTAAGTAGTATCTTCTTAATACGTGCTGATATCACGGCTGAAGCTAGTTTATACGAGATGTTTAGTAATAAGATAGGTCTAAAGGTTTTTTTCAGATTTTCTTTTGATTTTTCCTTATTTGGGATGCATGTTATAAGGCCTTGTTTTTGACTTACTGAGAGTTCGCCGAATCTATTCAGTGAATTTATTAGGTATGTGTTTACATCCTTCCAAAAGAATTTATAATAGATTTTAACTAAAATATAACCACATTCACCAATTAATTCATTCAAACTTCTGCTGATAAGTATTATTATATCGTACCATAGTCAAATGCGTCTGATTTCTTTTAAATATTGCATTAATCGAAACCAACTGAGGTGTTTATCTTGATATCGAGCAATATTTGCAGTGCAAAGAATACCGATGAGCAAAAGTTAAATTTCACGACAGTTCATTTACTGACGCAATACATAGCGATGAGTAATCAGTCAGTAAGTGTTACAAGTCAAAGGCGTATTTGAAAATCAGGTGTGTCGTTAGTAGAAATTGGGATTAAACTACTCTTGTGGAGCAGGATGGAAATATAACTGTTGTCAATATGGCTTGGGAGAAAGTAGTTTTGCCTCATCTAGTACAGTGAAAATCGAAGGCAAATTAGCCTGAAATGTATACATATATAGTATAAGTTCGAGGTATGGATTAAAAGCTCTGCAGTTCAATGTAAATCATTGTTATTTGTGTATAACAATAAGTTGACGGACATATTTGCAAAAGACAACACAAGGTTTTGTTAGTTATTTATTATTTACACAATACTGTGACAATCATTTCAAATACATCTATCAGATTTAAGACAGGTTTAAGCTCTTGGATATATATATAGCCAAAAGAAATCGAAATTTCAGTTATACATTTAAGCATTTGTAAAGAATAAATTTTCATTTCTTCCTAGAACACAATAGTTAAATCAATAGAGAAACGAGTTTCGGGTATACAAATGAAGAATGTCAATTTAAAACCGTATACATGCAATACTTTTCTGAAACTTCCATAGCAAAATTAATAATAATAGAGAAACATGTCTGAATTTCCTGTTATACCTTTACACAAGTAATGCAAATATGAAAAACGTTTAATTGAAACTTTATCATTAAATTAAAGCATTGACATTGAGTAGTTGGGGATAATGTCATGAATTAAATCGAAGAAATGTTGCATAAATCATTGCAAAGTTGGAGGGAATTCAAATGAAATATTAATGTTCAGTATGAGGGACCCCTTTCCCCCGATAGGGAATTTTGCTGGAGCCATGCAATTCAGGCCATCTAAAAAAGAGGTTAGGATCGGAAATCTGAAGGAAGTTACCTCTGTGGGAAGAGAATGGTCTTCTCTAGGAAATTGAGTTCTTGACTCTATGTTTAAAAAATCATTTTGATTATCAACTGTAGTGTAAACCAATTCAAGATCCATTATACTCTTAAGGGAATTTATAACTTATAAGTTGATCGTGTCCTACTCAGTTGGTCTATCTAATATATCACACGAAATTTATTTTGAACAAAACGGTAGTTAAAGGCGCTGTAGCACGTTTTTTCGCTGAAATAAGTCGATGAAATGTATTTGAAAAATAATGTAAACAATAGTAAAACACCCTTCTCTCTTCGGAAAATCAAGTTGCAAATGAGTGTACATGGTTCCGTAAAGCCATGGGAATATTTTTTGTCATTCGAATATAATAAAATGTGTTCACAATAAAATGGCCGCCATGCAATTTTGGCTTTATACGCAAAACCGTTATTACCACTACGGATCATTGGTTTGTGTAATAAGATGTTTTACCCTCTAAATTAAATATAAATGACATAAACAATCATTATAAATGAGAAATTTGAAAAAGTAAAATTTGCAAAAAACGTGCTACAGCGCCTTTAAGGTCAATTATCGAATATCCGAGCATGTTGTATACATATAACTTTAACAAACAAGATGCACGGTTAAGTATCAATTGCATATTACTGATGATAAAATAACAAACTACACCTATTGAAATATCAGAAATAATAACAGTTGTTTACACTGAGTTTGTCTATTAATAAACTTTTTGTAACGTCAAATGGGTATCCTTCTAAAATCTAAAATGTTGGGCGTCCATTTCTGCGAACAAACCAACAATAATATCAAAATGCTACCCTTCGTGCCGTTTATGATTAAATTATGAATTTGCATTATAATATAAGATGACAGATGTACAAACGACAGTATTTGATGGACCTAGATTTGAGAAAAATTCTTATAGCATTTCGGATCTTTGTCGCTTTAGATATACTATAAAGTTAGTAGGGGTTGCTGTTACAACTTGTAGTGTCATGTAGATGCTCCAGTTGACAAATCTATACAACTAGTTTGTTCTCACACTGCAACTCAATGTAACACTACAAGTTGTTACTTCAAATACAAATTTATATTTAAAAAAGTAAAAGTATTCATTTATACACATACCAGAGAGGCATTTCATTAATTAAAAAGATATGTTTCATGGACTAAATCTATGGGCTTCTGTATTGCAGTGAAATGGAGGAGTCGTATACTAAAGGGAGGTACTGGCACCATTATCATTTATCAGCATTCACCCCAACCCCTAATAAACATTTGCCTAACTTCCCTTTTCTTAGCTGTATTTTATTGCCTTTTCTGCGCTAGCATACCGGTGTGAACATTAGAGTTCAGGTACTAGGCTTGCACAGACAAGTTAATAAAATGCAGCAAGGCTCACATAAGCCAGTGATAGAGACTGTCGCGGTTTATGATCTGCGACTGAAGTAATGCAAGTCAGTGGCCCGTGCTCTACTCGAAGGCGTGGTTGGCTCTATAGCCCGGGTACCATCGGGAGCTCGACCCCATCATTCCTGTTGACAGGTTCGTGGTTGAATCCTGTGGAAAGAACATCAGTATTCTCAATACGGCATGTCGTAAAATGGATGTTCAACTGCAAATGAATAAGCCCTCGTGTGTAAGCAATCACAAAAGTAGTAGGTCTACGTATATGTAAGACTTATTTCTATTATATAATGTCGCGCAGTGTTACTGTAAACGATTATGTAAGTGTAAAGTGTGTAAAATTATTCCTTTAAAATAGATCTATAAAGTATGATAATCACGAAACAGGCTCAAAAGTTTCATGTTTAAAACTTAACATTCATACATAAGAGTCATTAACAGTAACATCATTATAAGTTAACTTAATTAAATAACCATTGAGAAGAGTGTTACCTTCACTTTACTATACTACCAGCAATTACGTATTAATACATCAGTTAAAGTAATAACTGGGGCTTGTATTGGCAAAATGTATTGGCTTTGACGTGGTATTTAATATTGAGTGATAAGATGACAACATTCTGAAATATAATTTCAAACGGACATGGGTTGTTGACCTCGTTACATCCTTTACTTTATTAAAGTATAAGGGCTGGATCGTCGAGTTATATGCTTTCTAATTGCCAGTTTTTCTACAATACTAGCCCCTGTGAAGTGAATGAATTGTTCAAAATATCTTATATAATATACAATAGTCATGATATAACCGACTCCATGTCGACATTTGTACAGTTCTAAAGTTTATTGAGCCAATTATTATTTTGTGAACCATTCAGTTCCTAGTTATGTCATTCTCTCGCCACATATGCTCTCGCAGATTTCTTCCTGCTTGGGGCCTTTTGGCTAGAGACAGATTTCTGATTGCTTGCAATCAAAGTTAGTTGTGCAATCAATGAAGTTGTTTCTTAACCATTGGCTTGGGTTCCTAAACAGGTTTGATGCAGACATATTGAAATAAGTCAGTCGGAGATTGTAAGACGAATTTTGGTTAAATAGAATTAAGAACGGTATATAAACCATTGTTACCACTAGGGGAATATTACCCAATTGCAACAGTGGTTAGGTGGGTAGAAATGACTTCATAATCCTCGTTAAAGGGGCTGTAGCACGTTTTTTGCAAAAATTATGTTTTTAATTTCCCATTTATATCCCAAAATTTTTCCATATATTTATGTCATTTAAATTTACTTTAGAGGCTAAAACATCTTATTACACATACCAATTATCCATAGCGGTAAGAACGATAGCAAATTTGGGGCTAGCTTTGAATAACATTCTCGGCAAGCAAGGTTTGAGTTGTTTCCCTTGATACGTAGTATGCCAGAATATGTATAGAAATAGCTAATACAGAGGTTTGAAAGGGGGTATTGAAGCAATAGAATTCCACACTTTTATAATGATTTTAGATAGTGACTCGTGACAATATACGGGATAGGTAGCTTCAATAAAGTTTATTTAGAGTCTCTTGAAATTGTATTACTTTCCAAGTATGCAATATGTAATGTTTGCATTTAAAAGAGAATGACATGAATTCCAAACGGAAATACAGCTATTGCAAAATATATTTATATTTTAAGAATGAAGTAGATATATTTAAAGAAATAATAACATGGTACATGTACAGAAAAAGTTTCAGAATGGAAACAATACAGGTACTATATTTGGCAATTCGCAAGTGAAACGGAGTTTTTTCCAGCGAGAAAGTTCATCAAGATATTTTGCAAGCAAAGTACAAACTTACCATTATAAAATCAATATTTACGTGACATACAAAAGACAAAAGACACACAAATCTTAATACTCCTAATACAGCCTTATTTCTTTTCTTACATAAGGCGATTTCTTTTTATGTCCTTAATATGAAATCATCAAATATTTATTATTTGAAATTAAGCCTAATTCAATAAAGTTCAGTTTTACCATCATGAAATATTCCTCAACAAATTAACGTAAGAGAAAATGATATACTGCGCAGGAATAGTATACTGTGAGGCCATAGTTGTTTACTGATGTATATATTACCTTTTAGGATATCTTTCTCCATTTGAACACAGAACATGTTGAAAACAGAGTATATGAACATTATGGAGACGTTGTTTATATACCACGTTGAAGAAACATCAAAATGGTTTAAAATGTATATTATGTAACGTTTACTTTAAAGTATTATCATTGTTTGAAATGTAACTAAGAGGTCATGGGCATGTTTGGGCATTCAAGGAACAGTCAAAATGGTTTCTAACCATAAGTTCTGTTTTAACAATAAACTGGGTCCTATGTAAAAACATTTAACTGTGAAATATTCGCATAATACAACTTTGAAGGATGTTCCTCAGCCCAGAAACGTTGTACATACAATAAAGTGTTTATCCATATAGGGGTCCTGTACCTGTTCACTAAGCACCACTCAAGAACCTCATGAGAAACATTAAGTCTGCTTTATGCATGTTTTCCATTAATTCCTTTTCAAGGTGCCATACATATTAAAGATGCATTCATTGTGTCTGGCTTTAATCACAGCCAACATACAATATGTGCTGATTTCAGTTAAATAATTTCGCCCAACATGCATATCCAATTATATCATAATTAATAATTTCCAATGAAAATAGATTATTCATGTGCAGAAACAACAACTACACGTCCCGTTTGCATACGCAGTAGATATATGACCTAGTAAACATTATCAACCCAAATTTGTCTTTTTATCTGTTGTAAATAAGTTTCCAAATTACATTTGACTAATTAACGCGCATCAATCGTGGTGCATTGTCCGATTTTGTATTATTATCAGATATCACCTTTACCTTATACCGTCACTATACCTTATCGCCTATCATCAAAATGGTAATTTCAGCGATTTTCAGTAGTTCCGGATAAAAACAACACCATTTATAACTTTTTGCATATCTGACCCACAACACAATAGATGCACCTTTGAGAGCAATAGCTTACATTGTCAGTATATAGTAGATCGCATATTATCAGAAAATTGCATAGCGTGCATAGTTTAAATGGTATACATTTTCATTCAAATATAACAGAATGACATGGGTGCACATAGAACATCTACTTTCAGAGTTGATAATCGTGAATAAAATAATCAGTAATAATGATTTCTTCTTTCATAGTCATAGTGGGAATAGAATATTATCTAAATCAGATTTCCGTCCCCAGTGGAAGAGGTAACTCCAAGTGTCTCTATAGAAGCAAGGTTGCTTACCCCTCCAATAGAGTCATTATCCAACCCATTTTCTCCGGGCGAGGAAGACATGCCTTGTGACGTCATTCGCTTCCTGATGACGTAAACGATGATGACGACAACGACGATGACAACCAGTGAACCTACACCTACTCCGGTTCCTATGGCAACAGCTAGGCAGAAGAAACAAAAGAAATCCAAATTGTATTTCCGGAAATCATTAATAGCCATGCCTTTATAATAAGTTTAAGTTGTGGTATTTACTTTATAACAACCCTTAAATTATTTATTTATTCTACGTCCAGTACACATATGCGTTTTATCTAGTATAAATGTATATGAAGGCAAAACTGTAACATAACCTGCACTACTAGCTTTATATAGTGGCACTCGCCACCAACAGAAACGTTTACGAGAGTAAGCAAACTAAAACAACGTCGTAAAATGAGATGGCATCAGCCATCATGCCAATTAGTGATTTACATATTTGGCAAAAGCATATACACGGTAGGCTCTATTGACATGGCTTTCTACACATGAAAAGCTCAATTATTATAGAAACCAATGAGAGTGATGAACCATCCCTACTGTTAAAAAAGCAATACTGATACTTCTGGATAACTTCGTGTTATTCACAATAAAGCAGATTCCATGACAACGGTTACCATTCTGAGTGTCCTGCTGGGAGTCCATCTGACCCTGCACATTTCCGGAATCGGGAGTCGTCTCTGCTGCCTTCACTGTCTGTGTACTGGCTGGCTGGGAGGGACTTGTCTCCACTGTGGATGTTGTTGTCGGGGTTGTTGTTGTCGTTGTTGGAGATCTTGTGGATTCTGTTTCGGCCTTGACACTCGTTTTCAATGTGGAAGTTGTTTTTGTTGTACTCGTTAATTGTTTGGTAGATTCTGGTTTTGATGTAGTTGTGGGCGTTGACCCAGTGTTTGCACTGGTTGTTTTAATAGACGTTGTTGTTTGTGTCTGATCTTGCGTTGATGGTTGACTTCTTGTAGCAGATGCTGTCATTTGTACAGTGTTAGTACCAGTTGTCTTAGAAGGAGATGTACTTTCTGGCGTGGTGCGGATGTTTACGATTGGTGAAACGGTAACTTCCGGTCTCCTAGTAGGGACTATAATTGTATAGAAGCCACAGGTTTGACAACACATACTCAGCTCTGTCTGTGTCATGAAGGAACACTCGTCTCGAGAGCAACCAGTCATGCTGTCTCCGTATTCGCAACCTGAAATAGTGTGACTTGTAGTAAGATAAGATAAGATTATACTTTATTGTCCTTTAAAGAGGTTCCCAACAATAATCATAATAAATGAAAAATCGCTGTAAATTGGCATGATGCAAGCTGAATATGTATTATTCGAGATTCAAAAAGAAAAAGTGCCTGTCACGGACCTTTTATTTCTGCAAAATGATGTTTTCTTGTGGTAATGTCTCAAAAAATGGCAAATTTGTTTTATTTTGTTAAAGTCACTTTTTCAAAAATAATGATAAGAGCTATATTGTTGTTTTCTTTCAGAAATGGAATGTTATTAAAATAGAAAAGTGATTTCTGCAATTTGTATGTTGCTTTTTCTTCATTAACCTTATATGATAATATACAATGTCAACAATGGATTCTGCAGAAATAACTTCAAAAGTCCTGTTCAAGAATAACAATAAATGAAAAATAATTCTAACATGATCAAACTTGTGGGAAACTTACTGTTGAAAAATAATAGACAATAAAAAATATATGTCACGGACCTATTTTCTGAGTAAATTGATGCTGAAGTTGAATATTTATGAAAAATATTGGCAAAGGGAGAATTGTTTTATTTCATAATTCATTTATAAAAGGTTGTAGAGCAGATAATCTTTTTACCATAAAACCTAAACTATTTCACACAACCATAATACCACTACTTTTCTTTATTAGTATTCAAAAGTAATTTGATTTTTTAATGTTTCTCACAACACACTGTTGATGAAAGATTTACCTAAGCTATTAAGTCCTGAGAGCGAAAATGTGACAATTGGATATGTGCGTGGGCAATTGTTTCGAACCTCTTTAAGGGAATTTGTCCTACATTTAAAAATGTCTTACATCACAAAATACATAAATACAAAGATATTAAGACAAGTGCGTTGATACTACATAAAAAGCAGGGCACTCATAAAAATAAACATGTTAAGACTGTCACAGCATTGCATATTAGGACAACAGATATTTGTCACAGTCCTTGTATTTAGAGTTCATGACTTGATGCTACTAGGTAGGAAAGACTTGTAAATGTATACCCGGGTCTATACAAAGATTGCTGCTTTCAAATTGCCTACATTTATTCGATTTGCTAGTTTGCTAATCTTCGTCATTTTGACAATTTAGCAGATGAGTTTGAATGCGTTTATAACCTTAGATCGTTGTTGTATATCACTCTGGGGTTAATAAAGGAAACATTTAAGGATAAATATTAGTTATAATGCATCGATCGGTGTTATTTAAAAAGGAATCGATGAGTAAATCGATGATATTTGCTGACGAGAGAAGCTACAAGCATTTCTTGTTTCAAATGTAGGTTAATTCATTTAAAAAGCTTCAGGATTAATCAGTTAGATTTGAATACTAGAAATCGTTCTCCATCAGGGCCCGACAGGGGTCAAGGTCAGATCAAGGTATTGTGGTAATAGATACACATACACTGATGGAGCAGGATGTTTGAAATGGTCTAGAGCAAAAAGGCATCGTATCTTAACCAATTAAGATATTCATATTTTAATAACTTGTCTTCAGACCTGCTAGGTTTAGTTTGGCAACAGCACAGGAACCACAACACGTCTGCTGCATGACGTCATCGTAACACTGCTTCCGGTCACGTGTCACAAGTTGATCACAAGACAATCCGTCTCTTGTAAACCCTCTGTTGTCTCCAAACGGGCAGGATTCTTTAACAAATCGTCATCAACATCAAGACAGTGTGTTTTCGTTTCTTTTGTTTGAGATGGAAGGTGATGTGATTTTACTGAATGATTGATATATAACATGATTATATTTGGGATAACACTACCTTTAATAGTACAAATTCTTACAAATACTTTTTTCGGGTCGTGTATCTTGCGAGATTCGAACCCACACCCTCAAACTAAGGTAACTATCGCCAGCACTGACCTTACCAGCAGCTTACCACACGACAATTTCGCCTTTTCTTGAAAATTCATCTCTAATATTTACAATGTTTAAGTTTGTGCATATGCAAGTTTTATAATTCAAATTAGAACTTCTAAAGGTATAATTACAAGTTTTAAAGGGGAAGTACCACGTTTTTTCGCCCAAATAAGTCGATGAAATGTATTTGAAAAATAATGTCACCAATAGTCAAACACCCTTCTCTCTTCGGAAAGTCAAGTTAAAAATGAATGTACATGGTTCGGTCAAGTCATGGGAATGATCGTTTTGGTAATTCAAAATAATAAAATGTGTTCACAATAAAATGACCGCCATGCAATGTTTGCTCAATACGGGACTTCGTTACTACCATTACGGATAATTGGTTTGTGTAATAAGATGTTTTACCCTCTGAGGTACATTTAAATGACATAAATTATCATTATAATGGGAAATTGGGGGAAAACATTTTTTACTGCCCCTTTAATGTTGTATATTGGTACTTACAACTTACGACTACAACTGCTTAATATACTAATCTTAATATTCAACCAAATTAAGTTGAATTTGCAACAATATTAAGTTGAAAAATTAACACAATTAAGATTAATTTTAAAAACAGTTACATGAATTTTCAAGATAAAATCTTGACTTTTCAACAGCTTGAATTTACAAGATTACACCCCTAATGCTTATATGCGCGATTCTACGACTTTTCAAACTATCCGAGAAAATTATTCATTGTAATATTACCCTGCAGAAATATTCTTAACTTTTGTTTTTAACGGTTATTCGTGCACTTTTTTCATTTGATGGGTTTTTTGTGTATTTTTTAATTCAGCAAATCAACAACGAGCTATCACAATAACGGAAAAGTTTGTCATGTTGGCTTATTATTATTTTCGTCCATTCGTTGCATAGGTTATGAATGAGTTATGCTGAATGATAGTGTAGAGTGGCCCTATACACATAGCACATTGCAGAGAAGTCGTGCATCCATTGTGTTGTTCGGGGTCACATATTCCAAACGTTATAAATGGTGTTACTTTATCGAGAAGTACCGACTGTTACCGAAAACTACCATTTTGATGATAGTAGACTTAGCATATTGACGATATGAAGGTAAAAGTAGTGATTTGCACAGCGTGTAGCGCGCGTCAATGAGTAAAACGTAATTTTGGAATCTTATTTATAACAGAAAAAAACGACAAATTTGAGTTGATAATGTTTAATAGGTCACATAACTACTGTGCATGTAAATAGGACGTGCAGTTTCGGTTTCTGCACATGCATAATGATGTTACTCAATTTTAATTGGAAACTAGTAATTATGATATGTTTGGGGATTGGGGATACATATGCAAGCTGAGTTAATTTATTTGTTTTGTAGACAACACATGTGGTGAGTCGGAACGTCTTAAAGCCAAATAAAATTTTATGAAACAAAATGGATGCACCTTTAAGCAATACGTGCCCATTTCCCTTCGCTCGAAGGTAGTTCAAGTCATCTGACTGATGTAACGATACCTAAACACTAAGAGTAAAGTTTTAATTAATTTAATCGCACAATTTTCTTCCAGTACGGATACCCATTTTCTATTGATACGGTTTATCGGGTCGTATAATGAGATGGTTCACCCGATACACATCTTAAGTAACAATATATTGTATAAACTTCAATAATAAAAAGAACATTTGAAAAGAAACGTGTAACAGCGCCTTTAAAGCGGCTGTAGCACTTTTTTCAAATTTATAATGATAGTTTATGTCATTTAAGGTCATTCAGAGTGTACTAAATCGCATTCAACAAACCAATTATCTGTAGTGGTATTAACGATGTCACGCGTGCATGGTGGTCATTTTGATGTGAACACCCTATATTGTTTCGGTGGACAAAAATAATTGCCATTGCTTAACCAAACCATAAACACTCGTTTTTAACCTGGTTTTCCGAAGAGCGAAGCTATCGTTAATTTTCAAATCCATTTCATCAACTTATTTGCGTGAAAACACGTACTACAGCCCATTTAATACACTAAGAAGCTAAGTGAAAAAAGTGACAATAATTTGTTCATACTTCATACGTTCAAAATGTTTAATAGATGTGTAATTCATGTGAAGGTTATACATACCTTGAACTGTAACGGCATATTGCGAATATTGACATCTTCCATCATAACACCACTGTGAATACCAAAAATAAAGATTATGATATTGTGACATGCATATATGAATAGTGACTTAAAACGCTGTGAAATATAATTTAGTTGTAGATCTGTAAAGAGTTTCCTATTTTGTGACATTTCCGAAATCAAAATAATATTGTATTGTGACATGCGTATATGTATAATGAATGAATACGTTGTGTTTATATACTCACTTACAAAATAAAGGTGCCCACATATTTAAAAGAGTATACAATGAAATATTGATGTCGGAGAAAGTAGATTTTGAATGTATTTGATAGACATATATTTTGTAAAGATGTGCTCACAATTTCACACATCGGAGTATGATACTTTTATTTTTATTTCTGTTCAAATACATTTTGGTTGCTAACATCGTTTTTTTATCTTTTATTTTTATATAAGGACGTTTCTTTTGAACGTTAGTTTAGTTTTAGATCTTTAGATCTTTAGATCATTTATTTGGTGCCAGTTTCAAAATCAAAATGAAAGATTAAGATATAGTGGCATTTATACAGACTATAATGTTCGTGTTGCCTAACGAAAATCAATGAAAACGTAATAATAATATAGTTACAGATCTGGCAAGATTTTCCTATTTAGTCAATCTTTTTACAGTTTATATGTTTAGACCTTTGACTGCCGACGGGATGAAACCTGTAAAAGGTTCGTATGAAGAACATGAGTAAAACCAAATAAACCCAATTAGTGAAGCCTTTAAATACATTATCAAGTAGTATGTAACTATAATCATGAAATTTAATTTCCTTTTAGTCACCGATTATTCGTCTAAAAACTATGTAAGATCTGAGACAGCCTATTTCTAAAGGTTTATACTCATTTTGCAAAGGAACTAATTCCATATATAGATCAAATGTAAGCTACATGTGAACATGTGGTTTTCAAGGCAGGTTGTATACAGAGTTTTCGATATTAATTCCGCTTTGTTTTGCAGACCGGGCATCACTGGGCATTTACAATTCTACATAACCGCCATATACGTCTAGCGTTTATATTGGAGGTCATTCTTTTCCCACAAATATTACTCCCTTTATATTTTTGACCGTTGCCTCTGTTCTAGTGCAATATTTCTCGTTTCTGACAAAATCCCTGCTTTTCATCCAATTAAATATCTCGTTACCGAGATACTTAGATTTAAACCTTTCACAGCAAAGGATCTGTCTAATTAGCATATGTCCTTCGAATACGTCTGATATAAATAAACTTTTTACAGGGGTTCTTTTTTGTCTAGCCTACTCTCCTTTATTCATCGGGATATTTATGCTATTTTTTTTCACAAACTTAAACATAAAAAACCCTTTAAAAATCGTCGTTTTGAAATCTCCTTAACTAGGCAAGATAGGAGAGTGCAATATGGTTATTTGTCTTTATGCCGTCCTACAGTAACCAAGCGACAACGAATTGGAGTCCAAGATGGTACGTTATGTCGACAACAACTTTCATTAACATAATTTCCATATTTTGTAAATATTAATTTTGAATGTAAACAATAGTGCCCAAAAGACCCTCTTGAAATAGCGATTTTACCATCACATCGCTATTTGAACAAGCGCACAAATAACACTATCATACCATGATGAGTGAAATGTTCAGTACATGCACTTGCACATGCACATTTACGAAACATATACTTATCCAAGACATTCTAGATTGACTTTGTACGGTTGCAGTATTTCGTTTGAAAATGTTGTAACGTTTCTTTTGGCCAATGCAACCAGTAAGGATTCTATTTCTAGTCGATAATTTATCCCCAATAGAACAGAGGCTACAATCGGAAATCTGCTTGAAGGGAGTAACCTTGTGTGGGTAGCGAATGATTGGAGGCAAATACGGCGTATATGTTTATTGTACCTTTTGGTCCCCACACTGGATGCCGTCGTACGAGGAGAAGGCTGTACATGAGTCAAAGAGCGGGTCCTTGCAGTACACACCTACGTTGCAGATACCGCTGTAGTTGCTGTCGTACTCCTCCTGTAATACAGCAAACTTAGTGTTACACCAACAACTGTGTTTTAAAGGGGCAGTAGCACGTTTTTTTTGCTCAAATAAGTTGATGAAATAATATCGCCACTAGTAAAACACCCTTCTCTCTTAAATGAGTGTACATGGTTCTGTAAAGCCATTTGAATCATTTCACATGTTCACATTAAAATGTTCACATTAAAATGACCGCCATGCAATTTTTGACGCAACACCGTTATTACCACTACGGATAATTGGTTTGTGCAATAAGATGTTTTACCCTCTAAAGTAAATATAAATGAGATAAACTACGATTATAAATGGGAAATTTAATGACTTTCGAAATGTTATTTAACAGTTTAAACGATAAACGTGCTATTGGTATGGGAATGTGAAACACAAAATCGCACGTGCACGTGTATCATTGGGCAATCATGACACTACTATCAAATGCTTTTTCTTTATTAAACTTTTAAAAAACCTTACAACGTGAATTGTAATTGTAGTTTGATTGAAAGTTTGATTAAAACAGCATGTTATAACCAAAAATTAAATTCTTTAATCATATTTCCTGTGAACTACATTTTGCGCGTGGTGACACTAAAGCGATGTGGTATTATGGTGGGCGGAGCTTAGCGCCTGATCTAAGACAATACTAAACATTTGTTTTATCATGCATGCGCTGTACATTTTTTACAGAGATTTGTTTATATTCAACTGTTTATTAACTGATTAGAAATCGCTTCATTTGCATAGTTTGAATTTATAAGAAATAGATTTCATAATGCGTTTGTTCGCTGGCTCATAAACGGTTTGAAAGTTCAAGTTAAACTGTAGTATATTTGCTGTCGACAAGCTCCGGCATTTATACCAGTTTAACTTGCACCTTTCAAACCGTTTATAAACCAGTGAACAAACACATTATTAAATATATTTCTTAATTGCACGTGCAATTCGTGCAGTTGCGACGGTTTAAAATGTAAAACAGATAATGCCCGTGCAACTCGTGCAGTTACAAAGGTTGTGTGACGTAGAATACAAACTGCACGTGCATCCCGTGAATTAGAAAACATTGAAATAGAGGGTCAACTCGAGCTCGAATATCCAAAGGGGTCGAGAACTAAACGACAAAGAATTGAAATTAGCAATACACCTACGACATGTCTGTAACTTTTGCTTCGGATTTGATACTTTTTCAAAGGTTGTGTTTAAACTATTCGATTAACAAAGTGACACTAGCTTCAAGCACATTTCACACAATGTTTTTTGGTTCTAAAGACCAATATCCTACTTACCCTACATAAGGACGAGCCCACACCGAGACGCGATTCGCAGATGTCATCTGGGTTCTTTAGTTCCTCGGGCATCCACGACATGACAGTCTCCAACATGCCGCGCTCCAACCTCCCCGCCTCTCCCCCCGGGCATGCTGTGGGGTCAAATACAGACATAGTGAAACAGGCGAGAAAATACACATTTCTAAGAAGTGATGTTACGATTCAAACCCGGAACCAACGGGCGAGAGTCCAACGCAAAGGGATATCCCATTAGCCGAAGCCAGTAGGAAGATACACCTAACCTAATCTAGTTAGAACTTACTTTTTTAAGAAATGAATTTAAATGATGGGTGCTGCAGGGTTAGCAGGACACTTTCGCAGTAACCCGGGTTGACGTATTTTTTCCAACGTCATGTCTCTTTATATCGCTTTTACTGATATTGGATTCTGATTATTGTATTATAAGTTGACGAAAATATATATTAATTTGCAATACATGACATCAGCTGTGTTTGCAGGATATAGTGTGAATAATGTATGGGTGTTTAACAGGCTTATGGTATATGTACAATATAAACTGCCAGGCAAAAGAAAGTACTTACCTCAGTTGGTTTCGATTAATTCAATATTTAAATGAAATCAGATGTATTTGACTATGGCACGATACAATAATACTTATATGTAGTGGTTTGAATGAATTAATTTGTGACTGTGGTTAAATTTTAGTTAAAATTTCTTTGTTTAATGAAGACAAGGGTAAGGAATGATATGTACACCAACATGACCCCTGCCATGTTTAAAATGTCGTAAATGTTTGCAGAATCAGGCACATTTATTTATTTTCGCATAGATTATATGTCTTATATTTCGATGAACAGTTGTGTATCATCAAAAAGATAAGTTTTTAAAATTAAAAAGATGTATTCTTATACTGCTGACTAAATATCTTTACTTTTCAGTTTTAGATTATGACATTGAAAACTTGAGATATTTGCAATTGAAAATCATACATATGATAAAATCAACTGAGGTAAGTACTTTCTTTTGCCTGGCAGTTTACTTCATGAAAGTAAACACGAGTGGTGTTTTCCCGGCTAGAAACTGTGTGCGCCTTGTGTCACTCCGCCGGTTCCTGTTTCTGGATGACCCCTTCACACTGTACTGTTTCGTATTATACACCCAGGGGCAAAAGAAACGATACCATGCAAATACAAGATATTTCAATCCACGATCGTTACATACGCACGGGTAACGTAATGTCTTCAGAAGCCAACTAAACTACATTTGGAATTTCAAAACATTACTCTGCAACACGTTTGAAGAAATAGTCGGTTTAGAATCTCCTTAACTAGACGATATAGGAGAGAGGCTTTTTTCTTGTTTTATGACGTAATACAGTAATGATGCTTCAACAAAATTTATGTCCACATTATCCGAATAAGATCTTAAACTTCATAATTTCGATATTTCATAAAATGTTACCTAAAATGCCAATGACCAGACTTCTCCTCTTTGAAAAAGCAGTTTCAGTACCCCAATGTGTGTTTGAACAGATATAACATACATATATATGTTCAAACACACATGGGGGTACTGAAATTGCTATCATACTCTAATAAATGAAACTGTGTATATCTCTTTGCGAAATCTAACATCATCATAGCCATTCAATATCGACTTTTTCCGGCAGAAATAGTTTGTGTTTGAATAGTTTGTAGCGTTCTTTTGCCCTTGGTTTATAATACACACATTTCAGAAATCAATTAGATATTTATTTTAACTTTGTCACACAGATTATTCTAAGAAGGCGTAGTCTGTAGATAAACTTCAGTCCAACTGATGCTATTTTGATGAAGATTAAACGCAGTTACGTGAATAGCGTGATTTACTGTTTTTCCAGAAACTGAAAACAATGCTTCTTTTTTAAACGTTTTCTTTGTGTTAGAACTATTTCTTCCAATGCAGTACTTGGTGACATTGATAACACACAATTATGTGTTAAATATTACAGAAGATGTACAAATAAGTGTACAGAATATTACATATGGACGATTATTGTCACCCCAAATCATGTGTTAAGGAGGTTCCACACACTAAGTAAAATCCACTACAAACCATTGAAACTGTTCTACAAGGTGGCGTAGCAAGCTAATGGGGACCCCACAATTTTCATACTTTTCCTCTATGTCTTGAAATATTTGTTTCTTATTTTGATCTAAATTTAAAGAGTAACAATTATGAAGACAGTATCAATAAAATAAAAAGCTTTTCCATGTTGATTAACAATGTTTAAAAACAAAAAGTAAACGCGTATGAAGAAATTTTCTAAAACATTTGAGGAATTCTGTAGGGGAAAAAGAGGCTTGTAAATTCAAAACCCACTACAGTGACTCAAACATTTTTAGAACCATAGAATTGGATATATAAATCAATATAACGAAAGAAAAAAGGGAGGTCACCATCCTATTTCTAATAATATTTAATAAAAACCAAGATAATGTAAAAATGTTGTTCAAGGGGAGATAGCTCCAAAGCTTTACTGAGTACTACTTAAATAGCATTTTTCACTTTAATTATATTGTAGACAAAAAAAGATTGTATTATCATAACATAAAGTGTATTTTGATTAGTTACAATAAAATGATTAAATGATCCTATACCAAAAGGTGTATTTAAAATTCCAATGTACATGTATGACACTGTTACTGAAAATGGTCACAGAAGCTACAAGGCTATGAGAGTGTGCAGAAACGGGGTGTGTTGAACCTCTTTTAGTATGTTATTGTCACCCCAAATCATATGTTAATATGTTAAAGTTACAAGATGATATTGGACGCTGCAGCTGGGTCACCAACTTCCCAATGCAAGGCATAACTCTTGCCATTCTCCATTACTGGCTGATTTAGGCCTTGCAGTATTTCCTTAAAAAATCTGTGTTTGGAAATCCAGGCCCGCTATGCATTTCTGGTACAGCGATTCACTGTCTTGACACAAGAAAGCGAGGGAAATACCGCAAGGGATAAATCAGCCAGTAATGCAGACTGGCAAGAGTTATGCCTTGCGTTTGGAAGTTGCTGGGTCACACGCAATTTATAAGTGTTAGATCACAAAGGAATATGGGAACGTTGATATGTTTGTGGAAGATTTTAAACTAAGATGTCAAGATATTCAAATTCAGAATTGATATTAATCCAGAACCAAAACACCATCTTTTGTAAAAGACTATAGAGCATTCAAGTTTTTCATTGAACAAGCAAAATAAGCATAATGGAGATCTTATGTTGTTTTAAATGATTTGTAAGGTCTCATACTGAATTAAACTACTTATATCGTCAAACGGGCAGTAGCACGTTTTTTGCAAAATTTATTTTTTCAAATTTCCTATTTATAATGATTGTTTGTGCTATTTAAATTTACTTTAGAGGGTAAAGCATCCTATTACACAAACCAATTGTCCGTAGTTGTGATAACGGTGTTGCGTATAAAGCAAAAATTGCATGGCGGCCATTTTATTGTGAACACAATTTATTATTTCGAATGACAAAAACGATCCCCATTGCTTTACGGAACCATGTACACCCATTTTTAACTTGATTTTCCAAAGACAGAAGGGTGTTTTAAGATTTGTGAAATTATTTTTTAAATACATTTCATACATTTCATCGACTTATTTGAGCGAAAAAACGTGCTACTGCCCCTTTAAGGTCAACATTAAAGTAAAACAACATAATATATATATGAAATATATACCCATGAAACAAGGATCAATCCACCAACAGTATAAAATCTATTGAATATGGTGTTAATTGCACGATAATCTGTGTAACCAAACACAGGTAGTGGTAAGTAACGTGTAGCCAGATAGTCGTGTTTCCGTTACTATGTTGATTAGCTTTAGAACAAACAGTGTTCATCAGGTAAATATTGACTGGATCGTACAGGTACAATGTAAATAAGTTGGAGAGATCTTTAAACACATCCCGAGTCTCTTTACACTGCGTAATACCACTAATCAATCCAACACAATGTACATCCATACGCTCGTTGTAATACAGGGCCTGATGCTGATAGTTCAAATACGCTTTACACGTGGATTTTATTGCTACAGAAATGCAATGGGTGAGAAAAGTTGAATATAATATGTTGTTCTGCGGTTCGTATGACGATTGGTAACAGAGTGAACGGGTTTTGTTGTTGATCCGAAATTCGATGGAATATACCTTATTCCTTCGTGAGATAACGTTATCGATCCTCGTCATCTTATTACCGGTAATATATATCAAATGGGCAGATTAATATCATTCGTTATTAAGATGGAGAGGGGTTGGGGTACCCTTTAAGTTCGTTTGAGTTGATTATTTGCAAGTGGTCACATATACCTTTTTCTGCAATATGTTCACGAATTACTTTTGTCACACTACATTCGATGTGGATGGTGAAGGATGGTATAAAGTAAAGTAGATCTATTAAATATTCATACAACTGGAGCATTTTTGTGCAGACGAAATTCTACTTCTTACTTTTGTCACACTACATTCGATGTGGATGGTGAAGGATGGTATAAAGTAAAGTAGATCTATTAAATATTCATACAACTGGAGCATTTTTGTGCAGACGAAATTCTACGGGGACATTCAATTGTGAATTTAGAGTTCTAAAAACATAGGAGTTTATTTTGCTTAGAAATAGCTTTAGAAAGACAGGTGCCTATATCGACAAAAGGGGCTTGTTTCGCTTAGAAATAACATTAGAAAGACAGATGCCTATGAAGACATTTTCCTGCTACTATAAATCTTTCTAACGATAATTATAACGACGGTACAAACCCCTGTGCACCAAAATAATACCCTCAGCACTATAATTAAAATGGACGTGCATTTATAGCATCATGTCCTGACCTCAAAGAACAACCCTGTCATATGTCACTTTGATGGCTACAAGACAAATGCTGAGTTTCTCATTGATCCATACCAGCTAGTTAAGTCATCCCAGTCGTACAGGGTTGGTTCCATGTGTAAACAGTTGAAACCATTTCTGTTGCAATATGTGTTTGATATATTGATAAGTTTACTGGGGCTCATTTCACAAAGTAACCTTTTCTAAGGTTGTCCTTATTCTTTAAAATTGCACTAAGGTTACCTTAGTGACTTACGATCACCTTAGTGCTTTGTTAAAGGAGGCTCTGGGCTGTATTATAGTCTAACACTTAGACTCTTAAAAACAATTGAAAAGGAACCTTTTTATAGTATGAAAATTCCATTTCTTAGTTTCCTTTTCAATATTTAATAAAATGGTGATATTTTCAGATTTTTAAAAACTTTTTTTCATAGTCTGAGTGTTAGACTAGACTGTATGTCGCGGTGTTAATTCTGATTAATCCATGGTCATGACGTCACTCCATTGTGTTATCAGTTGATTATTATTTAGGAATCTACTGTTCATTGACTGTCCCAGTCAGGAGGGGTGTTAGGTTTAGACATGTTCAGTAATAGTACATTTTTCGAGATTGATGTATTTTGTCTTGACGTATAGGATATGATCTCAAAATATCTAGACAACTATAGACAAATTAATTTTTGTAATGCACGAATCTGGAATCGAACATGCAACCCTTCGCTTGGTATCAGCGCTTCTAACCACTAGGCCACAAGACGCTGTTAGAAACCTTAGGATTGTTTGTCAGTAAGAATCCCGCGGTCTATTCAATGCACGGAAGGCATGAAGCAAATTTTTAGCTGTCAATCACATCGCTTCGCGTGGAAGTTTTCCGCTGCACGTGCGTGGAAGAATCCATTTCATGAGGATCGCAGCTATTTGTACCATATCCGATGAATGAGCACCGAAATTTGCAAAATAATTGAGTTTGGTGTCCCATAATTGAAATTTATTGTTTCAAATGTAAAATGATCATATATGCATGTTTCGTGACGTCATACATGGATTAAGATGAAGAATGCATTCGGAGCAGTGGATTCGTTAAATATAAACAACTCGCCCCTTCGGGGCTCGTTGATTATTTTTAACGAATCCACAGCTCCTCATGCATTCTCCATTACAGAAATATTAAAGGGGCATTGAGACCGGGACATTTTGCTTGAAACGAAACTTAATGGATATTTATGGTATGTTTTCATATGATTGTTATACTAATGTGTTACAGTAAAGGACAATGTACCCGTAACTATCCATTCCTTAAAAATAGTGTTCCCAAAACCCTATTATGTTTTAGGAATTAAGGAGTTAATAGAATAATAAACTACTTTAATTACACTTCAAGTATTACTTGTTTAATAACTTACTTTAAAACAATTTACACATTAAATGTTTCACATTAAAAAAAACTTTATGTAATACACATATGTCCGTAATGGAGCGAAAAATAGGATGACGTCACAAGAGAATTTAACAACGGGGATATACCCGTGAGATTCGTTTCTACAAAAAAGAACGTTACTGTTCTTTCACTCCAAGTTCATGCACTTGGTCGCATGTAAAGTTTATATATATCAGGTGACTAATACAAGTCTTTAACAATTGATAACCCTTTCTGGGAATAATGGTGATATCAACACTTTTGTGTTGCTACATTTCTTCATGCAAACAAATACAAGTTATTTAGTGATATTTCAAATGTATATTGTTATCAAAATCATTCAATGAATTTAATACACATTGGTATTTGTCCTATATCAAGTATATTTCAGTTCGTGATATCGGTAAAGTTGACGCATGTGTTTCATTTATGACCGCACTATAAATTAAGCCTGATATTGAGAATCTATTTAACGTTTTCTTTATGTATTCTACCAAGATTCTTACATTTACATTATGAAAGAAACACATTCTCTCATAAGCGACTATAAGTAACTTCAGCAATATGAAATTCATTATCAAAATAGCAAATTGTACATGTAACATTTACACAGCTTTAAATAATTCCTAAAATTCACCCCTTATCGCATTACGACTCGTAAGTACAGTTTACTAGTTTACAATTGCAATGGAAAGTTGTTTCAACTTGAGTGTTCTCTAGCTGCAACGTGAAGTTGTTACTAAAAGTGGTATCGTGAGAACGGAACTTTAAAGCCCATTTACACTGTACGATTTGAAGTTACAACTTGTAGCATGCACCTGTTGTATATCGACACAATCCGTATGTACCTAACTTGAAAAGTCGATAAGACTTGGATGTTCTCACAGTGCATCTTAAAGAGCCATCAAGGATGTTGATGAACATATCGGAAAAATTGTCAAAAATCTATCTCCGTGAAATATATACACTTAATTTTTCACAGTTTGTTTTCGACCCAAAATAAGCCGAGAAATTGCACTAATTAGTAAAGGTGTTTTTCAGTCTAAATATAGACCAAGTCTATTATTTTCAAGCGTAAAGCATTGTGGTCATGCTCACACATCGTATACAAAGACACGAAAGAAATATAAAGTTTCTGAGCAACGAGGAAATCGAAATATATAATTTTAAACGATTATTTATTTACCATTTCATTTCATTTTATAATATTTTCATAATATTTTCTACAGATATTAGAATGAATGTTTTACCCATCTAGATATTTTGCTTGAATTTTATAATCAATGAGAATATATTTGTCATAATTTGCTGGTCTTAGCTAAAAAAAAAAAAGTACATTAAACAGGCAATAATTTATATGTTCTCAGGACATTTAGAATCAGTGTTTATAAACCAATCGACACATTCAGTAATGTGTGACAAGGGTAGCCTAACTTCCAACAGAAGCGCGTGCAGCACGTTGCACACGTGGGTTGCTTTGGCGACTTGCGCTAGAGACGAGCCTTCACGCTTCGTAAAGGCTAGTTGTTGTGTAGTACGTTCTATACAATAAAGGGAAAAAATGTTTATATGACGTCAGATACCCTTGGCGCGCGCTACTCGGAGGGTAATCTATCTTTGTTACCAACTTTCATTACATTGTCGTGATATGAAAATTATTTATCGCATGTCATATTGTAGATAAAAGATTTCTCTAGCGATTGATGTTATAAGTATATTTTCCACAATTTTGTTTTTATTTGAAACACAAACATCATTGATGGCTCTTTAAGTTGGTTACTAGAGGTCGCAACTACATATTGTACCGTGTGAATGGGCCTTTAAACAGTGATGCAACACATTCAACCGACTGTCGCAATGTCACTAAAGCTCGTTCGCTTTCATGTAGTGATATTCTATGCTGGCAAAATAATATATCGTGAATGCTTTTGTATATTTTCCAATTTTCCGCATGATTAGCGCCCAGCCAACTGGATATTATTAAATTTCGCAATTTGACCATTGATAACATCATTTTATAAAGTTATAGGGTAGAGTCTATAGGCATATACATGAATGCATTTTGTATGTGTATGTATTGTGTGTAATGTTGTTCGAGGCGAGACCTAAATAATGATCTGTTTGTCTAGATGTTTGTACTTTAACGAAATTTCTGGTGGTACACGCTCCCGTGAAGACAAACGTAATCAAAAGGCAAGTTCTCTTGTTGACATACAATTACAAGCATCAAATGACTTCACATTTTTATTTTGTTAAGAGAATATAGAGTCGTTATAGATTTACAATACTAATAATACAATAAGTTCGAATTTACATTAGATTTATGAAGATATATAAAACTGAAGCACCGATGGTTATCATTTTACCTTCGAAGCACAATAAACTAACAGTAATGTATATCTCAGATAAAGAAAATAGCGTGGTTGTGATACGCAAAAGCGGCTTTGTCACTGTCTGTTGAGCTATGGGAGTAAACCCTCTTGGGGCGCGTTTACAAAACATACATAATGCTTTCAGGTTATTGTTGGTTTAGGATCTATATTCATGTACTGTACCTCCGTACAATGTCCAGGGGGACATAATGCATTTGGGACATACATGTATCTGGGTCACTGACTTTAAACAGAGGGATGACTTGGTGAACACATTCGTTAAAATATGCATTTCTGTAGTGTGTACATTGTATATCTATAATGTTCTGGTTGGTTATGATTGTTTTAGAGAAGGAGCGATGATGCAGTAATATCGAATGCTTATTTCTTTGTTGTGCCTGGAATAGTTCGGAGATTGCGAAATCAACTAACTAGTTAGGGACAGCATTGGCTTCTGAAATGAGAAGCTGGCTCAGGATAGTTACATACACACTGATTCTTACAATGATTACATATTCAACTTTAATCCTCTATTAAAATGAAATGGTTTATTGAGTCATTGTCTTATATAGTTAGAGATATAACGTTGTTATGGCAGAAAGATGTGTTCAACTGCAATTTTCTTCTTCAAATAGTTTCTGGAGTTAATAGCAAAAGGTTATGAATTATAGTCCTTTATGAAATTCATAATAATAATGGCATATCCCATTGTAAACATTTACTTAACCCAGCATACCTTCTTCATACCCCGAACAGCACAACTAGCGGTAAATATTCAGTTCCCAATGTTGTTGTTATTGAAACATTCAACTATATGTGACTAATTAATAAAACTTTTACCGCAAACCCGTCACTTAATTCCTGAATAGTATCCAACAATGATAAATATTCCATTTTTAATTACGTATACTGAAATATTCAATGATAATAACAACAAGTTATTGCAAACCTTCATCATATCCCGTCACTTAATCCCGAACAGCAGTGTACATATTGCATTTTAATGACATTATATTGAAATATTCAATGATAAATAACAAGTTATTACAACCCATCATATCTCATCACTTAACCCCGAACAGTAGTGATTATTCAAACGTCAATGACATTATAATGAAATATTCATTTATAAATTATTAGTTATTACAAACCTTCATCATATCCCGTCACATAACTCCCAAACAGCAGCACAAATCCCAGAACCCAGAAGCAAGGTATTCCTCTGTCCCTCAATGAAAACTTCTTCATTTGATTCTGCGATCTCTCATACGATCACATGGTACTGATCGATTCTCTGTTATCAGAAGTAAGGGAATCACTATCGGCTATGATATCTCAATGCCAAGTCATCGGCTAGCCACACCCGGTAAACCTAACCTACTTTATTATAATAGGGCCCTACTCTGTTGTCGCTACTCAATCGGGTACGTACAACCGAGCGATATTAGGGGTATAACGCACTGAAAACAGTACGTTCTTCAAACCGGTTTGTGTCTCTGGTTCTGAGCATGTATAGTGTAAATATGCTTGTATTGTAATCCAGTTTCTGACACCGGTCTTCGTCGTGTGCTATTGATGCTTATTCTATTATTACAGAAGTAAGTCACGACTTGCATCCTCGAACTACCTGGGGTAGTGAGGTCTGCGTTAAAGATTCAGTCCGACATGTGTTGTTTTCGTTAATCGAAATTCGAGTAGATAAATAAATGTTTTAAAACATTTATAACACAGTCCATTAAACATTACAAGACATGCACTTAAAAATACATTGCAAGACGGAAATATCTAATCAAATTTCTTGTCCACAAAGGTTACTTTACAAACACTCATGACACTGACCCTTTGACTATTTTATAAATGGAAATAAGTTTAGCATTAGATGGAAGTCTCTCCCCGCAGTGGGAGCAACTTCCCTATACGCAAGGCATAACTCTTGCCAGTTTCCATTACTGGCTGATTTAAGTCTTGTGTATATTATACTTGGCTGTTGTTATAATTAGGTTTAGAATCATATTTCGTCTTTCAGGATATCCGAGGCATATATTGCGTTTTGAAAAGTTCAACTTTGAATCTGTTTTTTGCTCTATGTGTAACCATTGGCAGAGCTCTGAAACATATCATAGAAGAGTCTGCATCCTTTAGTTGGTATTACGATGTCTGATATGAAGTATGGCAGGATGGGATTGGATAGTTTATTTGATACTTCGAAATTTTTATTTTTAAGATAAGCTTTTATTGATTGAACTATACCAGCATATTCTAAAAAGGTTTGTTATACATGTGTAAGAATTTGTGAATGTTTCGAAATTTTGAAACTGCCTTTGTTCATCCAGGATGTCATTTATAAATAGTATTTCGTGTTGTATGTAATGTGTATAACATATTTCCTGTTTGCCAATTGTAATATTTTCGTTACACCAAATTGGTTGGGATAGAATGTATCGTTGTATCGTTGACATCGTTAACATTTGAACCTTTTTTGCTGATAAATGATCCCCACGCTCTGAGCACATCTCGCCAGAAAATTTATATTTTACTTGAATACATAATGATTCTTCTATCACCATTACGTTGTGGTTTAGTTAAATAATATTTTGCAATAGAATAACATATCTAATTTTACAAAAAATACTCAAACATGCAGGTTTTGCTCAGGTGTAAAACTATTTTTCAAACGCTTCACATCAGACCTAACGTGTTAACTAGGTAACGCCACATTTCAAGGGCCATCTGGTAAAGTGACGTTAGCTATAACGTTAGCTAAACTAAATAGACTTGACCAGTTCAATGAACTAGTCCATACAAAAAGCATAAATTCATTCGACCGATAACAACGAGTCCATGTGAGCCCATGACAACTCTGAATTATTTCACAATGTAGTCATACAATTCAAGTTGTGACTGATACACGATCACACAAAAAGCATTGATATGACGAAACGTTCATTGAATGTGTACGACAAAACTATTGGTAGCAAATACCCGTTTCGGACCTGGTTCGCGTGCACTTGGCTTGCAGAATTATCATGGCATTCTTTTATTTGGCAATTTAAATTGACTATCTTTATTAATAACTCTACGTGCTATTTCATGTACTTGAGTAACGCGTTGAAAACGAGTTCAAAGGTCGGTAAGTGGGCCATTTACATGACTTCGCTTACCAATACTGGATTGAGCAATATTTCTGCAAATGTTAACAGTTTCACGCGTGACTGACGACTTACAAATGTGGATTATTTATGATTATATTTAAAACTCTCGTTCAGGTATGAAACTTTGCGTTACTGGACCTAGATACAAAATGCTAAAAACAATTGTATTCCGCATTTGAAGCCACCACTGCAAGGAGTGATACAGGGTTGTTTCTTACCCCCGTTTCTTTTATATGATCACGTAAATGATAGTTCTTACGGTGTTGGTCCAGCATATAACTAGACTATAATTTCTCACTAGTGCTACATATATAAACTCGATAAAGGCCTTGGCCGTATACGAGTTTATATTAGATGAACTATTACGTTATGGGATCGTCAAGATTTGAGTCTTCATGCGGTGAAATAAAACGTGACGTCTTAACATCGAGCTTTTTTGTTATATATGTGAACATATTTAAAGATAAATCAGTGTATCTAATTTTGAAATAATATATTTCTGTTAGTCATGAAATTGATGAGGATGAGTTATTTAATAGCCTCGTATTTGTGACAAGGCATAATCTATTACTGAGAACACTCCCCTTTCGCTTTTATGTGAAAATATATCCGCTTCAACGATTGCGAACTCTTTGTGTTAACATATGGAATGAATTAGTTATTCAGAGTATTTGTAAACTTAACATGTTATGTTGGCACATTCATTTGCATTTTCAAATTATACACAAGGGCTGCACTTCAATTATTCCTTACTTATGTAGTACCATGGAAATTCTATGATACATTGACTGAATTTACTCTTCTCAATAGAGAAGTATTTTTGTAACTAATTTATTTCAAGAAAAATAATTCATGTGAACATTTTAAGAAAAGAATGACTTAATTTGTGATGTTATTGAATTTTTACAAAATTAAGTATTATTCTTGTGTCAAAATTGCGTGATAAACTTTAAGTTTTAGATGTCCAAAACAACAGTATTGTTACAAAGTTACTCTTAATACATTAAAACATCTTTTACCATGCATATAATCAGGAACAAACTGTTTTTGAAATGTTATCCTTTTTTGAACAATTAATGACAAGGCTACAGCCATACGATTGTTGGACTCCATCAATGACTTTTCACATCAATAAATTAATTAAAGGCTCCTCTTTACTTTAGAAAGGTAAATGCTGTTAATACTGATCAGGTTTCGTCATTAGGTGAATTTGAACGAATTATCATTTTCAAAAGTGTGTGGGTTTTAAAGTTCATATTGTTTTAACTAGTGTTTTTTTAAATAAAGTCAGTTACTTATATGTCTTCTCTGCACTAATAATAATGACATTACTCATATTTCAGCAACCAATATTGAATTTTGTTTTCCTGTAAAACATAACTTTTTCCTGGAAACCAAAAGACTAGGATATTATAAATTCAAATTCAAATGTATCCAGAAGTAGTGAAACGTTATTTGATTAACATTTTCTTTCTTTAACGACTAGATGAGAACTCTATCATGTAATAAAATTACATTTTCTTTCACATCTGTAAGACACGTTTTACTAGAGAAAAACATAAGGGTGCAACTAATTGTACATACTAACAAACGTTTCTCAGACTATTTTTATTCAATGATATATAACCAATAGAACATTAATTTGTCTATAGAGAGACTAAGTCGTTTTCTAACACCGCGTATATTAATAGCGATCACAAACAAACGGTTAAATATTCTGATAAATAAATTAAACATCGAAAATGTTACGAGCGAAAATAAATAAAATGTCTTTTGATGAAGAATTTCCGTATTTCAAACTTTTTGACAGGGTTGTCCTCTTCTACCGTTGTTATTTATATGATTCACCAAAACTTTTGATGGGGTCGTTGTCGACAACATCCATCGGTATAAACTATTCAAACATAAATATATCATGCAGGTCGGATTGTATTTGATGTTATTCTCATAAGCAAACATATTTGTCTATTTGCGAAATCTCCGATCTGAATATATATAAATGCAGTTCAGCTATTATTTTGAAATAGTCGTGTGTCATCATGTTGTCACGACATTCCGAGTCATGTTTGTTGACATACATTCTTGTGATCGTGACTGGTGATTGCACAGACAGCCTGGCGTTCAATAGAGAAGCGGACAAGCATTGAATCGACCCCCTCACGCCTCAAACCCTCTACTCTAAGCATATAACCAAGTATTTGCACATCATGTTATCAAATAAACCTTGCAGATAAAGTATCGTTGGAGTTGTTCATTGCTTTACAACGAGACCTTATCTTTGGCATAATATGTCGTGATTTTGAACTTTTTGATAAATTTTGATAAATGAAATAAATATTGGTTTTATGTTTCTTAAATGGTTAGTGTCTGTTTCAGGTTAACGTATACTTGTTTGATTTCCTTTGTATCTGTTTTATGGCTGAACGTTGTTATGACAGAGTAGTCATCAGAAGATGACATAAGAACAGGAAGATATTCTGGATGACAACTTCAAGAAGTTGTTATCCAGAAAATATGCGTGTTCTTATGTATGCCACTTCTAAATTTCCTTCGAAGACTTGGAATGATTACATATTCCCCGGATAATTGACAAACGTCTTGTGAATCCTTTCACTTCAAAGAAATTTTTAAACGTTTTGAAAATTGGTATGGTCCTTAACGTTTTTGTAGACTGTGTGAAATTAAATTAAACTGGTACATGTATTTATATCTAGAACCAGGGTATGGAAAGTTCAACCATTGATGTTTTGGAATTGAGGGCCAATTATTTTATTTCAATAAATGTATCGGACACTTTATTCACTTTACATATTCAGCTGCATACCGAACTTTTGTTTATCTACTTCTGTATTTCAGTGCAGATGTCATGTAACTTTGCATGACTTTGAAGTATCGCATCAACGCGAAAACTAGACCGATCAAATTACATTTTTGCATTGTAAGAAGACAGTTGAATGTTTCATTACATAATCTGATTTGATGTTTTACAGTAAAAAGTTAGTTTTTGCAGCTCTTTAAAAGTGACCAGGGGTCAATTTATTCAAAATTACAGTGTTTGTATTTCCTTCTGTGAAATATTCAGTTAGTGATCAACTGTGTCAGACAAATATCATATATTTCCTCATATATTCATTCAATGTATTTCTGATGACATTGTTCTCATTTAGTCGATATGAAAACTTTTATTTAAAAAATAATGAAATTTGATTGTTCAAAATTGGACCCCTCTGTCTATTTTCATTAATCATTATGCCAAATTTAATAAACATGCACAACTGATGTGACGACCACAGGGTACAATGATTATTTTACTCATGGATTATGATGATTCATTGACATTGTATGTGGTGCAATTTTATTGATAATTTACATATTTGTACGAAGATACAGATGTAGGTGAACAAACTTTCGGTATGCATCTGTAGATGTGCACTGTGTAATGTCGATAGTAAAGAGACTGCAAAACCTTTAAGACAAAGCAAAATGGGCTTCTGTCATTCACGAATGATGAAAAACTGACAACTCACCCATATTGCTGTTTTTTAAAAAACAATTTTTTTAAAGAATAACAATACATTAAGAATCACACTTTATTTATTGTGAACACACAGGGTGTTTTAAGTATGCTTACTCCATAAGGTGGATCTCTCAGGAAGTAGTAAATAATTTGAAATGTCATGTATGTTCACAATAAATGAGTTTTTATCCAGAAATATTGCTTTTCTCAAGACTTGACCCTGTTTACTAAATGTATTATACTTTAGTATAGGTATTATCCTTTATGGAAGCACATTCTCAATGCTCATTTCAATATTTCTTCTATTAAAAGTGATATGATTTTAAGTTAAACGATTTCACTTATTACACATCCCATTATTATGTCAAGGAGACAATATCCCTGTCTCTACATAGTAAGGAGACCTTTGCAAGTATCAGCTTGTACCAGTGTATCATGGATGGTACTGAATTGTTATTGCAAACTAAACTTACTGAATATATTCCTGGGCCAACTTTCATAGAGCCTTTTAGACTAATGCATCATAAGAGATCTTCAGCCAAAGGGGGCTTTGTGCATGTGGGCCCAGTGCTCTTCAGCAGACAAAGTGTTTAGTTAAAGGCCAATCTTAATCCAAAGATGACAGCTAACCACTAAACTATCCAATCCCCCGTTCCAATTAAACATATATTTATGAGCTTCCCAAAATAACATCCTCAATGTACATTTAACTGCCAATACCTTATTCAAATATTTCTAGTTATAAAATTTAAGTAAGGCCAGGCAAATGTAATCATTTGTTTACAGGGTTTTTAAAGGCAAGAGGCAAGAAACAATCAACAGGAAAAATAACAAACTTTGCCCGTAAAATAGGCACAGAATTGATAAAGAAAATAACTTTTCACTTATTATTTTAATTTCTCAATATTATTATTTAGGAGAAATTCTGATTTCTCTTTTCAAATTTGCCATGGTAGAGAATTCTTTTAGCAACTAAATAAACTTGTTTTGCCTAAGGAACAAGTAAACTTTTCCATAACAAAAATAACAGAAATTGTTTGTAGAAAGGTCATCAGTTTATTGTGGACATTCACAGAATGCTTCAGGTGTGAAGTATGTTTTAATCAAAATGTAGCTCACACTTCCAATGCAATGAAGTAACTTTAGACTTTGTCTCGCACAATTTCACACATGAATCTATAAAAGTGTTCACAGGCTGTCTATGTCCCTAGATTTTCCCCTTGAAATCAAACATGTATGTACACAACTTCAGCAAATCTGAATACATGGGCCAATCTTTTCCAATGCAATGGTAACTAGTCAAAATGTTACATTAATCAGTGTAACACATGAAGCCATCCAATAACAAGCAACTACGTAACCTTTGGGCTGACCAACTTTCACAAAGCTTCTTTAGACTAAGGGCAGCCTTAGCCGTTAGAGTGAGTAATTGTTTAACGCTGCTTCGACAGTTTCGCAGCCATTACAGCCATTAGCGGCAAACTAAGCCAATGGAGATAAATTTGAGTTTTGATCAACGAAGGAGGCTTTGTGAAAGTGAGCCCTAACTGGAATTTTGAGGATTTTCTTTGATTTTGTCATTTAAATTGACAAAATAACACTTCAGGATGGCTACTGTTCAATATCATTTCATACACTGCATTCATCAAACCAGTTGAAAAAAAACAAAATACAAAATTAAAACTTGGCCCTGACATGACACTCAAAAGAAAACATTTTAGATAAATAACAAATGATCTTCTTATACATTGGAACGGGAACAAACTTCTGGAGAAAAGTTCACTTTGTAAAAAGGTAATAGATTGAAGGTGAATGGCGGAGAAGTATAATAAAGCGCACTGTGTTTTATGCTCAACCCAAAAATAAAGAAACTTAAAGAAATTATGAGGAAATTCCATCCCTGCATATAAAAAGACCATTTTTCATAAAAATGCATATTATGGAGAGATTACACAATGAATTATCTCAATCATAATATCAGTTTCATATTCAATTTCTTTATCCTTTATACATTCTCCCTTTGGAGATTGTTTAATAAAATCTTACCAAAAATAATCAAGCAACAATTTGGTCCTCTGTATTTTAAAATCAAATCTTAAAATAGCATTTCAACATTTTAAAGTCATGGCATCCACAGATACTCAAGTTACTTTTGGTTTGTTGAAATATTTATCATATTTCTGGTTGTGCAAATTTTCACAGCATATTAGAACTACTCAGTAATTAGAAATAAATCCTCTTTCATGTGCTGTACATTAACATATTATTTATACAAAGCTTGAAATAATGGTCCAATTAAGGAATATACAATTTAGTCTGTACAGTTTAAGAGCTTCGTTATCAAATTCAGGCCACAACTATAACCTGCCAGTGAATATTTTTACAGGGAGAAACCCTATGCCATCACTGTAGGGTTATGGATTGCAGTGAAACCAACAAGCACCGGATGGAAGAAGCAAACGATGGGTTGACTACAGTGAATTAAAAAGTAGCATGGCATCCATATAAATTCATATTGGTTGACTGGTTAGCGCCTAGAGAAATCACTCAGTGATTTGATGATATAGCGAATTATAAGAACATTTATATTATTATTAAAGTATGTTGTAAAAATCCTTGACACCTGATCCAAAGCCACATGAGCTGACCATGCTTCCCTTTCTCCTGTTCCGACAATCAATCCTTATAAAATAGGCTCTTCTCCAGGACAGAACTGATTTACTCTCTTAAGGATACAAGGTGGTGCAGAAACCTGCTAAGATACGCATGTTTTACATTCTATCAATTATCCCTTTACCGGATGCATTAATTTGTCAAATCATTCTTGAATGGCATATTTTTCAACCATGATACCCAATAATTTAGTATATTTTTACTTGTTATTTACCTCGAGGTGAGGTGAGTTGGGGTTTAATGCAGCTTTCAAGAGTATTTCACTTATATCACGGCTGCTAATACTATGGCAGGGAGAAAGCCTGCAACGCCATGTGGCCATGCAGTGTGGTTAAACCTGCGAGCATGGACTGAAACTAGCAAATCATGGGTGGTATTGCACTGAAATTCATTGTAGTGTTGCACCCAAACCTTACTGTGTGTTGAACAGTTCTCTACTGCAGACAAAGTTGCCGTGCCCCTGGCGGGATTCGAACCCCGGACCTCTTGATCCGAAGCGGAACGCGCTAACCACTGCGCTATCCCGCCCTATATTGCGTGTGGAACAGTTCTCTACTGCTGACAAAGGTGTCGTGGCCCTGGCGGGATTTTGAACCCCAGACCTATTGATCCAAAGCCGAATGCACTAACCACTGCGCTATCCCCCTTTCTATTTTGAATTTGAGCTTTAATATGTTCATATTTCAAAACAGTCTGACATTTGTTTGAATGATTTTAAGATAACTTGATACAGCATGACAGGAACATCTTGATAACTTTCTTAATCAAGTTTATGAAATGAATGAAGTTTCAATTACTTTGTCTATAACCATCATTTTGAAGTAATGAAACACATGCAGTGAAATAACGGTTTCATATCTACTGGCAATAGGGCTTATGTTTTGATGTGACCATACTATGCACAGATATTTGGTTTATCAAAAATCCAAGGAACCGTGCAGGCTGCATGATCATTTTCTGCTTGTCGCCTCATCTGAAATGGCAGGCAGGCAGGTATTTGGAACACCAAGCATACGGGACATGAATCTTAAAGGTTTTAATAACTTGTCTTGGCATAAATCTTTCCCAAACAACTGTCAAGAAAAGGACAACAGAACCACTGGCATTTAACACAAATGAGGAATATTAACAGTCATTTTGCTCTTCTGATAAAGAATGGTACACATCTACAGACAGACAACCCAAAGGAAAGGGGAAAAGTGGCCTTAGGACTATTGGAAACAATAATAAGAAATTCTTTGATTTAACAGTAAAAATATAGGACTATAGCAGAGATCAAGCATTGGAAATAGGCCCAGGACCATGAATATAGGATATTAGATGAAAAAAAGACGTGGCTTATATATCAAGGTTTTAATACTTTTGTATCAATGACCATAAAATAGAATAAAAAACAAATACCACATGCTACATCATTCATATAATCCATAGTTGAACATCAGTGTACAACCTCCGTAAGAAAACTCTTCACTCAAAATGCATTCCGGAAGGGAAAATGAAATGAACTCAGTTGTGGTTAGATATTCATCGTAAGCACTTTATTAATAACATTCTCTACTGTCACACACATAAAACATCTTTACATTCAAAAGATGTCTTGAGCACTTTCAATTTCTTTAAATACATGATGGTATTTCACTAACGAAACATGTAACGTAATCCCAGAAGGTCATTTCATGTTTCGGTGATCGATCACACAGAACACATCACCTGAAATGATCATATTTCAAGATCATGAAGTATTAAAGCACTTTATAGGAATCAGTTGTGAAATGTATGGAATGACAACTGAACCACAAGAAAGACAGCCTGTGAACACAACGGACACATTATCAGCCCAATCAACGCCTTTGTCTATTTCGATCGCGTGAGTAATCCCTACCCACTTCGTTATCATAATCACGATCGTTTCTATTGCGATCAGACGTTCGTTGTTTAGACTTAGTTCTGCGGTCATCCCCATCAAATCGTCCGTCAAACCTATCCCTACGCACATCCTCAACAGGAGAATATCTTTGTCTTTTATCATTCTTACGCTCTGTCCTTTCGTCAAATTGATCGTCAGTCCATTGATTGCGATCACGTCTCTCACGCCTATCAGGGACCCTCTGATAATCACGTGTCCGTCTATCCATGGAATTGTACATATCGTCATCAACACCCCGTCTGTCAACGTCTCTTTCAGCACGTCTGTCAACGTCAATTCGGTCTCTTTCACCACGTCTATCAATTTCAATGTGGTGTCTTTCACTACGTCTGTCGATATCATTGCGGTCTCTTTCACCACCTCTCCTATCAAGGTCACGATCTTTTTCACCAGATCTTCTCTCGGTGTCATTACGGTCTCTTTCCCCGACACGCCTGTCAACATCAATCCTGTCTCTTCCTCTTGGTGCTCCCTCGTCGTCAAATTCTTCCTCCTGACGATCCTTCCTCTTCCTCTTCTTATCCTGATGACGGTCGAAGTCTCCGTTGGCAAACTTGTGAAGATCCTCGCGTGACTGAGCTTGATTCTTCTTCTTGTTCTGTGTCTTCTCCTCTCGGCTGATCTTGCGCTGTTTCCTCTTCACCGGCGACTTCTCCTTCTTCCTCCTCTTCCTCGTTTTGTCTTCCTCCGACTCAGAGGAACTGCTGTCTGAATCTGCAACAGACAGAAACAATTGTTACTTCTCTTGCATACTGAATAATGCTTTTTCTGAAATCTTCTACTTATATAAATAATTGGTTTCTGTATATATAGGAAACAAGAGTTGGATACAATTGCATTAATTCTGGTTTGACAAAGAGCTTATGACAAAATTGGAAATACAATTATTGCATATTCCTTTTTGACAAAACAGTAGATGTTAGAGAATGAAGAAATTAATATTTAAAATATCTTGTATGATGCTCTCTATGTAGTGTGAACAACAACACCAACACCAAACATCACAACCAATTTGGGATATATCGACATAGATCTTCTTATAACGTATATATTTCAGGCAGTAATGTTTGGTTTAATGACGATAATGAATTTGGGTTGAGGACCATGTGTTTCACTTT
Source organism: Gibbula magus (assembly GCA_936450465.1). Taxonomy (NCBI): domain Eukaryota; kingdom Metazoa; phylum Mollusca; class Gastropoda; order Trochida; family Trochidae; genus Gibbula; species Gibbula magus. The sequence goes on from OW388297.1 coordinate 48,496,234, forward strand.
CCAACTCTTGATTGCTGTGAAACAGGGCTTGAATCTGCTTTCAAACTATTGCAATACTATTACGTCTAGTTTCATTGCAAGAAGAAAGTCTTCAACAGAAATGTCAATGGACATTGTTATGAAACCTGTCGACATCCACAAGACTGATGGACCAGAAAGATACTGCACTGGATTAAAATGTTGCACCGAACTCAATCGTAACTCTTGCCTGCCTATTTAAAGACAAATCTCTGATGTAAGTTGTGACGCCTTATTTACAACTGATTATACAACCTAAGTAACCTTAAATTTTTAGGAAGCAAGTGAGTTTTAGTGTTTAGTGCCTCTTGTGGAATCAATACGAAATTAATGCAAAATTCATGTGGGGCAATAGCACAGCAGACGAGCATCTGCACAATATCAGCAAAGAGCATTACAAGGTAGTGATAAACCAAAATTGCCTTTTGCAGATCCCATTGCCTAGCCCTTTGAAGGAACAATCCCTTAACCTCTTGAAGTCAACTGTAACAGTAGCTTCTTCCTTGTCTTGCACTGCACTTTAACAACAGGGGTCAAGAGCACAACTCAATTCCCATGTACAACTAAGATAATTATTCCACACCTGAGTCTGAGCTGCTACTAGAAGATGAGCTGTCGGAGCTATTGGAGCTCTCCGAGCTGTCAGACGACTCCTCAGATGACGCCTCTTGTTGTTGCTGCTGTTGCTGCATCAGCTGTTTCGTCATTGTCTTCAGGTGTTCTCGCAGGTCGTCACTGAAAGTTGGAATAACTGTTAGTTTGAAAATCTTAACACTCACTCGCACTTAACAGCTAGAATATAATAGACGACCAATACACTATCCCAGCCAATCTCAATTTGGTAAATATGAAAACAAGGACCTATCTGTAACTCAATGACAGAGTTCTTGCTTCTTTAAACCTCAATTATTATGTTGATATTTGCTAAATATTTGGTATATTATTTCTGCTCAAGCATGACAAAACTTGGATTTTTATTAAAGTATGAATATGCAGTTTTTTTAAAAGAAGTTCATATTTAGTTTCCGATGTTAACGAATTCTTATGAAAGTTAAACAGTATAGAACATTTTGTCTCATTTTGTATATTCTTGATATTTGTATCAAAATAAATTTGTAATACCCTCTAAAGATTTTGATTATTTAAGCATTGTTTCTATAAATATAATGAATTTTACAAATATCTTATATAGTCATGAATTTCAATAGTTTCAACTTTTTTATTTACTTACGTTAATCCTCCAAGACCGATTGTTGTAAAAAAGTTTATTGCAAATCGCGTATTCTTCGGGTTATCCCGCGGCAGGAGTCCTTCAAAATATTCTTGTAATGTCCTGAAATAGATAGAAAGGTATATTAGAAAACAGAAATAATGCCATAGGTGAGACGATTTTGAATTTAATGCCACTTGACGAATAATTCAGTTTTATTATGGCAACCAGTATTTTGCAGGGAAAAAGCCTGCAATATCATCGTTGCTAAGCATTGCAATGTAACCTACAAGAGTCGGGTAGAAATATTGAACCATGGTGGTATTTCACTAAGCTTCAATGTAGCTTTTCACCTTTACACGTAGCGGAGTTTGCACAGCGTTTTTTAAGTTTATACCTCCATGAAGTTAATAAATTTTGAAGTCAATTCTTATAAATAAATATACTCGTACCAGATGTTTTGAAAAGGTTTCAATTCTCCAAATACACATATTTGTAAAAATTAGAGCTGTATTATTTACGTGTCTGAAGACACAAGATGTCAAATCAAAACGTCATTGTATTATAAGCCCCGCCTACAATGCGTTCATCAGCAAATGAAAATCCACAATGCAACGAGCCATGAACCTCACGTCATGGGGGCGTGGCTAAATGTGATGTGACGTCACAAAATTAAGTTTATGCAGGTATGAACTGAATCCCTGTGACATTGTTCAGAGACTCAGATCCAAGCAATTGCTATTATTTATATACATATAATTTAATGCAGTGTTATCCCAAATGTAACAATGTTATATTTGTTCCCTATCTAAATGGCATGTATTTCTAATATAATTTGGTCAACGGTATAATTAAATGGTATATTTGATTGCTCTCCTATCAGATCACAATACAAACTAAATCTTGTCACAACTCACTTCAACTTCCTTCACATGAAAGGCAGATTCATTTACAATTTTACAGACAAGTCAGCATGTACTTACTGATCCTTCAGACGATCGTTGAGTTTGGGCAAGCCCATATATTCTGAGAGTTCTTGAAATAAAATCTTGATGAAGATTCGACTGGCTGATGTGGTGTCCTCTTCATTCAACTTGACCACGGAGAGAACCTGAAAAGAAACCAGAGTTAGTGGAAGTTTACAAGCAATGAAAGAAATTTGGCCTCACCATTTTTCCTCAGCTATTGCCTGTTTTGACTGCAAGAGAAGACAATGACCTATATCAGTTTAGTTCAGTTAGTCTATCCATTGTATTGTTGGGGGTCACATATGCCAAATGTTATAAATGGTGTTATTTTATCGAAAAGTACTGACTGCTACCAAAAATTACCATTTTAATGACAGTGACAATATTGTGACAATATAAACGTAACAGCAGTGATTGAAAATCGGACAATGCACCGCAATTAACTTGTGTCAATTACTAATTTAGTCAAATGTAATTTTGGAAACTTATTTACAACAGCCAAAAACTTGGGTTGATAATATTAATGTCATATAACTACTGTGCATGTAAATAGGGTGTGTTGTTTCGGTTTCTGCACATGTATAATGATGTTGCTCAATTTTAATTGAAAACTAGTAATTATGATATATATGACAAGCGGGGATGAATATGCAAGTTGAAAAAAAAAAATGTATTGAAGCTAAATAAAACATCATAAACACAATGGATGCATCTTTCTTTAAGCCTCTGACAGGTTTCAAACCCGAAAGAAATCTGAAAACAAAAGAACCATTTCAAAATATTTTAGGACTCCCATCCCAAACATTTCAGAAGCCCACTACCAAACATTTTAGGACCCCAAGCCAAAACATTGTTGGACACAAATCTCAAACATTTTAGGACCCCAAGCCAAAACATTGTTAGACACAAATCTCAAACATTTTAGCACACAAATCCCAAATATTTTAGGACAAAAATCCTAAATATTTTAGGACACAAATCCCAAATATTTTAAAACACAAATCCCGGACATTTTAGAATTATTATAGGTGTAATACACAAATATAAAGTACACAAGTACTTACCCCCCAGTTGATGGCATCACTGTACAAGAGATGACCGAAGAACTTGGCGATGTTCCTCAGCTTGTTGGTCTCCAGCCGGTGGATGGTCTCGTATTGCTCCATGAACATATGTTGGAAGGGTTCCACGTATTTCTTGTCCAGTTGGCAGAAGCGCTGCAAGGGAGAGAACAGTTACCAGCATGTAATAAACAGGGCCTAGATTTTCTTCTCTTACTACTAAGATAGTCGTAACTGCCATTCATTGATATTGGCTTATGACTAACTCAGTGTAAAGTGTAAAAAATCTAGAGAATGTTAAATGTCTTGGTTTATTGTGAAATTGCATTTATGAAGAGAAATATGATACTTACCTCACAAGATCATGGTATGAAATGGAATAAGATTATTCATTCAAAGAATGCATTATAAGCCAGTGGGATAATCCACTAACCTCTCTTAGTCAAATATCAATAGTAAACCTAATTCTAACATTGGCTAGGACTGAACAGACTGTAACAGACGTGTCACCAGAATTTTTTTTATTAAAGCTAAGGGCATCCTTAGCTCATAGTGATCATGCTTATCTGAGTGACTGTATGCACAAAATGCTCTATTAAAAGGTACCCTTAGCCTTGTTAAAACATTGAGCTAGATCACCTTAGGGAACTGTTAGTAAGATAAATTATTAGAAATACATTTTGTCCAATTATACCACAATAAATCATATCAATTTGCTGAATATTTTAGACAGACATACTGTAGGTCAAATTTGGATGACCTTCCATCCCAAAGAAAGGTTTTAAAGATTATTTTTAAGCTATTTTACATGAATTATCAAAATCCCATCACCTGCTGATTCATTGATAATTTGAGTATTCGTGAACAAAAAATGGTTCAGAACAAATTCAGCTTAATTTTCTCACCTGTGCTAGGAGACCAAAGAACTTTTCATATGTTCTGAGTTGCGCACAGCAATCTAGAATCATGTTGCACAGCTCCACCTGGAGGAAAAACATTCACAACAAGACAAATGAATAATAATCACAAGACAGTTCAAATTAGTTGTTGTTCAATAGTTTTCCTAAAATGTCACAACTTCCAAACGCAAGGCATAAGTCTTGCCAGTTTGCATTACTGGCTGATTTAACTCTTGCGGTATTTCCCTCGCTTTGTTGTGTCAAGATAGTGAATCGCTGCACCAGAAATGCATAGCGGGCCTGGATTTCTCAACACAGATTTCTTAAGGAAATACTGCAAGGCCTAAATCAGCCAGTAATGGAGACTGGCAAGAATTATGCCTTGCATTGGGAAGTTGAAAATGTCACAGCATGCTTATAAGCATTGTTGATTTAACTAGATTAGCGTTTGCGGGACACCGCAAAAGCAGAGCAGCTCCGAAACTTAGGGTCTCGCCTTTCCCTGTTCCGCCTTCTCGTCAGCATCAATAAAATGGCAATTCTTTTAACAAACGTTTGTTCATTATTCGAGTTATTACTTATCATCACTGGGGTCACTTTTCACAAGTTTGTTCTTAAAACCTATTTCTTCTTTCAAAATTTGATCAAAGGATTAACGTGGCCTTAACCAATATCTCATGACCTTGACCTTTGACCTTCAAGGTCACACCATCAATGATCACTTTTCATCGCGTATAATTATCATGCAATGACTCAAAGTGTTCATAGTTAAAATACGGCATATTCACAAAAGCATGCTTAAGTTTTGACCTCACTGCGACCTTGACCTTTGACAGATTTTAGCGAAAACGTTTTCAAATCTTGGTCTTTCTCCATAGTTCATATATACCAAATAAGAGCCTAATAGCACAAAAAAGTTTGAAGTTATCATGTTTACAAGGATTGTTGTAGTGATTTCAGAACTCATGACCTTGACCTTTGACCTTGAATGTGAACATGTCAATATCATTCACCAGGTGTATAAGAAAGAAATTAAGCTATCTATATGAGGTGTTAATATCTTCATGGAGTTACTTAGTGATTTCAGAACTGGTCAGCATGACCATATCTCGTGACCTTGACCTTTAAAATTCAAGGTCACACAATCAGTGATCACTTTTCATTGTGTATCACAATCATGTAATGATTTAAAGTGTTAATAGTTGAAATAAGACATTTTCGCAAAAGCATGCTTAGGTTGTGACCTTGCTATGACCTTGACCTTTGACGGATGTTAGCGAAAACATTTTCAAATCTTGGCCTTTCTCCATAGTTGATATACATCAAAGAAGAGCCTGATAGCACAAATATTTTTCAAGTTATCGTGTTTACAAGGATTTTTTTTAGCGATTTCAGAACTCGTGACCTTGACCTTTGACTTTGGATGTGAACATGTAAAAAAAATTCCCCAGGGGTATAAGTAAGAAGTTATATATATGAGTTCTCAAAACCTAATAGGAAAAAAGTTATAGCGAATACAAAATGCGGCGGCGATGGAAACTGCACAAAAACTGATAGCAGCTCCGACTTAGTCGGAGCTGCTAATAAAAATACGCCCCCAAGGGGCATGCCCAAAGCACACAAATATTGATAATAAACATAATGGAAATATCAGATGATGCTGAAACATGTCCCTAGTCGGTTCAACATCGGCTTTGAAAGTGTAAACTTTCAATATTGCTGCAGAATAAGGATTATAAACAAGGGGTTGGAACTAATTTTCCAAGAAATGCAGAATTAAAAGGTATAGAGTTTGAATATTAGCTTTGACATGTACATGGAAATCTTCTATGCAAACTAAATTGTCTTCAGTCAGCTTGGTACTCATAAGATTTTAACTTTGTTCATTGCATTTGTTAGAGATATTTGAGGAAACACGTCATCAGATTGAAATTGGATGACATAGGTCCCTATCATGAGAGAGAATGTTTGAGTACCTCTTGTCCTGGCTTCATCTCCATCTTGAGGAGCTTGTGTGCGCACTCCTCGAAGTCCAGACTGGACTGAATGGTCAGGTAGATGATACGCCTCAGGGCAACCAGGTTCGTCTCCGTGTTGTCGATGATTGTCTGCTTCGCTTCCTCGTCTGATGAACAAAGAAATATAATGCTACTGTTCACATCCTAATTGATATTATCTGCTTTGCTGCCTTTTATGAGCCATTGAAGAATTTTTCTCAAATTATATAATAAATATATCTCTGTGTTGTTAAAAAATAAATAATTGCAGATTTAAAATATCCATTGTAATTATCAACTGTAAATTTAGTGTAAAACCGACACCATAATTTGACCCAGTGAATTTGCCAAAATTTCATTATCAATCAATATAGACAAAATTTTAATATCAACCAATCAGATTCAATATTACAACTAAGTTACATTAAAACATTCATTATAGAAGACTTGAACAGCAAAATTACAAAATAATCCTGAAACTAGGGTTCAATTTCGGTGTTTCAAACATGGACAATAATATTTGATAAGGATTGTGAAAGAACATACCCTCCTCTTCATCGCTATCACCCTCGGAACTGGAGCCAGAACCACTTTCGTCTCCCTCTTCGTCCGAACTCTCCTCATCGAGGATCTCTGTCATCAAGATCATATACATATAAACAAGCATGTTTCAAAAAAATTTCCCACCATGTAAATGTATGAATAATCCATTTCCAGAATTTCTCAACCACATAACTATACTTAATGGCATTACGTATATATATGACATACTAATGAATATAAGAATTATATTTCAATTTCATTGAATCATTTTTTACATTTTTTTTATTTTACATATTTTGTGGTACAGGCAAATAACATAGTAACATTTCATGACAAAATGAGGTACATACATTCACATAGGAAACAATTAGGGCTGAGTATCATGGGAAATCTCACGATACAGACAGGCGATACAGAATGTATCACGATACATTGTTTAAAGTATAACTTCATGCATATTTTGTGAAATATTCAAGATGGTGGAAATTTTGTGTTTTGAGATGATAAAAAATCGAAGATTAAATCAGTTTTAAAAAAAACAAAAAACAGTTATTTATGAATCAGATTGCTTCATGCTTACTGTAGTTACTGTAAATGCACAACACTAGCTGGTTTTATAGTGTTTACTTAGTTTTCCTTTTCATTTTAAGTAAGTGAAATCTATTTTTAGTGTATCACGATACAGAAAACACACGATACAATAATCACGATTTCCCAAGCTACGATTGTATCATAGGTATTGATGAATCGTTACAGCCCTAGAAACAATACTTCATGACAAAAACAGGTACACAAACGTAGATAGATAAATTCATAATTCGCTGCTCGGTTCACTACTGTTATAGTCAGGATTACTTTCTGAGTAATAAATATAATGATGACCAATTTTTTAAAAACATTTCCTCATAACGAGTCATCATTACTCTCATCGATACACAACTGCATGATATGTATTTATTAAATGTTTATATTTACCTCGCTTCAAGGATCGATACTTGTCTTCATTTTCTAAATAGTCAGGGTCCGCTCTGAAGACATCTGGAGAGAAAACAACATGTGAGTATGTGACATTTTGTAATAGTAGAAAATGATTTAAAGGGGCCATTCTGTTGGCAAAATCTGCCATCTTGGATTTTGTGCATTATGTGAAATGAAAACACGCTGTATTGTACCTAATTTTAAATTTGTTTAATTATAAAAGATAGCAAGAGGGGTACATGTACCCGCCAAACATATTGACAACAGAAGGGCAACTTCAAGGATATACTTTTAGTTACGTTTCGGGGAGCGTTGGCTCCCCTTCATCAGATTATAAAAGATGTATACACTGATAGAATGTTCACATAGTAACACAGAACGTGTCATAAAACTAATATATAATGTTATATCGTAGCGAAATTTTCCCCACTCGCAGCGCCGATGTATGGCTTCAGTCCTCATTTTTTAATTTTTCAACAAATTTTCCTTTTGTTGCAAAGTTGTGAAATATAAATTCATCAAAATATTACAAATATTAATATCTTTAAATTTGACTGTGTATTAGTAGCATATTAGTGTAAACGGGAATATCCTCACGAATTTTCGTTTCAACAAAAAAATATCCTGATGGAACCCCGATAGAACCCTCCTTTTAAGCAAGGATGTGAACATCCTCATTGATTGTTGATGATAAGATCACAGTCCCGTTCTTTTACATAAGTCATGGGAAGGAATTACCTTTACCTGCTGGAATATTAAGGGAGATTGTATTGTTAATGACAAATCCTGGATTATTTCTTATGTCTCAATCTTGAATTTTGTTATCATTGTGAAATCTTAGTAATCAAACAATTACTCTCAGTAATACAATTCAACTGGATTTTGTTATAAACAGAAATGTCCCTTCAAATTTTGTTTTCAACAAAAATACGCATTTGAATTCTCCCTCAAAGATGAACTCACTGAGGAGATCCTCGGACTGTCCAGCGTCCTCAAGCGTGAGCAGGTGCGTGAATTGGTCGGCCTCCTCTACAAGGTCAAGGTCATCTATCACCGCCTGGTGGTCCTGTAACATCACAGTAATATAACACATTATACATGCCACTGAGAAAGGGATGTTGTTATTTCATTTAAATACAATATGCAATCTACACAAAATTTCAGCATTTAAAAGCGCTTTAGCATGTTTTGCTTACTGAAAGAAAGTGCTCTCACAAAAATATAAATATCTACACAAATTTCAGCATTTAATGTTCTATAGAAAAGTACCGGATTTCTATTTTTGAGGGACTGACAGCACAAACTTTAAAGGGGCTGTAGCACGTTTTTTGCAAAATTTATTTTTTCAAATTTCCTATTTATAATGATAGTTTGGGTCATTTAAATTTACTTTAGAGGATAAAACATCTTATTACATAAACCAATTATCCGTAGTGGAAATAACGGTGTTGTGTATAAAGCAAAAATTACATGGCGGCCATTTTATTTTGAACACTTTTTATTATTTCGAATGACAAAAACAATTCCTATGGCTTTACTGAGCCAAGAACACTCATTTTAAACTTTATTTTCCGAAGAGAGAAGGGTGTTTTGCTATTGGTGAAATTATTTTTCAAATACATTTCATCGACTTATATCAGCGAAAAAATGTGCTACTGCCCCTTTAAACTCAATAAACAAAGGTGTTATTCTGAACAATTCATCATCATCATCATCATCATCATCATCATCATCATCCTCTTCCATGCCCTTATTTCAGTCTGTTGGAGGTCAGGACCAAATTTACATTTTGATCCCTGAGGTGCAAAGGTATCTCCACACAATATATCAGCTTTGGGGATGAAGTTGAACATGTAAAAGGTTAACATACGAAGTCTGATGCTAGAAGAGTGCTGATCTGCTAACAGTCTGTTACACAATACATTTCACAATATCAACTTAGGTTACCCATAGTCAATGACGGCGTTAGTGGGCCCTTGATAAAACTCCTTTCCCTTTAAAAGGATTCATATTTTAACAAGTCATCAGCATGTTGTTGCAGTATTACCTTGAAGCCATCCTTCCTGATAGCAAACATGACCTCCATCATGTACTGAACTCTTGTGTCAATCTGACCCTCGTGCAGGATGTTGCGCAGTCTGTCAAAGATTGCTGCAGAAAAAATGAAATGAAAATTAACACAAAATTTGTTCTCGTAGATCAGACAAATTCTTTCCCATGCAAATGCAATGCTTTACCCACTGAACCTTGAGATGGGAATTAACTTTAAAAGTATAAGCTGAATGTTTAACAAAGGCATCATTGGCAATAACCTCTGGAAGAGACAACGTGGATTATAGAAATCATACGAAACCATTGAGACTATCCATCCCTGTAAAATCAATCCAAGACATTTGTTGCAGGTTGCAGTACCCTGCTCTATTGACCATGCACCTTGCCCTTTTTCTGTCCTACCCTGGTTTTTTAGTAGCCAAAACATTCGCATCAGTGAAGAAGTTCCCTTTTCTCAATGTAGTTGCCCTGCTCCAATTTCAACCTGCGGGAAACACTAACGGCTGATATTCATAAAATGTATTGAACCTACTCCTGCAAATACTTACCATTGATACCCCTTGGTGACACTTCAGTTAACTTCTGTCCGCACTCTTTGAGAAAGCCGATGGCAACCTCCACAGAATCGTCTGTTGGGTTCTCAAGGAGGAGAGTAAGTATTTCAAGGGAGATAACTTCATGGGCAACTTGCTGGTTAACGAGGTGAGCAATGAAACGTGTGGCTGACAGACAGATAGTCTTATCGTTTCTCTTAAATCCTCTTTTAAACTGGAGGATCAGACGACGCAGCATCAACTCTCCATTTTGTGGAAACTGTAGTAGAAAATAGAATGATTACAAAATAAAATCGTCATTATTTTCTTTATATGAAATATTCAGGCTGTCGTAACTCAGTGACCTCTAAGAGGCTAGTTTCATAGTACAGTATTCCCGCGGGTAAAAGACCAGGCAAATATATATCTCGAATAAGGGGTGGGCTTCTTGCCGGGAGTGACCCCAACTAAGTTGAAAATTCAGACTGAATCGACTCACTCCAAGATGATAACTCGTAACTATCATACTCAAATGCTACATCATGCTGTTTAGGATATTGTTTTGTTGTGATGAAGATATTGTACGACCTGGCTATTTTTGTAGGAACGAAGTCCATGGGGAAATTAAAAAGTATATTTTTGTTATTAATGAATGAATAAGGAAAGTTAAATTGTTATGGATGCAATTTTGGATTTTGATTTTTTTCTTTTTGAAATGTTAATAGCCTGGATGTACTGTTCAAATAAATATTTTAAATAGTATCCATGGGCAAGAGTCTACGAAACATGTGCAGTGTTCAGAGAGGATTTATCTACATTTCAACTCTTTCCACTACTTATCGATAGGTGGGATTGATGGTGCATTCTTGGAGCAAGGTAAGTATTAAAGAATTATAGAATATCTTGCCTACCTTTGTGTTGATAATGGCTACCAGAGCTGCGTAGACATGAGTGAAAGTTGGAGACAAAGTTTGAGCTTGAATCACAGAGCGAGCCAGCAAACCCCTGAAATCATTACAATAGCAGGTGAACGTTCAGCATCAAACCTTGATTCAGGTCAAATGCGAAGCATCCATTTGACATGTTTCAATACAAATCAAGTTCACTATTTTACCACAAATCATTTTCACTATTTTACCACACACAAACAATAAGAACCCAAATTACATGTTGCATAACATCAATGATTTATTAGAACTTGTTAACCGAAAATCAAATGCCTTACGCTCGAGACGAAAAATGTTTCATTTCATAACTTGATCTATCTCTTCAATCTTTTAGAGAGTTACGACTCACCTTCCACGGACAATGTTTTCTTGGAACAACTCCTTGACAATGGAGATGATGTTGGAGACGTTTACTTTGTTGATAAGACCATTAATGCTCTTCTTCAGTGCTTCCCATGATATACGTTGATACTCAACGCTGAAAACCAAAAAATAAATACATATGCAACATAAAAATTACATAATAATTTAACCCTTAACATGCGGGTCCCGGAATTATCCGGGCGGGCTATAAGCGATTCGTAGGTACTCCAGTACGGATCCCGGATCGCTTACTTAGAAGAATTCACGCCTGTCTATGTACTGGGCTAGCCTCCATACCGGGTCCCGAGTCGATTGTTTCCGCGACTCGCTGCATGAGAATGGCTGTATTTATGCCTCGCAGCCCGCAATGAGAATAAAACTTTCTTCAGTGTCTGGTCAGAACGTCCAGCAAAATTCACACCAATTTGCGTGTGCATTGTTGACCCGTAACGCATCGATAATTAGCTTTACAAAAGGCCAATTTTGTCCTGCTTCGCTCCGATGGCTACACTGCCCGGCGGCTAATTAGCACCTAAGTGTCTGCACTGCCCCGGGGTGAGATAGGCCCGTACAGGCTTATCTGTCTCGCATCCCGCCACATGGGCAGATAGCCTATGCTTATCTGTCTCGCATCTCGCCACATGGGCAGATAGCTTCTAATTACGGGAAGATATTGCGATAAGCTACCTTTCTCTCGCACTTCGTATCATATGAACCAATTGGTTGTTTTCATTTTTTTTTATACCAAAATAAAGAGGAAAGAATGGCCTTTATTCCCATATAAAAATCGCAATTGCGCTAACATAACTGAAAATACAGCAATCGCACAGAGATAGCCGACTTTCGCACTTTTGAATTTTGATACATGTGGCGCATTTACCCCAACATGCCTCGGCGCTCTATTTCTAAGAAACTACTTGGGATATGTTCATAATTTTTTTATCAGTATATAGATAAAAGAATTGTCTTCAATTCCATATAAAATACGTGTATTTTCGGCAATAACTTTTGATGCGCCAGGTGTCGCGCAGAAGGTGATATTCGGCTTTGAATAAGTGGCGCTCTTAGCATATACCATCATTACGGGCTTTATAACTTGTGAACCGCAAGTCCGATTTTTATAATTTTTACATCATTGTAAAGAGAAAAACATTGTCTTCAATTCCATGTATAATGCGCATGTTTTCGGGAAGAACTCTGCATGCGCAAAGCGCCGCGCCAAAAGGTATAATTTTCGCACTTCATAACTTTTGAACCGCAAGTCCGATTTTTATAATTTTTACATCATTGTAAAGAGAAAAACATTGTCTTTAATTCCAGATATAATGCGCATGTTTTTGGGAAGAACTATGCATGCGCGAAGAGCCGCAATATTGATGTACGCATAAGTGAAGAAGTATGATAATATATAACTAAAATACTGTTCTTTTGATACGCAAATATAGAGCTTTATAAACGATGAACAACTGTCATGACGGAATTTTGTTTCCAGTTTTGGAAAAAAAATTATAACATAAAAGTGAAAATATATTTGAGTACGGGACCCGCCGCTCGGGGAAAAGCCTTTTCGTGGGAATATTTTCTCAGGAAAATATTTCACTTTTCGGAGTTTCTAAAAATGCGTGAACATTTTTGTTACTGATGCCATTTGCGAAAGGTTTTTATTTCTAAAATTCAAATGCGAGGGCGCACCTTTCCAAACCATTTGAATTGAATTTATTATTTTATCTTTTACATTATTGAATAAAAGACGTTTCATTCAATAAGATTTGAAGAATTATTTATATGTGTAGCGGACTGAACTGAGCAGATGGAGAATTTGATTCCTCACCACTTTTATTACCAAAGTTCTTTTGTATCACAATTACTTTTTTAGGTATTAGTTTTTTCGTGAGCAGGGGAATTTCCGACGGGATTCGCCATGACATAATGAGAAAAAATTCCCATGAACTTGGGCGTGGTCCGTCATCTTCGGGACCGACCCACAAGTATAAATATCTACCGGGGGGTGCGCGGACCCCCCCGCTTTTGGTCGCCACCCCCCAAACTTTTTGTGCAAATTATTTTTTTGTTTCTACTTTGAAATAAAGGTTCGTGTCATTCCGAGGTATGAAGGTTTCTGCTATATATGTCGAGAGGGCATGGGAACCCATTCCCAATAGAATCCGGGGTTCGTCCCATAGGATTGTTCCTCGGAGTCTCTCGTTCTCAAAAGAGGACATGGGAAACCTGTCCCGCGATTGAATCCGGGGTCCGCCGCGGAAGACGGGGACGGGAATTCCCTGAGAGCATGGGAGTATGCTCCCATGGGTCCGGGCTCCGCCTCGAGAGACCGCTCCTTGGATGCTCTGCTTCTCGAAAAGAGAAGTCATTCGGCAACTGACAACCCGAGCTTCCCTGACATAGTAGTTTATTTTCCGGGCCTCGCGCCCGGTGCTACACGTCGCCGAGGAAATCAGAAAATGGTCCGTTTGACATATGCGTCGGAAAAATCGGCGCGATGTCAGAAGCCGTCGGCGCTTGCGGCGCAGTCGTCCTAGATGCGCCGGGAGGTTCTGAAACTGGCAAATGAACGTCCATGAAGCTCACATTCATTATCTCTGTATGTTTATTTCTCTAATCACATGTTATATGTTGCATACATCTAACGCATTTTCAATCATTTACAGGTTGAAGCAGAATGCTGCGCGGACGTGGACGCAAGGCCCTGCGACGGCCTAGGACGTTGCATACTAGGACACGCAGCTTTGAAGCCGTTACAAGCGACGACGACTTCATCAACGAGATCCATGCTGATGAAGCCTCTGATATGGAGTCAACTGACAGTGATGGTAGCAGTGGTTTAGACAGTGATGATGCATATGATCGGGACACTGTAATAGATAGTGAACATGGTGACACAGATGCTCTGAGTGATATAGAGACAGAGATTGCCAGAAAGATTCTAGCCGCCGGTAATTCCACCGAAGAAGACTTTAGTGGTTTTGAGGAGGAGTTTGCCGAAATACCACAATATAATCATGATAATTCACAGACGTTTGATGAGTGGGTGGATGGTCCGCGGCCACGTGTAAACTTGCCTTTCACTGGTCAAACTGGGTTGCGCCAGTTCATAGAACTTCCTGAGAACCCTGAACCTATTGACTTTTTCAATTTGTTTATACATAATGATGACTATGAGGATATGGCAACGGAAACCAATAGATATTTCAAACAAGCAATGGAGGACAAAATTCTAAGACCCCGTTCAAGAATGCAACAGTGGCAAGACACTAATGCAGAAGAGATGAAGGTATTTGTAGCCATGACAATTGCCATGTCATTGGTTGTGCAGAGAAACTTTGCTGATTACTGGTCAACAAGTGATGTTACCTCAACGCCTTTCTTCGCCAAGTGCATGCCCCGAGACAGGTTTTGGCTTCTTATAACCTACCTACACTTGGCTGACAACAGGAGGATGCCGGGCCGTAACACCCCGTGCTTTTCACCAATAAATAAACTGGGACACTTGTATAACCGGATAGTTCACCGTTTTTCAAGAGTGTATAAACCGCATCAAAACATTTCAGTCGACGAGGGCATGGTGCCCTGGAAAGGTAACTTATCTTTCAAAGTTTATCTTCCCGACAAGCCTAAGAAGTATGGGATAAAGGCTTTCATGTTGTGTGACTCGCACAACGGATACGTTTGCAAGTTCAAACTCTACACTGGAAAAACGAATGAACCGGTTTCTGAAGGTGGCAAAACTTATGATGTAGTCATGGACTTGGTGAACGACTACGTTGGACAGGGGCATCACATCTTTATGGACAACTACTATTCGTCCACAAATCTGTACATAAATTTGTGGGAGCGGGGAATAGGTGCCACGGGGACGTTGAGAGCCAATCGAAAGGGACTTCCTGATTCAGTCAAGAAACCTAAAAAGAAAGCCAAGCAAGGGGACATGACAGTTTCTCACAACCATGGCCTACTCGTTCTTCGCTACGAAGATAGAAAATCAGTGCTTCTCATGTCTACTGTTGAAGATACACAACTTGAACAAACAGGGAAGAAGAACCGGGCAACAGGGGAACCAGTTCTCAAGCCGCGCATTGTAACAACGTACAACAAGTACATGGGAGGTGTTGATCGGGCCGACCAGATGTTGTCGTACACGCCGTTCCGAGTGAAGACCCTGAAGTGGTGGAAACGGGTTTGGTTTCACGTTCTCAACGTTGCCATGTTGAACTCTTACATCGTTTATAAAGAATACAGCAAAGATAAACCTCTAAAAACAAGTCGGGAATACAGGAAGGCTTTGGCGCAACATATAGTAACATTTGCGGACAAGGAACAAGTTCCATCACTTTGCAGACGTCCCCGTGGTCGGCCGAGCACGAGCGACGAGAGTGTCACTCGTCTTCATGGACGTCACTTTCCGACGAAGATTGAGCCTGTCGGAAGGAAGAAAAACGTCACAAGGATGTGTGTGGTATGCTCTAAGGCAAAACGCGCCGTCCTCGCAAAACAGATTGAAGAAGGCAATGGGCCAGCAAGGAAGAAAAAACGAGTAGGCAGAGAGTCTTCTTATGAATGTACAGATTGTAATGTTTCTCTGTGCGCCGCACCATGCTTCAAACTGTACCACACCGCCACTGACTATTCCAGGGCTTACATCACTGCCACGGAAAAAGAAAGAAATGAAGAAGGGAATGAAGAAGAAGAAAATTGAAAGTAAAGAGAGCCGAAGTGTGGACTAGTATATACACATTATATACATACCTTGTTAGGTCCCTAAAGCTGTTCTGCGCACAACCGCAGGTAAATATTGTGTATATTTGTACATAAATGCATTGTAATTTCATTGTAATACATGTCATTGCAAATAAAATATTCTTTATTTTATCAAAGAGACAGAGAAAGTGAATGCGAGCTTTCATTGGAAGTTCAGCCAGAACCGCATCATAAAAAAACACCCATAAATGCTGAACCGGGTGGCCGATTTTCATAAAACTTACATGGGGTAAAGAGGAAAGATTCGGCTTTGATTCAATATAAAATTTATACATGCGCACGAAAAACTAAAGTTGCGGCACGTGCCCCGATATGCGCGATAGTCAAAAATTGCCTCAAAGTACCGAGGGTACCTTCATTTGGCACGCTATAGCTTCCGAACGAAGTTGCGCATTTTTTTTCTTTTTACATCATCGTAAAGAGCAATAAATTGTCTTCAATTCCATGTATCATATGTATATGCGCAGCGAAAAATAAACATGCGGCAAATGATGCGCCAGATGTCGCAAAAAGTTAGTTTTTCAAACATTAATGAATTTTCTAAGTACTGGGGGTGCCTTCCTTACGCTCTTCATATATTGCGAACCATTTGACGTATTCCAATAATTTTTATATCATTGTAAAGAGGAATAAATTGTCTTCAAGTACATACGTGTTTCGCATGCGCGCGAAATAATTTACGATTTTATAAAGCTGGAAATAAAGACAAACTTTACACCGCGCAACATGTATTGCGTTCGCCGCGGTGATTAGTGTATGCTGTGCTCATTAGTACCCATTAGTTCCACGCGCGCTCGGCTCTGGCACCCTCGAGGAGGTCTCGAGGAGGTCTCGAGGAGGTAACGGTACTGTAATTAGCACAGTCCCGGGGGGACCAAGCAGTGCCAGTAAATTGGTGCGCGTCGGGACCATTCACGTGGTACTGTCGGGGTAGCGTCACTCTCCTTTGGTTGGTTATATTTTCTGAACCATAAGTCGTATTCTAATAATTTTTATGTCATTGTAAAGAGGAATAAACTATCTACAAGCACATATAAATTTCGCAATATGCGCGCTCAGGAGTTTTGATTTCATGAAGCTGGAAATAAAGACAAACTTTAGATGACAATAGAATTATAACCATAGGTCGCATTCTAATATTTTTTATATCATTGTAAAGACAAACATCTGGTCTTCAAGTCCATATAAAAATTTCAGTAGCGCGCTCCAAATTCATGATGTTATAAGGCCCGAATTAAAGACAATCTTTACAAAGTAATAGAAAAGTAAAGAAAAATCGTAAAAAAATAATTCGAAGATGCGGGTATAAAGCAACCATTTGTGTACGGGTGCCGCGACTTGAATTTGTATTCAACGCCCGTATATAGCCCGTATTCGCCATGTAGATGCGGTATATTTCGTAAAAACGGTACCGGAATCGCCGCCTGGAAATTCCGCCAGCAGAGCTCGTTAGTGCCTAAGCTCAAACTACTGCTGCGAGCTGCGAGCCTGTAAATTCCGCCACAGGGGCTAAAAAGGGTAAAATATATATACGCAACGTAAGGGTTAGCTGACTATTCATGTATCACCCAAATTGCAGGAATTTGAGATCATATTGTCAACTCTAAAGTGTTATGAAATAAGTTAGATCTTTGTTTGTAAATCAAAAAAAATTTGTAGTAAGCTGGTAAATAGAGGAAGGAGATAATTACACTATTTTTTCAAGTCAAAACTAAATATTGTAACCCCATAGACCTATGATGTTTTATATTACAGCTAGGAAGATTGATTTTCACCTGCTCTTGTCTGTGATCTGTGCTTGCATCATGCGTAGTTTTGCTGGAGGGATGTACGCACCGCCGGTACGTCCTGTGAAGGCTGCCGCGCCTTCAGCCTTGGCTTTCTTCGGCACTGGCTGCTGGTCACTTGATGTGGCATTGGCGTTCACGTTCACCTCATCTACTCGTCTTTTACGGGAGTCACTGAATAGTGAATACATGATAGGATTAAGTTAAACTCTGGTTAATTATTCTTTTAAAGGATGGCTGAACCCTGACTCCCTTATAGCCGTGTATCATGTTACAAGGGTCATGATACAATATGTAACATCACACCTTTTTGGTGCCATTTTGCTTGAATTGGATTACACACTGGAGATTATAAGCATAATACAAATCAGTATTAATGAACTGATCTTATAAATATATAGGCTTAATTTGAAAACAATCCTTTTAAAACTGCTTATCGATACTTGAATAGAGGTATGTATTGTATCAGAAAAGGTATAAATGTATTGATATTGTAACATATGAATATAATGACATTACCTGTTCTATGAATTGTATTTTTATGTACTGTTGAAGTGTTTTGATTCCCATATATATATATTATTTGTTCAATCTCTTCCCCCCCCAAACATTTTTAGTGTACAGTTTAGTTTGTATCCTGGTAAATACACTATTTTTCAACTTTTATTTCTCAGAATACGGTCCATTCTAATAAGACTGCCAGGAATCTAATATTGCTTACCAGGAAGTTGTAGCAACACATAATGACAAATCTTTTTATGAAAACACTAAAGTACTTAGAATTATATTTCTTAATCTGTAACTTCTTACCCTTCATCTTGCCTGGCAAGATTCCTGTCTTGATTTCTTCTGTCATTCCTATCTCCTCTCTCATCGTTATAGCGATCAGCATCTCTCTCATTTCCCCAGTTGCCACGACGATCCCCTCTACCATCACTTCTCCAGACACGTTCATCTCGTCTGTCTCCCCTTCTGTCATCCCTCCATCTTTGACCTCTTCCATCTCTCATTCCTCGTCCATCCTCTTCTCTTCTTCCATTTCTTCTGTTTTCTCGATCATCACTCTGGTCGCGATCATTCCTTCTTGTCCGCCTGTCCGTGGAATCATCCCTTCCCTCTCTCCTATCCCTCTTATCACCCACATCACCATTTTCTCTTCTTCCGTTTCTTCCTTCATCACTTGGTCTTTGTAATTCTTCTTCTTCATCTGAATCATGCCTCCGCCTATTCTCAACTTGTCTGTCTTTACTGACCTCACGATGACTGGTCTTGACTGCGATCTCACTCTTCCTCTTGGGTGGGGATTCATCCTCACTCTCGCTACTCTCACTATCACTGCTGTCCTCGGAACTATCGGAGCTGTCACTGGAACTATCTCCGCTGTCTTCCCGAGACTCCATACTTTCTTTCCTTCTTTTTGAATCTTTCTTACGACTCCCCTGGTCATCTGAACTTCTCTCATCTCTTTTACTTCGGTCCTCCGACTTATCATTTACATCTCTTTTACTCCTGCCAGACTTCTCAGTCTCTCCTCTTATTTGCTTTTCTCCCTCGTCACCTCTTGATCTTTTCTTCCTTTTTTCTGTCTCTTCTTCACGAGATCTTTTCCGTTCTTCCCTTTCCTTTTCATCTCTTTCCTTCATCTCACGTTCTTCTCTTTCCTTCATCTCTCGCTCCTCTCTTTCTTTCCTCTCTTGCTCCTCTTTTTCCTTTTTCTCTTGTTCTTCTATTTCCTTCCTCATTCTTGCTTCCCTTTCCTTTCTTTCTTTCCTCTCTTGTTCTCTCATTTCCCTTTCTCTTTCTTCATTCTCTCTCCTTTCTTTGGCTTCTTTTTCTTTCTTTTCCTGTTCCTTTTGTTTTCTTTTTCGTTCCTTCTTCTCCTTCTCAGCTCTCTTCTTCTCAACTTCTCTCCGCTCTGCTTCTTCCTCGCGCTCAAACTCATCATCGTTGTCATCACCAAGCTGTACGAGTTGAACCCTGCAACACAGTTACAGTTCAAATTTCAAAAACAGATTTATATTCTCACTAAGCTTGATGAATATTTTCTTATACAATCATGACACTGACATTGACTTACGGTAACTTAACACAACAATTGTCATGAACATGGTTGATTGTCCTTTTGAAGTATTGTAAGTTGAATCAAATGATGAGAATTATATAGGAGTCGAAATTAACCTTTTCAATGCAGTAGCCATTCAGACTAGTGCATTTCTAAAAGTATTAGTCCAAAATAATTCCAGCTAGCCAAAAACATCTCCCATGATCATTTAACTTTCTTTCGGACTACCAGTTTCACACTCTACTAGTCCAGCTTCTTTTTCACAAGCCATGGGCTACCTGACTAGTGCTAATTTCGAACCCTGATTATCAGTATCAGAAACAGAATGAAAATAAAACATAATTTGTCTTACGGTACCTTTCATCATCATTGTCCGGTCTCTGTTTACCCTACAAGACAATAAAAGCCACATTTTATATATATTTAATAATGCACTTATCAGTTTATATAATTTGGTCAGAAGCTTGTTCATCATATATTGCATTGATGGGGGTTTTTTTTTAAATGTTTGCATTTTGCAATTAACATGTTTAGTCATGTTATGTCCTATGCAACACTAGCCATTCATTTATCATTACTATTGAAAAGTAATAAGAGTTGTAGGGACCAGGAAACTTTGTGCTATTACAAATTTGAAGAGAAGGAAGTTCCTAAGAAATATCCTACAGAAAAGGGTTAAAAAGTGGTGCATGCATGTATTGAAAAGTGGTTTAAGTACCGATATAGTAGTGACCTTGTTATAATGCCATGGTCACTGAAATTGACTGGAGTCTTTGCGGAATTCTACAATATTTGTTGTCACCAAGTTTGAAGACATTGAGGGGAACGTTTTGAAAGATCACAAAAATCAACTAATAAATGTTAATAAAATCTAGGCAGATCAAGAGATACTGTGCTAATAAATTGTATGAAAATATGAATATGTTCGACATTATGAACATATAACATGGTTATATTCGGGATAACACTACCTTCAATAGTACAAATTCTTGTACTTTTTTGGGCCGAGTCCCATGCGGAATTCTAACCCAAGCCCTCAAGAGGCGAAATGGTCGTGTGGTAAGCTGTTGGTACAGTCAATGCTGGCGATAGATGCCTTACTCTGAGGGTTCGAATTCTGCATGGGACTCAGGCCACTCGGCCCAAAAAAGTAAAAGAATTTGTACTATTGAAGGTAGTGTTATCCCCAATATAACCATGTTATATTTCTTCACTATCTAAATGGCAAGTTTTTCTAATTATGAACATAGGTTAAACATCATTTGATATCCTATTTACAATATCTTTTTTAGAATTTTTAATTTTGTTTGTTCAATAAATAAATTAAAGTAGAATCCTAGAGTTATCACATCAAGTCTTCAAGAAAAATAAATATACCTGAGCAGCGTTTTGTCTTTCATCCTCCTCATCTGTGGTCCTGACCTCTCCACTTTCGCGGTCACTATCGTCAGTGTGCGGTCTGTCTCTACTAACAGTCACAAGCTTTCTTTTGGACTCAGTTTGACCGGAATCAGACTCGGAAGAGGATGAAGACGAAGATCTTTTAGACGGTTTCTTTGCTCTTTGCTTCACTAATGATCTTTTTGCAGAATCTGAGATGCTTTTCCGTTCTGGCCGATTCTTTTCTTCATTTTCAGAGGAGCTTTGACTTTGTATTTTGCTTGTGGACTTCCTTTTCTCAGAGGATCTAGATGATTCTTTTCTTCCATTGTCTGACCCAGATTCGTGATCACTGGAATCATGACGTTTTCTTTCTTTCATAATTTCTCCTCTGGATCTTGAATTCCTATCAGATGATTTAGCAGAATCAGATGAATGTCCTCTCTGTTGTTTAAATGGCCTTGGACTAACAGATGTTTCCTCTCGTCTTGTTGACTTTTCCTTGGAAAATCGAGATGAATCTCCTTTTCCCCTATCAGAAGGAGGACTTTTTCTTCTCCTTTCAACAGATGGAGATTTTTGTTTCCTAATCCTATCAGAGTCACGACTAAATGGTCTTTCGTCTCTGAGTTTTTGTCTGTCTCCATGACCTGATTGACGTCGGTCTTCAAGGTCAGATTGACGTTTATCTCCATGACCTGACTGACGTCGGTCTCCACGGTCTGACTGACGTCGGTCTCCATGATCTGACTGACGTCGGTTTCCATGATCTGACTGACGTCTGTCCCTATCAGATAAATCTAATCTTTGTCTACTGGCATCAGGACTTCTGCTTCTTACAGATCTGTCCTCCTTCACTCTGCTGGATCTATTATTTGAATCATTTGATTCTCGAGGACTTTTCGATTTCCTCTGTTTCTCAGGCATAGAACTACTATCATCCAAACTACTCTTGGATCTTCTGCTTGCTTGACCTTTGGACTTTTTCGGTGACTGTTCATCGTCAGAGCTTGAGGATGAATCGCCGTCTGATGAGCTGCTGTCTGAACTACTCTCTGAACTTGAGGCAGAGTTATCTCCTGCGGATCTCCGACGGCTCTGACTTTCGCTTTCTTCCTCCGATGAGCTCTCACTCTCAGAGTCTGTGCGTCTGTAAGTACAAAATTATACTCGTAACCTGGTTTAAATCAACTGTGATGTAATAACTCTGTAATATTGTAAAAAGATATATTGATCAAGACAAGGTTTGAGATTATGCATGCTATTCGATAGAGTAATAAAGATGGTAAAAAAATGCGCAAGGGCTAAAGAAGACAGTCTAACGAGAATCCAGGGGCTAAAAAGATGCTGCATTTTCCATTTGAAAACATATGGATCAACTGGACAAAACTATTAAACAATCAAAATTAGTTATCCAAGGAACACACGGTTAGTTTGCCGACTTTGTTTTGAAATCATTTATCACCATGATAATTTTATTTCGACCCAAAATTGCGACACATTAAAAAATATATTGTCACATGTGAGAGGCAAAAAGTATTCCTCGATTCGACAAAATGTATATCTTGACTAATAAAAACATGTTCCTGTGATTTTAACATTTACATGTGTGTTCATAACATATTTCCATTACTCAAGCAACGTATACCTCTTCGATTTAATATACTTAAATTACCTTTTTGGCATAATAACTACAATAATATGACTCAATAAATGAATTCCTCGCGTCCAATGTTTCAGCCTGACCGGAAGTCTCGTTTCTTCACGCGATTGAACGGTCGTTTATACAAAAGTTGACATTAACTAAAACGGATTGAGATGATACATTCAGTGTATGACAAGATAAAATATCAGATCGAAAGTAAAAATGGTAGTGACTTGTTTTGTTTTTTAAAATTTAAAGTCAAATTACAACCTATGATATAAAATAAATACCGCTTTATTGACCAAAATAATATTTTTTTTATGTAATATTAAAAATAACACTTTCCCTCCATATATATACCTTGTGATTTAAAAAAAAATCATTTATCATATCTTTTCAGGAGGTCATGTAAATGTTAATTTACATTTACTTCCTGTGTAAATTGTGTCATGTGTCCATTTACCAAACGGTTTCCAGAGAAATGAATAATCAGGGACATGAGGGAGTGTAAGGTGCGGATGTGTAAAAAGAAGCAGAGCACAAGCGGCAAAGGAAGGAATCTTTGCAAAATTTATCATCCACAGGGGAATCTGGCGTTCTATTAATTAAAGCCCGTGGGTCATGTTTTATCCTACACTTATAACCTCATCATATCGGGGTAATTCTCCAAAATTAATTTTGATAAATCGCAACTGTTCATCGACATAAAAGAGTTAAAAAGACATAGCTAGTATATGTGAAAACCAATAAATATGCCTCGTCCTTCACACATTTACAACATTTTAAACATTTAGGGGTCTTGTTAATGTAAATTTCATTTCTTCCCCTGTCTACTTTAAACAAATGATATTTTAATTAAAAAATAAAACAGTCACTCAAACTTCTGTCGAAAGGTGTTCTTGTATTGTGCCAGAATCAACTGCATCTCATTTCTTTTGAATTACTGAATTAACCGAAACCAACTGAGTTGTAAACTTTCTTTTGTACTTCAGTTTATGTGAAAGGAATGATATTGACAAAAGATGAATGTAATTGCACATGGTAACTACTAAAAGAAAATATATAAATAATCTCGCCCAAGTGTCTTCTGAATCTGATAACAGATATATATATCAAGTTGATAATGTTACACATATTAGAGACTTGCCAAGGATAATTTTACTTTAATCAACGAGTGTTGATACATTTGATATATAAGAAGACACGAGGGTGAAATTCTATTTATCATTCAAAATCATTCTTCGGTATTTTTCAATGAAAAATCTATGCCTTTGAGCACATCACTGTCATCAAACCTTCAGTAATGTCATAGCATTGTCATAGCATGGCATCGTATTTATGACGTAATAGCATTGAGATTTCATTATTTACTGTCGTAAATACATTGTGGTGTCATTTATTATGTGACGTCACGAGCAATGGAATACTGGGATTTATCAGTGAAATAAACTCTATGAAATCAAGCTACAGCTACGGTTTGGGATGACAGAGTTTAAGATAATCTGTATCATCCAAAAAGAAAATATCTTCACGAACAGCATATACGCAAGCTAAGCCTAAAATACTTTTACACAAAACACAAGCATTGATAGTAAGTACAAACACATACGGTCAGATAGTCTAACAGTTAGACTCGGAAAAAATAATGTTTATATCTGAAATTTTTTTTTATTGAAAACAAAAATATTGAAAAGGAGCATTTTTTCATTTATTTTTTTTTAGAAAATTCCATTTCTTACAGTCTTTTTTCAATATTTCATAAAATGGTGATATTTTCTGAATAAATAAATTTGTTCAGAGTCTGAGTGTAAGACTAACGGTCAGAAAGAAAACACATAAAACATACAAACTTAATTGCATACGAAATACGATATAGACAAAAGTGTCATTTTTGTTAACCACTTCTCCACTAAACAATGTCAACTCTCACCACAATGTACATTGTGACATCGGCGACCTGTCAATCAAACTTCACGTGTACACGTCATCACGTGATGAAGTAGTAGCTTTAATTACATAAATTAGCGCCTCTTCAGACAACATGACAGTCTGTGTATTTAGTAGATAATCCACTGCTTCCTGGCTTTGTTCACACCGGATATGGTTCTGCCAAAAATATTCTGTTTAATGGGATCAATCTAAAATTATTAAAGTGTTATTTTATTCACCCATATCAATTTCTTTCCCGCAGCATTTTTGTTTTTAAATGGAGACAAATAAACATATGTTTTACAATCCTGAATCCACCATGCGTCTATAGATTACAGAATGTAAAAAAGGACAGGGTTTTAAAAAGTTATATCTTCAGTTTACTCACAAAGCACTCCATTTATTTTGTAAACAAAGTAATTAAATGTCATTACCTCCATACACACAAAAACAGAGCTATATAACAATTGTTGTTTTTTTTTAAGAAAAGATTAATAAACATATATTTACAAACCAGTATGCGTTATGGATTACGGAATGGAAATAAGGATTTCTTAAGAAAAGCCCGATGAAGTTGGGAATTTATCTGTGATATTATATACAAACCATTTACAAACCTATCGATGTATAGGTGATCGATATTAATATAAAATATTTAAGATCTTTGCATTAGCGCATTTTGGGAATAAAGAATTAAAATATTCTAAAATTAAAGAAGAAAAATATTAAAGGAACAATTTATACAACATCGATGAGTGCCTTATACAAATAAATCGCTCGCAAATTTGGCTACGAAACCATTCTTTTCATTTTTTAAAAAGTAATTTTTCAAAAAAATTTCACTTCATATGCAGCATTTATTTTTTAAAATATATCCCACATTAATTTATTTCAACGGTGATAGTGGATCTTAATTCGTTTCAGAAAGTCGCAGTTTTCGACTATCGAATCGACCAATCAGCGAAAGCCTACGCTGACAATTCCCGCCAGATCCGAGTAAAGAGACGCAAACTTCTGAGTGTTGTTGTCAGTGGGTGAAATGATATTTTGAAGTAACATCTCAGTGAAAAATACTTGATCGGCAATATATTTGCGCCTGGTAAGTGAAAGTCAACTACTTTTTGTTTTCCAGTCGTTGAACAGAGTTTTGCATTTGTGTTTTGGTCCGATCTCAAAATTTCTTGAAGATGCTCCTGAAGCCAAACACCTGCCGCATCTAAAAATAGGCACTGGCCATCAGGTCACTGGTCATCGTAAATCTTGACCAGAAGTTGAACAAAGATCACAGTTATATTCACGAGTTGGTGAAAGTATGTATCTTTTAAAATATTTAAAAGTATTAAAGAACCAGGTTAATTTATGTTTTACTGAACTTAAATTATTGAATTTGATTAGAATATTACGATAAAGTTTATTTTGATTGTTTGGGATAATAGTTTTGTATGTACAATATTTTGTTAGACTTGGATGAGATTAAAGTTTCATTAAACAATGTATATATCGATAAAACATATAATGTTTATCATTTATATATTAATTATAGATAACTCATCTTTGACTCAAGGACTGTTGCTTAATTGTCTAGGCCAATCTAAATGAATCATGTACCTGTTGCATTTTGAATTAATTACTTTCAATAATTAGTTCGCCGCTAATGGCTGCAATACTGCCGAAGCGGCGTTAAACAATAACTCACTCACTCACTCAAAAATTAGTGCTTTGATTCCAAAGAGAATTATCAGAATTAAGTGAAAAAGTTAAGTAAATTTTCCATTTATACCATTCTACAGACAAATAGTTGTAAAAAGCACTCCCACCACCCCAAAATTGATACAGAATATAAAGGTTGTCACTAATCTGTAATTTTCTAGAGCTAATGAAATTTATTGAAATTATTATGAACTAGGTTAGACGATGTAATGCTCGTCGTGACTATCTCCGGTAACCTTCCGTTGCCGGAGCGTAGCCCAGCGTAGGGGAGCTTGAACGAGACGAGCACGATTGTCTAGAACTAGGTCTAACTCCCCTTCAATCTGTTGTAGCTAAATTGAGGTAACAGTAGATTATCACAGCATTATATTTTATTATATCTTCTATATTGAATGCAGTCTATCACCTTTAGTCATAATAGTTGCTGTGACACAGATATTTTTCAAAATTTATGAAGTTCCTATAACAAATCTCTCCGGTATTATTATGTTCATAATTGTAGAAAGTTTGGCGTTGACCTGCTTCCTAGAATAGCCCATCTATCACTTTCAAAATAAGTAAATTCTGCATGAGTATATGATTTCCATGGACCACAAATTTTGTGCATCATAATTAAAGTAATTTCAGCTATTTATTCTCCATCCGTGAAATACTAGAAGTCAGAAGAAAAGCTACATGACTTTTCTTTGTTTTCAGAACAGTAACAAATCATCAAGATGGCTTCCCAAGTCCAGAGAAGATTGGACATGAACTTCCCTGTCCGAAAAAACACAAGACTTAGAGCTAAATCTGAAAAACAAACCGACACAGAAGTTACCGTTTCACCCAGGAAAAGGAACACTAGGAGTAAAGGTAATTAATTTGAAACTTTTGAATTTTAAAAAAGATACTGATTTATATGTGTAATTATTTAATTTTCAACAAAGTAAAATTTTGCTATTTAAAGTTCAAAATAAAATAGATAATCCCTTGTGCATTTGACTTGTCTATTAAAGCTCAAAATTGGTTAAATTTTAGATCAAAGGCTTATCAATTATTAACTGAACAATCCAAGATTTGAACCAAACATTTTTCATTTGCAACTTTTGTATCTCAGTTTATGACAACTTTAAACTTCTCAAAATTAAGAATTAAAAGAATGTGATATATTTTATCAGTTGCTGATGAGAATGTACCGATGTCCTGCTCTCCGACTAAAAAGAAGAAAGAATCAGCTAGGATGACTCGCACCAGAGCGAGAGAAACGCCAATAAAATCTTCTCTGATGTCTCAGTTTAATAAGGAGAAAAGGAAAGGAACACAAGATGGTGAGTCTTCCGCATTAATGAATTTTCCATTATTTATCAGGAATATGACAGGCAATCATAATTGACAACCCTGTTGTATATTTCAGGAAGTCCATTTCTTATACTCAGTTTTTAAGATTTTCTTGTTAATGAAGATTTCTTTTGTTAAATGTCTCCATCAGTATCACAATAATGCAACTTATGTACTCTTGTTTTGTTTGATAATATAAACAATTTAAAACATGTTCATTTCAGATGACGAGGATTCTGTTGTCATTGTGTCCCCGGTGAAATCAAGGTCAGAGAAATCGACAGAGTTTCTCCGTGACAAGTCCCCAGTGAACATCAAACCACTTGTTATGTCTCCTGCAAAGGAAAGGCAACAGGTTCTATTTTCTCCAACATCCAACTTTGAAAAACTGACGCTAACTTCACCAAAATATAACAGAAAGTCTGAAAAAGAAGTAACCATTACAGGAGCCCTGTCACCAACAAAACATGTCCGGTTTGCCAAGTCGCCATTTTCATCTCCCGTTAAAGATAGACATGGACGTCTGCCCTTGTCACCATCAAAGTTGTTCAACCAAAATGAATCACCGGTGAAAGCAAAGAAATCTCCAATTAGGCCTACAGACTCGCCAAGTAAAAGGCAATTATTTGCTCCAACTACATGTGATTCTGTTCTTGGATCTCCATCAAAGATGTCCAGAAAAGACATTTTGTCGTCACCGATGAAAATGCGACACTTAGGAATTCTAGATTCCCCTTCAAAATCCAAACATAATGGCATGTGTTCGCCGTCTAAAATGAGGTCTGACATTTTGAATTCACCTTCTAAAATTAGGTCGGATATCTTAGGTTCACCTTCCAAGATGCGATCATTTGCATCTCCTTCCAAACTTAGGACAGATGTCTTGAGTTCGCCGTCCAAATCTAGACTCTCTACTCTGGCTTCACCAACAAAGTCGAATATCTCAAGTCTGAGCAGGTTGAAGAAAGAGAACTCTCCTGTTAAACATTGTCGGACTCCCATTAGACCAGCAGCAAATCTGAAGCTGCAGAAGGTTGACAGTAAGTTAATTACATTAAACTCAAAAGGCAGAACAGATAATTGGTTCTTTTAAAAGACATGTCATGTATATTTCAGAAACTTGTTTCTTGAAATTCATCTCTGAAGGCCAATGGGGAGAGATTTTAATATTATTCATGTTTTAAGATTTAAAATTGGTCTTTTGAAATCTTTAATGGAAGTTAAATTCCATACTATAATAAATCTTCATCTTACTTCACAAACATTTAAGAACATTAGAGATTTTAATAAACTTTTCTTTCAAAGGTCCTGCCTATCATATAGCCAAACAGTCTCTGCACACGGCTAAGCCAGATCGTCTAGACTGTCGAGATCGTGAGGTTGGTGACATCACAGAGTTCCTACAACGTCATCTGCAGGCGACCTCCGCCGGGAGCCTCTACATCTCTGGTGCGCCTGGTACTGGAAAAACTGCCTCTCTGCTTCACATCATAGATGGTCTCAAGGTATGAATGTGTGGATTGGTATATATATATATTGATGTATTTTTTAAACAAAATATATATTATCTGAATTTCTTTGCGTTCAACTATTTTAAACTTTCAGAAATCATACAAACATGGGATAATATTGGATTATGACAGTCTTGTACAGCTGTTGTTCATGCATCTGCAGACAAAGGGTAAAGTTTAGTACAGTCTGATTAAAATTAACCCTCTTCTGAGGAATAAACGATACAAACATGTTCAGTGGTTAAAGAGTCATCAGGGATGTTGATGAAAATATCAAAAAATTTCCAAAAATCGACTTCCGTGAAATAAATACAATTAATTTTTCTCTAATTTTCCCAACTTAAAATAAGCCGAGAAATTGCATTAATTAGTAAAGGTGTTTTCCAGTCTGTTATTTTCAAGCGCAAAGCATTATGGTCTAGCTCACACACAGTAAACAAAGACACATAAGAATAACAAAAAATATGAGCAATGAAAAAAATCGAAATATATAATTTTTTGATGGTTATTTATTTACCATTTCATTTAATTATGTATTTGCTACAGATATTGGAATAATTGTTTTACCCAACTAGGTATTTTACTTGAATTTTATAATTAATGAGAGTAAAAATTTGTCATAATTTGCTGGTCTTATCTCAATAAAAAGAACATTAAACAGGAAATAATTTGTATACTCTCAGGACATTTAGAAACACAGTTTGTAAAGCAATCGTCACATTCAGTAATGTGTGACAAGGGTACTTTGCAAGAGACACGTGCAGCACATGGGTTGTTATGGTGACTTGCGCTAGAGACAAGCCTTCACGCTTCGGAAGCGCTTGCTGTTTGTGTAGTGCGTATTACGCAAAAAATGGGACTCTGTTTATATACGTCAGATACCCGTAGCGCGCGCTAGTCGAAGTGATACTTCTCTTTTAAACCAAATTGCAATACATTGTTGTGATATGAAAATTATTTAACATATGCCATGTTGTAGATAAAAGATTTCTCTGGCGAATGACGTTATAAGTATATTTTCCAAAAATTTGAAACACTAACATCCGCGATGGCTCTTTAAGAAACCACTCCACAGGGTCTCTCCATGCATGCTCTGCTGTGAGTTAGTCAGCCAATCATAAGGCATCTAACAAAAGCATTTTAACAAGAAGCTAGGGGCAAGTAACTCCCGAGAGCCCCAAAAATTCTCTGATTGCCAATAGCTTTTCTGTTCTGGTTTACGTTAAATTGTTCAATGTGTCTGCTGATTTATCTGTTTGTGACACTTTCTTTCCAATTTTCAGAAAAAGCACAGTTACAAGATCGCCTACTTAAACTGTATGATGCTGAAAGATTCTACGACGGTGTTCCGCAAACTGCACGAAGAGCTGACAGGCCGCAAGATGCCAGGCAATAGAGACACAATGAAATACATGGAGAAGTGTGTCACCTCCGCCAAACAGAGCATGTATGTATTATATTAAAGGATAGATGAAATGCATTTTTCTCAAGAATGACAGATGATTACCTCTACGTATATTGTATATCGGAATCAATTGAGCATAAAATCGAGACAATATACACTTGCAATTCATAATTAAGACGATTTTAATTCACCCATTTTAACACTATCGCAATTTGTTCGGCTAATCCTTTTGAAAATGCTCACTGAGGTGTGACTGTGATAAGCGAGAGGCGGGGCGGCTAGATAGCTGCTCGTGTCTCGTTAATTAATTAATGATGATTATCACTGCCGCTAAATGAATTTATGAGGTGTATTACATCGCCAAAAAGACATGTTTATGTAATAATTGTGTAATTGTCATCTGCGGAATTACCTAGTTGGATATCTAAGCATTCGATATATGGGAAATTTAAGTTGGTTTATTGAAGGTATCTTTGTGAAATTAACAATCAAAATGTTGCGAAATTACGTTGAATTGTGACTCGCTGAAAATCAAATTCCTCCACATACGTCACAGAAGTCATCCCTTCATGGGTCACACCCCCGCAGACTTTCATTCTGGTCGCCGGGGCTAAATCAGGCGTTTTTTTTAAAAAGCCGCATATAAGTAATTTATGGACCGATTTCAGAAATTTAAAATCGAGAAATTGTCAAATTGACATCCCATTTTAATGAATCCGATTTGGACCATATGTCATTTCATCTATCCTTTAAAGCTAGTCCAAGAATTACATTTGTCAGTGAGTCAGTCCAGATGATTCAAAATGGCAACCGTTTAAAAATTATAATGAGGCAGTTAATTAATGGACTTTTGTTTGTACTAAACTGGTACAGAATTCATGCTTATACAGGGTGTCTTCATACTTAGCGGCGAGGAATCGGTAGAACCAGTTCCCATCCTGCTAGATGCACTATTTTGCCGATTTTTTCCTAGGAACAGGGTCAATTTCAGATTGGGGTTAAAGAATGTGTGTAGTAGGGTATAGATATAATCTTCTTTCAATGAAGTTGTTTAGATGAAGGAGAATATAGATATAATGTTTGACTGTCCTGTTTCTAACAGAATCCTGGTGCTGGACGAGATTGACCAACTGGACAGCAAGAACCAAGAAGTTCTCTACACCATCTTCGAGTGGCCGTCACTTCCTCAGTCCAAACTCATCCTTGTTGGTCAGTGACTTTGTAACTGTTGACATTTTAACAAGGCCTTATTACCTAGTGGTGGAGTGGTGCCTTTTGCTGCTTATGTTATTCTGGTTTTTTTTATAATTTTTCTGGTTTCCATGGAAACGGTTTGAACTTAGTGCATATAGGGAAAAGGAACCTTTTCGGACCTCTATCTCAATCATAAATGAAAAATAATGTCAAGAGGACAAGGTTGGATTGAAAGTTGGAGCGGGGGACATCACAGTGCATCACATGCACATATTTCTAGAAAGAAACTAATTCTGAATAAACTGAACCTTGGATGGTGGACCTTTTGTCAATTAATTACCTTCTTGGAAAGTAAAGAGTAAAAATTTGGGTAGCATTTTGTTTTGGGAATTTAGAAAGAAATTGTTTGGACACGGTATGTTTAGTAAGTAAAAGTGACTGACTGTTTCTTCGAATGCTGTCATCAATATTAATGACAAAGTTGTCTTATTTATATATAAACAAATTTCCAAATCAGATTTAACAATTCTTCAAACTGAATAAATTTAAAGTTTCAATATTATCATTATGATATTCTTGGTCCAACAGGTATAGCAAATGCCCTGGATCTGACAGATCGAGTCCTGCCACGACTCCAGGCGCGACCAAACTGTCGCCCTCAGCTGTTAAACTTTGCCCCGTACAGCAAGGACCAGATTGCTAGTATCATTAAGGGACGTCTCAAGAAAGTAAGTAGCTCCTATACCATTGAATGAGAAATGAAAGGTGCCCTGGTATAAAATGGCAAATTGCTTTGACTCTGCTTCTTACCATAGTGGCAAATTGGCCAATTGTTGCATGCCAACCTTTGATAAGTGCCCTCCGGTGACCTACCGTAAAGGCCTTACTGCCAAATCTGCACCACTTTCACAAATCCCTGTTAGACTGAGGGTTTCCTTAACCTATAGCCTTAACCCATAACGTACTGAGTTATGATTACATTGGCCTTAGGCAACCTCCCTGAAAAGTCATAACAACCCACACCAGTCAACTTTATTGGCTAATTTGAGCCTTTCTGCATTTCATTATCCTTTCTATGCACTCTGCTACGCTAGCATGGAAAAGGTAACGGAATACAGCAAGACTTGAATATTGACGCAATTTTTTACTTGTAAGGAAAGTTGGTCTAACATGGCTCTGCGAAAGTGGGTCCTGGCAGTATGCTATTATAAAGCTGAAAATATGCTAAAGGGTGCTTATTAGGATATATCCTTTAAAGGGGTGGTAATTAGGAGGGATGTTATTAGTTAGCAATAAGTTTGCTTTAAAGAACCACAATGCCTTGTTACAAGAACTGGGTGTGGGGTCATTTAACAATTTCTGCATTAGGGCACAAGTCATATGATGGACTACAAGTGCCATGTTTCAGGGGACAGAGATAGCTCTTCATGCTTTAATTTGTAGTAGGGCTGCTTATTAAATGGATGACAAATGTGCAAACAAAATATAAACTAATTATTTCAGTAGATAATGCTAAATCCCAACTTGTTCCATACTTTAAAATCATCATTAAATCAATCGTATCTTCAGTTGGAGGAAGATGGCCTGGCGGTGATTGAACCAAGCGCTGTCCAGTTCTGTGCCAGGAAGGTCTCTGCGGTTGCGGGGGACATGAGGAAAGCACTGGACGTGTGTCGAAGAGCGGTGGAGCTTGTCGAACAGGAGATCAGAACACAACCAGTTCTCGGCTCAGGTACTGTACTGAAGAAGTTGTAGTCATTTGTGATAGTAACTCTTCACTTGGAGGGGGCGAGATAGCGCAGTGGTTAGCACATTCGGCTTTGGTCACAAGGTCATGGGTTCCACTCCTGACATGGGCTTAGTAACTTTGCTTGGGAAGAGATCTGTTCTACATAAGAATTACGATTAATATATCGATAACAACTTCTTTATTCATATTTCTTTCTTATTCATTTCATTGTCATTCCTACTTCTAAACTGCTGTTTGGGTGCAATGCTGCACTGAATTTCAGCATAGTACCACCCATGGTTCGTTAGTTCCAGCCGATGCGCGCATGTTTCATCGCAATGCATAGCCACATGGCGTTGCAGGCTTTCTCCCTGCCATAATACTAACAGCCGCGATATAAGTGAAATACTCTTGAAAGCGGCGCTAAACCCCAACTCACTTCACCTCACCTCACCTCACCTCACCTCACCTCACCTCACCTCACCTCACCTCACCTCACCTCACCTCACCTCTAAACTGCTCTCAAAGAAGTCAAATCCTTTTCTCATACAGATTTTTAAATTACCTATTTGAAATTACAGAAACTGAAATGTAAGTTACAATCCGACCTCGTTTACCCGGACTCTGTATATCCAGGAACCCAGCCAGTATTTCAGATCTCTATGAAAATAATGACTCACTGAACCACACAAGCTGCTTTTAGGACGATTTTCAAATGTCACCATATCGTGTTGATAAATGGGGTGTGACTGTACATGGATTCATTCTCCCTTACTCCCTCAATGAAGAAAAATCTTTTGGATTTCATTAACAAAATAATCTTGTGTCTACAGATTGCAAGAGTCCCCGGAAGTCTCAGAGCATTGTCCCGAAAAAGATAACAGTGATGCACATCTCACGGATCTTGTCGGACGTGTACGGGTCGAGCGTGAAGTCGTCAAACCAGGAGGAGACCGTCCCGCTACAACAGAAACTTGCCGTCTGCTCGCTCCTCCTCATTGTCAAGGAGGGCAAGTTCAAGGAGGTTCCTCTCGGCAAGGTGTGTGGAGATGTTCGATTATGAAGTTTGAGATTGTAGTTGAAAATTATATCATATCACATTGGGTTTATCAAGAAGAGATTTTATGTTTGACTTGCCAGAATTATCTCACAAATAGTCTGCATTGCCTCCATTTCTAATATAACTACAAAATGTGCGTCAGTCGATAAGTATCTCGATGTAGTGTCGGAGCAATATTGGTAATGTACGACCCTGTAAAAAGGTTACTGACGTAAGCCAATTGTTATTTTCATCAGATGTTGAACAACCTTTGTTGGTTTCTAAAGTTTAAACCAATAAAATTTAAAGTTGCAAAAAGGACAAAACTTGTTCACTGCACAAAAATGTACCTTTATCAATGTATTCAAGTATGATAAGCATGCCCTATTTGTCTTTATAGATTGATACATGTTGTATATGATCCAAAGTCAGTTTACATTTCTAAATTTATAACTCTTATCACAGGCCTAATACTTTTAACTTCACCAGCCCAACTGTCAATCATTAATTATAGTGACATCTTTATGAATCAATACTCTTGAGCACGATGCTGTACACTGAATGATCTAGCCATGTATTGATTAACCCCAAACTATGTTTTCTGAATAACTGAATCCTTCATTAACTTCATTAAATCAATTTTCAGCTGCACGAGACATACTGCAAAGTTTGCACAAAGCGTCAAGTCGCCAAGATCGACCAATCAGAATTCTTCGGCCTCTGCTTCCTGCTGGAAAGTAGAGGAATCTTTGGTATCAAGAAATCAAAGGAGGCCAGGCTTGCAAAGGTATGTATTGAAAACTCTTCGCTATAAATACTGCTAGAAATGTAAGAACTAAAAGAGATGATTAGACCACTGTATGAAATAAAAATTAAATTGCCCAAATGTATGTATATGGTAATTTTCCTTTATTAAAACTTTTACGACAAAATGGAAAAAACAAACTCAACAAATTGCCAGCTCACACCGAAAGTTGCCAGGTTTCAGGCTGTCGTACAGGCTAAATTCATACCCTGTTCGAGCTTTTATTAATTCCAATTTCATGGTAGGCCATTATTGCACTTGGGTTGAATTTGCCTTCGTTCCTTTATATTAGTTTATAGTCCAGTAGAAAATATGAAAAAATGGATATTTTCTATAACAAATTGTCTTTATTTACATACCGATGCCATTACCAGTTGAATAAAACTATTTATCATTTCAGGTGACGTTGAAACACGAGGAAAAAGAACTAGAACACACCTTACAGGACAAGGTCCTCATGTCCTCCATACTGAAAGATGGAATCCCGAAGTGAACTGAATCACAATGTTGACTTGAAGTGACAGAAAATAACTTGGTGGTGATCTCCAATTTGATAATAAATATTCCACAGATTAGAGGCATGTATTTCTAAGGCATAAGTTATAAAAGTGGAAGATAACCAAGTTAGTTTGTCATTCCTTGGTGCCCAGCTCAAATCGTTGAACACAGAAACAGAAACCTCTATAAACTTAATTTTGTGGCGAAACATCAAAATTAGAACGCCCCCATAACATGAGGTTCATGACCAGTTGCCAGTTAGATTTTCATTGGCTGGTGAGCGAGTTGTAGGCAAGGCTATTGATCCAATGACATTTTGATTGACATCTTGTCTTTGAGCTTTGAATTCATACAAGTAACTGGTGCAGCTCTAATCGTGTAAAAAAATTATATTTGGAGCAATGAAACCTTTTTGAAACATTTAACTATGAGTATATTATTTTATTTATAAGATTTGACTTCAAAATTTATGAAGTTCATGGAGGTATAAACTTAAAAAACGCTGTGCACAGATTTTCAATTTGCACAACGGTTTTTAAGTTTAACCTCTATGAACTTAATAAATGTTGAAGTCAATTCTTAAATGAATGCAAAGTTTTGGAATATATACTAACAGTGTCAGCTATGCATAACATTACATTGATTGCAATAAAAAAAATTCATCTATAGAACTTGGTTATCCTGAAACACACTTATATATAAATGCTAATGTTGCTATGCTACCAATTGTCATAATATACTGGGCAGAAATAGTTAGGAGTATATGTTAATTTTGAAGTTTTAATTAATTATCTATTTATAAATGAACATATTGATAAAGTATCAATCATAAATATGTTAGCATCCTTTATTTATTTTGTCCAGTATAATTTACTTACCTGGCTTAAAACCAATAGCTTTTACCTTTTCATCATGTAAACATATGGATTCAAATATAAATGTTTTTAGATGTAAGTCATGTAACAAGATATATGTGTAAATACTTTGTAGATCATTTGGAAGGCACATGCATTGGAAAGACAATGTTCTCAATGAAAGTTTCTCTATTTCATCACTTCTATTTCAAGTATAAATGTCTTGAATAATGTCTCTATGGTGTTCGAAACGTGTTTCACAATGAAGATGACCCCCAGAATTCCTGCCTTTCATGTGATTTCTTTAAATTATTCTCAGAAAGGGCTCCTTAGGAAATGACAGTGTTCATTAAATTTGTCCATATGAATATGATGATTGTGATAGCAATATATATTCCATTTGCATTAAGTATTAATGAAATTGTGCGCAAGGTGTGATGAACGTGTGGTATATAATCTTGAGATTTTTAATATTAATTCATCTATTTAAACCATTTTAAGAATATATTTTAAATTGAGACTTGAATTTTTTGTCTTATCTAGTCTGTTTTAGTTTTTCTTAGTAATTAAATAATCAATATTAGTTGTCTGTCAAAAAAATATTCTTATAAACAAGGACCAAATTCATTTTGTTACGTTCAATTTCAATTCATGTTCGAATCTTTGCCAGCAAAACTAGTGCTTGTATATTCCTAAATATTTCTTGTGTGAATGAAATTGGTTCTTGTTAGGTCATAGTCTATAAATATTCACCTTTGTCTTGGGGAAAATTCATAATGTTTTGATAAATTCCCTATGTGTTCTTTTTCTATCAGATATAGATCTGTTTTATTTCAAAGTACAAATACATCCTTTTCTGAAAGAATTTTTTCCAATTTGATCCAAGTTTTTAACGCTTACTCTAATAAAGCTTTAACCATAGAAAAATTGCACCATTTGTTCAAAAGTGAAAATTGTTTCTTAAAAAAGCATACTTTTTGGCAGTGCTTAAAATCAAGACAAAGGATGAATGTAAATTTATGTTTAGAACTTGTTGAAAATTACAGAAAAAAATGTAGATTTAGTCCCCAAAAAAAAGTGTGGCTTGAGAGTAAAGAAATGAGATTTGTTACATGTATTCTTGAAACTGAATTGTACAGATTGTTAAATTCTTAAATAAAGTATTTTAAAAAAGCAACCGAAGTGTGTTATTTATTTTGCATATATTGTGGCTTTCACAAGTAGTGTTGGTCTTCAGAGACCAAGGGAGTGGGGAGACCTTCACTGGCAGTTCTTAACCCATGTCTCTCCATCACTAACCAATTTCAGCCTTGCTGCATATGAAACTTCATAGTGTGTGGTGCTATGCTAGCATAGAACGCTAGCCTTTGTAATCGATGCAGACTGGCCGGTGTATGACTCGCAGACTGGCCAGTGTATGACTCGAGGGGGAAGTTGCAGTTGCCAGAAACTCATTATGATCATTATTTGGGGTCACCAGATCATAGGAACTAGATACCGTAATTAAAATGTAGATACAAAAATTCCTACACCCTATATTACATATTTTGTTATCAACGAAAATGATATCAAGTTCATGTGCACCAAATCTACAATTTAAAAAATCCCCATTGA
Organism: Gibbula magus; assembly: GCA_936450465.1. Taxonomy (NCBI): domain Eukaryota; kingdom Metazoa; phylum Mollusca; class Gastropoda; order Trochida; family Trochidae; genus Gibbula; species Gibbula magus. The sequence goes on from OW388297.1 coordinate 48,535,058, forward strand.
CCGAAGAGTCTGTACACATCATTTCAGCAAACTAAGACTTTTCGTACTGGAGAAAGATGAAAATAGCTAGATATAGGTCTTTGCCCTTATTAGCAGTCACAAATTCATCAAATCTTAAATCTATAAGCCCAATTTGGTCAGCAAGTTGGTACACAACATTTCAGCTTTCTACAGCCAGTGGTGCTTCTTCCCACATATAACTCAGGACCCGTATTTTCGAAGCTCTCTTAGCTCTAAGATAGTCATAGTAAGTGCCATACATTAACATTGACATACGACTATCTTAGCACTAAGAGAGCTTCGAAAATATGGGCCCTGGTTTCGAAACCCTCTAGAATGGTAGTTGTCCCCTGCCGCAACGCGGAACGGGGGACTATGTATTCAGCGGCATACGTACGTACGACACATTTCTTGTTAATGCAATATCTCATGAAGCATTTTATCCAAAGTCTTCCAATTTGGTGTCAGCCAACATTGGGGGAAGATGCAGACACCTTATTTTCAAGGTCACCGCGACACTTTGACCACTGTTTGAACTGTTATTTACGCGATATATCATGACTGGATGGACCCAAAGTCTTCAAATTTTGTGCCAGGTTGACGCAGACACCAGTCGATTTTGGTGACCTTGACCATATTTTCAAGGTCACACTTTTCAAACTCTTGTTAATGCAATATATCATGACTTGATGAACCCAAAGTCTTCAAATTTGGTGCCAGACTACATTGGGGATGACGCCGACACCAGTCCATGTTGGTGACCTTGACCATATTTTCAAGGTCACCACGACACTTCGACCAGTTTATTGTCTCTTGTTAACGTGTTATCTCATGACCAGTTAGACATAATGTCTTGATATTTACCGACAGCCTATATTGGCGGTTTACCCATACACCAGTCGATTTTGGTGACCTTTACCTTATTTTCAAGGTCACCACAATGCTTTGACCACTTTTCGAACTCTTGTTAACGCAATATCTCATGAACCCAAGCACCCAAAGTTGTCAAAGTTGGTGTCAGTCTACATTGGGAGATGACCCAGACACCAGTCGTTTTTGGTGACCTTGACCTTATTTTCAAGGTGACTATGACACTTGACCAAATGATGTGTCTTACTAAACGCAATGTTAACGGCGGGGGACATTGTCATGTTAGTGGCAAACACTTGTTCTTGATAAGATGGATATACGTATCTAGGCCATGACCCCCGTTGACCTTATTTGGCGTCACAAGTTATCCAAATCATTAGTAAATGTCCGAGAACACGTTGAGCTATTGGTACTGTAGAGCACAGATGGTTACCATTGCAAAGCCAAAGGGTACCAGTTCGCGAAAATGCACGTCACATGTTGTCATGGTAACATGATCTGCATGAGCCTGGTAAAATTCAAATTACTCATGCTGTAATCCAAGACTTGCTCTGTGAAAAGGACCCAAAATTGTAGCCACAGGGGCGTGTATCGCTAAGAATAAATAGACCCTACCCTATTACTATATAAAAGGCATAGTAATAGGGTAGGGTTTATATAGGTATATGTCTTTCAAACGCTGTTTCTAAGCGATACACGCCCCTGTGACTGCAGCCTCAATGTTTAAGAAGTTGATGCTTGGCAAAAAATATATGAAACTGAGATATTGACCGATTGCATCCTGAACAGTTTGCAAGGACTGTATAAACGTGCTCCTGGAACACCTTGGTACCGAAAATGAATGCAATACCTTGGAATTTACCCAAAATGACCCATAGAACCATTCTGAATGAAATGCAAAATGACGTCATAACGTCAAATAAACATCAGCAAAGACAGTGTTTTGCATCAAACAACTTCATGGGAGTGTTTGCACAAGTTCTAATTGCATTTAATAGCACATTGCGCCCTTCATCATCTGAACAGGAATGTGGATGTTTTCCCAGAGAATGACTATCACAAGATATTGCTATGCGAAAGTTCTACACCAGCATTGAATTTCGTTATGTCTGCATGCTGTTCAACAGGTTAACATATCCAGTCAACAAAATGTGAGGGCTCTGATAGTATACATTTGCTCAATACAGCGTTATCAGTTATTACGAAATTGTTACAGTGGACTGGCGTTTCTTTTGCTGTTCAGTATACTGTTATTCGGTCTGTTTAAAAGATTGATTCCTCAGGTACTTCATTGTGTCAAGATATCAGGGACATTAATAGCGCATTGGGACTATAACTACTACAAGGCCAGTTGTTCTTATGGCATGGACAGGCATCCGATGTCCAGCAGTTGGTTTCCCCTGTAGACTGGCTTCAACGTTTGTACACAAGTTCAAATACAACCAATGGATCACTGGTCCAGTCAATTATCACAAGTATCAGAAAACAATCATGCAGTACTTCATAAGCCTCCAACTTCCCAATGCAAGACATAACTCTTGCCAGTCTCCATTAGTGGCTGATTAAGTCTTGCAGTATTTCCTAAAGGTTTCCGTGCTAGGAAATCGGAGCCCACTATGCTTTTCAGGTGATGCGATCCACATCTTAGCGCTGAAAAGCGAAAGAAATACTTCAAGGCTTACATTAGCCAGTAATGGAAACTGGTAAGAGTTATGCCTTGCGTTGGAAAGTTGATAGGCCTCTGGCACCAAAAGAACTGATGTGAATGTGAAGATTCAAAATTCTGTGTTTTTCCATTGAAACACTAAATAGGGTAGTACAAGGGAGTTACAGATGGTTTCACTGGTGAAAATATATTCTATACATTTGTAAATTTCACGAAATTGGCACACAAGAATAATTACATAGGCCTACTCAAGAAACCTCTAGTGTTCTTCTACTGCCAACTCGCCACTCATTACAATTGTCTCATGGAATTGCGGATCCAGAGGAAGGTTTGGCTCCTGGATCTATGTCTGGTTGTGCCTGTGGTAATCACATAATCCATTGTAACTTATGCTTGCAAAACAAGATTTTAACAAGTGTAAGACTTGGTGAAATCGCCAATTAATTTGTCAATCTCGTCTCACTGAAAAGAGGTAAGGGCAAGCGTGTAGGCTCAAGTACTCCAGTCAAAGATGACACAACACAGGAAGTAGTTTCATGATAGTGTATTCAGATAGAGAAACATGATGATGATGGTGCAAATCGTGTCTGCACAGCCAAGGGGTTACCTATAACAAAGGAGAGTTAGGTACAGTGGATGTGTTTCCCTCATGGCTGCCCAGATACAATAAGGAAGACTCTTTGTTTTCAATCTCCCTCCTAAGTTCTAGAATGGTCACATGATCTCTAGCCATTGGTCAGTTGAGGGAACTTGTATTGAAAACCTGGTTACCTAAGTTGGAACCTAGCTACAGACCAGGCTATTTACTTACCACAACAGTTACCTCCCTTAGAGTATTCTAATTAGTAAGGGGCAGATGAAATTGACACTTCTTGGGACAATAATTCCGGCCGTTACACTAGCAAAAATAGATTGCAAAATACATTAAAGGTGCATCCATTATGTTTCATAAAATTGTATTTGCCTTTAATACATGCCAACGTACAATGTGTACTGATATCAGTTCAAATGATTTCACTCAACTTACATATTAATCCCCAATCGCCAAATATATAATAATTACTAGTTTCCAATTAAAATCTAGCAACATCATTATACTTGTGCAGAAACCGAAACTACACGTTACATTTATATGCACAGTAGTTATAAGACCTATTAAACATTATCAACTTAAAGTTTTCTTTTAGACTGTTGTAAATAAGTTTCCAAAATTACGTTTGACTAATTGACGCGCGTCACATGCAGTGCATTGTCCGGTTTTCGATCAGAAATCGATATTTTTACCTATATATCGTCGGTATAATGAGCCGACTAATGGTAATTTTCGGCACCAGACAGTATTTCTCGATGTACAACACAATTTATAACGTTAAGCATATGCGACCCCAAACAACACAAACGACGTAGAAATATTCTTCACTATTCAGTTTTAGAGTACGACGTGGAAAACTCAAGATATTTGTTATTGAAAATCATACATATGATAAAACCAACTAAGGTGTATACTTGCTTTTGCCTGGTAGTTTATTACTGAAAAGAGAGGGAAAGGTTATAATTTGGTCATTGGAGTATATGATGCATTCCTTAGTTAATGCAGATGGTACAGATGGTTAATACGATTTCCGACTTTCATAGCTTACACTTTTTGCTTTTGCTATTTCTTTATGAAAACAGAATTCTTACTGCTATTGAAAAGAAATAACCTTGTTTTATGTGTAGCTTGTAGGTCTTTATTAATGAAACAGAGTTGCTATTCATGTATACGTTTTAGTTTAGTGTATGGTGAAGTACATGCTTATGCTTTTTTAAAAAGAAATTTAATGATAGGTTAATTTGTACTTTGCCAGATGTATACTGATTAAAGTTAAGAAAACGTATATATCACTATGAAATAAAACGTGAAGAAAACAACATAACTTTCGACGACATGCTGAAATTGGTCACTCACATACGAAATAAATGCATCTATATTCCAAACACGAATTAGTTACTGTAAAAACAAATTACGCCTGAATTATAAACGTTAAACTATATATAAAATCAAGCTCTAAAGACTTGGTTCAGGCGATTCTAATACATTCACAAGTGGTATGCGCAGACAGTATTGTGGTGATTACCTCCCTTGCATGATACAAAATAGTTCTTCGAAAACATAATTTTTTTTATATTTGGTTATTTATTATGTTTCAACATACATATTTAAAGCTTTCTGATCATTCAAAGTTGATTTGTAAATATTTTTTTTGACTAACTTCCGTTTAAAAACTGAAATGAAATCCGGCGCGTAGTAATCTTTATTCGGTCTTTTGCACGTAGGCCTTCCATCATGGTGGGTAACATGTGCTATCTGACCAGAAAATAATCAGATATTTTGTAAAATAAGTCTGTTTCTCGCACCATGTGTTGATGTTCAGCGTTGTCTACACCCATTTATACATCAATGGTTAAGAATTAGTTGTTCAATTTACTTCGTAGGGGTCCATGATTGTATTTAAAGGAGATAGTTGATGATTTCAGAATCCTCACGTGTTTCTGTGCTGTTGCTTTGGTTGGCGGTGGCGTAATTTTAATTCAGTATTTGAAGTCCAAAGTTATTATGTAGATAAATTTGTTTTGTAATCCCGATAATTGGAAGTTTAAATGTTAATCGTCTCTTTTGTAAATACATACCAAATGCGAGTTTCTAGCTTTACATGCTTTCATGTCTTTAACTTTTTTGCTTTGAAAATGCGGCTGAAACTTTAACCGAAAGATCTGTGAAAAAAATACTTAGATTTGTTTGCCCTAACCGCAAATGAAGGGTTTAGAGTTATGTCCATTACGGACTAACTTGTTTAATAATTTTCAGGTTTTGATAAAATAGTGTTTTAGAAACTGGAATCATTGTTCTTTCCCATCAATGCAACCATGGTAGTTTACATGTGATTACAAATTGTCTAAATCAGTGATTCTACCATATTGGTGTGAGGACACACCTCGGTAAAAAGGCAGGCAGGTAGGTTTCACCGCAATGCATAGCCACATGGCTTTGCGGGCTTTCTCCCTGCCATAAAACTAGCAGCCGCGATATAAGTGAAATACTCTTGAAAACAGCGTTAAATCTCACCTCACCTCACCTCATTATTCCTTTCCAATAGTTATCACTTCGGATCAAGAGGTCCGGGTTCGAATCCTTTCAGGGGCACGGCAACTTTGTCTGCAGTAGAGAACTGTTCTATATGCAGTAAGGTTTGGGTGCAATGCTACACTCAATTTCAGTGCAGTACCACCCATGGTTCCTTAGTTCCAGGGGGCGGGATAGCCCAGTGGTTAGCGCGTTCGGCTTCGGATCAGGAGGTACGGGTTTCGAATCCCGCCAGTTACATGGCAACTTTGTCTGCAGTAGAGATCTGTTCTACACGCAGTAAGGTTTGGGTGCAATGCTACACTGATTTTCAGCTGAGTATAACCCATGGTTCGTTAGTTCCAGCCGTTGCTCGCAGGTTTCACCGCAATGCATATCCACATGGCGTTGCGGGCTTTCTCCCTGCCGTAATACTAGCAGCCGCGATTTAAGTGAAATACTCTTGTAGGCGGCGTTAAACCACAAATCACCACCACCTTTCCAATAACTTTAAAATGTAGATGCAGGGTACAATAAAGTTTTAAAAATGTGGATGCAGTCCCTATATATAGTAACTGCAACCACATTTTTTCACCATGAAAAGTAGTATATATTATTTAAAAATGAGGATGCAATCACTCTAAGATGAATAAGAAGGAAAACGAAATGTCACTTCAGATAATATTGATGGGAAAGATTTGTGAATGTCAAACAAAATTTTATATATTGTCAAACACCTACCTTTCATTTATTACTACAATTAATCTGGGAAAAGTCCAAATCTAAAAAATTAAATTGGTATAACATGAATTTACCGTGAATGGGATGTTATCATCCAATGGATAATACGATATGTCAATATTTTTGTTACCCCAAAGGATATTATCATACGGTATGCAAGTTTATAATGCTTTTTAATGTTTGAATAGTCATAAAGACACGTTTATCTGACTGAATGTCTTTGACAGACTTCCAAGAGGAGGAATAATGGACGGAGCAAGAAGGGGCGCGGACATGTGAAGTTCATCCGCTGCACCAACTGTGCCAGGTGTGTCCCCAAGGACAAAGCTATCAAGAAGTTTGTGATAAGAAACATTGTCGAGGCTGCCGCTGTTAGAGATATCTCAGATGCCAGCGTATACGAAGGTGAGCATCTGGCTGCATTTACTTCTACAATCAAAGCTGAAATTGTAGAATTATTTTCCAACAAGGCTTCTTCCATGTAGGTTAATTCTATGTGCTAAATGTGAAGTTGAAATTGGTAAAGATGCGGTAGGGAGAACTTTCAGTTTGTTCTGAAATAGCCATGAAAAAAAAAAACCAATGGGGGATGTAATTGGGGATATGCTAAACAAATTTTAACTCCTTTGAAAAATATGTTCAGCTGTTTAAAAAAAAAAAGTTTTTTTAATGCAGTAAAACATTGAATATCTAACTATAAAGTTGGCATTCTCTATTTCAGTATATGCTCTCCCCAAGCTGTATGCTAAGCTCCTGTACTGCGTGTCGTGTGCCATTCACTCAAAGGTAGTGAGAAACAGATCTCGTGAGGCGAGGAAGGATCGCAGCCCCCCACTCCGCTTCAGACCAATGAGGGTATATATATATATATATATATATCTTTATCAATCTTTAAATTTTACAAGCTGAATGTGTAGCATTAATTTGATTGTAATGTATTCAGACCTTTATTAATAGATTTTATTGCTTATGTTCACTGAAATCTAATGGAGGTAAATTTTGATTTATTTGACATTTACATTACTCAAATCCTTTCTTCCCATGTAGCCTGGTAAAGTGAAGTGCTTTCCTTGCTAGAATAAGAAAATTCTGATTGATCAAATTTGTGTAAAATCAGTCTTGTTCGAAACGAAGCCTATGGTGTGTTCCCACAAGGTTGAAAACTGTTGTTTCTTAACCTCTGTGATACACACCCATTTTAAAAAATATAGAAATATTGATTGGACTTTTACGAATTTAATATCGCCCAATTGCAACAGTTTGCGTGAATAAATTATTTAAGTAACCTATTGGGAAAGAATGAATGACTGTAATCCTTGGAGTGGATTGTTAAAGTTAGTCCCTTTTAAAGGCGCTGTAGCACGTTTTTTGCAAAATTTATTTTTTCAAATTTCCAATTTATAATGATAGTTTATGTCATTTAAATTAACTTTAGAGGGTAAAACGTCTTATTACACAAACAAATTATCTGTAGTGGTAAAAACTATGTTGCGTATAAAGCAAAAATTGCATGGCGGCCATTTTATTGTGAACACAATTTATTATTTTGTATTACAAAAACGATTCCCATGGCTTAACCAAAGCATGTACACTCGTTTTAAACTTTATTTTCCGAGGAGAAAAGGATGTTTTACTATTGGTGAAATTATTTTTCAAATACATTTCATCAACTTATTTGAGCGAAAAAAACGTGCTACAGCGCCTTTAATGTAATACATAAATCCAACATGAAATTGTTCCAGTTTCAGTCGCTTAGAGAAATGAATGTTTTCATACAAATCTGATAATGAACATTTGTATTTCAGGAGGGACAAGGCCCCCGTGTGGGAACTGGTGCCAGAACATAGAGCTATCATGTACAAACATACTCAATAAATGTGATGCGCACCAATTTGTCTTCACTTTCCTTACCAACTTCCAAACGCAAGGCATGACTCTTGCCAGTCTGCATTACTGGCTGATTTAACCCTTGCGGTATTTCCATCGCTTTGTTGTGTCAAGATAGTGAATCGCTGCACTAGAAATGCATAGCGGGCCTGGATTTCTAAACACAGATTTCTTAAGGAAATACTGCAAGGCCTAAATCAGCCAGTAATGGAGACTGGCAAGAGTTATGCCTTGCATTGGGAAGTTGTTTCCTTACTAGAAGGTAGGTCCTGCCAAACCATTCCAGTAGATGGTTAGAGCATCTTTGCCAAGTGTTTCCTGATATTACATAGGGGTGGAATGGTACACATCAGTTGATCTGCCATATTTTGCTTTCATGCATCAAAGAGTAATTTCGGATATATACGCCATACCATATTTTAGGATATTGATATAGAAATTTAATATATTCTGTTTTCCAGTTTTTATATTCATTATTTTTATTTTCAAGAAAGTTTTGTTGTGAATAAACTGTTACATTCTTGGTTCTGAACTGAACCGAAAATGTATATTCCGCAAAATGTACTGAATTTAAGCCCAAGTGTACCATTGCACCCCTAATATCACATAGAAGTAAAAAAGACCAATCTTGGAGGCTTGCTTAGGATATTTTACTTTAATCAATGAGTATTGATGTGTTTGATATCAAGCGTCGTGAGGGTGAAATTTTATTTATCATTAAAACCATTTATTAGTTCAATGAAAAGTTCAAATAAGGCATGCAGTGTGTCATACCTTTGGAACTTGTAAGTTTGATTTTGTGTCATTGAACTCGATAAGCTGAGTACATGTTGAATTGTGATGTAACAGTTCATATTGGCTATTGTGTAAAGTCAACTGTCTAAATGAGACCTCTTTGGAGTTATCCCTGAACTCAGACATGCACTGGTAATTGTCTGATTAACTTAACAGTTTTGTATGATAAATGCCAGTCTGAATGTCATTATCTTGGGAGGAACTGCCAAATGCTTGTTTTTTCGCATCCATCCCAAAGTCTAGCAAGAAGTCTTGCCCTATTTCCTCAAGTTTATTATGCTAGCGTTGAAGAGTCCACAATAAGTGCAAGTGCAGCATGGCATTTCCCTAGCCCAGCAAAGTTGAGGAAATGAGGCAAGGCTTAAATTAGCCAGTAATGGAGATTGGCGGTAGGGTTGAGGGAGTTAAGTCTCCTTGATTGTTCATCCATTAAACTGTCCTTGGTTTACAGACCGGCAAGACTTGCAGTGGTTGGTGCGTTTTTGGGGGGAAAGCAACATTTGGCTTAGGATTTGGCTCAATTTCACTGTAGTACAACCGATGGTTCGCAAGTGCAAACACAAGCTTGTGTTCAAAATAATACCATCCCCTTTGAAATTGGAGTCATCTTGTTTGACTCATTGTAAGCTCTCGGGGGGGTTTCATTTGAGCTGGGTTGTTTCTGCAAAGTCAAGCTGCTCTGATAAATAAATACTCATGAAACATAAGATTGCCAATAATTGGAAACTGAATTCAAATGAAACTAAATTGACTCCAGTTGGCATCATCCTTGCCCATAATTTGATCAAAAACTACAAGACAATCTGTGAAGATGCAAGACTATGAAGACTAGTCTGCAACAGCCTTCACTTATTGTTATCTTTCCAAATCCAAATAAAACCTTTGTTAGTTTATAAGAGAATTAAATTCTTAAATGTTCAAAGCTCTAGAGAATTGAACTTTGTGTAGAAAGTTTCACTCCTTGTCCAAATTGTAGAACCACCCATGGTTCGCAAGTTCAAGCCTATGCTCGCAGGTTTCATCGCAATGCAAAGCCACCATGGCATTGTGGGCTTTCTCCCTGCAATAATACCAGCAGCCGTGATATACTCGTGAAAGCTGCGTTGAACCCCAATATGTAGATTTGGTGGCCCCCAAATAAAGGCCTCGCAGACCATGACCTAAAAACCTATTTTCATCATCTTCTCCAGAACAAAGATCTAGAAGGCTGAAATAATGTGTGCAGACTCCTCATGGGAATTCTAAATTATAGATTTGTTAACCATGTTGGCCCAAATAAGGGTCTCACAGGCCATAACCTCTTCATCTTCATCTCCAGAACAAAAGGCATAGAAAACTGAAATTTGTGAACCCCAAATAAGTAAATAAGCATGTATATGTAGGTAGCGAAACATCAGAGCAACGAAGAATACGGAGGTATTCCGAATGTGTCGATTACGTGGAGAGAGCTTCTATAAGTTTCATAACATGTGCCCAATTCATTTCTTAAATGAATAAAATTTGTTTTCAATCAAAAATGTTTAGTTACTGTTGAGACCCAATCTTTTACCCGAGACATTTTCAGCGATAGGCGTGAAGCGCACGTAAAATATGTTACGTCGCTTCTTTTTTTGCTACCTCGAAAATATTCTACCTTTAGGATTTTGCACATACCAGATATGTCAAAATTGTTCTCTTCACGAACGAAAATCGAAACTGAGAAGTTGGAAACCAAATAAAAGACCACATTCGACATTGTGACGGCGTGTCTATCACTTTGCAAACCCCTCCGAGAAATGTAATGGGGGCAAGTGCTTTCAAGAGCGAGTCCTCAGTTTCGAGCTGTGCTTGTTTGGACCACGGTGAAATTATGATGTTATCAATTATCTATTCTGGGCCTAGGTTTTTAAAGCTAATGCTAAGATAGGCGTGTAATTACCATTCGATTCAAAGCTGTCTTATTTATAAGATAGTCATTCTCATAATTATAGGTCACTGAGCTACCAATCTCAAATTGGCTCACGGCTATTGTCGTTCCATTCGTTGATTAGCTTACGACCAGCCAATTAACGAATGGTACTAATTACGACTGTTTAAGTAATAGAAATTTAAGTCTTTCGACTTCATATTTTAGGTTTGATTCTGTACAGGGTCTGCTATGAACACCTTAAAACTAAAATTTGAAGATAGGCCTACCGGTATTCATAGCAGCCCCTCTGCAAAATCAAACCTGAAGCCAAAATACTCAATTTCTTATTACTAAAATGTAAGCCATTTTAAAACTAAATGTTGGCGGTCCATAGAACAGAGAAACTTTGTAGTTCACGAACATAATTTGGAGCTAGTTTGTAGATCTCACAACAAAACAGTAAAACACACCGAGTCTTGGTAACTCCGGGTTTCACTAGATGTTAAAGTATAACCCGCTATATGAGGTTAACTTTCAACCATTGCTATCGTAAAAGCTCTTGTAGTATAACTTCAAATCAACCAAATCAACTGAGATGTTACTACAAGAAATGCAGTTGCCTGGTAATGCAAAATAAATAGAGAAAATTCTGAAATTGGCTAATACATAATAAACGTATTCGATGTGAATGAGAAGACGATGTATATATATATCTTATGTATGTGCGACATCCTTATATTATGAAAATAGAAAATCTGAATGGAGTTACCTCTTATAGTTACAAATATAGTTTCATATACATATGATATTATTTGACATTTCGTGTTTCCAATGGCGCAACTCTCTGTCCTCTTCTGTGATTTAATACTTGTATCAGTTCGTTACGAGAATCTTATTTTAAAACACAGGCGTAGGTACAGGTAGCTAAGAGAACATACCGGTATTCTTGGCCGTGTTCAAGAGTGATTGAGCGATTACTTTTAAACCTCTCTTGAACGCGATTGCTCAATGTAGCGCTACGTAGCAAGGCGAGCAAACTTCGAGGAATTTGCACTTTGTCGTTCAAGAAAGAAGAAGCGCTCATTGAGCGCTACATTGAGCGCTACATTGAGCGATCAATGAGCGCTACGAAGCGCTTCATTTTGTTGAACCGCCGGCGGTTCTCCCTATCGTTTCCACTAGAATATGTCTGGGTAATTCCGCTCACCTTTGGACGCGATACCATGTAGACGTATGACATTTGAACAGAAATATTCTGTTTTACGACAACTTTCAAAATATGGTATTGAACTTCAATAGTAGGTCTACACTTGTATTGCTGAACATTTTCCATTATTTTATTAGTAAAAGAGCGAGAAAGGTGCAGTTTGTTCGGTATACATGTGGGTAATTCCGCTCACATAACAATATGACATTTTTAGATTAGGATTTATATCAGAAATTGTATATTTGTAAGTTTTAGGGTAATCTACTTAACAATCTTGTACATGAATAACTATTCTTTTGAATACGACCATGTACGGTGGTATGAAATCGAGATACTGTTTTGAGAACCTAAATATTCATATTTTCAAGTATTTTAACATGTCCAATGGATTTCATAGTAGATGACAATTGTAAGCATTGTCACAACGTGAGAACAAATACTGTTAATATTCAACACAAATGAATAACTGAATGTATTTATGTTCACTGCAGATAACATTTAATTCGAAGTTTATTTAAAATATATAACGTAGAATACATGAAAATAGCAACAATAAACATTTGGTATTTTAAGAAATTTGAGAAAAGTGTTAACAGTTCTGCTTGTTGAAAATGACTTAATAAAGGTTATTTTATATTTGGACAAGTGTTATCGCATCCATGACTTATGAGTGAATCTCAGCTGCTACGTCAACTTGACAGTTCTTGTTGGCGACATTAGCCTACTATTTTGACATATTTCAAGGTTGCTATAAGGCCTCTCTATAAAACAAATATCAACAGTAAAATGTAACATTTTATCTGTCGTTCGTACTACGAATTCGATTTCCTTTTGCATCGATCTTACACTGCACCATATTAACGTTACATTCATTATAAAAGAACCGATTTATAAGGACGACGTCATTGTGCACTTGAATGAGTTTACAGTACAGATTATCAAAACAAAATTACATCGTCGCGATATGAAATTATTTCCCATATATACGATATGCGATTGATATTATTTATATGTGTTGACAAAGTAAGTTAGCATTGGAAATGGAAACAATAACATACTCTAGACTACCTTTTCATAATTTGCCTGTTTTGTCTAAGCAGTGAGTTATCTCCCTTTGACCATTACGGGTACACAGCTCATGTGTTGGCATCGTTTCATGCTGACTTGTTGAGGTAAGTTAACGCGAGAAAGTTTATGAAATAAAGGGAGGTTGTTAAACTATATTTGATGATTTTGACATTTGCAATTGAATTCGAATTTGATTTCAAACGTGTTGGATACTAGATTGAACTTGGACTTGGGTTTAAACTGTAGACGGAAATATTGATAATTGTTACTATTAGTTTGTAGGTAGTTCCGTATTTTTCTTTTGATCACCTGATTCAAGTTTCTCTGTTTCGAAACAAACAAAACAATTGAATTATTTTAAGGTCTATGCATTTGATTATCTACTTCTTAGGTTATTTCGTTGCATTAGCGTGTATGTAAGAATCTATTGAAGAAGCGTTCGTAAAATATTACATTTCGGTTTCACATCACTTCATCAAGAAGCAGAATTGTTCCTACCGTAACAAAATAACGTCATGATTTGACAGTAGATTTCCCCCCTTTTTGAACATTATTAATAGTCTTTTATTAAATCACTTTACTATGCCATTAATAATGTATTTATGTATTCATGTATCTAAAAAATACCAAAACAGTGAAGACATGAAGAATTTAATGACTAGTGAATTGATTGTAGAATTAAGCTCCAGACATTTACTTTGTAGCTCATTAGTTTTATCTAGTATTGAAAACTTACTTATCAAATGATTGGTTTATCATATTCACCAAGCATACATGTACTATTATAATCTGCTGATAAAAGAATACAGACAAACTATTTCCGGATTTAGTGCTTTTGAACATTCTTTACAAGTAAGCTATTAAATGCGCTGTAGCACGTTTTGCTTACTGAAATAAAGTGCTCTCACAAAAAGGCAAATAAGTTACAGTGGCGGATACAGGAATTTTGAAAGGGGGGGGGGGGGGGGGGGTCCACCAATTGAAAAGGGGGGGTCCACAATTTTTTTTCCCATACCAGCCAATGCAAAAATTTTTGAAAGGGGGGGTCCAGGGGGTCCGGATCCTAGATCCGCCACTGAGTGATACCAATGACTAAATATAAAAATCTCCTGAATCAATAAAGAGAGTTCTAAAAAGAAATTCAGGCCTACATGTTTCAGTTAAGCCATGTGAGTCCATTTCCAATTGAGCAGACATTTTAATGTGATCACTGATGACTGACAGATGAAGTGATATACTCAAAGTAGAGTTTTAAATATGGTACCATGATGGAATGGTCAACAAGCTTGCTGTCTCATCAAAACCGTGAAAAACGCATATGACTTCCAAATCTACCCTCTCACATTAACGACTTTCACAAAACTGTCGCTTTATATATCGCACCATTTTCTACCAATACCCATAAAGTTTTCTATGAATAAGGCTTATCTTGTTGTGCAATGACATGTTTTACCCTCTAATGTAACAATATATTGTATAAACTTTGAAAATAAATGACAAATTTAAGAAAAGAATAATACGAAAAGAATGTGCTACAGCGCCTTTCAAAGAAACTGTCTGCTTGATAGTGGATTGTGATAAATACCTCACACTCTCATATATTTACTCTCAAATCGTTTACGAAATATCTAATGCATTTCTGAAGCGGGCATCAGATTTTGAAACAGTTGAAATCATGTTAGAAACTATTACAAAATTAATTTTCAATTCCCTTTTCCCCACAGACTTCTAACCCCATCCCCCTTGATCATGCCTGATGAACTAAAATTTCAAGATATTCAACTGACACATAACAAAACACAGATTACAGTAATATAAATTTAAATTGCTTCATTGTGTATCTTATTATGTTTTTTGTATAAATATTTATACAATTTGAGTAACAACAAAATATTATTGCTGTTCAGTTTTTCTTCTCACACACAACTTTCACTTTCATTCAGATTGATACCTCTAATTATTTGCAGCTCGTTTGTGACGATGTACGTGAAGATAGTAGTCATCAGTGTTATAGCACTCTTCATTCAACATGGCTTCAAACTATAGTAAGATATCATCTTATTATTTTCTTCAAATATTTTATTCACAAAGTAAAATGTACCAAAGAATCTGGGAAATTTTGTTCTTTCATCAATATGTAACAATTAATTCATTTCATTAAAATCATATGACACATTTGCTCACTTGTTAATTGCTATGTATTTTCAGGAGGATCATCAGGTGATAACTAAGTGAAATTAAGCCTTTAAAGGGAGGGTTTTACTGGGATATTTTTTCTGGAACATTTGTGGCACATTCCTGTTTATATACCGGTCTATGTATGTTATTGATAGGCCTATATGATTTTATCACTATCCAAATGAAACATGTTGCTGACAGAAATAATTGTAATTTGTAGATTTGATAATTTGACAAAGATTGGTCAAAGATTGGTGCACACACAATCATCCCCCCAAAATGTCACGTATCAGAGGAATAACAAAACCCAAGTGGTAATGAAAAAGTTTATTTACAAAATAAAATAAACTAAACTAACAATAATCACTAACCCGTCCCATAGTTTAACTACCTAACCTACCTAACCTCCCATCTAACACCCCAAATACATACAACATTCAAGAGCACATAAAATAATGAACACAACAGAATCTTAAAACAACTGCGAACACACGTAGAAACAAGTGTCAAATTATAACTATAGCTTGCTTAAGTTCATATTTCATGTTATTAGAGATGTTCTGTTTCCAGCTTGTTCATTTGTTGTACTGGAGCGGTGTTCAAATAAGCCTTATGGCTTGTTCGCCAATCCAGATTTCATTTTGTGAAATAAAATATGTTTAAACCAAATTATAACACTCATAATTCAATAATGTCCATTACATACGAACTGGCTCATTCCACATAAATGACAACAACAGTACACAACTGAACAGTTCACAACAGTACACAACGATGAGCAACTGTTCACACGACTGGACAACAGTTCACAACACTGAATGATAGTTCACAACACTGAACAACAGTTCACATAGCTGAACGACAGTATTCTACATATATTTTATTATCACACAGTTGTGAAATTAATAAAAATACAGAGTTTCTTCTCATTTCACAATGCACAAAAACAGAATGGCAGGTACTCAGCTAGAACCGTCCCTTTAAATATTCTGTCCATTCTTATTTGTGATGCTGAATTACCAGTGTAACTTGAGTTTGACTATTATTTCAGTATGTGGATGAACTTTGGTAAGAAAGTCTACAACCATTACCCTGGACCCTGTCGTACTGTAGAGGGAATTGGTAAGTTTATGTTTCCTACACTAGGAGTATCATAATGAGGCTCAATGGAAAATGAAGTGTGTAGCGTGTTCATCTTCCCTCCGCAAGTCATAACTTGAGTTGTCTCCAATACTGACTAATTTATATCAGAGCCCATTATGCAGTTCATGTAAAGTGATCCGCTATATTAGCACAGGAAAGGAAAGGAAATGTGGCAAGGCTTAAATTAGGCATGATTAAGACGGTGCAAGTATATGCCTTTTGGAGAGATGTTGAAGTGTGTTTTGAATTTGGATAAAAAGCTTTCGTGTTCATATCTTATTTCTAATTCCAGGTGGTCCTTTTTGGTTAAGTGGCGGATCAAGAAAAGGGGGATCGACTCATTGAAAAGGGGGGAGGGAGAGGAAGTCCTTGGGGGTCAATCACAAAATCACTTGCAAATTTTTCAAAAGTCGGGGGAAGGTTAGGTTTCACTGCGGATCAGAGAGGGGATGTTGTTCGGGAGGTTCAACACCCCATCCTACGTGAACTATTTTAAATTTGATGTGACCCCTTTAAAAATTTCTGGATCTGTTTTTACTAGCTGTTGGAATATAAGGAAAATACAATTTATTGGGGTGCTAAATAATAGACAATCTCTTTACAGCTAGAAATCAGTTATACTGGATTAATAAAATAACCTTCTTATAAGATATCAATATTCATTTTTGAGATGATTCTAAATTTGAAAATGTCTTATTATTTTCTATGCAATGGATTCAAATGAATGATATATGATCAACGAGTCTCATAACCTTTGAAATTTGACCTTTCTGTTGCAGGTCATGGGTCAGAAAACATGTTTATGCAGTCAAATGGAATTGTTTTTATCACATCAGTGAGCTTTTTTTCGTTTTTTTTTGCTTAAAAAGAGTATTTCTTCAATTAAGTTTGATTAGTAATTGTGAATTTTTTCGTGAATGAAAACAGTTTGCAATTTGAGACTACATGCACCTGGATTTGAATTGTTTAAGAGCAACATCAGTTAGAAATGTTATTATTTTGTTTTCTTGTGAACTTACCTTCGTATATCAACTGGCAACTAATTATTGATTGTCAAACTTAAGAACTTTTTCCTTATAAGGATTTTTAATGCATTATTTTTAATTGAAATTAATTAAATTATATCATATTTCAATGCAATTGAAATCAACTTAATTTCATTCACTGATTATATCATACATAAACAGAGATAATTCCTCAAAGTTTGTTGTCACGAACAAATCATCAAGTCATCAGCTCTCTATGAAATTGTTTACAGGGTTTTTCATTGTCAGAAAAGAACCCTACTACTTTCAGCGAGTTCTATGCTAAAAACAACATCAAGGGTCGAATTTACACATTCGATATGAAAAATCCACAAATACCAGCCAAGGAAATGGTTTTATCGTCCAGTAAAGACTTTGATAGGGACAGCTTCTTCCCTCACGGAATCAGCGGATGGGAGGACAAAACATCAGGTGAGATAGGACATTAATACACGAGTGAGTGTGTCATATGGATGTACGAAAAGAAGATGTTTTCAGCTCATCACGCATATAAGACTAGTTGGTTTAACCCTTTCACCACTCAGAAACCAGAACCAGAATAGGTAGAGGCCTGTAGAGGGAAAGAGTTCTAAGACTTATGGGTCGTGATTGGGTGTAGGTTGTCATTTCGTAAATTTTTCACGTTTTCTACTTCTCCAGAAGATATGCTGCTGTATCTGAAAAGCTGAAATGTTTTGGGGAGGTACCTTGAATCTGAGGTGTGCTGACACTTTTTGATTGTCAACTTTTATTGCAACATTTTGCTTCATTAACACAATATTCAATTGTTCAATCACTTAACTGACATAAACATGGAATCTCATGACATCGGTTGCGAGGCAAAATGTATATTTACACATGTACAAATTTGATATTTATGACACGGCTTACACATATAGTATGGGTGACTATCCTTATGAAACAGAAGTGATTGTGAGATCACCTCCAGTGGGAATCGAACCCGGGACGTCAGGTTGAGAGTCCTGCGCTCTACCAGTTGAGCTGCATCTTCCCAAAGCAAGGTGAGAATGTATCAAGATCTCTCCATTTTTTACCTTGCCTTCATCCTAGACAGAAGTGGTGAAACGAATCAGCGACACATATTATGATCATGAGTTACGTCCCTTACCATCTGCTAACATACAGCCAATGAAATCGCCGTTTACATTCTGAACCAATTCAAAATAAGTGACGATCGACACAGTCACAGAGGCAATTCAACTGTCTTTTGATTGGCTTATCCGATTAGCCTTCAGTACGTTAAAATCTTAGCATTGAAAATGCGAGGGTTGAGGTCAAGGGCGGAAGAAGAAGATATGGAAATCTTTTCGTTGCACCTGTGACGTTGTGAAGATGGTTGAGAACATGAAGATTTTCTGGATAACAACTTCTTTAATGTGAAAATACACGACGTTTCTTCAATAAAGCCTACAGGCCATTGTTTATCTACTTACTCCCCATCATGTTTGTATTGCAAATCCTCATCATTCTCATGCCTCACCTCCATCATGTTTGTATTACAAATCCCCATTGTATACCATTCTCATGCATGTTAATCTCCCTGATTGAGTTTCCTCACCATTGTTTTGTTTGCTATATAAATGTACCATATTTTGTTATTTCCTTACATTCCACCTGATGAAGGAGTGAGTATGTACTCCGAAACGTCGTGTATTTTCACATTAAAGAAGTTGTTATCCAGAAAATCTTCATGTTCTTATGTATACCATTTCTAAATGCCCTTCAAAGACAAGATGGTTGAGCTAAAGGGATATCCCACTACCTGAAGCCAGTAGAAACACTTCGTCTCACCCTGCCACATTTAGACTTTGTTCTTCTCCAATTTCAATGGGGCAGTGGTATTACAATAATGATTTCTAAAATCCCTTGTTTGTTTGATATTTTCAGGCAAAGTGTACCTCTTTGTTGTGAACCATGAGAAGAGTGGAAGAGAAAGAGTAGAAAAGTTCCTTGTTTCCATGGAAACTCAATCCCTCACCCATGTGAAGTCTTTTGATGGAGACGGAATGTTTACAGCGTAATGTATTTAAAATGACTTCATCACATTTTAATTTTTGGCACAAAACTTTCACAGTCTTTGAAGAAAATTTAGAACTTCAATATGTTGTACATTTTGGAATTTCAATACAAACACTGTTCAATTATTTTTTTTCCAAATTTTCCATTTTGGTCTTGGACTTGCCCCAGTCTGATTAAATCAACCCTGAGGAATAAAATTTAAAAAATAGTGCATCTACCAAATTTAGTGCAGACAAGACTAGGGTTAGGACGGGTAACCTCGATACCAGGGACAGTGGGTACTGAGGAGTACCTGAGTTCCCATCACATTACCTGGACCCGTTATTGTCATATAACTAAATAGGTATAAAACAGTTAAATTTGTAATTCTTGCATCAGAAAATTGCAATGTATTTGAAGATTTTAACAGAGTATTAAAGGGGCAGTAGCACATTTTTTGCAAATTTTATTTTTAGCTCATCAGGCCTGAAAAGCCCGATGGGCTTATGGCATGGCATGGCGTCCGGCGTCCGTCCGTCCGTCCGTCCGTCCATCCGTCCGTAAACTTTTCGCTTTTTCGACTTCTTCTCCAGAACCAATAACTCCACAGAGCTGACTTTATATATGCAGACTCCTTGGCCAATGGGGATTCTAAATTGTAGATTTCATGACCCCGTGACCCCAAATGGGGTCACAGGGGTCACATCCTTAAAAACCTATTTTCATCTTCTTCTCCAGTTCCAAAAGGTCTAGAGAGATGAAAAGTTGTGTGCAGACTCCTTGGCCAATGGGGATTTTAAATTGTAGATTTCGTGACCCCATGGCCCCAAAATAGGGTCACAGGGGTCACATCCTTTAAAACCTATTTTCATCTTCTTCTCCAGTTCCAAAAGGTCTAGAGAGATGAAAAGTTGTGTGCAGACTCCTTGGCCAATGGGGATTTTAAATTGTAGATTTCGTGACCCCATGGCCCCAAATAGGGTCACAGGGGTCACATCCTTAAAAACCTATTTTCATCTTCTTCTCCAGTTCCAAAAGGTCTAGAGAGCTGAAAAGTTGTGTGCAGACTTCTTGGCCAATGGGGATTTTAAATTGTAGATTTCGTGACCCTGTCACCCCAAATGGGGTCACAGGGGTCACATCCTTAAAAACTAATTTTCATCTACTCCAGAACAAATGCACCTAAAAGGCTGTAATATTGTGTGCAGACTCTGTCAGTGGGGATTCTAAATTTTAGATTTGGAGACCTGTGGTGCCTCAAATAAGGGCCTCAAGCCATGACCTTAAAATCTATTTCAGTCTTCATCATTAAACAATATAAACCCTGATGAGCTACAGAGCCCATGGCTCTATTTTTTCAAGTTTCCCATTTATAATAATAGTTTATGTCATTTATACTAACTTTAGAGGGTAAAACATCTTATTACACAAACCAAATTTCTGTAGTGGTAAAAACTATGGTGCGTATAAAGCAAAAAATGCATAGGGGCCATTTTATTGTGAACACAATTTATTATTTTGTATTACAAAAACGATTCCCCTGGCTTTACCGAAACATGTACACTCATTTTAAACTTTATTTTCCGAAGAGAGAAGGATGTTTTTCTATTGGTGGAATTATTTTTCAAATACATTTCATCAACTTATTTGAGCGAAAAAACGTGCTACTGCCCCTTTAAACTCAATTGTCATTCATAATAAAATTTGATTGAAATAGCCATAGATCTCAATGCTTTAGGTTTTTAGCTCCATAATTCTGCCTACAAGTTAAAATAAATATTACAAAATCTTATAAATTTCATGTTGGAGATTGACAAACCGGGTATCCGGGTATCCGGGTATCCGCGTAGGGTAGGGTAATAGGGGTCGGGAACCCGGGTAGAACAAATACCGTCCCATTCCTTAACATGAAAACGGTCATAGGTCGCACTCACTTAATAGTTTTTAAACGATCGCCATTTTCAACGTTTTTGGAATTATTCATAAACACAATCTGAATGTTATGGAAACAGACAAAGGATGGGTGACTGGAGTTACATGCCCCTAGATTCTCGCACTGACAGCACTTGTGATTGGCTAGATGAACTTTGTCATGTGTGAAGAGGAAACCCTCCAACTATATGAGTTTTTCTGGTAAATGTATTGTTTTGCAACTTTTATTCCTCGAAATACGGTTGATTTTAATAAAACTTTGACTTGCCTTATAAGAGATCTAGACTGTATAAAAGTCTCATATCTTCAAACGCATTAAGTCATTTTGTAGTGCTATCAGAAGATAAGAGGATTCAGGATTCATTTAAGGAACGTAAATCTATGATAACAACATCATTGACGACTGTTAATACCCCCCCCTCCACCAAAAACAGGTCTTGAGATCTTGTACATAAGTTCTATATTTGGAATACTCTTTGAGGGGTACCGCTCTGGATTAGTTGTGAGAAGTCAAATTTGCCGAGACGGAATGTTCTGTTTTTAGATTGAATGATGTGACTGCAACAGGACCCGAGAGTTTCTATTTCACTAACTCGGTGTCGTCCACAAGCTACTTCGGGAGAATGTTTGAGATTCTCTTGTTCCTGCCCTGGTCCAACGTGGGCTACTATGATGGCAGCAAGTCCAGACAAGTTGTGGGAAGCCTCTTGATGGCAAATGGGATAGACATGTCCAGAGATGGCAGGTAAGATGTGATGATTGAGAAAAAGTACATGATATATCCCACAATATCTATATATTATTGTATTATACTTCTGACCAACTATTTTTTCCAACCAAAAAATAAAAAATAAAAGAAATTTGCCAGAGAAACATTTAACTTTTTAGCTCATCAGGCCTGAAAAGCCTGATGGGCTTATGTCATGGCATGACGTCCAGCATTCGTCCGTTCTTCATTTTCTTCTTCCAATCCAATCTGAAAAGCTCTAAGAAAGCTGAAATGTTGTGTACAATCTCCTTAGACAATGGGGATTCTAAATTGTAGATTTAGTGACCCTGTGACCCAAAAATAGGGGTCATGACCTTAAAACCAATTTTCATCTTCTGTTCCAGTATGAAAAGCTCAAGAAGAATCTGAGAACAATTTATTTCGGTTTTTGCTACTTCAAACAATATAAATCCTGATGAGCTGATATGCAGTCTTATAGAGACAAATTAATAGAGGTCACAACTTTACAATCTACTTCTTCCTTACAGTTTCTAGAATAATTCAATTTTGACTGAGGTGGATTATAATTACCCCCCGTCGAGCGTTTAGCGCGAAGCGGGGGATATAGTATTCGGCTACGTACGTACGTATGTACGTACGTACGTACGAAATGGAATAACTCAAATACTATTTACTGGATTCTTTTCACATTTTGCATACAGGTTCATCATAGGGAGAGTAATGTTCCATCAGAGGTTTATGACCTTGCCTTCATTTCAAGGTCACAACGAGACTTTGTCATTTTACCCTTGTCAGCGGGATATCTTAATCCATTCTCTGGATTCTCTTGATATCTTAAACATAGCTTCTCCAAGGAAAAAAGGGCTGATTAGATTTTGGTAACCTTGACAATATTCTCAAGGTCACAGCGGAACTTTGAGTTTGTCGACATGTTAAGCTTGTCAGAGGAATTGATATCACAAGAACTGTTAATTTGATTCTCATCATTATGTTACACCAGTGGTTCTTTTTGGGAAAATTCAGGGCCCAGTCGATTTTGCGGATCTTGACATTATTTACTTGACAAGTATTAATTTGCGGCGGGGGATCACGTCACCTTGGTGACAACTTCTTGTTGTACCTTTTTTACTTATCAAACCATAGTAGGGGCCAAGATGGGTAATGTCATATTATTTGATATATGTTTTTATCATAGATATAATGAATAATGATTCTATTTTTCAGGTTTGTTTACATGATAGCAGGCAACAGCCAAGAGCTCCACATTTATAACAGAAGAGAAGATGACACTTTGGATCTCAATGAGGTAGAGTAAAGTCCTCATATTTCTTCCACTTTAACGGTCACCTCGCTCGCCGGCATTCTAACCCTCACTGGCCTCACTCGGCACTTCTTGGTCAACAATCAGCCCGAGGCAAAGAGTCTTTGTTATAAGAAAAATGATTGGCTGATATTCTAAGGGGGGTAACTCTTATGAATAAAATAGCGTAAAAGCAAGGGTATGCGTCGCGTTATTTCGTCCACCAATCTCTTAATTTCGTCCACACAGATTTAAGTATTGGAGACACTGTATTATAATTTCGTCCACCTGTTTATGTCGTTTTCAAGTCTCCCGGGCGGGAAGGTCGTGACATAACAGCTTCGTCACTTTGTATCAACCATTCAACAATGCTGTATGTACCATGTGACTAATATCAATTGACTGCTATTCTTAGTAAGAAAAATAACAAACGAGACAACGATTTGAGGGTAAGACAGGCTGTAAATTCGCCTTTTTTGAAAAGTCGACGAAATATCAGGACTGGACGAAATTGTCGGACTTTACTCTGTGTGCTTTGTCTTTCTTGATGTTTTTGGTGTGTAACTGTTGACATTTGGGTAATCCTGCGTCCTCAAGGTATTTTAATCTGTTACACTACTAAATACCATGAGTGTGGGAAATTGAAATGACTTTAAGTCTAGCAATGTTGGCAGTCTCCAGATAAGAACGATCGTCAACTTTTAGAGCACTATATTTCATTGGCTGACAATATAAATTCTAAAATAGCAATGAGTAACCAGATGATAATCTTTACGAAAGTTTTCCATAATAAGGGTATAAGAGGGCGCAGGATGTTATTGGGTAGTCTCTTTAAAGGGAACGTTCTATCACCGATCTATCTGCAGCATCCGCCATATTGGATTCTTGACATTAAGTGAAATGAAAACACGCTATATTTAACTCAATTTTACACTTTTTTGAAAAGTAAACATATACAATGATAGAAAATTCACATAGTAACACATAACATATAATAAAATGAATAAACAATATGCGTTCAGGCCGTAGCGACGTTTTCCCCACTCGCAGCGCCGATGAATGGCTTAAGTTCTCATTGTTTTTATTTTTCAACAAACATGCGCTTGTCTTTATCAAGTTGTGAAATATAAAATCATCAAAATACTAACTTCATTAATATATTTTGATTTAACTGTGTTATAATCGTGTATGTATATCATATTTGTGTATACGAGAACATCTTCTTGAATTTCATTTCCACAAAAAATACCCTAATAGAACCCTCCTTTTAACAACTTGTGGAGTAAGTGTATCGAACACAGGACCCCCGAGTGAGACTTCTGTGCTCTACCAGCTAAAATGAAATCTCACTAGCCAAAGCCAGTAGGAACACTTTCATCTCATCCAGCCACATTCACATATGGCTGGATGTGTCTTTTGGTTTTTCTACTTCTTGGGATTGATTTTTGGTTGTATCCATAGAATAAAATTTTGAATTTCATGTTGGAGCAGTTCAACATGTGCAATGGTGAACTAAACTGGGAGAAATCATTACATGTAGATGTACCTTTTGGGTTTCTTAGGAGTTTTTCACTGAAATAAGTTGATGAAATGTATTTGAAAAATAATCTCACCAATATAATAGTAAAACACCCTTGTCTCTTCGAAAAATCAAGTTAAAAATGAGTGTACATGGTTCCGTAAAGCCATGGGAATCGTTTTTGTCATTCGAAATAATAAAATGGGTTCACAATAAAATGGCCACCATGCAATTTTTGCTTTATACGCAACACCGTTATTACCACTACGGATAATTGGTTTGTGTAATATGATGTTTTCCACTCTAAAGTAAATATAAATGACATAAACTATCATTATAAATGGAAAAGTATAAAGTTTCATTGTTCAATATATTTCACACTTTTCTCACTGAGTGGGGATATATCTTACTTGTCTATAATGTCTGCTTATTTAATCTCATTTGGATAGTTTCCACCCACCTCAGTGAGGGATCCAGGAATTTTGAAAGGGGGGCGGAGTAGGGGCGGGGGTTCCACAGATGGAAAAGGGGGGGTCCAATTTACCCCCCCCCCCCCCCCCCCCCATACCCGCCCAAGCAAAAATTTGCCCCCTGGATCCCCAACTGCATCTTTGCAAAATTTGATTTGCTGATATTATTTCAATAACTCCCAAAGTCAAGTAGTATCTTCAAACTTTGCACTCTTGGCAAGTTGTGTCTTTTTGCAAGAAGCGAATCTGAAGTATTTACACAGCGATGTTTTGAGATGAACCGTCTCTTCCAGAAACACCAGTTTGACGGTGGACCAGACAATGTGCTAGTTGACCCAGCAACAGGGGATCTGTACATAGCGATCCACCCAGTCACATACCTCACGTTGGCACATTTGGATAACCCTGCGGAACGGTCACCATCACAGGTTTGTTCAATACTTATTTTAAAAACAGCCATACAAACATATGTTCCTTATTTGTAAAGGAACACTAGGTCAAGAAGAATATTCTTAGGTTATTATCCCCCCGACACCAAGTGGAAGGGGGATATAGGTTTGAGCTCCGTCCGTCCTTGTGTCCGTTATACCGTACGTGTGTCCGTCTGTCTGCGATAAAGGGGACAGCTTTTCTCAGAAACTATTTAATATATGAGAAACAGTTATTGGAATTATTGGCCTTGTTCCGTATTTTTGTACTATTTATGGTTTATTCAAGGGGATAGTTTTTCTCAGAAACTGTTTTAGATCAAGTCAGTTGTTTGGCTTGAGGGACTATCAATACCTTGATGGAATGAAAATGAGAAGCGCACAATTATTTCTTCTCAAATTATTGCACTAATCATAGGTGTAGGAACCAGAGGAAGAGATGTAAACGTAAATCCAACTATTTAAGACCAAATATATAGAGAAAAACTTTGATTTTGCAAGGTACCTCTCCAAAAATGTCAGTTTGTTTTGGATGTAGCGGTTCTTGAGGAGGCAAAAGTGTCATATTTTCGATTGAAAAGGGACCTGATTTCAAATCATTGGCCAAACTAGTAATATCCATCCATCTTGCCCCCTCTCCCCCCCCCCCCCCAATTTTTAAACCGTTCCTATGCCTATGCTAATGTTCGGATTTCTTGGGTCTGGTGGGGAATATGGATGATTATGTCTTTTGGTTGAAGATGTCTCTCAGTGAAAGAGTTAGGAATGACTGCAGCCGTCAATCCCTCCACAATCTTTCTTTTTAACCCATCAATTCTCTCCAACAGCAACTCAAACCATTTTCTCGGCAAGAACTAGACACCAGATTGGTTGCATCAGAAGTTAGTTGTGCAATCAGCGATGTTGTTTCCATAACTGTCAAAATCACGTAGAGTTGCATCATTTGTGTGATGAGCACATATTTTTTACAAAACAGAATTCGGTTGCAGTACCGTAATTTATCCTAATAAACGCCCTCTCCTAATAAATGCCCTCCCAAGCCTTTTTTGACTCGCTGAAAATGACCCCTGATAAACGCCCCCCTTTTGTGTTGATTTACCTTACTGATGTTTCACTGAAGAAGAGTTTTCAATCTTGCTATCAACCTCTTATGTCCAGTAAAGTGTAAGGTACATGGCATTTTCAGTCCCCCTGCGACTGTCGAATGTCTGTAACGATCAGTCACTACACATTCTATGCGACCGCAATGTTTTTAAGAAACAGGAAAATGTCTCAACTCTCTTGAAAATGTCAAACAACTACAGATCACGCTAGCACACTGACCGCGAATTTGTTGTGAACGTTATTTTGTCAATGTCTCTCCAACTGTTGGTTCCCAAATATCCCTTTAGACATGAAGTGCCCGAAGTTTATGATCCGAAGTAGAATATACCGGAGAAATTTTCTAAATAAATTAAACCTTGCACAAGCTATATATAATGTATATTTGTTCACATTTCCATTTCAAATTGTGTATCAGTATCGTTTGGAATTTAATAATAATAATAACCTGCGACATTTAACTCTTCTTTACATTTATTTCATAGACTTATTTTGATTAAAACTCTGAAATGAAATTGATGTTTGTTTTTCTTCTGGACATCAACAGAAATTTGTTTAATAAACGCCCCCTTTTTCCAATTTTTTAAACGCCCAGGGCTTCTAATAGGGCGAATACGGTATTATGTAAAACGATGTTTGATTTGACAGAAAGTAATTACATTTACCAGTGGTGCAAACTTTCACTGCCATGCGATTATGATTATGCGAGAATAGTGAAATATCACCTATATGCCACAGAGGTCAGATAGAAAATATGAAGGGAGTAACCTCTGTGGGAAGAGAATGTGTTATTGCTAGTTTGTAAGAAATATTTATAATATATTTCTATTTTCAGGTACTTCACATAAAGCTAAAGAATGGGTCCGTTTCTTCAGTAACTGAGTTATTTGTTGATGACGGAAACATCATCACAGCTTCCACAGTAGCAGCCGTGTACAAGAAGAAAATGATTGTTGGTTCTATAATTGATAAAACAGTGTTTTGTGATATACATGTACCAATGTAGGCATTTTCAATTTCACTCATCAGGATGACAAACGCAGTTGGTTAAAATATGCAAATTATACATGACAAGTATAGACAGGTGAGTAACGTGAGTGAAGTCGCTCACTGATTGGTTGATTCACACTTAAGTCGCTCACTGATTGGTTGATTCAAAGGAAAGTTCATTCCCTTTTGACATGACCCCTGGGCTGTATAAGGCAGTATACAGTTCTACATAGCATACCCTGGTAATAAGATTTTCTGGATAACAACTTCTTTAATGTGAAATTACACGACGTTTTGTCATGTATTTTCACATTAAAGAAGTTGTTACCCAGAAAATCTTTCTATTCTTATGTGTGCAACTTCTAAATGTCCTATGGTTCGGTTAAGCCATGCAAGTCCAATTTCCTATCAAGGGACAATTTAATGGTGTTCATATTAAAATGGACTCTCGAAGGTAGTTCAATGATCTGAGTGCTCAAGCGATATCTAATCACTCAGAGTAGAGTGTGGCACCATGATGAAAAGGTCAACCATAGTGCTGTCTGAACTTTCAAAACGAAATCTCCCTCTCTCACTGAAGAGTTCCACAAAATTGTTGCTTTATACCTTGCATCATTTTTTTTTTTTACCAATAAATGGATACGGGTTAATTTGTCGTGTAATAAGATGTTTTACCCTCTAACATAACAATATATTGTATAAACTTAAATAATTAATGGCAAATTTGAGAACAAAATATGTGCTAAAAGTGTACGGTGCCTTTAATAAAGACCGTTCATATTATGTCTACAAAACAGTCCCGAACCTTGTAGTGAATGCTAGTATAGAAACATGTATTATGTGATATTAATTCTGTCTTTTGAAATGATTATTGAAATACCTTAAATTTTTATTTTACTTTACTCTTTATGCATAAAAATATAAAACATGTACATATAATGTGAACAGAAATGTTATTTTACCAGCAATCCATGATAAACAATTATTTTTTATTGATTTATACGTACCTATTTTTAATAAAAAATTCATATGACTTTGTCGTCTTTACTAACGCGAGGTAAGATACTGCAGGAGGAAAGCCAACAACACCTGTAGTTCAGTATTGACATGAAACCTGCAGTTTTAAAGAGAAAGTATATCTTAGGTATGTTTGTGAAAAATGTTTTTGTGTTGTGCACATACAAAATTGATGTCTGATATAAAACAATGTCATTTTAAAATAAATGATATTTGTATAGTATAATGGCATCCCCAAGAATTTGGTTTCCACAAAACATTTCTCAGCTGTATTTCTTGCAATAAGGAATAACAATCATCCTGTCACCGCATGTTGATGTGATCACAGCAAATACTATTCACAAATATCCCTTTAGACATGAAGTGCCCGAAGTTTATGATCCGAAGTAGAATATACCGGAGAAATTTTCTAAATAAATTAAACCTTGCACAAGCTATATATAATGTATATTTGTTCACATTTCCATTTCAAATTGTGTATCAGTATCGTTTGGAATTTAATAATAATAATAACCTGCGACATTTAACTCTTCTTTACATTTATTTCATAGACTTATTTTGATTAAAACTCTGAAATGAAATTGATGTTTGTTTTTCTTCTGGACATCAACAGAAATTTGTTTAATAAACGCCCCCTTTTTCCAATTTTTTAAACGCCCAGGGCTTCTAATAGGGCGAATACGGTATTATGTAAAACGATGTTTGATTTGACAGAAAGTAATTACATTTACCAGTGGTGCAAACTTTCACTGCCATGCGATTATGATTATGCGAGAATAGTGAAATATCACCTATATGCCACAGAGGTCAGATAGAAAATATGAAGGGAGTAACCTCTGTGGGAAGAGAATGTGTTATTGCTAGTTTGTAAGAAATATTTATAATATATTTCTATTTTCAGGTACTTCACATAAAGCTAAAGAATGGGTCCGTTTCTTCAGTAACTGAGTTATTTGTTGATGACGGAAACATCATCACAGCTTCCACAGTAGCAGCCGTGTACAAGAAGAAAATGATTGTTGGTTCTATAATTGATAAAACAGTGTTTTGTGATATACATGTACCAATGTAGGCATTTTCAATTTCACTCATCAGGATGACAAACGCAGTTGGTTAAAATATGCAAATTATACATGACAAGTATAGACAGGTGAGTAACGTGAGTGAAGTCGCTCACTGATTGGTTGATTCACACTTAAGTCGCTCACTGATTGGTTGATTCAAAGGAAAGTTCATTCCCTTTTGACATGACCCCTGGGCTGTATAAGGCAGTATACAGTTCTACATAGCATACCCTGGTAATAAGATTTTCTGGATAACAACTTCTTTAATGTGAAATTACACGACGTTTTGTCATGTATTTTCACATTAAAGAAGTTGTTACCCAGAAAATCTTTCTATTCTTATGTGTGCAACTTCTAAATGTCCTATGGTTCGGTTAAGCCATGCAAGTCCAATTTCCTATCAAGGGACAATTTAATGGTGTTCATATTAAAATGGACTCTCGAAGGTAGTTCAATGATCTGAGTGCTCAAGCGATATCTAATCACTCAGAGTAGAGTGTGGCACCATGATGAAAAGGTCAACCATAGTGCTGTCTGAACTTTCAAAACGAAATCTCCCTCTCTCACTGAAGAGTTCCACAAAATTGTTGCTTTATACCTTGCATCATTTTTTTTTTTTACCAATAAATGGATACGGGTTAATTTGTCGTGTAATAAGATGTTTTACCCTCTAACATAACAATATATTGTATAAACTTAAATAATTAATGGCAAATTTGAGAACAAAATATGTGCTAAAAGTGTACGGTGCCTTTAATAAAGACCGTTCATATTATGTCTACAAAACAGTCCCGAACCTTGTAGTGAATGCTAGTATAGAAACATGTATTATGTGATATTAATTCTGTCTTTTGAAATGATTATTGAAATACCTTAAATTTTTATTTTACTTTACTCTTTATGCATAAAAATATAAAACATGTACATATAATGTGAACAGAAATGTTATTTTACCAGCAATCCATGATAAACAATTATTTTTTATTGATTTATACGTACCTATTTTTAATAAAAAATTCATATGACTTTGTCGTCTTTACTAACGCGAGGTAAGATACTGCAGGAGGAAAGCCAACAACACCTGTAGTTCAGTATTGACATGAAACCTGCAGTTTTAAAGAGAAAGTATATCTTAGGTATGTTTGTGAAAAATGTTTTTGTGTTGTGCACATACAAAATTGATGTCTGATATAAAACAATGTCATTTTAAAATAAATGATATTTGTATAGTATAATGGCATCCCCAAGAATTTGGTTTCCACAAAACATTTCTCAGCTGTATTTCTTGCAATAAGGAATAACAATCATCCTGTCACCGCATGTTGATGTGATCACAGCAAATACTATTCACTTTCTAGATACAAGTTATTTTCCTGCACAAGTTGTCACATGGTTTTCACTTTTTGCAGAGATGTACAGGTATGTAAATTCTTTTCAAACTTCTTCTTCTACACTACTAGGAGAGGTGAAGTGCCAAAATACAAGAGGTTTTGAAACATTTATCTTATCAGGCCTGAAAGGTCAGAAGGGCTTTTGGCATGGACAGTCATTGTGAAGTTTGCCCATTTTCGACTTTTCAGGAGGAACCACTTATAATATCCTTAAAAGCTGAAATTTTGTGGTGAGATATCTTGCACCTAGGTGATCAAAGTTTGTTCATTGATCCTCACCCCCAACAAATATGGGCGTGGCAGGCAGTTTCCCGAAAACTTTTAAAAGACTTTTTTTTTCCAAAACCAGTTAGCATAGGGATCTTGCGCGATCTGATGCACCAAATACTGGGCTTTGTAAATGGGTCACTATTAGCTGACAGTATATTATAAAGTATTTTATAATAATTTTTTCAAGCGAATATTTTATTATTTTGGTGGGCCAGGCAAATGGCTTACATGAGCAATGTGCTAATATTTTTGGCTTTGAAAAATCATATCCTTGTTATTATCCGTTCGATTTTTACGTTTGATGGCTTGTTTTAAAGACAAATGTATTGGCTTTGCCGTGATATATAACATTGAATGATAATATGATGACAACATTCTGAAATATAATTTCAAACGGACATGGGGTGTTGACCCCGTTACATCCCTTTACTTTTTTTTATAGTATATGGGGCTGGATCGTCGACTTCATATTCGTTGTAATCCCTAGTTTCGACAATACAAGCCCCTGTGAGAAAAGTTAATAAATTTTGAATTTAACATGAGATATGTGAACTGAATATGACTGGTGATAAAATTATAAGATAAGACAATTAGAAGTAGCTACATGAGATCGTGACACCACATCTTCTTCTCCAGTACAGACAAATATTTAAGTTTTGGGAAAACAACAATTAAGTTAAGGTTTATTACACTTGTAGCTTATTATGTGTGATTAAAAGCATCAACAAAATAGAGCCATGGGCTCTGTAGCTCACCAGGGTTTATATTGTTTAATGATGAAGAATGAAATAGCTTTTTAGGTCATGGCTTGAGGCCCTTATTTGAGGCACCACAGGGTCTCCAAATTTAAAATTTAGAATCCCCATTGGCTAAAGAGTCTGCACACAATATAACAGCCTTCTAGGTACATTTGTTCTGGAGTAGATGAAAATAGGTTTTTTAGGATGTGACCCCTGTGACCCCATTTGGGTCACGGGTCACGAGATCAACAATTTAGAATCCCCATTGGCCAAGGAGTCTGCATACAACTTTTCAGCTCTCTAGACCTTTTGGAACTGGAGAAGAAGATGAAAATAGGTTTCTAAGGATGTGACCCCTGTGACCCCATTTGCGTCACGGGTCACGAGATCAACAATTTAGAATCCCCATTGGCCAATGAGTCTGCATACAACTTTTCAGCTCTCTAGACCTTTTGGAACTGGAGAAGAAGTTGAAAATAGGTTTTTAAGGATGTGACCTCGGTGACCCCATTTGGGTTCACGGGGTCAAGAAATCTACAATTTAGAATCCTCATTGGCCATGGAGTCTGCACACAACTTTTCAGCTCTCTAGACCTTTTGGAACTGGAGAAGAAGATGAAAATAGGTTTTTAAGGATGTGACCCCTGTGACCCCATTTGGGGTCATGGGGTCACGAAATCTACAATTTAGAATCCCCATTGGCCAAGGAGTTTGCACATAAAATTTCAGCTCTGTGGAGTCATTGGTTCTGGAGAAGAAGTAAAAAAAAAGCGAAAAGTTTACGGACGGATGGACGGACGCCGGACACCATGTCATGCCATAAGCCCATCGGGCCTTTCATGGGTTTTGAATTTTTCTAGGTTTTGAATTTGGAAAATATTGTCCAAAATGTGATTAGAACCCCTGTGATTACAGGCGTCACGGCCTAAAAATAGAGGAAACACGGTACCCTCTGTAGGAAGAGATTTCCATTCTGGTCAATTATTTAACGAATGATTTCATTTTCTTTGTTACCATATGAGTAATAATAGATATTATAACATAATAACATATAGAGATTATTACCCGAGGAAGTGTGTCATATGACTTTTACGAAACGAGTGTGAATATTTGTATTACCCGAGCGAGAGCGAGGGTTATGCACAAATTTGCAAGAGTTTCGTAAAAGTCATATGACACACTTTCGAGTGTAATAATTTCTTTATTACCCATTTTATTCCGTCTGATTCGCGTAAAAATAGCCAAGAAACGGCCCACTTCCCTTGCGACGGCAAGCTACAGTGACGTCACGAACAATCGTTTTATGACGTCACAGACGACAAAATACGGGAGGTCGCGGTGAAACAATGGTTGCTAGGCAAACGTGATATGTGCACATGTGTTCATATCAATAATATTAACTCGGTTATGTTCTACCATATGGGTAATAAAACGCAATATTGCACAGCTGCTTGAGTTTCTATATATTTGTGTATGTTATTCCACTGAATGTTGATACCTGAATGTGGATTCCAGTATGTTTGTAAGAGTAGATTTAACGATTTTATCCCTTTTTCAAAAGGTTATAGAAGAAGGTCTTATATACCGGTAATCTATATGTAGTGTATAAAAGCCGATGAAGTACGCCGCATGATAATTATATATTTCAAAACTATTGAATGATTTTGTGTATTGTTTGGCAATTGACTGAGTCTGAATGATACTTTGATGTGCAGCTGTCGCCTACGGCAATACGTATGTCTATATTTTGACAATACCAAATCAATAAGGAATGAGTCTTTCTGTCAGATGCATTGGATGTTTCATACAGTATACAATCAATATGTTTGTATTTACTGTAGAAAACATGTCACAGGGTAAAAGATTTTGGCATGAGTCATTGAATCACAGACGAACTACTGTGGACACGTGGACCGCTTTACATACAGTAAGTAAGTACATGAGAGCGACTTATGTGTTAGGAGGTACTATTGTTTGAAAGTTAGTTTGAATCAATTAAACGCATATTAGTTATCTGACAAACACAAACTGGCATTTTATCTAATAACCCCTTTACACCAAACCCGTTCTCACTACGTTCTTGAAACATTTTTTTAGAACGGGATCGAACTGTCCGAAAATGGAAGGGACGTAGTGGCAACTGTTTGCGAACTTTATTAACTGGCTCGGATGTCCTAACGTGCTCCCCGTTTTGAAATTGGACGGAGTACAAACGTGCTAAAAACGGGATTGTCGTACTTCGAACGGAACTGTCGTACTTTCGATTTTACTAAGGACGAGTGAGGACGTTGTGCAGTCGGATGTCCATTGCAATACGTTCGTGCGCAGTTTCGACCACAGTACGCCCCTTTCAGTTGCTATTTCATGTAAATTTGTTCCAAATAAAATTAATTGTTCTTAAGAAGTTGCTACTACGTTCCTCAACGTTCTAAAACTTCACAAAAGGTTCTCGTTACGTTCTGTTCGTTCTTAGTACGTTGGAGAAATTACCACACAGTGTTTACTCCTTTGGCAGTACGATATGAAGGGTCAGGTATGAATAAATGCGTTTTGATACGTTCATCATTTGGGATACATAGTTCAACAAGTAAAACATAACAAATTGCAGCTGTAAACACGTTAAATGTTGGTTTTCTTCTACTTTTGGATGGTAGAAGAGCAACAGGAAGAAGGTTTGTTTGGTTTTAACACATTTCATTCATGATGAAACGGTTTGGTAACACGTTATTCACCTTTGGATTTCCTCTCCTAGGGGAAGACGATAACAGGAACTTTTTGGGAAAAGAAATTGATTCCCTGTGGTCAATCTTTTTGGTCCGCACTATTCCATTGAATATTTAAACTTTTCACATTGAAACTGAGAACGGGGATAAGAACGGGCTGGATATTTTTTAAAATCGGGCCAGTACGTGATTGCGGTACAAGAACAACGTACTAGGAACGAAATGAGAACGTAGTGTAAACGAGAAGAACTGTATGGATACAAGTTTCTCGAGAGACACACGGGTTAGAACGGTATCGAGATAGGTCTAGTTGAGAACTGATATAAACTGACTGTTAACGGGATTGAACTGATTGAAAACGTCATGAACGGGCAAAAGTATTCCATCTTAAAGTGATACCAACTGTCAGAGGACGGGGTAAAGACTAGATAGACTCGCCGAGAACTGTCTGTAAACGTACTTGGATCGTAGTATGGAAAATGTTACCCGTTTCTGTCGCGTTCGAGGTCGTTTTACAATAATGTTTGGACGTAGCGAGAATTACCTTGGTGTAACTCAGGCATATAGACCACAGGTAACATGACTCTTAATCGTATACATTTTAAGGCCAGCAACTCATTCAGTAACTCTGCTCCTCGACTTTGGAATCAACTTCATCATGACATCAATATTTCACCATCATTGACTATATTCAAATCCAAATTCAAAACTTACCTTTTTTCAAGCTTCTTTTCATTGACTTATTTCATAAGAACAGGAAGATTTTCCGGATAACAATTTCTTTAATGTGAAAATACACGACGTTTCGGAGTACATACTCACTCCTTCATCAGGTGGAATGTAAGGAAACAACAATATATGGTACATTTATATAGCAAACAAAACAATGGTGATGAAACTCAATCAGGGAGATTAACATGTTAATCTCCCTGATTGAGTTTCCTCACCTATAAACAATTGAACATACACCAATTATCACAATTATCATTGTTATTATTGAAACAAAATTATATTAAAATATTATTGAACAAGCGACGGTCAAAATGATCACCAATATCATGCTCTAGGTCTTCACGTCAAACAAAACAACAAATGGTAAATGAAGATAAAACCATAAATTAATCTGGGTTCTTATCCACGTCGGAAAAGCCAACCAAGCAACACAAGATGCCTAACACTTAAATATACACAGACTCTGATCAATATTCCAGATCACCTGTCAGACAATCATGGAAAAGCATACTGATGCTGTATCTCACCGTTTCTCTGAACAATTCATCGCAGAGTACAAATTGCATTGTATAAAACATTAAGGATGAAAAAGAAAAAGAAATCATAAAAATGTAAACAATTATTATATAATCCGAATGTAGTTTCTCTTCACTAATATTTAAAAAAAATAAAAAAGGAAAAGTGAGGCTGGTGACAGGGTATAATAGAATGCAAGGACAAGTGTTGTTGTGCAACAACATCAACAGCACCCCCAACAACCTGGAGCACGTGTGTGTTGCGTCGACCATGTAGGGCGATCGGACTTCTAAATCACACAAGTCATCTTCAATACAGTTCACTCGACCGCAAAAAAACCCAAAACATCACCACTTTTTTCAACAGTGTAAAAACAAATTACTAATGACGTAGAAAGCCGATTTTAAATGCTTTATATATAGGGACATTCCTCCAATCTCATGCAAAAGTGTACAATACTTTTATTTTTATGTCTGTTCATGTACACTTTGGGTGTTGAAGTCGCTTTTTCAAATGGGTTTTGGCCAGAATGTTAGTAATTTCATTACGAAATTCATCCAATGTAGCAATTTAATTCATAAAATATGCCGTCGACACAAATAGCCTTCTTGGACTTAAATTTGTTGACACGTATTTACTGTAAGACGTCATACCAAAGAGCCCTTTTTGACTCTCCTATCTCTTTAATATGGTTATGCTACTTTTGCGGTCGAGTGTATAGTGAACAATTCTCGTGCCATGGTTGCCCAGAAGATGAACCTGTTGTTTTCCTGCTGTTGGCCGCTAAGATGAAGACCTACAGAGGGCCTATGTCTCTTGTAGCTTAAGGCAGCGGACCTTGGTCATCAACTCGATCCACCATAACAGGTATACTAGTAATAGATAACATAACATATGTAATTTAACATATAAATAAACCACTAGGTGCATGCAAGATACACTCAACCGCAAAAGAAACGTCACCACATTTTCAACAGTGTATAAAACGAAGTACTGCTGCCCGAGAAAGTAGATCTTGAGTGTATTCGATAGACACATATTTCATAAAGACGTACTCACAATGCACATGCATCAGCGTATGATAAAGTCCAAATGCACTTGGGGTACTGAAATAGCTTTTTCAAAATGGGTTTTTGCAAGAGTGTTTGGCATTTAAGTCAAAATTGTGTAAAATGTTGAAATGTAAAATTAATACAATATGTTGTGGACATAAATAAGTTTCTGGAACTTAATTTTGTTGACTTTCCTAGCTCGTCTGGTTAAGGAGATTAAAAAATGACAATTCTCAAAACGCGTGCCGGTTTCTCATAATTATGAAGAGATAATGCTTTGAAAATTCAAGATTGGTTTAGTTGGTTACTGAAGACATGTATCTATGTTTCAGTCGTGTTCATCACTCGTGGATTGAATTATCTTGCATTTTGTATGGTGACGTTTCTTTTGCGGTCGAGTGTAGTTGGATGACTGGAATATACATGGTAACATAATTAATTTAAATTTCAGATGAACCTCGAAGCAGAACGTGTTCCCGACATCAGAGCTCCGGAGTGGTACACTAAATCAAGCGCGTTTAGCGGAGAACCCATCAATAGTTGTCGATAGGTAGGATTTCTGAGAGACCCATGGATAAATTCAATATGGCTGCAATAGTCATGTTTAACATTTTCACCACTAGTTACACAATCCTTAGAGTACACTGAACACATACATACATCTAAAATCGCTAAGAAAAAATTATAACGCTCACTACACGCGATTGAAAATATTGTTGCTAGGCAACAGATAAACAATAATTGAAACATATTTCAAAAAGCTACAGTTTTGTTAAACGTTGCCGTCATTTCACAATTTTATTGAAAACACATAAAGACACGTTGCACTCAACGACCACTATAAAGGTTTAATCCGATCGCCATTAGATGTATCATGTTTATACAAAGTAAATGTAGAGACTTACTCAGCAATCTCGGTAAAATGTAAACAAAAGGATATATTATAGGTCGCGTATTAACAGCAATATCGATGGGTAGGCCTACATTACGTGTTCTAAGTATTAATTTGACACTAGGCCTACATGGTCCGTTTTATGCGACTACATTCTAAAAGTTATTTAAAATCATGATAAATGTCCAAATGTTTGGGTTTTGTTTTTAGTTTTGTAAAATAGCAGGAGTTCAAGTGAAAAATACGTTTGTACTTAGGGAATGAAATTAGTCGATAACTGTTATATAAACAACTTGCAACAGCTTCCCTTGTCATTCACATGAAAAATAGTGTTCACACAGAATTGAACGTTGTGTCAGGCGCATATGAGTTGTACTGGTAGGCCTACTTGACATATCAACCAGTCGCCAGTTACGCAGCGCAACAGACTCCGGGAACCAGAATGAGATACGACTGAATGTTCATCTGCACGTGCAAAGCGTGATGATAGTGCAAGTTGAATGAAAATGGAGAAGAAATCATATTCAATGAGCCGTTTCTTACAGTTTGTCACATTCTCTTCTTTAATCCAAACTCACTTTTAAAAACCCATTTTGCTAATAATTAGGGTCTAAACTGTTATGCTATTCAGCTGAATGTATGTATTTTGAAACAAGATTAGTGTCAATGACAACACCCAACACGTGGTCTTGTGAAATACAGCAACGGTGGGCGTGGTTTGTCTTCGGACCTTTTGCAAGAAGATTAATTCGTTGTTTTCCTCTGAACACTCAGCAGTACAGCTGGGTACCTGGTTTAATAGGTTATTTCGAAAGTTATCTCCAATCGTATTTGATACTCAATATGTTATTTTAGTGCTGTTAGTTTTGAAAAGAATTAAGCATATTTAAACCAAATCACTAACACTCTGGCTATTTGTTATGATATCATGAATGGTCTTAATTTTCGGACAGGAAATTACGTCACAATCTCGAGATGAAACTGAGGCCGAGAGAGAAGTGTCTGTTCGTGTGTGTGTGTGCTTTGTCCGTGTTGATGTTGATGCCTTACTCGGCCACTCTGATCGCGAGGGAGACAATTGCTCCGGTCGAACTCGACGGACGAACTCTACGCCGGGATGTGCCGAAAGTAGACGATTCACCCCTCGGGTTTCTCCGGAGTCATGGCTTGGTAGGTTCACAGTTCCTTCTGACAGGTCAGAAAATGATTTAATTGTACATACATTAATTTCTTAAACCATTAAAATATGCCTGAATATTTGGGAACAACAGGGTTGAGTTTAAGACACAGGAACACAGGATATCATAATTAAAACGTAGATAAAATGCAGGTAAAAAAACCTGGCGTATTTACCTTTATTTTACTACGTTTAATTATGATATCGAGTTATCAAATAGAGTAGGTTGTAGTTTGTTTTTACTTACGTTTTATCTACGTTTTAATTACGATAACGAGTTTCTGTGGTATAAGATCCCTCTGCGAAGTCCAGTCAATTCATACCTTTAGTAGGGCTCCGTTTATTTCCTACTGAACAGTATGTATCTTGTCTTCTGACACACACACAGTTTAAGTGATTGTATCATTTTAAAATGACACTAAAATATGCTTAATTGGAATGTTACAACCATCGTCATATGCGTTACTTAAGTAGTGTAAACTATCGAAAATATATAATTACGTGGTTGATAAATAAAGATTATTATCATCTTCTATCATTGTCTAAGGAGTTTCCCAGTCGACCCGTTACTGGCATAGAACAAAACCTTTGTTTCAAATCGCGATATTGACAAAATAAAACCTGAAAATGGAATCGTTACGATCTTGAGTTTACCGTCTTATCTGCCGTCTCTGTATCATAACGAACTGATTGTCTCCATTTTCATTACATATAAGTAGAAGGAATTCCACCTGGTTTACGTCACAGATTTTGTGAAATGATGCGCGGAAGCAGGTGGACTGAAATATTATTATTATATTAAAGTAATATTAGGTTTTATGCAACTTGCAAATTATTATTGAAAACGTTAGAGGAAAGAGTGTTGTATGTGATGAAATATTTGCCTGTAATACATTTGCCTTGCCAACAAGAAGCAATTCCCCAAAACGTATCCGGTCTCTAAAATTTAAACAAGAGTATCAAGTTAATGCTAATACCATCATCGTTAGAACTCAACCTTAAACTATGGTGCCAGCTAGACGACCACTGTTAAGCCGATCAGTGGCCAATTGAGAACAGAAGCGGTGAAATCAGTGAATCAGCAATCATCTCCAGAACGCAACCCTTGGTGTCATCGATACTTTTCAATCACCCATGCACGGCTACTGTTACTTTAGGATATCCCGACTTCAAGTTCCTTCAAAGCTTCTTGCGTATATTCGTTTTGCGTTATATATGCTCTCGTATATAAATAGTCCGGTCACACTATATGTTAAGAGGAACGTATGTGTCATACAAAAACACGTGTACTTCAGCAGTGTTGTTCCTAGAGGGACATTTGTCCACCTTTTTGGCTTGGTGTCCCTTAAAATTTGGAGAAGTAGGATACTTTTACCATTGCAAAGGGTCCCACTTGTTCAGATTTGGCCAAAATGACCCACTCAGGAGATCACCTATAGGAACAACACTGCTTCAGGATAACTTTCAAATTACTTACCATATGTAAACAAGTAGACAATAACGTAATGCATTTGCTTAGAGCCTAATATCAGTACAGCCTCCTATCATTGGATGTAAAGGCCAGGCAGTGTTTGGTCAGGTATAATTGCTTATGTTGACATTTCTCCCCATCACTCTCCAGGTCGACATCCCTGCACCGGAAGTGCTCCTCCTCCTGGACAACATCACCTTGTTCCAGATTTATCATAGGTAAGTACAAGCAATAGAACAGCGCCACCAGACTCAGTCAGGGATATATCAAATTATCTAGCGCGCCGCTTCTTCTTCTTCTTCTTCTTCTCAGGAACCGTTGGGGATGAGATTACGATGATTTAATCAGATTCACAAGCATGCTTTCGATCATTACGGGTCTCATCAGGTGAATGTATATATTCTTTAATCACCTTTTTACCAATGTTCAAACTCTTGCTTATCACTTCAAATGTGTTTCCATCCTACATTGTTGGATTATGCAAACACAAATCACCATTTTGGTGACCTTGACAAGACAATTTCATCACTTTTCACATTGTTACGTCGGCATTGTCCGGCTGCAACCTAAATCTTCAAATTTGGCCATCGGTTATATTAAGGGAATATAGGCATACACTTCATGTGTTCTCTTTAACCGTGTGATCCTTTCTCTTCAACTCTATTTTAACTACTTACATGTTCATGGTCATTGCAACTCTTGTACTTTTCAATAATGCAAAATATGAAGAACAGTCTATGATGAAACGAAAACTTGTCAGTTTCAACTGTTGACTTGATTCTTCCGGGAACACTGCTATGTTAATGACGAACAATGGTTTTTCTTCATGTTCATTAGATGATGATGATGTTAAAACTCTACAGATGTTTAAATTCCTTTGTATACATGTTTCGGATAGTATTAACTATCATCGATTCTCAACGCATGGCACCAACGGTAGGCCAGTCACAGATTTTGGGGACAGCGATATGATAGCCCGACATGTGAGGTGTTTCACGGATCAATCTGCCAAGCTTTCTCTTATAGCAGTACGGTGAGGTGAGTTGGGGTTTAACGCCGATTTCAAGAGTATTTCACTTATATCACGGCTGCTAGTATTATTGCAGGGAACCTTTCCAGACGGGGATCGTCGAAATAAGTTCATTTGTTGTTATTTTCGGGTGTGTTTTAAGTGATACAAACATTTGTGATTATTTTTTGCAGCTACCTTGACAACACGGACTACATTTGCAGACGGAAGCTGCGGATGGGTAACATCAGCGATGGCGGCTGGGAGGTGTGTGACGACGTGGACATCAGACCGGAAGTGCCTTGTGTCGTCTATTCCTTCGGGTACGGCATACATGAAGTACCCAATATTAGAAGCCAATGGAATGAAATAGCGTGCTCTTCTTTCCACATGACTTAAAGGTACATCCATTGTGTTGTTGGGGTTACATTTGCCAAACGTTATAAATGCAAGTTAGAAGTACTAACTGTTAACAAGAGTTACCATTTTGATGATAATCGACTCTGTATACCGACGGATATAAAGGTAAAAGTATCGATTTCTGATCGAAAACCGGACAGTGCACCGCGTGTGGCGCGCGTCAATTAGTCAAACGTAATTTTTGAAACTTATTTACAACAGACAAACAGACGATTTTGAGCTGACAATATTTTGTAGGTCTTATAACTAATGTGCATGTAAATGGGACTTGTATTTTCGGTTCTGCACATGTATAATGATGTTACTCGAATTTAATTAGAAACTACGTATGATACATTTGGAGATGAAGATTGAAGATGAATATGAAAGCTGAATGAACTTATTTGAACTGAAATCATCACATATCGTATGTTGGCTCGTATGAAAGGCAAACAATTTTTTTGAAACACAATGGATGCATCTTTAAGAGTATAGTCAAGTTACTCAACCATCGCTGCCTTTTTCGGGATGGATCGTATTTGCGGTTGCGGTAATTAATGGCACATAATGCCGTTGCACACCATAAGGTAAGGTAACTTCAAACCCTAAGGCAGTGTTGGTGAAATATTAAACGATAGTTCTATAGTAAACTAAGTGTTAAGGTTGCTTTGTACAACGAACCCAGAACCCCCTTTCACAAAACAAAATATAATGGTGTTTTCTGCTCATCAAGCCTGAAAGGCCCGATGGACTTATATGGCATGACATGACGTCCGGCGTCCGGCGTCCGTCCGTGCATCCGCCCGGCGTGCGTAAACTTTTCACTTCTTCTCAAGAACCCATGACTATAGAGAGCTGAAATTTTATGTACAGATTCCCTCCCTTCCCAATGGGTATTCTAAATTTTAGATTTGGTAACCTTGTG
This sequence comes from Gibbula magus, assembly GCA_936450465.1. Lineage (NCBI taxonomy): Eukaryota > Metazoa > Mollusca > Gastropoda > Trochida > Trochidae > Gibbula > Gibbula magus. The sequence continues at coordinate 48,578,496 of OW388297.1, forward strand.
ACCCCAAATGTAGGTCACCGTGGTTATTAACTGTTATAGTCATTTTCAGTACAAAAAAGCTGCAAAAAGCTGATATGTTGTGCACGGACTCCTTAGCAAGTGGGGATTCTAACTTGTAGAGTCGGTGACCCTTTGGCCCAAATACGAGTCACTGTGGTCATGACCTAAAAACCTGTTTCTCTTCTATCCTGACTATCTTCTTCTCATTTACGTAAAGTACTTGGAATATGTTATTCCTCTGATAAATACTTCTGGAAAGTTTACATTTTAAAACTTTACTTTATGGTTTAGAACCTGATGAGCTACCGAGCCAAGGGCTCTATTTTCTTAACAACTACGCTAAAGTTATGTAGTTACTTACCAGATCACCTTGGTGCCTTATGAGTCGAGGCTTTGTGTGAGCTAACCACTGGTCACGTAGATACCATGCAAAATTAACCATGAAGAACCATTGGAAATGAGAAGTTTTTCGAGTAGAAAATCAGCTAATCAACTTGTATAAACGTTAAATTCTTTCATTTCTTACAATACTTTTACATTACAACAAGTCTTTATTCTATATTTCAAAGATACTTTTTATACCCCCGCTACGAAGTAAGCGGGGGTATAAAGCGGTCATTCCGTCCGCCCGTCCGTCCTTCCGTCCGGTCAATTTTCTCAAAAACCATCAAAGGTACATCAACCAAACTTTGTACAGTTGTTAACCATGTTCTTCCGATCGTGCACAGACAATTTTAAATTTTCTGAGATTTAAATTTGTTGTCGTTTCCATGGAAACGTCACTTTTTGGACTTAGTTTTATTGTGTTCAATGGGAAAAGTTTTCTCGGATACTGTTCAACCTAGGTTAATGAAATTTTGGTTGTGAGTACTCAAGACCATACTCTTTAACGAGTTCGAAAACCAGTTCCGAAATATTATTTTTGACGGAGTTTTGGCCCTTGAATCCGAAATTAAACTTAGTACCAAAAGAACCGTGATGCTCCAATGGGGACAAGTTTTCTCTGAAACTATTACATCTAGGTGAATGAAATTTAATATGGCGGTAGTCCAGATGATACTCTTCATCGATTTTGAAAACCAGTTCTGAAATATTATTTTTTGCGGAGTTATCGCCCTTTGAATCCGAAATTGAACTTTGTACCAAAAGAGCTGTGATGCTCCAATTGGGACAAGTTTTCTTGGCAACTATTACATCTATTAGATGTATAGGTAGTCCAGATGATACTCTTCATAGAGTTCACAGTCCAGTTCCGAAATATTATTTTTTACGGAGTTATGAAGCCCTTGAATCTGTAATTGAACTTGGTACAAATTACCGGTATGAAAAATTAAGTTACCTGAAAAATATTACATCTGGGTGAATGAAATTTTGTAATAACAGTCAGTTCCTTAAATTATTTTGGACAATATTATGATGCTTGAAGCTGTTTTTTAAACATAGTAACCTTCACATCTATAATTCTCAATGGACGGATAGGGGATGGCGGGGTAGTGAGCCATGCTCCCTTTTTTTCTTGTTTATAGGCATAGCTAGGCCACTGAATGTTCTGTTTTCGCCTTTGTTGTTCACGGCTTGCTAATCGACTGAAATTTATCCATATCAATTACATGTTAACCTTAAAATAACTTATATACACTTGCTGTTATTTGTTTCAGGATAAACTTCGATTTTAGCTTTGATGACGACATTGCAAACTTGTATCAGTGCGAAGTGTTTTCCTTCGACCCCAGGTGACTTTATTTTACAGACAGCTTTCAGCTCATGTTAAATATATAGAATAATGATATGGCAATGATATGTATAATCATGAACAAACCTTTAAATGCTTCAAATTGTCTTCAAGAACTATTTCACTATTCAATATTAAACGTTCTTTAAACGCAAACCGAGACTTATTACAAATAGTTTTGTCGAAAATGTCACATATTAGTACATGAATAGTAGATCCACGTGTATCGTATTTGATTTTCGTATGATTTCCTCCATGGAAGTACTTTTCTATACATGTAGTAGTATTGGATTACATATGCTTCACAGTCCAATGGTTTTCAAACTACATGTCTCGGTTGATTCAAATTGAAATGACTTTGTATTTTCTCTTAACACACCTCTGTAAATTTATATTTAATATAGAATTAATTTTCTTACCTTGATCTTCAATTCAATATTACAAGACTTTGTCATTTTACCCTTGTCAGCGGGATATCTCAAGAACCATTCTCTGGATTCTCTTAACATCTTACACATACCTTCTCCTTGGGAAGCGAAGTACTGATTAGATTTTGGTGACCTTGACATTATTATCAAGGTCACAGCAAGACTTCGAATTGTTGGCACAGTGGAACGTGATTGTTTCGTTATGTGACCTTGAAATTTAATCTTGTCAGCCGGATATCTCAAGAACTGTTCTCTGGATTATATTAATACCTTACACATAGCTTCTCCAATGGAACCCACGTGGCTGATTTTGGTGACCTTGACATAATTTACTTACGGTAAATGATACATTATCGAATATAATTCAGGTGGTGCTTGGTTAACGACGAGACGAGGCCTATATTTTCGTCAAATTGTCGAACTGAATTGGTTTTATATCTAAAACATGAGCATAGCCTACCACCATAGAAGCTCAAAATATCGTTATTTTAACGTCAACGATTGCTCAACGGTCCTTGCATCCGGGGACTGTTAATATTGCTCGAATTAAAATTATTTCATTGGCTAGTTATTTATAAGGACAGGAAGATTTTATCGACATCAACTTCTTTAATGTGAAAATACACGACGTTTCGGAGTACATACTCACTCTTCGCCGCTAATGGCTGCAAGACTGCCGAAGCGGCGTTAAACAATAACTCACTCACTCACATACTCACTCCTTCATCAGGTGAAATGTAAGGAAATAACGAGATATGGTACATTTATATAGTTATTTATAGCCATTCGAGAGTTAGTGGTTTCGGGAATCAGGGCATTGTAGTTGGGTAGCGGATAACATCACACTTATGGGGCAGCATGATTGATTGGCCACTACGTTACAGCATGGGTGTTCCTAGCTACAGACGTTCCAGACTGGTGCGGTTCTACAACATAGGGATTGCTGGGGTAGACTACGTCACAAATCGGGGCTGGGATCTCCGCACTCTATCGTCCATCATGGAGACACTCCATCACACAGACGTAAGGATGCTTTTTAGATAGTTGTAGATAGGCATACATTGATCATGAGGTTCCTCAAACCATATCTTTCCACATAAGCTCTGTACACATACATGTTTGTTATGTCGTCCATCATGACGACGCTCCATCACACAGACGTATGGATATTTTTCTTAATAGTTGTAGATACATAGAGGTTCCTCAAACCATATCTTTCCACATAAGCTCTGTACAAATAGAGTTTTGTGGTGTCGTCCATCATGGCGACGCTCCATAACACAGAAATATCTATAGATGTTTTTCTTAATAGTTGTAGATACATAGGTTCCTCAAAGTATATATTTCCACACAGCCTCTGTACAAATACAGTTGTTCTCTTAGGGATTAAGACAGATAGGCCTATATATAGACCTAGGGGCTATAGAATTGTATTGGTTTCCGTGAAATGTTGTTGTTCAATCAGGAACGTTGCGGTACATGTTCCCGTATAATAATAATAATACTTAATTGCCTTTTCAGGAATGTGCCGTAAATGTGTGTTAAATGTTGTGTGCCTTTCTCCCCAGGTGACACTAGATGTCCTCAAGATGGACATTGAGCGGTTTGAATGGCAATCCCTTGTTCAGATAATCGAGTCGGGCGTCATTAACCAAGTCCGACAACTCTTGATAGAGTTCCATGGCGGCTTCGAGACCAAAGAGACGGCTTACCCTGCGCTGTCCATACTGCGGGAAATACACCAAGCGGGGTTCAGGAAGTTTTACGTACACAAAAACCCAGCATGTAAACGCTATTTTAACCATTTCCCCATCAGCCGAACCAAGTGTTATGAAATACATTATGTCAATGTAAACATGTATAGGCCTAAATATTCTGATTAAAACGCTCGTTGTTTTTTTCTGTTATGGTATTGTTGATTCTGTTATTTGTCTGCAGTGATTAGAGCCATCATTTTACGTACGCATCATTTATAAGATAAATAGTTACATTTGTAAATTTCTCGTGATTCCTCGTTATTCAAATGATAAATACCGGCAAGTCTAGTTCATTACTGATGGTGATTTTGAATATCTGAAATTGAATTTGCGAGTGTTGCCATTGTTATTAGTTAAAATGTTATGTATCTCTTCGTTGGTTGGAATTTCTGTTCCCTATGGAACAGAATATTTGTGGAAATATTTAGACTGGATATTCCCATTTACTCATATTTACTAGCAATTCATGACATATACTCCTTTTGAAATATATTAACCGTATTAAAATTGTTCGCGTATATAAGGCGGAAAATGCGCCAGTCATGCGGCAAACTCAATTTCATACACTGGAGTTTTGGTGTCTCTTCTTGACTTGATTGCAGCGCCTACATCGGTGATTTTGAAATACTTTCTTTATAAAGGTCTATTACAAATAGATAAAACTATCATAACATGCATTTGCCCCCAGTTTTAATTGGATGATCATGTGAACGTTAAGCAATTATAATGTTTTTAATTTAATAACTAGTTTTCTCAGCCAAGATTTAAATTTTCAACTGAGTTTAAATACGTTGTAACCGTATTACTAACTGCATTATCGTGCCACAAAGTAAACCTTCAGTAAGATGGTATTCAGGTGGTATAGCGGTATTTTCATCCCAGATGTGGGGTTCGTAAAATGACTTTTTAGCATGACTGTAAGACTATATTAATTCAATTGTTGACGACAGGGAAATTTATCGAATTTCAGCAAGGGAGAAAAGAAAATTTGTCACTCGACTTTCATTTGCTCGGTAAGCTTTTGGTAAGCACCTCCAAACGAGAATAACGAGAGGAAAAAAATCCAATTTCATTAGCTAAAACATACAAATGCAAGTCTTTGAATACAGAAACTAGATATCGTAATTAAAATGTAGGTAAATCAACAATCTTTTTACCTATGTTTGAATTACGATATGTAATTCGTATGTCTTTGAAGGACAATTAGAAGTGAAACAAGCTTTTTTACCAGAACTGTAGGGGAGACCGGGGCAGGTTCGTCCCCTTTTCACCAAAATAAATGTAATGGGTTGGCTAAATGACATATCCTTGCGCTTGTTTGTACACGTATTGAGAGACATCTTAACTGTCTTGTAGTAATTGTTCACAATGGCTAATATTATAACTTTTTCCCATAACTATGCTTTCTTGACACTGGGGTTAAAAGCCGAACTTACCCCGCCTCGGGGCAGGTTTGGCCAAAACGGGGCATGTTCGGCCCTAATCAATTAAAATAGAGGCAACAGCTGACTATTTAATATAGATTATTCTCATATATTTCCGATAAAAGACGACATATCATTGCTTTGTATAGATATAGTTTATTATCATGTAGATTCAGTATTCATTTTATGAATTAAGAATTGGTGTGCAGGGCCGAACGTACCCAAAGAAAGAAACAGATCTGATTATACAATCGACCGAAATGTGAACTAATTACCGCTCCCTTCTTGTTATTAATAAATAATGTTTTTAAAAAACAGTACCATGAACAAATATGCATATTTGTTAGTCGCACAAAGGAGAACTGAGTCAAAATTCCCAATGAACATCAATCACAGTTATGATATATGTATCCAAACGTGCCCCGTCAGTAGGGGCCGAACGTGCCCCAGACCCACATGTCCCCTTTATGTTACCTCTGCGATAATACACAGCCACCATACCCACATTACATAATCATTACATATACCCCTTTCCATGTTGGTTCTCCTCCATTGAGGAACACAAACATAAGTACAGGCAATATTTGTCAAAAACAAACTGAATTGAAGGGGGAAATATTACTCTACTGAATGAAAAACGGTTTTCTTTCACAGATGTGGAACCGCCACCATTTGGTTATGTGTACATGAGTTAAGTCACGTGGTTGCTTGGGAATCACCACCTGAAGTTAAAGTGACCACCTAACAAAAATTACAGAGAAAAGACGAACGTGCCCCGGGGCCGGACCTGCCCCGGTCTCCCCTATATTAAACATGTTTCTGATATAAATTTTGACAACATACTGAATAATATATAGGATAAAGGAAGGACAAAATAAAGAAAGCTACTTTATGTAGAAATTGTGAAGAAGATGGACTAAGAATGACAGATATCAGATCCTTTAATAGTGTACTAAAATTATCATACCTCAGCAGGTATATGTAAATAAAAACTCATTTCATAATCTAAGTTTATTCCGTTTTAATAGAATAATTCTTTTTGGTGTATATATTGATAAATACAGAGCGGTTGATAATCCTTTTTGGAGTGAAGTTTTGTCTTAAATTGTCGTAAATTTTATATAAAAATAACCCATGTAGTTAATGTTTTTCATGCAGAAGAAATATTAGCTGCATCATGTTGGTTGAAATATAAACTCGGAACTTAAAGGGGCAGTAGCACGTTTTTTGCGAATTTTATTTTTTCCCCATTTACAATGATAGTTGATATCATTTATATTTACTATAGAGGGTAAAAAATTCTACAGATCAGTTATCCGTAGTGATAATAACGGTGTTGCGTATAAGGCAAAACTTGCATGGCGGCCATTTTATTGTGAACACATTTTATTATTTCGAATGACAAAAGCGATACTCACGGCTTTATGGAACCATGTACACTGATTTTTTAACTTGATTTTCCGAAGAGAGAAGGGTGTTCTACAATTGGTGACATTATTTTTCAAATACATTTCATCGAGTTATACCAGCAGAAAAACGTGCTACTGCCCCTTTAACATAACTTCTGAAGTGATTTGGTATGATTTAAAATAAACATAAATTCAAGGTATATATGTATTCATAGATGATCTTCTTGATGAAAGTGGCAAGTTCCCTGCTTTATTTAGGTTTTTACAACAACAAACATTCTCATACTCCCTTTCTAATTGTCTTTATTAAATAAATCAACAGAAGTGTTTTTATGTTAACGATTAAGAAAAGTACCTCGAAATAATAAATTTAACATCATTTATTGGATTTGAACGCGTCATTGCTGAAGAACTCTTCGCACAAAGGATACGACATGGAGAGTTGCCTCCCTTCGATAACACATTTTTTTAGAAGCGTCGGAGGCGGTTTGCAGTCGGATCCCTTCTTGTTTATCAAACGTAACGGTAAGTATATGGGCAAACTTGATGTGTAAGTTTACAAATGCAATCCGTTCTTATGCATTTCTCTAGCACAAAGAATTCCAGTTAAAAGTTTGTTATGGTGATGTTACCCGAAACACGAGTTCGAAGCTGGATTTGCATTGCAGATCTTATATTGTACTGTAGCGGCTTGTTTACATGATAGGCTACACTATCTGTCTTAGTCAAGTTAGAAGGTCAATGTTACAATACGATGAAGTGTTGCGACTTTGAGTTGGTCATCAGATCTCAAAACATTTATTGCATGTAGACTGGAACTGGGTTTTAAATTATAATTTATATTCAATATAATTAGGAGGGTTCTATCTGGTACAGTACGTTTTGGGAAAAGGAAATTCGAGAAGATATTCCTTTTTACACACATGCTATAACTACATGATTAAAACACAGTCAAATTGAAAGATATTTATAAATGTAAAATTTGATGACTTTATAAAAGTTCATATTTCACAAGTTGATAAGTAATAAAAAGAATAAACAGTATTTAAACACAATGAGAAAGATAAGTCAGGGACCATTAAATAAATTTATTTAAATGATCTATGGTCCAAGCAATAAATCCAAATTTAGGAAACTTATTTAGATTTTTATTCAGCAGGCTACTGAGCTGAATGTAAGTGAAAATTGCATAAAGATAAAAGCGTAGGTAATTGAAAAAAAGTTAGAAAACTTTGTCCCAAAAATGGTGATATACGAGGAGCAAGTAGAGAAGGTAGTTGAAATATTATACTAGTGCTCTTTATAAACTGAGTTTTGACACTTCAGCCTTGTCAAAATGTAAATCCCACCACTTAAAAAACAATCTTATGTTGATACTAAACACAGGGGCTTGTATTGTCAAAACACTAGTGATATGAAGTCGACGATTCAGCCCCTTATGCTATAAAATTAATTTATCAAATATATTTCATATGGTGCATAATGGTGTGAATACTTTGTTCAACATTGTTTCACAATAGATTATATTAATTGGAACAGTTGACAACTCTTTTGTCTCCTTTATTTTTATGAATGGGCGATTCCAGTCCTCACAATATACGTCCTTGCCCTCAGTAATATGTTTCACATGGATTGTGCAATAAAATTATATCATTACCTTACATGAATTAACAGGAATGCCCTCTCAAATTTCTTTTCCACAAAAAGTAACCAATACAACCCTCTCTTTAAACACCAGTAACGAAACAATCAAAGTATTATGATACAAAATATATTTCATATGATGTGAATACTTTGTTCAACAATGTTTCACAATAGATTATATTAACTGAAACAGTTCAGAACTGTTTTATCCTCTTTATTTTCAATTTCTAGTGATTAGAAAGCATATGAAGTCGCAATTCAGCCCCTTATGCTATAAAATTAATTTATCAAATGTATTTCATATGGTGCATAATGGTGTGAATACTTTGTTCAACATTGTTTCACAATAGATTATATTAATTGGAACAGTTGACAACTCTTTTGTCTCCTTTATTTTTATGAACAATTGTAAATGTTCTGACATAGCCAAAGTAAAAACTAGCTGTAATGTAAAACTTCCCCTAAGTCTGTCTTTTAAAGGGGCAGTAGCACGTTTTTTCGCTGAAATAAGTCGATGAAATGTATTTGAACATAAATGTCACCAATAGTAAAACACCCTTCTCTCTACGGAAAATCAAGTTAAAAAATTAGTGTACACGGTTCCGTAAGGTCATGGGAACAGTTTTTGTCATTCGAAAATAATAAATTGTGTTCACAATAAAATGGTCGCCATGCAAGTTTTGCTTTATACGCAGCACAGTTATTACCACTACGGATAATTGGTTTATATAATAAGATGATTTAGCCTGAAAAGTAAATATAAATGACATAAACTATCATTATAAATGGGAATTTTGAAAAAATAAAATTTGCAAAAAACGTGCTACTGCCCCTTTAAAGAGGCAGTTCTGTGGCTGATTGTCCGCCATCTTGCTTTTTTTACAATACGTGAATTAAAAAAACCACTGCATTTTCACTAATGTTTTTTTTTCTCAAAATAATAAAACAAATGCGTTGATAGAATATTCACAAAGTAGCACACACTGTATCATTAAACCAATCAACAATGTTGTGTTATGCCGTAGGAAACTTTGATTCACTCGTAGCACCGATGAATGGCTTCACTTTCATATGTTTTTGTTTTTCAAAAGAATGTTCTTTATCAAATTTTCAAATATAAATTCATAAAAACATTATTCTCAGTAATATGTTTCACATGAATTGTGCAATAAAATTGTATAAATACCTTACATGAGTTAATAACACAAATGACCTCTCATATTTCTTTTCCACAAAAAATAACCGATACAACCCTCTCTTTAAACACCAGGAACAAAACAATCAAAGTATTATGATATGAAATATATTTCATATGATGTGAATACTTTGTTCAACAATGTTTCACAATAGATTATGTTAACTGAAACAGTTGACAAATCTTTTATTCTCTATAATTTCATGAACTATTGTGAATGTTGAATGTTCTGACATATCCAAGTAAAAAATTATTGTAATGATATACTTTCCCTAATATAAGTCTGTCATTAAGTATTTACATTATCAGAGGATGCAGAACATCTGTTACACATATTCCTGACATATCAAACCTTAAAGGTACATACCATATATATTTCACTTGTAAATTTTAGTGACGAGCTCAAAATATACCAACACACAAGTCAGGATCTTAAAAAATACCCCACATAAATATCAATTTAAATATAATATAGACATTTTCAGAAGATAATTTATATATTCTCCAAAGCAATGAGGTTTTTAAGGGAGAGAAAACTAAAACTGATGGTGATATATTTTAATGTGTGTAGTCTGTATAATTTGTGTTATTGTTATGCATTGAAGAGGTTCATAACAATTGTCCATGCACATCTTCAACTGTCACATTTTCGCTCTCAGAGTTTAATAGCTTAGGTCCATTTTTAGCTCATCAGGCCTGAAAGGCCCGATGGGCTTATGGCATGGGATGTCGTCCGTCCGTCCGTCCGTAAACTTTTCACTTTTTCGACTCCTTCTCCAGAACCAATGACCCTAGAGAGCTGAAATTTTATGTACAGACTCCTTGGCCAATGGGGATTTCTAAATTGTAGATTTTGTGACCCTGTGACCCCAAATAAGGGCCCCAGGGGTCATAACCTTAAAAGCTATTTTCATCTTCTTCTCCAGAACCAATGACTCCAGAGAGCTGAAATTTTATGTACAGACTCCTTGACTGATGGAAATTCTAAATTGTAGATTTAGTAACCCTGTGACCCCAAATAAGGGCCACAGGGGTCACAACCTAAAAATCATTTTTCATCTTTTTCTCCAGTCCCAAAAGCTCTAGAAAGCTGAAATGTTATGTACAGACCAGGGATGCAGAAATCGGTCTATTTGCCGGACATGTCCGATTGTAAACCCAGTTTGACCGAATGGAAAATTGACCTATCGGACATCAGTTGACCGATTGCAGAAAATAAAAGGAAAACTAAACTTACAAGCATATTAAATAAAGGCAATCGGTCCTGCTTGTGTCGGTCATAATTGTTTATGAAATTGAAATATGTTGATCCAGTCAAGGAGTCACATTTATTCTTCACAGCACGAGGCACGACGTCAATCGTCATTATCTTCAGTAAATTATATTAATTGTCGGCAGAAAAAACACTTACCGTTTGATATTTAATTGAAATTTCCAGTGTCATTTTGTGACTGAAAGATATGACCCATTTTACAACATTATTTACGAAAAAGATTTCATTAAAATCGCATTGTAAACAAATTTTGTCAAAGATAAACATTGCATGAACGTGTGGCTTCACCGTACCGGTGATTCATGAATTTGTTACAGATTAAGATTTTGCTACTTTGAATCTCGATAAATTTAATAATATCTCGTTCATGAAACATAGGTAACATATTGAAACAAAATATGATAGATCAATATCGATGTATGGTAAAGCTATTATACAAATTCAAAATAAATAAACCTATCAAAAACGAATAATTAGCAATATTATTTCACGAGACGTTATGTAGTCAAACACCGTTTGTATGACGCTACGAACACGCGATCGCATTTACATAGTTATCGTTAATTGCTTTCGTGTTATGTTTAATAGTATGCAATGAATGAAGAACCAACAAATAGTAATACTTTCTGATACTTTATTCATAAAAATTTTTTTTACTTCCGGGTTCGTCTTTTTGGGTCAAAGATGAAATATCCGACTGGCAAAAATTTGAATCTGCATCCCTGGTACAGACCCTTTGGCCAATGGGGATTCTAAATTGTAGATTTGGTGATCTTGTGACCCCAAATATGGATCACAGGGGTAATCACTTAAAACAGCCGTTTTAATGAACTGTGAAGATAATGAGATTTTATGTGCACTTCATATGTCAGCTTAAGAGTAATACTACATTATGAACATGTTTGATGTAATCAATGTGAAATAAGAACTATTGAATAGCCTGTGAACTGAATATTGTGACAGGATGCATAGGAAATTTTTTAAAAAGGGTTAACAAATGTTTTATTTTACATTAGATATGTGAACTAAATATGACTGGTGATGAAGTAAGATAAGACTATTAAAACTAGCTACATGAGTTTGTGATACCACATCTTCTTTTCCAATAAAGAAAATAAATAAAGATTGGGAAAACAAAATTTAAAATATATAATTTACTGGCTTTGAGTCCAGGGTCTGGGTCCTGGGGAGTGACCACTCCCTGGCAGAGATGCAAACAGCAGCTTGCTAATACACGGAGGTTTCAGGTTACTTCTCTGCTGTGTTACTGATTTAGTCTTACACTCAGATGCTCAATAGAATTTATTAGCTCATCAGGCCTGAAAGGCCCGATGGGCTTATGGCATGGCATGGTGTCCGGCGTCCGTCCGTCCGTCCATCCGTCCATCCGTAAACTTTTCGCTTTTTCGACTTCTTCTCAAGAACCAATGACTCCACAGAGCTGAAATTTTATGTGCAGACTCCTTGGCCAATGGGGATTCTAAATTGTAGATTTTGTGACCCCATGACCCCAAATGGGGTCACAGGGGTCACATCCTTAAAAACCTATTTTCATCTTCTTCTCCAGTTCCAAAAGGTCTAGAGAGCTGAAAAGTTGTGTGCAGACTCCTTGGCAAATGGGGATTCTAAATTGTAGATTTTGTGACGCCATGACCCCAAATGGGTCACCGGGGTCACATGTTTAAAACCCTAATTTCATCTTCTTCTCCAGTTCCAAAAGGTCTAGAGAGCTGAAAAGTTGTGTGCAGACTCCTTGGCCAAAGGAGATTCTAAATTATAGATTTCATGACCCCATGACCCCAAATGGGGTCACAGGGGTCACATCCTTAAAAACCTATTTTCTTCTTCTCCAGTTCCAAAAGTTCTAGAGAGTTGAAAAGTTGTGTGCAGACTCGTTGGCCAATGGGGATTCTAAATTGTAGATTTCTTGACCCCATGACCCCAAATGGGGTCACCGGGGTCACATCCTTAAAAACCTATTTTCATCTTCTTCTCCAGTTCCAAAGGGTATAGAGAGCTGAAAAGTTGTGTGCAGACTCCTTGGTCATGGGGATTCTAAATTGTAGATTGTGTGCATGACCCCCTGACCCCAAATGGGGTCACAGTGGTCATGATCTAAGAACCTATCTTTTGCTTTTAAACAATAACTTAAATAACTTAAATATTCAACTTAAGATAGTAAAGCAATGAAATACTGATGAGCTACAGAGCCCATGGCTCTATTTTTAATTAAATATTGAAAAGGATCCTATGAAACTATGAGCCTATGAGAAACAGGATTTTTAGAAACAAATAGGGGCTCTTTTTCATTATGTAATAAATGTTGATAATTCCAGGATAAAAATAGGGAGTAAAACAATAAACTGCAAAGGTCTACATTATTTATAATGAATATAGATTAATGTGTAACCAATTTTGATAATAAATTTGATGACTGAGCAATGATTTATTATGTGATATCTTAACCTTTTCCTTAGGGATAATTAATAACATGATTTCTGATGAGCTTCAGAGCCAGTGGCTCTATTTTTCATTAACAGTGTGTTGTGAGAAACATTAAAATTCAAATTATCTTTGGATACTAATAAAGAAAGGTAGTGGTATTATGGTTGTGTGAAATAGTTTATGTTTTATGATAAAAAATTATCTGCTCTACAACCTTATATAAATTAACTATGTCATATTATTTCAATTTTCCAGTGAAGAGTTATCTCTCTTGGCGAATACTTTTCATGTGTTGTAAGAAACATTAAAAATCAAATTACCTTTGGATGTCAATAAAGAAGGGTAATGGTATTATGGTTGTGTGAAATAGTTTGTTTTATGGTAAAAATATTATCTACCCTACCTTATATAAATGAATTATGGAATAAAAATTTCAACTTTCTAGTGAAGAGTTATCTCCCTTTGCCAATAATTTTCATAAATGTTCAGGGGAATGTACTGTATCTGAAGAAGAAATATTTACTTTAGTCTTCAACATCAAACATTGAAGTCGCTAAAGACTACGATACTGCTCAAGCAGCGTTAAAATATTACTCACTCACTCAAACATTACAAAACTTGATGAGCTGCACTCACTCACTCTAACATTGCAAAGCCTGATGAGCTACATGGTCCATGGCTCCATAAAATTGATGTATTTAGAGGGATGATGCTGGTTACTATTTGGAAGGATCATCATAACTGTACCCTATTTCCATCTCTTTCATTTTGCAGATCAACATGTATTGGAAAATCATAGGAATCAGCTTGTTTGCTCTACTTGTCCAGCACCTGCTCAAAGTCTTGTGAGTATTTCTTATAAACTGTTGAGTCTGACTGGGACTAATCCATTAGGCTGGTTATTCGGTGGTCTATCCATGTAATTTGTTTTGATGGGATGCGATTTTGTCATCCATGATGTTAGAGAAGAACATATCAAGGGGTCTGATGGTTTATATACAGCACCCCGTCATTTAGGGCTGCAACGATTCAATACAATGTATCAAAAATTGATACAAACTAAAGACATCAAAAATCGATTCAAAATTCAAAATTTTGATTCGATTCACATTAATTTTTTTCATGCTAAAATAATAAAATGTCACCTGATTTTATTACGAGCGATGACAAGTCACATGTGAACGGGAGACTAAGTTCAGTGTCTACAATATGTAATCTAGTCAATGATTGGTTTATGTCCTCACCTTTTGAGATTCTCGGGCAATCAGCATGCCTATACATTTCCCTTAGCAATGCCACATAGCAACGATCAAAATGGCAGAGCAAAAATTAAATGATTTTTTTTTCTGTAGTGTTACAAAATCGAATCGAAATAAATGGAATCGAACTGTTAAAATAAAAAAATTGAATTGAACTTGTCTAAGTGAATCGTAGCAGCCCTACTGTCATTATAAGACAGAAACAGGCACTAACGTAGTGCACATAGCTTAAGATTTTCTGTCATCACAAAGCCATCTACATGTTAATTGTAGTAGGGGGTCCTTGTTAGTGTATAAGTTTATGAGGTTGATTACATTGATGTTGTCTGATAGTCAATTTTTCAGACCAACTTACATTCTGAAGCTCATTCATGCTTCTTTCATTTTTATCAGTCTCTTTATTCTTCTAGGTGTCATGTCACATATTAAGGTAATGTTAATTTATCGGCCAAACAGGGGGCGGGATAGCGCAGTGGTTTGCGCATTCGGCTTCGGATCAAGAGGTCCAGGGGCACGGCAACTTTGTTTGCAGTAGAGAACTGTTCTACACGCAGAAAGGTTTGGGTGCAATGCTACAGTGAATTTCAGCGAAGTACCACCCATGGTTCGCTAGTTCCAGCCACTGCTCGCAGGTTTCACAGCAGTGCATAGCCACATGGCATGGGGGGTTTCTCCCTGCCATAATACTAGCAGCCGCGATATAAGTGAAATACTCTTGAAAGCGGCGTTAAACCCCAACTCACTCACTCACTCACTCGGCCAAACATATTTTCAAATCTTTATCATTAATCTCAATTCTGTTTATATTTCAGTTTCCTCTTAGATTTTGGCAAGCATGTGTACAACCACTACCCTGGCCCCTGTCACCAAGTAGAAGGAATGGGTATGTGTATCTATGTGTATTAAAGCAGTCAAAATGCTACAGTCACGGAAAGTCCTACCACTTTTGCAGTAAATTGTTTTGAAAAGAGGCAACTCACTGACTCTGGTGATTTTTTGTTCAAGTCACCTCAGACTTTACAAATTTTTAAATCCCTGGCAAAAACCTTTTTTTGGCAAAAACATTGGCCATCAGTTTAAAACAGCATTACAAATCTGTTTGACTTCACATTACTGATATACAAACTATTTGTTTTTCAGGTTTCGGATCTGAGAACATGTTTTCTCTGGCCAATGGCATCACATTCATTACATCAGTAAGTGTGAGAGGTACTGTAAAACAAAATGTAATGTTATATATACATCCCCTTAGTCATCATGAGATTTGAAAAGGTCACTCATTGAGGGGGGGGGGGGGGGGGGGGTGTTCACTTTAGGAGTCCACTGAACCCTATGGATCCTCCACTTGGACATATAACATTACTTTTACTTTTAACAAGGATGATAAGATACATTATCCTACCTCATGTAAGAATGTCAATCCCTGATTGATCCACCTGACCATTCACAAATATCAATAAACACTGTCATACAGGTTGATAAATCTTCCCGAGGGTGATAAATGTTTTATATCCCGCAACATGAATAAAGCATGCATCCACGTCAATCATTCCATGTCACGTGACACAAGTTAAAGGTCATAGTTTGTCGATCGATCAGCTGTTTTCTGTCAAAATTTGTCTTTGTTTATTTTAATGATATTTTGAGACATGTGGTAAGATAAATATGTTATAATATTCAGTTTGTTTGGTTGACATCGTAATTTATCAGACCCGCGTTAGTGTTTATCCAACGAGCCACTGAATGTTATAACTTATACAGTCTTTTTATATATAATAAATGAATAATTAAATATATGTAATATTGATATAATAAGGCAAACCAATTTGTTTACGGTTTGGTTTATGGATCCTCCTACTTTGATATTAACAAATTTGAAAAAAATGCCACTTAGAATCCCTCCCAAACTAAAATTTGCTGAATTTCTCCTCCCAATTATAAATAGTGCCAGATTTTACTGATAAACTTAAATTATTATAATAATTTGTATTTTCTTATTCAAATCTGTGCCTGTTTTGCTTACCTAACAAATTTCATTTTGAATAGAGCAAAGATTGCCTTGAAACATTTTGCACTAACAATTCTGTATACCAAGTTATTAATTTTGCCTTGCCAAATAAGATGAATAATTTTTTTCGAAAGGAATGAATGACTTGAGGAATGATTAATTATTTTATGATATTTGTTATCAAAATAAAACATTTATTTTTCAATTCATTTATGTCAATCATTCCAGGGTCACAGACTTAAAGAGAATGCGGCAACATTTGACAAGTTTTACAATGAAAACAAAGTCAAAGGAAGAATCTACCTTTTTGACTTCAAAAACCCAAAGAAGGTTCCAAGGGAGATGACTCTTTCCTCTACAGAGAACTTCCAGGTAGAAAAATTCTCTCCCCATGGCATCAGTGGATGGGAGGACAAGACATCAGGCAAGCAATTTCATTTGAATAAGATCTTGCCTAACAGTGGTAGATTTACCACGCAATATGATCAATGCTCTCAGGATTCATGTCTTGTGCCAATTTCTGACATTCGCCTTGCATAAATTCAACCAATCACATGACCACATTCATATAGAATCATACTGACGATTTGTGAGCCTCTACACTGATTGGCCAGAGTAAAAGGGCATGAGACATGAGCCATGCAAAGCAGTGGCCAGATCATTATGAAGTGTGGTATGAGTGTTGGGTAAGATCTGATTTTAAATGAGATCGTAGGTGAAAGAAGGAGAGTTGATCTTTCAGAAAAAATAAACCCTATTATCCAGGAATGTATCGGACAGTGAAATTTCAGTTCTACTTCTGGTGCTTGACTTCTGAGGTCCTTAAAGAGAGAGTTCTATCAGGGTATTTTTTGTGGAAATGAAATTCGAGAGGATATTCCCTTGAACACATACACGTTATTAATACACGATTAAAACATAATGTAGTTGAAACATATTACTTAGGGTCATATTTTGATTCATTAATATTTGACAATTTGAGAAAGACCGGTGCACAATCGTTGAAAAATCAAATCAGGGAAGTCAATAACCGGTGGGGAAAACTTCGCCACAGCAAATTAGAATGTTGTTGATTAGTCTTAACGCTCAGTCTTGTGCGACCTTGTGGATAGGCTATCAGTGTTAATGTTTTATTATTTTAGAAATAGAGCCATGGGCTCTGTAACTCATCAGGATTTCATTGATTTATTATCTAAGGTTGAATATCTAAGTTATCTCAAGTAAAATATGTTAACAAGCAAAAAATAGGTTTTTGGATCATGACGCCTGTGATCCGTATTTGAAGTCACAGGGTCACCAATCCTACAATTAAGAATCACCTTTGACCAAAGAGTCTCTACACAACAGTTCACCTTTCTAGAGCTTTACATACTTGAGATAAAGATGAAAATAGGTTTTTGGGTCATGATCCGTGACCTAGATTGGGGTCACAGGGTCACAAAATCTACAATTTAGAATCTCCATTGACCAAGGAGTCTGCACACAACTTTTCAGCTCTCTAGACCTTTTTGAGCTGGAGAAGAAGATGAAAATAGGTTTATAACGATGTGATCCCTGTGACCCCATTTGGGGTCATGGGGTCACAAAATCTACAATTTTGGATCTCCATTGGCCAAGGAGTCTGCACATAAAATTTCAGCTCTGTGGAGTTACTTGTTCTGGAGAAGAAGTCAAAAAAGCAAAAAGTTTACAGATGGACGGATGGACGGACGCAGGACACCATGCCATGCCATAACCCATCGGGCCTTTCAGGCCTGATGAGCTAAAACTGTGAAATTAGTAGATTATACAGCATGTTTTCATCTCACACAATGAAAAAAACAAAAAATGGCGACTAGTTGGTGATAGAAACTCCATTTAATATGCTTTATGTCTTGTACCTTTAGGTTGTCTCTACCTGTTTTTGGTGAATCATGAACAGGGGGGGTCGTTATGTAGTTTTTTTCCCCATTAACTCCAATGTTAAAGGGCCAACCTTGTTCGACCTGTCAAAGTTAAACGAGAATTTGTTGGCACATCGCACTACTACTAGCAGCTTGACAATCATATTCCTGACCAAAACATAACTGAAATACTACACCTTCACCATGTCTCTTGCGAGCTACAACCGATTGAAATAATACCTAATGAAATTCACGCATGATTTGCTATCTTGGACCGGAAGTGACCAAACAGACTCTCTTAAATATATCATCCAACCTTCTGCACCCTGCGCAAGGATACGCAGGTAGTTTTACAGACTGACTGCCAAGTATATGGGCTAATTTAAACAGAAAGACTTATCCTCTTGGCCCTTATCACTATTGGAGGTAGAACACGATCTGACCTCCACTTGCTCTCTGAAGTGGGAACTCTTTGGCCCCAATCTATAACCTTAAATTGTAATATACTTTGTCTTAAACCTTCAGGTGGCCTCTACCTGTTTGTGGTGAATCATGAACAGGGGGGTCGGGAGAGGGTGGAGAAGTTTCTTGTTTCCATGGAAACACTGTCCCTCACCCACCTCAAGTCTTACACAGGAGATGGAACTTTTAAACTGTGAGTAGCAGGATGTACTACAGAGGTCTAAGACTATTACTGTTGGTTCAGGACTTCTGGGAAGATCTTCTTTATTGCCTAATCATTGGATATTTGATATTCATAATATTTATGTTTGATTCTTTTCTAAGCACAATACATATTTGAAGGAAGCAAGTTCTATGGATAGTCAACTTCTTTATCACATAATTAATATTATGATGTTTTGGTGAAGACACTAGCACCTTCACTTGCTTGATAACGGTGCTAGTATCTTTACCGAAACATCACATCTATGCAATAAAATAGTTGACTATCCACAAAACTTGTTTTCCGACATCCCATCAGCTTCTAGAAGTCAATTAGTATGGTATCCAACGACTCAAGATGTTCTTGCAAGTGGGGATTTTATTCTAGACTCAAGTTGCCTGATCATGTTGTTTGATTTGTGAATTTGATACTGCAGGGATCACCCTGGAGCAGAGTGTCAAAGGGAGAATAATCTCCCCTTTGCCTTACACAATGGGATTTTCAGATAAAGTAATGGGAGATTTCTAAATAATAATAATGATTTTAAGAATTTAACATTTTTGCAAAGGGATTTTCTCCCCTTGTCAGTATTTATTATGGGATATCTTGGTACATCAATGGGTAAACATCCCCAAATCCCTGCCTAAAGTGATCCCTGATACTGTGGCCTCAAACTACTATTGCTTGTTGAAGTCAGATTGAAATATCATTGTAATCAGAATTGTTGTGTATATTTTAACAATATTGTAAAATAGGTAAAATATTCAGTGTTAATTCACAATTCATGTGGTCAACAAGTCACCTGCACTTATAAATTTGCAATGTTCCCGTCATGCCGTGCCTAATTATCTGTATTCAATACCTGACATTTTTCAGTGTCAACGATGTAGTTGCCACAGGAGAGGACAGTTTCTACTTCACCAACTTTCACGCTGTCACGAGTAAATTTGCAAGCTTCTTGACCACCCTGGCTCTAATGCCATGGGAGGAGGTCGGCTACTTCGATGGGAACTACTTTCGGATTGTGGTACAAGGACTGCTTGTCGCTAATGGAATAGATATGTCTAAAGATGGAAGGTGAGTATCCTTCTCTTTTTAGCTCATCAGGCCTGTAAAGGCTTTTTCACTCTTTCGACGTCTCCTCCAGAACCGCTACACTGCCAAAGCTGTAATTTGGTGGGTGGGTACCCATCACGTAGGGGGTCAAAGTTTGTTCATCACGAATTCTAACGCCCACAAATATGGCCGCCAGAGACGTTAAAAGTAAAACCTTTAAACGATTTCTTCTCTGAAAGTGCTTGATATAGGAATGTGAAATTTTGTCATTAACATCCTTGTAGGATGGAGATACAAGTTTGTAAATTTGGTTGAGATAAATTATGAAATATGAACTTTGCAGGGGGTTCACCCTAAAAGCTTAAAACGACTTCTTCTCATGAACCAGAACCTTTTCCCCCTCCCCATCATCAAACAATATAAGCTCTATTGAGCTACAGAGCCCATGACTCTATATATCCTTTCTGAGATTTAAAAGTTTCACTGCATTGAAAAGTCACTATGATATTGCATGCTTTCTCCTTACTGTGTTAGTTGTCATAATATGAGTGAAATAATCTTGAAAGTAGATACCCTCAATGTAAGAAAAGAAAACTAAAGCTGAGTCCTTGACAGGATATGGGATATTTTTGGCAGAGATAAAATTCAAAAGGATAATCATTTTCCCGAAATTATGCAAAACTAAAAGAGTATTTTACATAATATATTTACGTATGATAAATGTGTTATTTTATCAAGAAGGAGCCTCTAAAAAGACATGCCTAGGCACTAAAAGAACTAAAGTGACTAGGTATTCTGATATGTATCCAAGTCAAATATGAAGAATGGTATATACATAATAATACCCCATGCAATAAGTTTCATATGTACTAATAACATTACATCCACAAAAATAATTTTTCGATAATTGAGTTTCTTGGTCAATTTTTAGCCCATCAGACCTTATAAGGCGAGATGGGCAAGTGACATAGAACATCATCCATCGTCTGTAAACTTTTTACATTTTTAGCTCATCAGGCCTGAAAGGCCCGATGGGCTTATGGCATGGCATGGTGTCCGGCGTCCGTCCATCCGTCCATCCGTAAACTTTTCGCTTTTTCGACTTCTTCTCCAGAAGCAATGATTCCACAGAGCTGAAATGTTATGTGCAGACTCCTTGGACAATGGGGTTTCTAAATTGTAGATTTCGTGACCCCATGACCCCAAATGGGGTCACAGGGGTCACATCCTTAAAAACCTATTTTCATCTTCTTCAGTTCCAAAAGGTCTAGAGAGCTGAAAAGTTGTGTGCAGACTCCTTGGCCAGTGGGGATTCTTAATTGTAGATTTCGTGACCCTGTGACCCCAAATGGGGTCACCGGGGTCACATCCTTAAAAACTTATTATCATCTTCTTCTCCAGTTCCAAAAGATCTAGAGAGCTGAAAAGTTGTGTGCAGACTCCTTGGCGAATGGGGATTGTTAATTGTAGATTTTGTGACCCCGTGACCCCAAATGGGGTCACAGGGGTGACATCCTTAAAAACCTATTTTTATCTTCTTCTCCAGTTCCAAAAGGTTTAGAGAGCTGAAAAGTTGTATGCAGACTCCTTGGCCAATGGGGATTCTAAATTGTAGATTATGTGACACCGTGACCCCAAATGGGGTCACAGTGGTCATGATCTAAGAACCTATCTTTTGCTTGTAAACAATAACTTAAATAACTTAAATATTCAACTTTAGATAGTAAATCAATGAAATCCTGATGAGCTACAGAGCCCATGGCTCTATTTTTGACTTCTCCTCCAGAACCACTGAAATTTTGTGGGTTATAGTTGGCATCTAGGGAATCAGAGTTTGTACATTTGGTTCTTACCTCTTCAAATATTGACATGTTTAAATTTTAAAAATCTTTGGGCAATTATTCAAGGATTTATGGTAACAATACAATGTGAAAGTATCGTGTGTAATTCGTGGTATTGTTATTATTTTGAGGGTTATATAATGAAAATCTAAGCTCCAATTAGTTATAACCTCATCACAATGTCAGACTGAAGTTTAATATTGTATTTTGATTATTATCCGCCATGAAGTGGAAGGAGGTTATAGGTTTTAGCTCATGCGTGCATGTGTCCATCGGTTTAAGATAGGATAACCAAATTTGGTGTGTGGAGGGAATAAATTTATGAATTGAGTTAAAATGTGAGAAGCGTGCAATTTATTTTTCCTGAGTTATTGTCCTTGTTCCGTATTTTTGGACATCTGGTATTTCCATGGGGTAGCTTTTCTCAGAAACTATTTCAGATGGGATAACCTCATCACAATGTCAGTCTTTACAAAGACTACTATTTGATATTTTCTTTTGAGCATTAAATCCTTTTCTTTTTATCATACTCTTGCAGGTATATCTATGTGGTGACATCCACCGGCCAAGAGCTGAGAATATATGAAAGAAATACAGACAACTCCTTACATCTAAGGGAGGTAAGTCATTGGTCTAGATCAAAAGTTTAACTGGAGTCAAATAGAAAATTTGTGTAGGAGAGAACATGGCTCCAAGGCCTATGTTTTAAAACCTAAAGGGAGGGATTACCCCAACCTTGAAGTTTTCATATATGCTGAAGACTGATGAGTAGTGTTTTCTCCAAATTATAATCTGTAGTTTAATCCATGTTTGATTCCTAAATCCTATGTTATAAAGAGTATGTCTCTTACTTGCGTTACATTGAGGCAGAGAAGACATGACTTCTCAAGCCTACTATTTCAGCAGAGTTTTGTTAGTTTTGTGGTAGAGGATTGGTTTAAAGAGTGGAGGGTTTTCGAGTTTGAATCCAGCTATCTCAACATTGAAAGTATCAACTTTATATACTTTTGAGTTTTCTGTAATAGTTCTTGTGATGAGAATTGGTTCATTTGTCTGACAAATAATTCTTAATCTCCTTTCAAGCCTTTCAACCACATAAGGAGTTATTCTTTGAAGGACAACCTCGTAAGAGTTTTTTTCCAAGAAAAATTGACCTTCAAAACAATAGGCGAAATCCTTCCAACCAACTTGCCAACTCTACGATTTAACTGATGCAAGTTTGGTTCTTAAATATGGATGAACTTGTGACCCTTTTAGATTTCCCGAAGTTGAAAAAATGAAACAATGGGTTATGGATATGAAGCAGAGAAAAATGTTGCTTGTGGAATATGAATAAAATAAACTTGTATAAACAAATATAATGCAGAATATCTTTAAAATTATGCCAACAAATTACCAACTGCATTTATATGTGTTTATGGTTTAGTAAAAATAGATTTTATTTTAATTTAATTTGATAATATAATGTGTACGATTATCCTATTATTCTGAAATGTTTTAGAAACACATTTGATAGAACTATCAAAAAGAAAGTTTGGAAGTTTAATTTTTATCCCCGCTGCCACGACCTTCATTTCAAGGTCACAAGAAGACTTTGTCATTTTACCCTTGTATGCGGAATATTTCAACTGGATCTTATACATACCTTTAATGTTAAAGCGGAACTTCAAGTTTTTTTAAATGTTCAGCTTGTCACCTTAGTAACAACTACTTGTTCAATGTTTAAAACTGTGTAGTCATTTGCCTATGGTAGTTAAGCCCTTGATATATTTACTTTTCTCTCCTCAGATATATCCACTCCATTCCTTCCCAGACAATGTATTAGTTGACCCCGTGTCAGGTGACCTCTACATTGGTCTCCATCCGATTGGTCACAAGCTTATGGTTACCAATGACGACCCATCCGTTAAGGGACCTTCTCAGGTGAAATTTGATTTATGAAAAGCAAGTTTATGTAACCTGCATGCATGACAATTCTTTAGGAATTCTGTATGTAAACATCATGTATAATAGTGTTGTTTATGTAAATTACTTACCTGCAAGTAGCTGTCAACTTTGTTATTATGAAGGACATGGTCATTATAATAATAAATAATATACATAATATGCCAGTAAACGAAATGAGATAAATTTGAAATATTTGATTTTGTGTAGGATAGAAAACTAAGAATCCATTTAGTATGGTAGACTCCTGACTTCACATGTCGTGTATACAAAAACCCTTATGGTAGACTCCTGACTTCACATGTAATGTGTGCAAGAACCCTTATTCTTTAGGAATCCTGTATGTAAATATCATGTATAATAGTGTTGTTTATGCAAATTACGTACCTGCAAGAATTCTGTATGTAAACATCTTGAAATATATGTGTGATAGAATCCATATAGTGGGCTCCTGACTACAGATGTTGTGTATGCTAGAAACCTTATGATGATAGAATCCTGATTCACATGTAATGTATGATAGACGAATCATGACTTCACATATCTTGTATGCTAGAAGTCTAGAACCCTTATAGTAGAATCTTAAATGCCATAATCCTTGAAGTAGAACCATATTTTAAAATGTCCAATCTAATAGTTATTTTCCAATTATTCTTCAGGTTCTTCAGATCAAGTTGAAGAACGGCGCTGTGTCCACGGTGCAGGAACTCTTTGTAGACGACGGAAACCTCATCTCTGCTTCCACTGTGGCCACAGTTTATAACAAGAAAATGTTGATAGGCTCCATTCTTGATAAACTTGTTTACTGTGATGTGACTGTACCACTTTAGACCTACATTACCTTTGATTTTTCTGAGATTTTCTGATTTCCCTTAATTCACCAAGATAGTCTAAATATGATAATGTATATTGGTCAAAACAATTTAAGTGCTGAGAGAGTATTTAAGGCCTTACCCCTGTTTGATATTTAACTTTTCAAAATGTGACAAATTTAAGAAATACTTATTGTTAATTATGTGACAATCATTCTTTTGTTAATTAACTGACAATCGGTCTTGTGGTGGAAAATGGACGAAGTGAGGTGATTTGGTGCTTCCAAGATCATTTCCAGTAGTGTTAATACAGGGACAAATACTGTAATACCATTATGGCTCTGAATTGCAGTGAAATCTGCGGGTGTCGGCTGAAACAAACCATGGTTGGCACTACACTGTAAGTCAGTCAAGGACTGCACCAAAATCTTATTGCACACAGAACAATTCTCTACTGTAGACAATCTTGGCAGTTTTCTCAGGATCTGGACTCCAGATCTATTTATCCCAAGTGGAATGTGTTGACCACTGTGCTGTTTGGCCCCATAGATGATTATACAGTCAGTTTTGTATTGCATACCCATTTCATGACCAAATATTAAAATGAAACTTGGAAGTAACATTACATCACCAAACATTACAATGTTATTTGGAAGCGACATTACATGAACAAATATTTAAATTGAAACTCGGAAGCGACATTGCATGACCAAAAGTAACACTTACATGTAAGAGGGATTAGAAAAATTGGATCTCAATATCTAACCATTTTGTCACGGGTAAGGAATTTATTAACTTGGAATTGTTAACATTAAATGCTGATGATCTGTACTCTATCTAGCTTGCCATGACATACTAAGAGATTATTACCCAAGCAAGTGTGTCGTAAGACACTTGAATGTCTTACAATGGTCAGAAAAGAGGTCACTTCTCTGTGACATCCTGTGATATCATAGTCGATATCAGTTACCATAAATAATTGAATAATCACCCAGCTATTATTTATTTATTATTTTGACCCTGCAATTATTCAAGGCTGCAGACAGACCATTATTGTTTACAAATCCATGATTTAGGCATGAAATTTAAACAAAAACATCATTGCCGTTTATTTTAAATTGTGTAATCAATGTTCTTGTCATGAGGTTAAATGTCATAAATATACATATATTATAAGGATAACCCATGATACCGAGGATATGGTAAGGTTGTGGACCCTGATAGGAAGGAAAAACCCGAGGATGCGAAGCATCCGAGGGTTTTTCCTGACTATCAGGGTCTACAACCTTACCATATCCGAGGTAGAATGGGTTATCCATATTATCAACCGTTTTTAAGTGTAAAACAGACTTTTTACTTGTTATCGCGTTATATTGAGGATCTTGCGGATCCCTGGCGTTATATTGAGGATCCCTCGGTGATGTCAGCCTGTTAACAGCTGCGCTATATGAATTTCTTTTGTACCGTCAATGCTTGTCTGTCTCCGTAGCTCAGCAGTCAAATGCGCTGACTCAGTAACTGCAGGTGATAGTGGATACGGGTTTGAGACGCGTGTTCTGCAAAACATTTGCTGTACATATTCTGTCGTAAATTTAAGAAATTGTTCAAAATTAGTCTAAGTTAGTTTCTTCAGATCTTTACTTTCAAGCCGTCATCTTAACAAATATATCAGGGTTTACAATCATTATAAGTCCTTCTAACAGGGTTTACAACTGTCTGTGTAAACCCTCCTGGAGGGAATTACAAGGTTGTAAGTCCCTCGTACCGGGTGATACGGATTAGAAAGGTCGTTTCAAGTATCACGTTATATGGCTGGTAGGTTGATAAGCGTGAATAATTTAAAAAATTGGAGATATCCAATAGTTTGTAAACATTTTTAATTCAAAATCTTACCCAGCAAATATACATTTGTTAGATTTATCTCTGCGATTTTTCAAGGATCTACTGTAATTGCTTTATATCACAAGTTATTAAGTAGGATAACATGGGCAAAGACAATGGTTCCAACACAAAATTTATGTTTACATTTTGTAAATATTTACAGTAAACATGAAAAGCAGCTATCCAAAAATAAGCTTACCGAGTATGCCCAAGTTGTTATGTTATAATTGTATGTATATATATCTATTTTCAATTGCTCAATTTTTCCATTTCAACTCTCAATGTTCATTCCTTTGCTCCAAACGTAAAGAAAGGAAACTTATATATATACCCAATAAACTTATCATTGCTGTTATTTGAATTGATTGGATTGTTATTTGGTAAAGTTATTTTGGAGATTTGTTGGCACGACATATTGCTTTAACACTTTGAATCCAGGGACAGTGAACAAAATTGAAGGTTCGCTATTTGTGCTCTTAAAGGGGTAGTAGCATGGTTTTTTTTCACTCAAATAAATCAATGAAATATATTTGAAAAATAATGCCACCAACAGTAAAACACCCTCTCTTCAGAAACTCTAGTTAAAATTGAGTGTACATGGTTCGGTAAAGGCATGGGAATCGTTTTTGTAATTCGAAATGATCAAAGGTGTTCACATTAAAATGACCATCATGCAATTTTTGCTTATACGCAACACTGTTATGACCACTATGGATAAAAAGTTTGTGTAATAAGATGTTTTACCCTCTAAAGTAATTATTAATGACATAAACTATCATTATAAATGGAAAATTTGAAAGAATTTTTTTTGCAAAACATGTGCTACAGCCCCTTTAATGCCTCAATAAAAGATAAATGACATGTTAAACAGGTTATTAGATCATTCATTTCATGATAAACAATTGCATAAATGAACAAACAGGAGTAATTGTAAATACATATGTCATTTGATCAATTTCTAAATTATATATATTTCTAAAAATAATAGCCTGTATTTGCTGTGTATCTTATTTTCAACTGTATATCTTTTCAAACTGTATGATCCAAACATCTCCAAGTATTATCACATGTGATTAAATGAGAATATTTGCTTGTATTTGCCATATATCATGACCTTTAGCATAATATAAATGTTTGCTCAAAGTAAGGCTAATGACATTAACCCTTTGCCAGGTGAATGAAGGAGTGTCAATCATTCCTGAGTGACTTTCAGCTCACTAAGAAACCTCTTTTGATATGCAAACTTAAATTTTTGCTGCATCAGCAGTTATTGGATTAAAGACTCTTGGGTTTCTTGCCTGACTGTATTTGTGATCTTTTTTGCATTAATAAATTTTATTTGTTCCATGTACATTTACCAATTTACACACATGACTTTTTATTGAATAAATTCTTTTTTCCTTTTCTTATTTGTGTTTATTCATACATTGGACCCGTTTTAGACCATTGATGTCAATAAGGGCTGTATGTTCAGGTACTCTCAATGATATATCACCCATGGGATTTTTAACCCCCGGGTGAAACGAAGAACATTTCAGTAACTAGGATTGTCTCAGGGCAATACCAAGGTCTTCATGACTCTTTGTCTGTAATGAATTCCAGCAATACCACATACTCTTTGTCTGTAATGAATTCCAGCAATACCACATACTGTCTGTCTGTAATGAATTCCAGCAATACTACATACTGTCTGTCTGTAATGAATTCCAGCAATACCACATACTCTTTGTCTGTAATGAATTCCAGCAATACCACATACTGTCTGTCTGTAATGAATTCCAGCAATACTACATACTGTCTGTCTGTAATGAATTCCAGCAATACCACATACTCTTTGTCTGTAATGAATTCCAGCAATACCACATACTGTCTGTCTGTAATGAATTCCAGCAATACTACATACTGTCTGTCTGTAATGAATTCCAGCAATACTACATACTGTCTGTCTGTAATGAATTCCAGCAATACCACATACTGTCTGTCTGTAATGAATTCCAGCAATACTACATACTGTCTGTCTGTAATGAATTCCAGCAATACCACATACTGTCTGTCTGTAATGAATTCCAGCAATACCACATACTGTCTGTCTGTAATGAATTCCAGCAATACCACATACTGTCTGTCTGTAATGAATTCCAGCAATACCACATACTGTCTGTCTGTAATGAATTCCAGCAATACTACATCCTGTCTGTCTGTAATGAATTCCAGCAATACTACATACTGTCTGTCTGTAATGAATTCCAGCAATACCACATACTGTCTGTCTGTAATGAATTCCAGCAATACTACATACTGTCTGTCTGTAATGAATTCCAGCAATACTACATACTGTCTGTCTGTAATGAATTCCAGCAATACTACATACTGTCTGTCTGTAATGAATTCCAGCAATACCACATACTGTCTGTCTGTAAATTCCAGCAATACTACATACTGTCTGTCTGTAATGAATTCCAGCAATACTACATACTGTCTGTATGTAATGAATTCCAGCAATACTACATACTGTCTGTCTGTAAATTCCAGCAATACTACATACTGTCTGTCTGTAATGAATTCCAGCAATACTACATACTGTCTGTCTGTAAATTCCAGCAATACTACATACTGTCTGTGTGTAATGAATTCCAGCAATACTACATACTGTCTGTAATGAATTCCAGCAATACAACATACTGTCTGTCTGTAATGAATTCCAGCAATACTACATACTGTCTGTAATGAATTCCAGCAATACTACATTCTGTCTGTCTGTAATGAATTCCAGCAATACCACATACTGTATGTCTGTAATGAATTCCAGCAATACCACATACTGTCTGTCTGTAATGAATTCCAACAATACTACATACTGTCTGTCTGTAATGAATTCCAGCAATACCACATACTGTCTGTCTGTAATGAAGTCCAGCAATACTACATACTGGCTGTCTGTAATGAATTCCAGCAATACTACATACTGTCTGTCTGTAATGAATTCCAGCAATACCACATACTGTCTGTCTGTAATGAATTCCAGCAATACTACATACTGTCTGTCTGTAATGAATTCCAGCAATACCACATACTGTCTGTCTGTAATGAATTCCAGCAATACCACATACTGTCTGTCTGTAATGAATTCCAGCAATACTACATCCTGTCTGTCTGTAATGAATTCCAGCAATACCACATACTGTCTGTCTGTAATGAATTCCAGCAATACTACATACTGTCTGTCTGGAATGAATTCCAGCAATACCACATACTGTCTGGCTGTAATGAATTCCAGCAATACTACATCCTGTCTGTCTGTAATGAATTCCAGCAATACCACATACTGTCTGACTGTAATGAATTCCAGCAATACTACATACTGTCTGTCTGTAATGAATTCCAGCAATACTACATACTGTCTGTCTGTAATGAATTCCAGCAATACTACATACTGTCTGTCTGTAAATTCCAGCAATACTACATACTGTCTGTGTGTAATGAATTCCAGCAATACTACATACTGTCTGTATGTAATGAATTCCAGCAATACTACATACTGTCTGTCTGTAAATTCCAGCAATACTACATACTGTCTGTGTGTAATGAATTCCAGCAATACTACATACTGTCTGTAATGAATTCCAGCAATACCACATACTGTCTGTCTGTAATGAATTCCAGCAATACTACATACTGTCTGTAATGAATTCCAGCAATACTACATACTGTCTGTCTGTAATGAATTCCAGCAATACTACATACTGTCTGTAATGAATTCCAGCAATACTACATACTGTCTGTCTGTAATGAATTCCAGCAATACCACATACTGTCTGTCTGTAATGAATTCCAGCAATACCACATACTGTCTGTCTGTAATGAATTCCAACAATACTACGAACTGTCTGTCTGTAATGAATTCCAGCAATACTACATACTGTCTGTCTGTAATGAAGTCCAGCAATACTACATACTGGCTGTCTGTAATGAATTCCAGCAATACTACATCCTGTCTGTCTGTAATGAATTCCAGCAATACCACATACTGTCTGTCTGTAATGAATTCCAGCAATACTAAATACTGTCTGTCTGTAATGAATTCCAGCAATACCACATACTGTCTGTCTGTAATGAATTCCAGCAATACTACATACTGTCTGTCTGTAATGAATTCCAGCAATACTACATACTGTCTGTCTGTAATGAATTCCAGCAATACTACATACTGTCTGTCTGTAATGAATTCCAGCAATACTACATACTGTCTGTCTGTAATGAATTCCAGCAATACTACATACTGTCTGTCTGTAATGAATTCCAGCAATACCACATACTGTCTGTCTGTAAATTCCAGCAATACTACATACTGTCTGTCTGTAATGAATTCCAGCAATACTACATACTGTCTGTATGTAATGAATTCCAGCAATACTACATACTGTCTGTCTGTAAATTCCAGCAATACTACATACTGTCTGTCTGTAATGAATTCCAGCAATACTACATACTGTCTGTCTGTAATGAATTCCAGCAATATCACATACTGTCTGACTGTAATGAATTCCAGCAATACTACATACTGTCTGTCTGTAATGAATTCCAGCAATACCACATACTGTCTGTCTGTAATGAATTCCAACAATACTACATACTGTCTGTCTGTAATGAATTCCAGCAATACCACATACTGTCTGTCTGTAATGAAGTCCAGCAATACTACATACTGGCTGTCTGTAATGAATTCCAGCAATACTACATACTGTCTGTCTGTAATGAATTCCAGCAATACCACATACTGTCTGTCTGTAATGAATTCCAGCAATACTACATACTGTCTGTCTGTAATGAATTCCAGCAATACCACATACTGTCTGTCTGTAATGAATTCCAGCAATACCACATACTGTCTGTCTGTAATGAATTCCAGCAATACTACATCCTGTCTGTCTGTAATGAATTCCAGCAATACCACATACTGTCTGTCTGTAATGAATTCCAGCAATACTACATACTGTCTGTCTGTAATGAATTCCAGCAATACCACATACTGTCTGGCTGTAATGAATTCCAGCAATACTACATCCTGTCTGTCTGTAATGAATTCCAGCAATACCACATACTGTCTGACTGTAATGAATTCCAGCAATACTACATACTGTCTGTCTGTAATGAATTCCAGCAATACTACATACTGTCTGTCTGTAATGAATTCCAGCAATACTACATACTGTCTGTCTGTAAATTCCAGCAATACTACATACTGTCTGTGTGTAATGAATTCCAGCAATACTACATACTGTCTGTATGTAATGAATTCCAGCAATACTACATACTGTCTGTATGTAATGAATTCCAGCAATACTACATACTGTCTGTCTGTAAATTCCAGCAATACTACATACTGTCTGTGTGTAATGAATTCCAGCAATACTACATACTGTCTGTAATGAATTCCAGCAATACCACATACTGTCTGTCTGTAATGAATTCCAGCAATACTACATACTGTCTGTAATGAATTCCAGCAATACTACATACTGTCTGTCTGTAATGAATTCCAGCAATACTACATACTGTCTGTAATGAATTCCAGCAATACTACATACTGTCTGTCTGTAATGAATTCCAGCAATACCACATACTGTCTGTCTGTAATGAATTCCAGCAATACCACATACTGTCTGTCTGTAATGAATTCCAACAATACTACGAACTGTCTGTCTGTAATGAATTCCAGCAATACTACATACTGTCTGTCTGTAATGAAGTCCAGCAATACTACATACTGGCTGTCTGTAATGAATTCCAGCAATACTACATCCTGTCTGTCTGTAATGAATTCCAGCAATACCACATACTGTCTGTCTGTAATGAATTCCAGCAATACTAAATACTGTCTGTCTGTAATGAATTCCAGCAACACCACATACTGTCTGTCTGTAATGAATTCCAGCAATACTACATACTGTCTGTCTGTAATGAATTCCAGCAATACTACATTCTGTCTGTCTGTAATGAATTCCAGCAATACTACATACTGTCTGTCTGTAATGAATTCCAGCAATACTACATACTTTCTGTCTGTAATGAATTCCAGCAATACTACATACTGTCTGTCTGTAATGAATTCCAGCAATACCACATAATGTCTGTCTGTAAATTCCAGCAATACTACATACTGTCTGTCTGTAATGAATTCCAGCAATACTACATACTGTCTGTATGTAATGAATTCCAGCAATACTACATACTGTCTGTCTGTAAATTCCAGCAATACTACATACTGTCTGTCTGTAATGAATTCCAGCAATACTACATACTGTCTGTCTGTAATGAATTCCAGCAATATCACATACTGTCTGACTGTAATGAATTCCAGCAATACTACATACTGTCTGTCTGTGATGAATTCCAGCAATACTACATACTGGCTGTCTGTAATGAATTCCAGCAATACTACATACTGTCTGACTGTAATGAATTCCAGCAATACTACATACTGTCTGTCTGTAATGAATTCCAGCAATACTACATACTGTCTGTCTGTAATGAATTCCAGCAATACCACATACTGTCTGTCTGTAATGAATTCCAGCAATACTACATACTGTCTGTCTGTAATGAATTCCAGCAATACTACATACTGTCTGTCTGTAATGAATTCCAGCAATACTACATACTGTCTGTCTGTAATGAATTCCAGCAATACCACATACTGTCTGTCTGTAATGAATTCCAGCAATACTACATACTGTCTGTCTGTAATGAATTCCAGCAATACTACATACTGTCTGTCTGTAATGAATTCCAGCAATACTACATACTGTCTGTATGTAATGAATTCCAGCAATACTACATACTGTCTGTCTGTAAATTCCAGCAATACTACATACTGTCTGTGTGTAATGAATTCCAGCAATACTACATACTGTCTGTATGTAATGAATTCCAGCAATACTACATACTGTCTGTCTGTAAATTCCAGCAATACTACATACTGTCTGTGTGTAATGAATTCCAGCAATACTACATACTGTCTGTAATGAATTCCAGCAATACCACATACTGTCTGTCTGTAATGAATTCCAGCAATACTACATACTGTCTGTAATGAATTCCAGCAATACTACATACTGTCTGTCTGTAATGAATTCCAGCAATACTACATACTGTCTGTAATGAATTCCAGCAATACTACATACTGTCTGTCTGTAATGAATTCCAGCAATACCACATACTGTCTGTCTGTAATGAATTCCAGCAATACCACATACTGTCTGTCTGTAATGAATTCCAACAATACTACGAACTGTCTGTCTGTAATGAATTCCAGCAATACCACATACTGTCTGTCTGTAATGAAGTCCAGCAATACTACATACTGGCTGTCTGTAATGAATTCCAGCAATACTACATCCTGTCTGTCTGTAATGAATTCCAGCAATACCACATACTGTCTGTCTGTAATGAATTCCAGCAATACTAAATACTGTCTGTCTGTAATGAATTCCAGCAACACCACATACTGTCTGTCTGTAATGAATTCCAGCAATACTACATACTGTCTGTCTGTAATGAATTCCAGCAATACTACATTCTGTCTGTCTGTAATGAATTCCAGCAATACTACATACTGTCTGTCTGTAATGAATTCCAGCAATACTACATACTTTCTGTCTGTAATGAATTCCAGCAATACTACATACTGTCTGTCTGTAATGAATTCCAGCAATACCACATACTGTCTGCCTGTAAATTCCAGCAATACTACATACTGTCTGTCTGTAATGAATTCCAGCAATACTACATACTGTCTGTCTGTAATGAATTCCAGCAATACCACATACTGTCTGTCTGTAATGAATTCCAGCAATACTACATACTGTCTGTCTGTAATGAATTCCAGCAATACTACATACTGTCTGTCTGTAATGAATTCCAGCAATACTACATACTGTCTGTATGTAATGAATTCCAGCAATACTACATACTGTCTGTCTGTAAATTCCAGCAATACTACATACTGTCTGTGTGTAATGAATTCCAGCAATACTACATACTGTCTGTATGTAATGAATTCCAGCAATACTACATACTGTCTGTCTGTAAATTCCAGCAATACTACATACTGTCTGTGTGTAATGAATTCCAGCAATACTACATACTGTCTGTAATGAATTCCAGCAATACCACATACTGTCTGTCTGTAATGAATTCCAGCAATACTACATACTGTCTGTAATGAATTCCAGCAATACTACATACTGTCTGTCTGTAATGAATTCCAGCAATACTACATACTGTCTGTAATGAATTCCAGCAATACTACATACTGTCTGTCTGTAATGAATTCCAGCAATACCACATACTGTCTGTCTGTAATGAATTCCAGCAATACCACATACTGTCTGTCTGTAATGAATTCCAACAATACTACGAACTGTCTGTCTGTAATGAATTCCAGCAATACCACATACTGTCTGTCTGTAATGAAGTCCAGCAATACTACATACTGGCTGTCTGTAATGAATTCCAGCAATACTACATCCTGTCTGTCTGTAATGAATTCCAGCAATACCACATACTGTCTGTCTGTAATGAATTCCAGCAATACTAAATACTGTCTGTCTGTAATGAATTCCAGCAACACCACATACTGTCTGTCTGTAATGAATTCCAGCAATACTACATACTGTCTGTCTGTAATGAATTCCAGCAATACTACATACTGTCTGTCTGTAATGAATTCCAGCAATACTACATACTGTCTGTCTGTAATGAATTCCAGCAATACTACATACTGTCTGTCTGTAATGAATTCCAGCAATACTACATACTGTCTGTCTGTAATGAATTCCAGCAATACCACATACTGTCTGTCTGTAAATTCCAGCAATACTACATACTGTCTGTGTGTAATGAATTCCAGCAATACTACATACTGTCTGTATGTAATGAATTCCAGCAATACTACATACTGTCTGTCTGTAAATTCCAGCAATACTACATACTGTCTGTCTGTAATGAATTCCAGCAATACTACATACTGTCTGTCTGTAATGAATTCCAGCAATATCACATACTGTCTGACTGTAATGAATTCCAGCAATACTACATACTGTCTGTCTGTAATGAATTCCAGCAATACTACATACTGTCTGTCTGTAATGAATTCCAGCAATACCACATACTGTCTGTCTGTAATGAATTCCAGCAATACTACATACTGTCTGTCTGTAATGAATTCCAGCAACACCACATACTGTCTGTCTGTAATGAATTCCAGCAATACTACATACTGTCTGTCTGTAATGAATTCCAGCAATACTACATTCTGTCTGTCTGTAATGAATTCCAGCAATACTACATACTGTCTGTCTGTAATGAATTCCAGCAATACTACATACTTTCTGTCTGTAATGAATTCCAGCAATACTACATACTGTCTGTCTGTAATGAATTCCAGCAATACCACATACTGTCTGCCTGTAAATTCCAGCAATACTACATACTGTCTGTCTGTAATGAATTCCAGCAATACTACATACTGTCTGTCTGTAATGAATTCCAGCAATATCACATACTGTCTGACTGTAATGAATTCCAGCAATACTACATACTGTCTGTCTGTAATGAATTCCAGCAATACTACATACTGGCTGTCTGTAATGAATTCCAGCAATACCACATACTGTCTGTCTGTAAATTCCAGCAATACTACATACTGTCTGTCTGTAATGAATTCCAGCAATACTACATACTGTCTGTATGTAATGAATTCCAGCAATACTACATACTGTCTGTCTGTAAATTCCAGCAATACTACATACTGTCTGTCTGTAATGAATTCCAGCAATACTACATACTGTCTGTCTGTAATGAATTCCAGCAATATCACATACTGTCTGACTGTAATGAATTCCAGCAATACTACATACTGTCTGTCTGTAATGAATTCCAGCAATACCACATACTGTCTGTCTGTAATGAATTCCAACAATACTACATACTGTCTGTCTGTAATGAATTCCAGCAATACCACATACTCTTTGTCTGTAATGAATTCCAGCAATACTACATCCTGTCTGTCTGTAATGAATTCCAGCAATACTACATACTGGCTGTCTGTAATGAATTCCAGCAATACTACATACTGGCTGTCTGTAATGAATTCCAGCAATACTACATACTGTCTGTCTGTAATGAATTCCAGCAATACCACATACTGTCTGTCTGTAATGAATTCCAGCAATACTACATACTGTCTGTCTGTAATGAATTCCAGCAATACTACATACTGTCTGTCTGTAATGAATTCCAGCAATACCACATACTGTCTGTCTGTAATGAATTCCAACAATACTACATACTGTCTGTCTGTAATGAATTCCAGCAATACCACATACTGTCTGTCTGTAATGAATTCCAACAATACTACATACTGTCTGTCTGTAATGAATTCCAGCAATACCACATACTCTTTGTCTGTAATGAATTCCAGCAATACTACATACTGTCTGTCTGTAATGAATTCCAGCAATACTACATACTGTCTGTCTGTAATGAATTCCAGCAATACCACATACTGTCTGTCTGTAATGAATTCCAGCAATACTACATACTGTCTGTCTGTAATGAATTCCAGCAATACCACATACTGTCTGTCTGTAATGAATTCCAACAATACTACATACTGTCTGTCTGTAATGAATTCCAGCAATACCACATACTCTTTGTCTGTAATGAATTCCAGCAATACCACATACTGGCTGTCTGTAATGAATTCCAGCAATACTACATACTGGCTGTCTGTAATGAATTCCAGCAATACCACATACTCTTTGTCTGTAATGAATTCCAGCAATACCACATACTGGCTGTCTGTAATGAATTCCAGCAATACTACATCCTGTCTGTCTGTAATGAATTCCAGCAATACTACATACTGGCTGTCTGTAATGAATTCCAGCAATACTACATACTGGCTGTCTGTAATGAATTCCAGCAATACTACATACTGTCTGTCTGTAATGAATTCCAGCAATACCACATACTGTCTGTCTGTAATGAATTCCAGCAATACTACATACTGTCTGTCTGTAATGAATTCCAGCAATACTACATACTGTCTGTCTGTAATGAATTCCAGCAATACCACATACTGTCTGTCTGTAATGAATTCCAACAATACTACATACTGTCTGTCTGTAATGAATTCCAGCAATACCACATACTGTCTGTCTGTAATGAATTCCAGCAATACCACATACTGTCTGTCTGTAATGAATTCCAGCAATACTACATACTGTCTGTCTGTAATGAATTCCAGCAATACTACATCCTGTCTGTCTGTAATGAATTCCAGCAATACTACATACTGTCTGTCTGTAATGAATTCCAGCAATACCACATACTGTCTGTCTGTAATGAATTCCAGCAATACTACATACTGTCTGTCTGTAATGAATTCCAGCAATACTACATACTGTCTGTCTGTAATGAATTCCAGCAATACTACATACTGTCTGTCTGTAATGAATTCCAGCAATACTACATCCTGTCTGTCTGTAATGAATTCCAGCAATACCACATACTGTCTGTCTGTAATGAATTCCAACAATACTACATACTGTCTGTCTGTAATGAATTCCAGCAATACCACATACTGTCTGTCTGTAATGAATTCCAGCAATACTACATACTGTCTGTCTGTAATGAATTCCAGCAATACTACATACTGTCTGTCTGTAATGAATTCCAGCAATACCACATACTGTCTGTCTGTAATGAATTCCAACAATACTACATACTGTCTGTCTGTAATGAATTCCAGCAATACCACATACTGTCTGTCTGTAATGAATTCCAGCAATACTACATACTGTCTGTCTGTAATGAATTCCAGCAATACTACATCCTGTCTGTCTGTAATGAATTCCAGCAATACTACATACTGTCTGTCTGTAATGAATTCCAGCAATACCACATACTGTCTGTCTGTAATGAATTCCAGCAATACTACATACTGTCTGTCTGTAATGAATTCCAGCAATACTACATACTGTCTGTAATGAATTCCAGCAATACCACATACTGTCTGTCTGTAATGAATTCCAGCAATACTACATACTGTCTGTCTGTAATGAATTCCAGCAATACTACATACTGTCTGTCTGTAATGAATTCCAGCAATACTACATACTGTCTGTCTGTAATGAATTCCAGCAATACTACATACTCTTTGTCTGTAATGAATTCCAGCAATACTACATACTGTCTGTCTGTAATGAATTCCAGCAATACTACATACTGCCTGACTGTAATGAATTCCAGCAATACTACATACTGTCTGTCTGTAATGAATTCCAGCAATACTACATACTGTCTGTCTGTAATGAATTCCAGCAATACTACATCCTGTCTGTCTGTAATGAATTCCAGCAATACTACATACTGTCTGTCTGTAATGAATTCCAGCAATACTACATCCTGTCTGTCTGTAATGAATTCCAGCAATACTACATCCTGTCTGTCTGTAATGAATTCCAGCAATACCACATACTGTCTGTCTGTAATGAATTCCAGCAATACTACATACTGGCTGTCTGTAATGAATTCCAGCAATACTACATCCTGTCTGTCTGTAATGAATTCCAGCAATACCACATACTGTCTGTCTGTAATGAATTCCAGCAATACTAAATACTGTCTGTCTGTAATGAATTCCAGCAACACCACATACTGTCTGTCTGTAATGAATTCCAGCAATACTACATACTGTCTGTCTGTAATGAATTCCAGCAATACTACATCCTGTCTGTCTGTAATGAATTCCAGCAATACCACATACTGTCTGTCTGTAATGAATTCCAGCAATACTACATACTGGCTGTCTGTAATGAATTCCAGCAATACTACATCCTGTCTGTCTGTAATGAATTCCAGCAATACCACATACTGTCTGTCTGTAATGAATTCCAGCAATACTAAATACTGTCTGTCTGTAATGAATTCCAGCAACACCACATACTGTCTGTCTGTAATGAATTCCAGCAATACTACATACTGTCTGTCTGTAATGAATTCCAGCAATACTACATTCTGTCTGTCTGTAATGAATTCCAGCAATACTACATACTGTCTGTCTGTAATGAATTCCAGCAATACTACATACTTTCTGTCTGTAATGAATTCCAGCAATACTACATACTGTCTGTCTGTAATGAATTCCAGCAATACCACATACTGTCTGTCTGTAAATTCCAGCAATACTACATACTGTCTGGCTGTAATGAATTCCAGCAATACTACATCCTGTCTGTCTGTAATGAATTCCAGCAATACCACATACTGTCTGTCTGTAATGAATTCCAGCAATACTACATACTGGCTGTCTGTAATGAATTCCAGCAATACTACATCCTGTTTGTCTGTAATGAATTCCAGCAATACCACATACTGTCTGTCTGTAATGAATTCCAGCAATACTAAATACTGTCTGTCTGTAATGAATTCCAGCAACACCACATACTGTCTGTCTGTAATGAATTCCAGCAATACTACATACTGTCTGTCTGTAATGAATTCCAGCAATACTACATACTGTCTGTCTGTAATGAATTCCAGCAATACTACATACTGTCTGTCTGTAATGAATTCCAGCAATACTACATACTTTCTGTCTGTAATGAATTCCAGCAATACTACATACTGTCTGTCTGTAATGAATTCCAGCAATACCACATACTGTCTGTCTGTAAATTCCAGCAATACTACATACTGTCTGTCTGTAATGAATTCCAGCAATACTACATACTGTCTGTATGTAATGAATTCCAGCAATACTACATACTGTCTGTCTGTAAATTCCAGCAATACTACATACTGTCTGTCTGTAATGAATTCCAGCAATACTACATACTGTCTGTCTGTAATGAATTCCAGCAATATCACATACTGTCTGACTGTAATGAATTCCAGCAATACTACATACTGTCTGTCTGTAATGAATTCCAGCAATACCACATACTGTCTGTCTGTAATGAATTCCAACAATACTACATACTGTCTGTCTGTAATGAATTCCAGCAATACCACATACTGTCTGTCTGTAATGAAGTCCAGCAATACTACATACTGGCTGTCTGTAATGAATTCCAGCAATACTACATACTGTCTGTCTGTAATGAATTCCAGCAATACCACATACTGTCTGTCTGTAATGAATTCCAGCAATACTACATACTGTCTGTCTGTAATGAATTCCAGCAATACCACATACTGTCTGTCTGTAATGAATTCCAGCAATACCACATACTGTCTGTCTGTAATGAATTCCAGCAATACTACATCCTGTCTGTCTGTAATGAATTCCAGCAATACCACATACTGTCTGTCTGTAATGAATTCCAGCAATACTACATACTGTCTGTCTGTAATGAATTCCAGCAATACCACATACTGTCTGGCTGTAATGAATTCCAGCAATACTACATCCTGTCTGTCTGTAATGAATTCCAGCAATACCACATACTGTCTGACTGTAATGAATTCCAGCAATACTACATACTGTCTGTCTGTAATGAATTCCAGCAATACTACATACTGTCTGTATGTAATGAATTCCAGCAATACTACATACTGTCTGTCTGTAAATTCCAGCAATACTACATACTGTCTGTGTGTAATGAATTCCAGCAATACTACATACTGTCTGTATGTAATGAATTCCAGCAATACTACATACTGTCTGTATGTAATGAATTCCAGCAATACTACATACTGTCTGTCTGTAAATTCCAGCAATACTACATACTGTCTGTGTGTAATGAATTCCAGCAATACTACATACTGTCTGTAATGAATTCCAGCAATACCACATACTGTCTGTCTGTAATGAATTCCAGCAATACTACATACTGTCTGTAATGAATTCCAGCAATACTACATACTGTCTGTCTGTAATGAATTCCAGCAATACTACATACTGTCTGTAATGAATTCCAGCAATACTACATACTGTCTGTCTGTAATGAATTCCAGCAATACCACATACTGTCTGTCTGTAATGAATTCCAGCAATACCACATACTGTCTGTCTGTAATGAATTCCAACAATACTACGAACTGTCTGTCTGTAATGAATTCCAGCAATACTACATACTGTCTGTCTGTAATGAAGTCCAGCAATACTACATACTGGCTGTCTGTAATGAATTCCAGCAATACTACATCCTGTCTGTCTGTAATGAATTCCAGCAATACCACATACTGTCTGTCTGTAATGAATTCCAGCAATACTAAATACTGTCTGTCTGTAATGAATTCCAGCAACACCACATACTGTCTGTCTGTAATGAATTCCAGCAATACTACATACTGTCTGTCTGTAATGAATTCCAGCAATACTACATTCTGTCTGTCTGTAATGAATTCCAGCAATACTACATACTGTCTGTCTGTAATGAATTCCAGCAATACTACATACTTTCTGTCTGTAATGAATTCCAGCAATACTACATACTGTCTGTCTGTAATGAATTCCAGCAATACCACATACTGTCTGTCTGTAAATTCCAGCAATACTACATACTGTCTGTCTGTAATGAATTCCAGCAATACTACATACTGTCTGTATGTAATGAATTCCAGCAATACTACATACTGTCTGTCTGTAAATTCCAGCAATACTACATACTGTCTGTCTGTAATGAATTCCAGCAATACTACATACTGTCTGTCTGTAATGAATTCCAGCAATATCACATACTGTCTGACTGTAATGAATTCCAGCAATACTACATACTGTCTGTCTGTAATGAATTCCAGCAATACTACATACTGGCTGTCTGTAATGAATTCCAGCAATACTACATACTGTCTGACTGTAATGAATTCCAGCAATACTACGTACTGTCTGTCTGTAATGAATTCCAGCAATACTACATACTGTCTGTCTGTAATGAATTCCAGCAATACCACATACTGTCTGTCTGTAATGAATTCCAGCAATACTACATACTGTCTGTCTGTAATGAATTCCAGCAATACTACATACTGTCTGTCTGTAATGAATTCCAGCAATACTACATACTGTCTGTATGTAATGAATTCCAGCAATACTACATACTGTCTGTCTGTAAATTCCAGCAATACTACATACTGTCTGTGTGTAATGAATTCCAGCAATACTACATACTGTCTGTAATGAATTCCAGCAATACTACATACTGTCTGTCTGTAATGAATTCCAGCAATACCACATACTGTCTGTCTGTAATGAATTCCAGCAATACCACATACTGTCTGTCTGTAATGAATTCCAACAATACTACGAACTGTCTGTCTGTAATGAATTCCAGCAATACTACATACTGTCTGTCTGTAATGAAGTCCAGCAATACTACATACTGGCTGTCTGTAATGAATTCCAGCAATACTACATCCTGTCTGTCTGTAATGAATTCCAGCAATACCACATACTGTCTGTCTGTAATGAATTCCAGCAATACTAAATACTGTCTGTCTGTAATGAATTCCAGCAACACCACATACTGTCTGTCTGTAATGAATTCCAGCAATACTACATACTGTCTGTCTGTAATGAATTCCAGCAATACTACATTCTGTCTGTCTGTAATGAATTCCAGCAATACTACATACTGTCTGTCTGTAATGAATTCCAGCAATACTACATACTTTCTGTCTGTAATGAATTCCAGCAATACTACATACTGTCTGTCTGTAATGAATTCCAGCAATACCACATACTGTCTGTCTGTAAATTCCAGCAATACTACATACTGTCTGTCTGTAATGAATTCCAGCAATACTACATACTGTCTGTATGTAATGAATTCCAGCAATACTACATACTGTCTGTCTGTAAATTCCAGCAATACTACATACTGTCTGTCTGTAATGAATTCCAGCAATACTACATACTGTCTGTCTGTAATGAATTCCAGCAATATCACATACTGTCTGACTGTAATGAATTCCAGCAATACTACATACTGTCTGTCTGTAATGAATTCCAGCAATACTACATACTGGCTGTCTGTAATGAATTCCAGCAATACTACATACTGTCTGACTGTAATGAATTCCAGCAATACTACATACTGTCTGTCTGTAATGAATTCCAGCAATACTACATACTGTCTGTCTGTAATGAATTCCAGCAATACCACATACTGTCTGTCTGTAATGAATTCCAGCAATACTACATACTGTCTGTCTGTAATGAATTCCAGCAATACTACATACTGTCTGTCTGTAATGAATTCAAGCAATACTACATACTGTCTGTATGTAATGAATTCCAGCAATACTACATACTGTCTGTCTGAAAATTCCAGCAATACTACATACTGTCTGTGTGTAATGAATTCCAGCAATACTACATACTGTCTGTATGTAATGAATTCCAGCAATACTACATACTGTCTGTCTGTAAATTCCAGCAATACTACATACTGTCTGTGTGTAATGAATTCCAGCAATACTACATACTGTCTGTAATGAATTCCAGCAATACCACATACTGTCTGTCTGTAATGAATTCCAGCAATACTACATACTGTCTGTAATGAATTCCAGCAATACTACATACTGTCTGTCTGTAATGAATTCCAGCAATACTACATACTGTCTGTAATGAATTCCAGCAATACTACATACTGTCTGTCTGTAATGAATTCCAGCAATACCACATACTGTCTGTCTGTAATGAATTCCAGCAATACCACATACTGTCTGTCTGTAATGAATTCCAACAATACTACGAACTGTCTGTCTGTAATGAATTCCAGCAATACCACATACTGT
Organism: Gibbula magus; assembly: GCA_936450465.1. Taxonomy (NCBI): domain Eukaryota; kingdom Metazoa; phylum Mollusca; class Gastropoda; order Trochida; family Trochidae; genus Gibbula; species Gibbula magus. Next base: position 48,622,962 of record OW388297.1, read on the forward strand.
CTGTCTGTAATGAAGTCCAGCAATACTACATACTGGCTGTCTGTAATGAATTCCAGCAATACTACATCCTGTCTGTCTGTAATGAATTCCAGCAATACCACATACTGTCTGTCTGTAATGAATTCCAGCAATACTAAATACTGTCTGTCTGTAATGAATTCCAGCAACACCACATACTGTCTGTCTGTAATGAATTCCAGCAATACTACATACTGTCTGTCTGTAATGAATTCCAGCAATACTACATTCTGTCTGTCTGTAATGAATTCCAGCAATACTACATACTGTCTGTCTGTAATGAATTCCAGCAATACTACATACTGTCTGTCTGTAATGAATTCCAGCAATACTACATACTGTCTGTCTGTAATGAATTCCAGCAATACCACATACTGTCTGTCTGTAAATTCCAGCAATACTACATACTGTCTGTCTGTAATGAATTCCAGCAATACTACATACTGTCTGTATGTAATGAATTCCAGCAATACTACATACTGTCTGTCTGTAAATTCCAGCAATACTACATACTGTCTGTCTGTAATGAATTCCAGCAATACTACATACTGTCTGTCTGTAATGAATTCCAGCAATATCACATACTGTCTGACTGTAATGAATTCCAGCAATACTACATACTGTCTGTCTGTAATGAATTCCAGCAATACTACATCCTGTCTGTCTGTAATGAATTCCAGCAATACCACATACTGTCTGTCTGTAATGAATTCCAGCAATACTAAATACTGTCTGTCTGTAATGAATTCCAGCAACACCACATACTGTCTGTCTGTAATGAATTCCAGCAATACTACATACTGTCTGTCTGTAATGAATTCCAGCAATACTACATACTGTCTGTCTGTAATGAATTCCAGCAATACTACATACTGTCTGTCTGTAATGAATTCCAGCAATACTACATACTTTCTGTCTGTAATGAATTCCAGCAATACTACATACTGTCTGTCTGTAATGAATTCCAGCAATACCACATACTGTCTGCCTGTAAATTCCAGCAATACTACATACTGTCTGTCTGTAATGAATTCCAGCAATACTACATACTGTCTGTCTGTAATGAATTCCAGCAATATCACATACTGTCTGACTGTAATGAATTCCAGCAATACTACATACTGTCTGTCTGTAATGAATTCCAGCAATACTACATACTGGCTGTCTGTAATGAATTCCAGCAATACTACATACTGTCTGTCTGTAATGAATTCCAGCAATACTACATACTGTCTGTCTGTAATGAATTCCAGCAATACTACATACTGTCTGTCTGTAATGAATTCCAGCAATACCACATACTGTCTGTCTGTAATGAATTCCAGCAATACTACATACTGTCTGTCTGTAATGAATTCCAGCAATACTACATACTGTCTGTCTGTAATGAATTCCAGCAATACTACATACTGTCTGTATGTAATGAATTCCAGCAATACTACATACTGTCTGTCTGTAAATTCCAGCAATACTACATACTGTCTGTGTGTAATGAATTCCAGCAATACTACATACTGTCTGTATGTAATGAATTCCAGCAATACTACATACTGTCTGTCTGTAAATTCCAGCAATACTACATACTGTCTGTGTGTAATGAATTCCAGCAATACTACATACTGTCTGTAATGAATTCCAGCAATACCACATACTGTCTGTCTGTAATGAATTCCAGCAATACTACATACTGTCTGTAATGAATTCCAGCAATACTACATACTGTCTGTAATGAATTCCAGCAATACTACATACTGTCTGTCTGTAATGAATTCCAGCAATACCACATACTGTCTGTCTGTAATGAATTCCAGCAATACCACATACTGTCTGTCTGTAATGAATTCCAACAATACTACGAACTGTCTGTCTGTAATGAATTCCAGCAATACCACATACTGTCTGTCTGTAATGAAGTCCAGCAATACTACATACTGGCTGTCTGTAATGAATTCCAGCAATACTACATCCTGTCTGTCTGTAATGAATTCCAGCAATACCACATACTGTCTGTCTGTAATGAATTCCAGCAATACTAAATACTGTCTGTCTGTAATGAATTCCAGCAACACCACATACTGTCTGTCTGTAATGAATTCCAGCAATACTACATACTGTCTGTCTGTAATGAATTCCAGCAATACTACATTCTGTCTGTCTGTAATGAATTCCAGCAATACTACATACTGTCTGTCTGTAATGAATTCCAGCAATACTACATACTTTCTGTCTGTAATGAATTCCAGCAATACTACATACTGTCTGTCTGTAATGAATTCCAGCAATACCACATACTGTCTGTCTGTAAATTCCAGCAATACTACATACTGTCTGTCTGTAATGAATTCCAGCAATACTACATACTGTCTGTATGTAATGAATTCCAGCAATACTACATACTGTCTGTCTGTAAATTCCAGCAATACTACATACTGTATGTCAGTAATGAATTCCAGCAATACTACATACTGTCTGTCTGTAATGAATTCCAGCAATATCACATACTGTCTGACTGTAATGAATTCCAGCAATACTACATACTGTCTGTCTGTAATGAATTCCAGCAATACTACATACTGGCTGTCTGTAATGAATTCCAACAATACTACGAACTGTCTGTCTGTAATGAATTCCAGCAATACTACATACTGTCTGTCTGTAATGAAGTCCAGCAATACTACATACTGGCTGTCTGTAATGAATTCCAGCAATACTACATCCTGTCTGTCTGTAATGAATTCCAGCAATACCACATACTGTCTGTCTGTAATGAATTCCAGCAATACTAAATACTGTCTGTCTGTAATGAATTCCAGCAACACCACATACTGTCTGTCTGTAATGAATTCCAGCAATACTACATACTGTCTGTCTGTAATGAATTCCAGCAATACTACATTCTGTCTGTCTGTAATGAATTCCAGCAATACTACATACTGTCTGTCTGTAATGAATTCCAGCAATACTACATACTTTCTGTCTGTAATGAATTCCAGCAATACTACATACTGTCTGTCTGTAATGAATTCCAGCAATACCACATACTGTCTGTCTGTAAATTCCAGCAATACTACATACTGTCTGTCTGTAATGAATTCCAGCAATACTACATACTGTCTGTATGTAATGAATTCCAGCAATACTACATACTGTCTGACTGTAATGAATTCCAGCAATACTACATACTGTCTGTCTGTAATGAATTCCAGCAATACTACATACTGTCTGTCTGTAATGAATTCCAGCAATATCACATACTGTCTGACTGTAATGAATTCCAGCAATACTACATACTGTCTGTCTGTAATGAATTCCAGCAATACTACATACTGGCTGTCTGTAATGAATTCCAGCAATACTACATACTGTCTGACTGTAATGAATTCCAGCAATACTACATACTGTCTGTCTGTAATGAATTCCAGCAATACTACATACTGTCTGTCTGTAATGAATTCCAGCAATACCACATACTGTCTGTCTGTAATGAATTCCAGCAATACTACATACTGTCTGTCTGTAATGAATTCCAGCAATACTACATACTGTCTGTCTGTAATGAATTCCAGCAATACTACATACTGTCTGTATGTAATGAATTCCAGCAATACTACATACTGTCTGTCTGTAAATTCCAGCAATACTACATACTGTCTGTGTGTAATGAATTCCAGCAATACTACATACTGTCTGTATGTAATGAATTCCAGCAATACTACATACTGTCTGTCTGTAAATTCCAGCAATACTACATACTGTCTGTGTGTAATGAATTCCAGCAATACTACATACTGTCTGTAATGAATTCCAGCAATACCACATACTGTCTGTCTGTAATGAATTCCAGCAATACTACATACTGTCTGTAATGAATTCCAGCAATACTACATACTGTCTGTCTGTAATGAATTCCAGCAATACTACATACTGTCTGTAATGAATTCCAGCAATACTACATACTGTCTGTCTGTAATGAATTCCAGCAATACCACATACTGTCTGTCTGTAATGAATTCCAGCAATATCACATACTGTCTGTCTGTAATGAATTCCAACAATACTACGAACTGTCTGTCTGTAATGAATTCCAGCAATACCACATACTGTCTGTCTGTAATGAAGTCCAGCAATACTACATACTGGCTGTCTGTAATGAATTCCAGCAATACTACATCCTGTCTGTCTGTAATGAATTCCAGCAATACCACATACTGTCTGTCTGTAATGAATTCCAGCAATACTAAATACTGTCTGTCTGTAATGAATTCCAGCAACACCACATACTGTCTGTCTGTAATGAATTCCAGCAATACTACATACTGTCTGTCTGTAATGAATTCCAGCAATACTACATACTGTCTGTCTGTAATGAATTCCAGCAATACTACATACTGTCTGTCTGTAATGAATTCCAGCAATACTACATACTTTCTGTCTGTAATGAATTCCAGCAATACTACATACTGTCTGTCTGTAATGAATTCCAGCAATACCACATACTGTCTGTCTGTAAATTCCAGCAATACTACATACTGTCTGTCTGTAATGAATTCCAGCAATACTACATACTGTCTGTATGTAATGAATTCCAGCAATACTACATACTGTCTGTCTGTAAATTCCAGCAATACTACATACTGTCTGTCTGTAATGAATTCCAGCAATACTACATACTGTCTGTCTGTAATGAATTCCAGCAATATCACATACTGTCTGACTGTAATGAATTCCAGCAATACTACATACTGTCTGTCTGTAATGAATTCCAGCAATACTACATCCTGTCTGTCTGTAATGAATTCCAGCAATACCACATACTGTCTGTCTGTAATGAATTCCAGCAATACTAAATACTGTCTGTCTGTAATGAATTCCAGCAACACCACATACTGTCTGTCTGTAATGAATTCCAGCAATACTACATACTGTCTGTCTGTAATGAATTCCAGCAATACTACATTCTGTCTGTCTGTAATGAATTCCAGCAATACTACATACTGTCTGTCTGTAATGAATTCCAGCAATACTACATACTTTCTGTCTGTAATGAATTCCAGCAATACTACATACTGTCTGTCTGTAATGAATTCCAGCAATACCACATACTGTCTGCCTGTAAATTCCAGCAATACTACATACTGTCTGTCTGTAATGAATTCCAGCAATACTACATACTGTCTGTCTGTAATGAATTCCAGCAATATCACATACTGTCTGACTGTAATGAATTCCAGCAATACTACATACTGTCTGTCTGTAATGAATTCCAGCAATACTACATACTGGCTGTCTGTAATGAATTCCAGCAATACTACATACTGTCTGACTGTAATGAATTCCAGCAATACTACATACTGTCTGTCTGTAATGAATTCCAGCAATACTACATACTGTCTGTCTGTAATGAATTCCAGCAATACCACATACTGTCTGTCTGTAATGAATTCCAGCAATACTACATACTGTCTGTCTGTAATGAATTCCAGCAATACTACATACTGTCTGTCTGTAATGAATTCCAGCAATACTACATACTGTCTGTATGTAATGAATTCCAGCAATACTACATACTGTCTGTCTGTAAATTCCAGCAATACTACATACTGTCTGTGTGTAATGAATTCCAGCAATACTACATACTGTCTGTATGTAATGAATTCCAGCAATACTACATACTGTCTGTCTGTAAATTCCAGCAATACTACATACTGTCTGTGTGTAATGAATTCCAGCAATACTACATACTGTCTGTAATGAATTCCAGCAATACCACATACTGTCTGTCTGTAATGAATTCCAGCAATACTACATACTGTCTGTAATGAATTCCAGCAATACTACATACTGTCTGTCTGTAATGAATTCCAGCAATACTACATACTGTCTGTAATGAATTCCAGCAATACTACATACTGTTTGTCTGTAATGAATTCCAGCAATACCACATACTGTCTGTCTGTAATGAATTCCAGCAATACCACATACTGTCTGTCTGTAATGAATTCCAACAATACTACGAACTGTCTGTCTGTAATGAATTCCAGCAATACCACATACTGTCTGTCTGTAATGAAGTCCAGCAATACTACATACTGGCTGTCTGTAATGAATTCCAGCAATACTACATCCTGTCTGTCTGTAATGAATTCCAGCAATACCACATACTGTCTGTCTGTAATGAATTCCAGCAATACTAAATACTGTCTGTCTGTAATGAATTCCAGCAACACCACATACTGTCTGTCTGTAATGAATTCCAGCAATACTACATACTGTCTGTCTGTAATGAATTCCAGCAATACTACATTCTGTCTGTCTGTAATGAATTCCAGCAATACTACATACTGTCTGTCTGTAATGAATTCCAGCAATACTACATACTTTCTGTCTGTAATGAATTCCAGCAATACTACATACTGTCTGTCTGTAATGAATTCCAGCAATACCACATACTGTCTGTCTGTAAATTCCAGCAATACTACATACTGTCTGTCTGTAATGAATTCCAGCAATACTACATACTGTCTGTATGTAATGAATTCCAGCAATACTACATACTGTCTGTCTGTAAATTCCAGCAATACTACATACTGTATGTCTGTAATGAATTCCAGCAATACTACATACTGTCTGTCTGTAATGAATTCCAGCAATATCACATACTGTCTGACTGTAATGAATTCCAGCAATACTACATACTGTCTGTCTGTAATGAATTCCAGCAATACTACATACTGGCTGTCTGTAATGAATTCCAACAATACTACGAACTGTCTGTCTGTAATGAATTCCAGCAATACTACATACTGTCTGTCTGTAATGAAGTCCAGCAATACTACATACTGGCTGTCTGTAATGAATTCCAGCAATACTACATCCTGTCTGTCTGTAATGAATTCCAGCAATACCACATACTGTCTGTCTGTAATGAATTCCAGCAATACTAAATACTGTCTGTCTGTAATGAATTCCAGCAACACCACATACTGTCTGTCTGTAATGAATTCCAGCAATACTACATACTGTCTGTCTGTAATGAATTCCAGCAATACTACATTCTGTCTGTCTGTAATGAATTCCAGCAATACTACATACTGTCTGTCTGTAATGAATTCCAGCAATACTACATACTTTCTGTCTATAATGAATTCCAGCAATACTACATACTGTCTGTCTGTAATGAATTCCAGCAATACCACATACTGTCTGTCTGTAAATTCCAGCAATACTACATACTGTCTGTCTGTAATGAATTCCAGCAATACTACATACTGTCTGTATGTAATGAATTCCAGCAATACTACATACTGTCTGTCTGTAAATTCCAGCAATACTACATACTGTCTGTCTGTAATGAATTCCAGCAATACTACATACTGTCTGTCTGTAATGAATTCCAGCAATATCACATACTGTCTGACTGTAATGAATTCCAGCAATACTACATACTGTCTGTCTGTAATGAATTCCAGCAATACTACATACTGGCTGTCTGTAATGAATTCCAGCAATACTACATACTGTCTGACTGTAATGAATTCCAGCAATACTACATACTGTCTGTCTGTAATGAATTCCAGCAATACTACATACTGTCTGTCTGTAATGAATTCCAGCAATACCACATACTGTCTGTCTGTAATGAATTCCAGCAATACTACATACTGTCTGTCTGTAATGAATTCCAGCAATACTACATACTGTCTGTCTGTAATGAATTCCAGCAATACTACATACTGTCTGTATGTAATGAATTCCAGCAATACTACATACTGTCTGTCTGTAAATTCCAGCAATACTACATACTGTCTGTGTGTAATGAATTCCAGCAATACTACATACTGTCTGTATGTAATGAATTCCAGCAATACTACATACTGTCTGTCTGTAAATTCCAGCAATACTACATACTGTCTGTGTGTAATGAATTCCAGCAATACTACATACTGTCTGTAATGAATTCCAGCAATACCACATACTGTCTGTCTGTAATGAATTCCAGCAATACTACATACTGTCTGTAATGAATTCCAGCAATACTACATACTGTCTGTCTGTAATGAATTCCAGCAATACTACATACTGTCTGTAATGAATTCCAGCAATACTACATACTGTCTGTCTGTAATGAATTCCAGCAATACCACATACTGTCTGTCTGTAATGAATTCCAGCAATACCACATACTGTCTGTCTGTAATGAATTCCAACAATACTACGAACTGTCTGTCTGTAATGAATTCCAGCAATACCACATACTGTCTGTCTGTAATGAAGTCCAGCAATACTACATACTGGCTGTCTGTAATGAATTCCAGCAATACTACATCCTGTCTGTCTGTAATGAATTCCAGCAATACCACATACTGTCTGTCTGTAATGAATTCCAGCAATACTAAATACTGTCTGTCTGTAATGAATTCCAGCAACACCACATACTGTCTGTCTGTAATGAATTCCAGCAATACTACATACTGTCTGTCTGTAATGAATTCCAGCAATACTACATTCTGTCTGTCTGTAATGAATTCCAGCAATACTACATACTGTCTGTCTGTAATGAATTCCAGCAATACTACATACTTTCTGTCTGTAATGAATTCCAGCAATACTACATACTGTCTGTCTGTAATGAATTCCAGCAATACCACATACTGTCTGTCTGTAAATTCCAGCAATACTACATACTGTCTGTCTGTAATGAATTCCAGCAATACTACATACTGTCTGTATGTAATGAATTCCAGCAATACTACATACTGTCTGTCTGTAAATTCCAGCAATACTACATACTGTCTGTCTGTAATGAATTCCAGCAATACTACATACTGTCTGTCTGTAATGAATTCCAGCAATATCACATACTGTCTGACTGTAATGAATTCCAGCAATACTACATACTGTCTGTCTGTAATGAATTCCAGCAATACTACATACTGTCTGTCTGTAATGAATTCCAGCAATACCACATACTGTCTGTCTGTAATGAATTCCAGCAATACTAAATACTGTCTGTCTGTAATGAATTCCAGCAACACCACATACTGTCTGTCTGTAATGAATTCCAGCAATACTACATACTGTCTGTCTGTAATGAATTCCAGCAATACTACATTCTGTCTGTCTGTAATGAATTCCAGCAATACTACATACTGTCTGTCTGTAATGAATTCCAGCAATACTACATACTTTCTGTCTGTAATGAATTCCAGCAATACTACATACTGTCTGTCTGTAATGAATTCCAGCAATACCACATACTGTCTGTCTGTAAATTCCAGCAATACTACATACTGTCTGTCTGTAATGAATTCCAGCAATACTACATACTGTCTGTCTGTAATGAATTCCAGCAATATCACATACTGTCTGACTGTAATGAATTCCAGCAATACTACATACTGTCTGTCTGTAATGAATTCCAGCAATACTACATACTGTCTGTCTGTAATGAATTCCAGCAATACTACATACTGTCTGACTGTAATGAATTCCAGCAATACTACATACTGTCTGTCTGTAATGAATTCCAGCAATACTACATACTGTCTGTCTGTAATGAATTCCAGCAATACCACATACTGTCTGTCTGTAATGAATTCCAGCAATACTACATACTGTCTGTCTGTAATGAATTCCAGCAATACTACATACTGTCTGTCTGTAATGAATTCCAGCAATACTACATACTGTCTGTATGTAATGAATTCCAGCAATACTACATACTGTCTGTCTGTAAATTCCAGCAATACTACATACTGTCTGTGTGTAATGAATTCCAGCAATACTACATACTGTCTGTATGTAATGAATTCCAGCAATACTACATACTGTCTGTCTGTAAATTCCAGCAATACTACATACTGTCTGTGTGTAATGAATTCCAGCAATACTACATACTGTCTGTAATGAATTCCAGCAATACCACATACTGTCTGTCTGTAATGAATTCCAGCAATACTACATACTGTCTGTAATGAATTCCAGCAATACTACATACTGTCTGTCTGTAATGAATTCCAGCAATACTACATACTGTCTGTAATGAATTCCAGCAATACTACATACTGTCTGTCTGTAATGAATTCCAGCAATACTACATACTGTCTGTAATGAATTCCAGCAATACTACATACTGTCTGTCTGTAATGAATTCCAGCAATACTACATCCCAGCAAACAATTTTACGTTGTCACAACGTTGTGACAACGTTGTCAGAAGGTGTCAGTAACGTTGTTTGCAACGTTGTTTGGACGTTATTTGTAGATTCCTTTTTACGTAATTATAACGTTATTTTGTAACGTTACAAAACCAACGTCGTGGCAACGTTAGTTTTGAAACGTTACAAAAACCAACGTCCTGGCAACGTTAGTTTTGTAACGTTATTTGGACGTTATTTGTAGATTCCTTTTTACGTAATTCTAACGTTAGTTTTGTAACGTTACAAAATCAACGTTCTAGCAACGTTGTAAAACAACGTTCTCTCAACGTCGGAAACCAACATCCCAACAACGTTGGGAACCAACATTTCCTGAACGTTGAAAACCAACGTCCTCTCAACGTTGTAAACCAACGTCCCCTGAACGTTGTAAAACAACGTTCTCTCAACGTCGGAAACCAACATCCCAACAACGTTAGAATCCAACGTCCCCACAACATCGGAAACCAACGTCCCCTGAACGTTGGAAGCCAACATCCACTCAACGTTGTAAACCAACGTCCCCTGAACGTTGTAAACCAACGTTTTCTCAATGTCGGAAACCAACATCGCCACAACGTCAGAAACCAACGTCCCCTGAACATCGGAAAACAATGTTTCTTTGGAACCGAACATGCCCTGAAAATAGAAAACCTACATCCTATTAATGTCAGAAACTAACTCCCCTGAACACAGGAAACCTTTAAACTTGTATGAAATGTTTGCTTGCTGAAGTTTTGTTTTTGTAACATGTAACCTCATACATGTTTGTTTATCTACGATATTCAGTGCATGTTTTGGTACTTATTCGACCATGTATTTTTCATTGACAATTGCCTCTTAGAATCCTACTTATGGAATTGTTTAGTTAGCAATCTTGAACATTAGATTCTCTGAAGGATCAATTAAATGTCAGCGGTTTCTAATAGACAATTTGTAAATGAAAAACAAACCCAGTTAGGGCTATTTCACAAAAGTTTGATTTTCAAATTTCTTCAAACATAACATCAGTATTTAACGATCACCTAAGTGTGATTTGTGAAAAGAGGACAATGGGCACTAGGATAATTTAACTTCAACTCATGCAAAAGAGACAAGACAAGTCAGAACCAAAAGTTTATTGCATCGCAGTGTAAATACATATTGTGCACATTATTTTTTCATTTATAAGCTTGACATGTTAAGTCGCAATTTTGTTAACTGCATGCTTCTTTTCTCCACTAAACAAAGCAGCAGTACGGGACTGGAAGGTTTACAGTTGAATCACCATTTGGATCTTCATAATACCTGAAATTAAAACAGAAATATAAATATTTCATCTACCCGGTATTAGCAATCAACCATTTGTGATGCGAATATAAATCTAAAAAATAATTTGAAGTACTGACACAGGACAAAGGTGTAATAATGCCCGTGGCCTCAGATATCAAAGGGTACATCCATTGTGTTGTTGGCCATGGGGGTCAAACATGCCAAACGTTATAAATAGTCTTATTTTATCGAGAAGTACCAACTGTTATCGAAAACTACCATTTGATTGTACTCGACTTAGTATATTGACGATATGAAGGTATCGATTTCTGATCGAAAACTGTGCAATGCACAGCGTGTGGCGCGCGCCAATGAGTCAAACGTAATTTTGGAATCTTTTTAAAACTAGACAAAATTTGGTTGATAATGTTCAATAGGTCATATAACTTCTGTGCATGTAAATACGACGTGCACTTTCGGTTTCTGCACATGCATATTAATGATGTTAATCGATTTTAATTGGAAACTAGTAAATATGATATGTTTGCAAATTAGGGATGAATATGCAATTTGTTTGTATTGTAAACAGCACATATGGCACATAATTTTGTTTTGGAACGTATTGAAGCCAAATAAAATGATGTTCCTTGCTCCAACTTTCAATCCAACCTTATTACCTTACCCGAATTTACCACTTACGCCAAACCAAAAGAAGAAAATCCAAAAAGGTTAATCTATTACAAATGTAGAAGAAATGAACTTGTTTCCGTATTTGGGGTTTGTTTCATAGCCTCTTAGTTCAAATTATTTTACTTGTCTGACCTCTTCGTTCAAAATATTTCAATGGAAAGCAGAACATAATAGTGCCATAAGCAGAATCACTTGTAATATCAAATGGTCACCTTCTGCATCATCTGTCTCATCTATTTCATCGTCTGTATACTTCGGATCTGCATATTCAAGCCTAATATTGCTTAGTAATTCAGTAAATAGAGAATACTACACGAGGTCTCATTATATACGAATTATACGAAACGAGTGTCCTTCCGATGGTATCTGATCGAGCGAAAGCGAGGTCAGATACCATAGGAAGGTCACGAGTTTCAGTGTAGGTGCACAATTGCTGCACATTTTCTGCACGGTCCTTTCGATCTTTCTAATTCAAATGGTGTAGACTAAAATCCCCATATCATGACAGAAAATAGTAAAAAAATAAGTGATATTTGTTCTCTTCTTCTATAGTTATTTCATAGTTATATATTAGCATACTTAAGGGGGTTCTTTACCATTGCTTCTGAGCATCCTTAGTTGTCAGATTAAGATAGACCTTGTAGTCACATGCACATGAAAAAAATCATTGTATTATAATTGTGAAACATAGTATTTGTTTTATCATAAAGAGATATATTTTGTCATTTTACTCTGTAATCTAGGTGGTTTGTAACAATTGCCCACGTACATCTTCAATTGTCAGATTTTCGCTCTCAGAACTTAATAGCATTGGTCAATGTTTCATCAACAGTGTGTTGTAAGAAACATTGAAAACTAGAAATATGTGCATGTGATACACTGTGATGTCCCCCGCTCCAACTTTCAATCCAACCTTGTCATATTACCCTTATTGTTCACTTACGCTAAGCACAAAGTTCAATACTGCATTAATAACGAGAAATAAACAATTCAGAATAGCCAAAGTAGCAAAAAGCACCACTCTATCACTAGGTCTCTGCAAATACAAAGTTTGGTGAAACAATATTGAACGGTTTTGGAGATAGAGACCGGAAAAGGTCCCTACCCCCAAAATGCACTAAGTTCAAATTGTTTCCATGGAAACCAGAACAACAAAAATTCAGAATAACTAAAGTAGCAAAAGGCACCACTCCACCACTAGGTCCAACCATATACCAAGTTTCGTAAAGAAATGCTAGATAGATTTTGAAATAGAGGCCGGAAAAGGTCCCTACCCCCAATTTGAACTAAGTTCAAATTGTTTCCATGGAAACCAGAAAAAATAAAAAAATTCAGAAAAACCAAAATAACAAAAGGCACCACTCCACCACTAGGTCTAACCACATACCAAGTTTCGTGAAAAAATATTGAACGGTTTTTGAGATATGGCCCGGAAAAGAAAGCATTTCGGAATGACGGAATGACGGACGGAGGCGAAAACATTATGTCTCCCGAAAAAATTTTCGGGGGACATAATCAAATTGCCTTTGGAATACTAATAAAGAAAGGTAATGGCATTATGGTTGTGTGAAATAGTTTATGTTTTATGGTAAAACAAAATTCTGCTCTTCAACCTTATATAACTTAATAATGTAAAGATTAATTTTCCACCGAAGAGTTACCTCCCTTTGCCGATACTTTTCATAAAAATTCATTTTCAGCATTAAATTACTCATAACGTAGGTCCGTGACATATATTTTTTATCTTCTGTTATTCTTCAGTGGCGAGTTTTCCACAAGTTATATCATGTTTGAATTATTTTTCATTTATTTTGATTCTTGAACAGGACTTTTGAAGTTATTTCTACAGAATCCATTGTTGACATTATAGTTTATCATATAAAGGTTAATGAAAAAAAAACCATACAAATTTTAGAAATCACTGTTCTATTCCAATAACATTCCATTCATGAAAGAAAACAACAATATAGCTCTGAATGAGTGTCATTATTTTTAAAAAGTGACTTTAACAAAATAAAACAAGTTTGCCATTTTTTTTTAGACATTACCACGAAAAAACCCATCATTTTGCACCAAAAAAGGTCCGTAACATGCACTTTTTCTTTTTGAATCTCGAATAATACATATTCCGCTTGCATCATGCCAATTTACAGCAATTTTTCATGTATTTTGATTATTGTTGGGAACCTCTTTAAGGGGAAACGGTCGTGCATATATTATAAGAGTTATCTCCCTTGCAAGTTAAAATTGCCAATTTCTCAAGGTTTAAAAAAATTATTATTCAAGTTAGCCTTGAAACATATGCTTTTGGTTTAAATTTGTTGTTGAAATATATTTTTATCAGACAGTGATATATTCCCCAAGCAAATCTAAATCTTGTGATTATTTGACATACATATTAATGAGAACAGGAGAATTTACTGGATAACAACTTCTTAAATGTGAAAAAACACGACGTTTCGGAGTACATACTCACTCCTTCATCAGGTGGAATGTAAGGAAAGCCCATTGCTTGGGATTCACTCATCTAGAACTTCTATCTCCTGTCGGAGGAAATATCCGAGGAGAACCGAACCAACCAAATCCAAGTATCCCTACCTTCCATCCACTCCTGTCGGAGCAAATAATCCGAGGAGTCCCCACCAATCAACACCTATCAGCTCCAATCACCATGCAAAAACTTCAAAGCCACCCACATAAACAATTTGCCTCTCTTCCAATCAACTGTAATTATTATTTGTTCAACAATTTTAATAAAGCCAACTGGCCTCCCTCGTCTCATCATGTGTGTTTATTTACATCTTCAATAAAGCCTACAGGCCATTGTTTATCTACTTACTCCCCCTCATGTTTGTATTGCAAATCCTCATTGTATATACCATTCTCATGCTTCACCCCCATCATGTTTGTATAAGAAATCCCCATTGTATACCATTCTCATGCATGTTAATCTCCCTTATTGAGTTTCCTCACTAATGTTTTTGTTTGC
Source organism: Gibbula magus (assembly GCA_936450465.1). NCBI lineage: Eukaryota > Metazoa > Mollusca > Gastropoda > Trochida > Trochidae > Gibbula > Gibbula magus. Next base: position 48,638,105 of record OW388297.1, read on the forward strand.
TATATAAATGTACCATATATTGTTATTTCCTTACATTCCACCTGATGAAGGAGTGAGTATGTACTCCGAAACGTCGTGTAATTTCACATTAAAGAAGTTGTTATCCAGAAAATCTTCTTGTTCTTATGTATACCATTTCTAAATGCCCTTCAAAGACCTGATACATATTTATGTTTAACAGAAAGCAATAAAATTTGTAAAATTCCAATTTTAAGTGTTAAAAGCTTGAAAATAACGATAAAATTGTATTTTTGTCTTGCAAAAACGTGTAACCATAACCCTTTAGTGAAATTAAGGCCCTCTACATTTGAAACTCATATATCCTCCTCGCCCCTCCTCGCCCTGACTTTATAGTTCTCAACCTGATAAACATAAGCGCACAATTGTTGAGAAATAGAAGCAATGAGAACTGAAGCCATTCATCGGCGCTGCGAGTTGGGAAACTTTGCTACAGCATAACAGCAAATGTTGAAGTAGCTGTTCACAATCTGAGTCATGACAACTGTTACCAGTACTCAGTTTTGAGTCACTCGCTAAAACGTCTGTACACAACATTTCAGCGTTCTAGAGCTTTAGAGAAGAAGTTGAAAATAGCTTTTAGGTCATTGACCCCTGTGACCTACATTGTGGGTCAAAGGGTAACCATATCTGCAATTTAGAATCCGCATTTATCAATGATTCAGTACACAACATTTCAGTTTTAGGTCAAGACCTTGGGTAACGCTCACCAAATCTAAATTTAGAATATTGGCAAATTTTGTTTGACCATCAATGTTTTGTTTTCAAGACTCGACTTCTCTTTCTCAACAACCATTACTCAAAGCACATGTTAGAAGAACTCACATCAAAATGATTTCAGCTCTCCTAGAGCCTAGAGGACCGAATGAACAAACTTTAGTCTTCATGTAACAATGATATTATCCTGAAATGTTAGCTTCCTATATCTTTTTGTTTTGGAGTAGTCGTTAAAAGGTTTCAGGCAAAATCAGAGCTGTCTACCCTCCTTTCAAGTTAAGTGTAGATATATAGCTATTTTGGAGTATTTTGTAATTTTAAGGTGTACAACTCGATGAAGTTAGCATGGTACTATTAGTTCCAAGATATCATTCTCTGGTTTGACAACAATAATCATTGTCTGACTTTGTTTACTTGGGTTAACTCTGGAATTAGGTTATAATTCAACTCTGTAACAGTTCGGAACTTCATTACTATATACATAAATTTATGAAATGAACTTTTTACATATTTCGAGAGAAGAGGTGTACAATTTGCAACATTGGTTTAAAATCATATTCTAAGACTGTCAAGTGTACAAAATACACCAAAAGTGTACAAGTAGGCAGCCCTGCAAAATGCTTGCCACGCCCATATGAGGGTTTCAGGACAAAATTAATAAATGTGTCTTCAACATAAATAAATTATAAACCTGTTAATCAGAAAATGTGTGTTTCTTATAGCTTTCGGCGAACTAGTCGTTTAAAGGTTTTAGTGAACATGTCTGCCCGCCCATGGACGTCAAGACCAAATAGACAAACTTTGATCCTCAAACTGCAAGTTACCTCCCCACAAAACTTCAGCTTTGGGGGTGCAGTGGTTCTGGGGGACAAGTCGAAAATGTGAAAGGTTTGCGGACGATGACCCATGATGTATGTCTATTTTGCCTGATGAGCTAAACATCCTTAGTAGATTGTATCATCTAAATGACTAATATGTAAATTAGAAAATGCAATATGTGGAATTAAATAAATACATATGACTCAATTTATGTTTAAATTGACAATATACTGTTCCAAACATTTTTGTGCTCACTAAATTTCACCCATTAAACTGTCGGTGTAAATCTTACATTTTCTGTCCCGTGTCCACTTGCTTTGTGTTTTCTTGAAACTTGGGCCAAACAAGCGATAGCCTCATGATATTTGTTGACGCCATCCATCAACAGTGTGTCCTTAATGCCTGTGGTTGTATTTGAATCAAGTCTTTAAAAGTCTGCTAGCAACTGAAATATAAATTGAAGTTGTTGCAAATCTGATTGTATGATTGGAAACAAATCACCTTAGTGTTAATGTGTCTTGTAAATCAAAGAAATAAATTGAAAATATTCTAGAAATTGGCACTGTAGAAATATAAAGGTTTGAGGTCATGATCCCCGACACCCACATTTGGGGTCACATCGTCAGACTCACGCAATCTACAATTTTGAATCCCAATTGGCCAAGGAATTTCAGCTTTCTAGAGCTTTATTTGTACTGGAGAAGAAGATGAAAATAGGTTTTTAGGTCATGATCCCTATATATATATATATATATATATTAATCAATATATTTAATCAATTTAAAACAATGGTAAGAAATTGCAGATGGTTTTGATGAATATTACTCCAAAATGATATAAAGTGTAATCTGTTTGCCAAAACAAATGATTTATTTATTATGAGTTATTTTACATATTATTTTATTATGTTTGTACAGGCATGTATCTAGCTTATAAACCTAGGTCGGATTCTGTCTGTTGTTTTGTAGGTATCTTCTTTTCTTGGAATAACCTCTAATGAGGTCTTACTTCCGAGAATAACCCGGTATGAGGTTTTACTTTTGAAAGTAAGACCTGAACCTAAGGTTTTTTTAAAGTAAGACCTGGAAATGCACTTAGAATCATTTTTCAGACTTGCAACGCAATAGCCAACAAGCAGCAATTATTATCGAAAAGTATACACAGTTAAAAATTTCCAAGTTGAAATAGCCGGATTCGAACCTGACACCATTCGCTCTCTAAACTGGCGCCTTAGACCGCTCGGCTATGCAGACCGAGATGATGAGTGGAGTTGAATTACTCAATTTATAGACATACCTTCGTTGCCTCGATATAACGCAACCGAGGGCGACATACCCTTTATAAAAACACGATTTGGGAATAAAAAATTATAAAATGTAAATTTTTACATTTGACGTTTATAAATAGGAAGAAAACATTCCTCCTTCGTCTTCTGCTTTTAAAATGGTCTAAGCGGAGGAATTAGGCCCTTTGAGCGTCCGAAACTATAACTCGTAAATTTTGATAGTTGACGGTTTATAAGCTGGAGAAAACACTCCTCCTCGGTCTTCTGCTCTGAGAATAACCTCAACGTCGGGATAGCCCCTCGGGCTAACGCCCTCGGGGCTTTATCCCTCCCTTCAGGTTATTCTCAGAGCAGAAGACCTCGGAGTCATGTTTTCTCCTTAACATATATCATCAGCATGTATCTAGTCAATGTTACCTGATAAAATTTGCCTCATGCTGTGACAAACAGTAGCCAAGGATCAAACTTAAATTACCCTCATTTGGTGAAGAGACCTGTAGTCACAATGCTAGGCAATCATATGGAAATGTAGTCACGATCCCGCTTGCATCCATCAGATCCCCATAATTATCTGAAGTATACATTATAGACATAAATAGTTAAACAATATCCAACACTTGCCAGTATTTTAATTTATGCAACTTAATTAAAACTTATTGTTGAACATATTTTTAAGATAAGATAATGAACTTATTTGATCAATATCACTGAAATCCTAGAATTAGCATCAAAAGGAGGAATTAATTTGTTACTTAATGAACTTTATAATATACTACATTGGATATGTTCTCTATTCGCCTACAGTCATATCATTGTAACTGGTCTGTTGATTACCCATTATGCGTAGTCTTAAGATAAACTAGCATCACTCCTATGATGTCAACGTGGATTATATCTAGAAGAAACAAAACAATAGAGGTCGGGTTTTATTTTGATGAATTAATTAATATTTTTTTGTAACTTTTAATTCCTGAAATTCCTGACATTACGGCAAATACTCTTCACATATCCATTACACATATGTTAATCATGTAACATCCATATCATTCTATGTCAGAGGTGTTAATGATGTTGCAAGTTGTTCTCACAGCCAAAATATGAAATATGTACAGTATTACAGTACAGTATGTGTATCCTGAAATTAGTTGTATTAAATATATGTTTTCTTTTCTTTTCTTCTTTGATAAATCCATGTCTGGTTCATAACCAACCAAACTGACTGAAGAGAAAAAGCTCAACAAACATAAACAACTTTTTATTTTGTTGCAAACAAATGTCTGATTAAACATATAAAAGTGGCGACTCCGATAGGTTAAAGCCCGCTTCAGTAAAAGTAAAAGTTTTTTCACAGACATTTGTACAATGTGTCCAAAAACTGCCTTACATCACGTCACGCTCTGCAAGATCCTTGCGTGTCTCTTAATTTCATCAACAGGGAGTTCATCCTGATTCTAGGTCACGACTCGCGGTGTTCTGAGAAAAAAACAAACATGGTTTCATACCAAAATACAATATTTTTTTAGCCATTTACAGGTTAACACTCTCAGGCTCGGTGTACACCATGAACCATAACGTAAACATGTAACTTCATGAACCGTGGCCGTGGGCGCAGCCATCTTGGATTATACGACACCTAGCGGACATGGGAGACAACTAGGGTTTAAAATTCCAAATAATTTTGCTTTCAAAATAAGAAATAAATCGATAAAACTTTTATTACACTGAATATTTTTCACGACCTTCTTCATTTGTATAAAACATATATACGATGACAGTAATTGCTATTATATAAAATAAAACAAAAATACTGACAAGGTCATGATCGGTCTCGTTGTCCGTGAAACCCGTCATGCTAGCACTCACCCTGTTCACTTTATCTTTTGACTGTAGATCTACATATGACTACAACAGAACGACATTATGTAAATGTGATCTTGAGAATACAATCTGGTTGTGGAAATGATATTAATGTTGTTTACTATACCTGAAAGGAACAATCTACACTGAAACATGCCAAGCTGTCTTGTGTAAAACACTCCGAAAACAGCGTGGCTCCTGAAGTGAAATGTGTAACCCCCATCGGAAACTTTACCTTAGAGTTATCCCCCTTAGAGTGATTTTCGATTGTATCTAAGAATGATAGATTTTTGTAAATCAAGTGGTCAAATAAAATCCTGATAAATCAAATAAAATTATTTATTACATGACGAACAATGAAATACAGGGATTTATCAGTGAAATAAACTGTCTATCAAGCTACAGTGAAAATAACTTATATTCTACTGTGACCAGTGACTGATATACATGTAATTATTTATTAGTCGCCCGTTGAAGATATCGCAGTTTAATAAATCTACAATGTTATTACACATTGTGTAATAACATTGCGTGCTGCCGATTGACATATGACATCATAATAGCATAAATATGACGTCACAATGTTAGCTAGCGCTGCTGTCACAGTGTGTCCCATTTATCGACGATTTTGTAGAATTAAGTGACATTTTAATCAATGAGTAATAAATAAAATACTAAACTCGTCCCCGTTTAATGACACATTTATGAAACCCGATCGTTAAATACAAACCACTCCTTTTTTTCATAAATATGAAATTATGTTATTACACGGGATGTCGTTTATTATTCTCTATATATATTATATAATACGTCATAAAACAATGGTTTGATGTAGCGAATTGGCTTATGATGTCAAATTGTTTCTGTTGTGACCGGATGTTCCAAGCGGTCGCTCAACATGAAGGCGTAAATTACAAGGATAACATAAAAAAATAAATAGAATATATGTCAATTCTTGACAAACAACATGCATATTTATCTCATCTCGTGAAAATATATACTTTCTACCTCAGTTGATGAGGTAAACGTATTAGTCAAGAAAAGACGGACGAAAAAAAGTATAGTTTGTTGATGACGTAACAAATTGAACGACGTTCCGGCTGTTCCATGCCTCCCCCCTCGTAATCAAGTGGTAACGTCGATTCGCGTCAACCGCGTCGCCCCCACTCCTATTCTTGGTGTGCATCTCTTACAGAAAAATTGCAAAATTACCTTGGTACAATGAACTTTTATGATAGCAGCACAAATTTAATTTAGGCTAATGTAGACGCTTCGCCACCACACTTAGACTTGATCAAGCGTTACACATAATTCTATTTGGAATGGTAGTCACGTGATTAACAATATCATATGGATAGGAAGTGATCGCGCAACCTGTGCCAATGTAGCGCAGCATAGCGCAGCGTAACTAGCCCAGGGAACCAGGTTGGTGATCGCGGGACGTGAATGTTTTTTTAAACCAGCCGTGTTTTCCAAAATTATCGAGGATGAGCAAGATTCAACAAAGTTGCATATGCATGTAAAATTATAAGACCTACGACATTATAGGGTCAACCTTCATACCCCTTTTCGACCGCATATATCCCAATTTAATCACAAAGTACATGTAGGCCTAGTAAGTGTGCATAAAGGAAAACAACTTACCTTTCCTGTAATATCTGTTTTTATCCTGATTAAGTGGCTCCTTCTTCTCAGGACAGAATGGAATTTGGCTCAAGATAATTTTACTTGCCCTTTATTACCATATTTAATTATAACATCGATAAAAATTGCATTTTGTTTGTATCTAGTGATTTCAGTTTTGAGATTTTCTTCACGTACTTCAGTACTGCTTGCGCTTTTTTTGGACGAAACGAGTGACACAATGCAGAGAAGATCGGTCGCAGTGTAAATTCAGCCTTTCAATGAAAATCAACTCTCAGATGTTTGCAAGCTTAGCAAACTTTAAAAACCCAAAATGCGTGAACAATGTATCTTTCTGTTTAAAACATAGTTGTTGTTATCGATTTCATCTTGCTGCCAATTTCTTCAGTATGACGTTGCAACAATGTTGAACTAATTTGTAAATATCTCTCACTCAGATCAGCCATGTGCATGTTCATATGTTACATAAAACTTGGCTTCAGTTGAATATAGAATATTATAATGCCTGAACACCTTCCCATTTTATTCTTACATTTTCGTTATTTTTACAAACGATTGTTTAAACGTGTTTGTTTTATTTTCATTATATCATCTCGAGATGAATAGTTATATAGTATAGACGCCTTTTTCTGGAAGTCTAAGATGGCTAGAATATAACTAACGACATAGCCTAGACTACAATTAAGTCTCTGAAATGATATATAGGCTCTTACGGAGAGATGGACGATGAAATGAAATATTTTAGCATTCGCTTATTTTTTCAGATACTACTTTATCACATACATGTATGCGGATACAAAGCAAGTTTAAATTTTGAAAGTTAATGACACTAGTACTGTTAAATGTAATAAAATGAGATTAAGCAGTTTTTTTAATAAAAACGGCATTTTATCATCGTTTTTCGCATATTCAACAGGATTTTTCACTGACACACATATTTTAGATATTGCTAAAACGTTAACATGGTGTGCGCAGTTGTATAAGCAAACAAATTCAGAAATAATAATAGAGGGTCACAGAACGTTTTTCATCACTTAAACCTCATTTTTTAAATCACCTACATAAACGTAAAAATCTTACGTCACGGCAGTTTTGATAAATTCAAATGTAACTTTGACGGCCTATTGTGTAATTATTATTGAATATACTATCAATATGCGAGTGCTTAATGGAACAACAACTACCAGTTTATTATACAAGGCGATTTATATTCATCACTTACTGGAGATATGTACGTAATTGAAATAACACACATGGTCACATATATACTGCGAATATAGGTGATGGCAACGACATGCGGCATGTCGTAAAGTTGCCGTTAAAAAGGCGTTGCAGCAATGTTAAGCGCTTTCCGTTAGTTAATTGATCTATGCTTAAACAAATGTAATGCATATATTTCAAGATTCATTTACAACAATAGATTGTTTCGCAAAATGTTACCGTAAGTGAATTCAATTTCTTCGTCCCATCTCTAGACATAAGCTACCCAAAGCGTATTTTTAGATTTTGTCTGTAAATAAGCGTAAAAATGAGTGTATTGATTTAAAAAGAATCAAATATAAATTGGTATAGTAACCATGTGCTCGTTTTTAAGTTAAACAATTAAAATTAGAATTGGTGTTACGTAATAGTTTAATTAAGTTTCTTCATTAATGAAAACGACAAGTAACATGTAACCACCTTTACATGAATCAACAGATCGCTTACTTTGCCTTTTATAATAATGTATGCTATATTTAAACTTAAAAGTATTTGCCCTATAAAAGCTAATGAATGAAAGAGCGATAATAATGAACCAACAGTGCACAGTGCCTTTATATAAAATAACTTGTAGTTTGTTTTTGGTCGCAATTGCTAAGTTACCTGTATATAATAGTAACACAATTTTGACACGGTAACGAGATCTGGAACAATGTTCCTGATTCGTAGCTGTGTGCTGTGTTTTACATAGAACCGGTATAAAAGCGCTCCAATATGTTGATTTGAATTGATTCCTTTTTACTCCTTTGTTTGTAGCATAGAACATTAGAATTATCAATCACACCTCGATACATGATCAATTATAAGAAAAATAGGTGCTTTTGTTAAATGTCCGGGATTCATTGTAATTCAACACTCACAAATTTGGTTTATTACTCAACCGTGGTGAGATCACTCATTAGATAACAATGAGTTGGTTACACACATGTGTGATACCACCGCGTGCTGCCGTAACGTCATAATCGGCGCGTGACGTCATAGTCGTTTTATGTTGACGTCACAATGTTAGCCGCGCGACTGCAATAGCGGGTGACCTATTTGCAAGTAAGCGTCACTAAAAACGACTTTCTTGCAATTCAGCGCTATTTACATCATTGAGTAATAAATAAAATACTAAACTCAGTCCCGTTTGATAACATGTTTATGAAACTCGTGAATGGCCGTCGGATTTAAACTAAATTTGCGGGTGTTGAATAGCAATGAATCCCGGAAATTTTACAAACGCAACTATTTATCTTATAAATGCCAAACCATTCACTAGTTTCATAAACATGTTATCAAACGGGACATCGTTTAGTTTTCTATATTTATAAGATAAATAGTTGCGTTTGTAAAATTTCCGGGATTCATTGCTATTCAACACCCGCAAATTTAGTTTAAAACCGACGGCGTGAATATTGTGAAGTGAATATAGTTGAGTGAAACTGTTTGAGCTTATGTGTAAATTGTTGCTAATGTACATATTACGCCGAGTATTTAAATTTGTTTTGACCTGACCACACCTCTTACAAAAATGGAACAGTCGCAAAGTCCTTTCCACTCAGAGATAGGTACGCAAAAAGAGAGTTCGTTTCAAAACGCCTAATAACTAACGGTCATGTTACAATATCGATTAAGAGTTGCGTTTGTAAAATTTCCGTGATCCATTGTTATTGAACACCTGCAAATTTCAGCGTTTAAAACGTACGGCTTTAACGTTTATTGTAACATGACCGATAGTTATCAGGCGTTTTGAAGCGAACTCTCGTTTTGTGTAGGCCTACCTAACTCTGAGTGGAGAAGACTTTGCGACTCTTCCATTTTGTAAGAGATGTGGTCAGGTCACTTAAAATATTCACGTATCCTTTTAGATGGCGCTAAACATTTATCGACGTTATTAAAAAATACCTAGGAACAAACATCTAAACAATTGTGACAATGACGCTAGCATTGTGACTTCAAAACGGTTGATCACTATGGCGTCATGCAATGGCAACAGTATTCTGTGAAAAAAGCCGCATAAAAGATGGCGCCATTCTTAGACAAATTTAACTATAGTTGAAAACATTTAAGTTACTTGAAAAAAAAGTTACTTCATATTGAGAGTTATTTGTGACCAATACGGTATTATATACACATGTTAGAAAATGACAATGACACATGTCAAACTTGAGTAAGGCCCACACATATCAGAGAAATAGAAAAGTTAATTCTTGAGTCGAACTATATCCAGAAAACATGATGTATCAGTTCGCGGTGATTCGCCGCATGTAATTTGAGGGTATTCATTGTCATTCAACATAAGGAAATCAATCAATCATTATCAAGGATACACTGAAGTCATGTTACAATAACCTCAGAATGTGAACATAGCTGACAAAGCCATGACGTCTCAGAGTTGATGACGTAATAGGCCTAAGTCTTTCACGACATGATGTCGATGATGTCACAATGCTGTGGCATCACTTAGGTAAATACTGAATAGACCTAATAGACAATAACTAACGAGAAACGGGGAATGACAAATCGTGGGCTTGGAGCAGAAAGTACCAAGTTTTCACTTTCATTTTCACTTTTTTTTTAGAAATTATTAATTGCTTCAATAATCTTCATGTTGTGTTAAAATGTTGAGACTCTATCTTCAGTAATCACTAAAATATTTAATTATGTAAAAAGGTACCGAGTGAATAACTCAGAAATATATTGTGCAGAAAGGAACCAAGTGTCACTTGGTACCTTACAGCACTGTGATTCACAATGAAACAGTTGGGAAATGTGAGTGCAGAAAGACCTTTCTGCCCCAAAGTAATTGAACAAAACGGCGGTACCATCTGCAATAATTAACAAGTTATAAATTATGGCTGCCAGAGACAATAAGGCATGCTATACTTCAAAGCCGCCTTCATTTAAAATCCTTGAAGTGATATAGGCCTATCAACATTATCAGTGCCAGAGATATGAACATTAAAAACTAAAAATGCGATTTTCTCGAACCCTCGAACTTATCTTGGGGAGAGAATTACACATTTGATATAACGAGCGAAAGATAATCTCTCATTCTCCATTACGAGTTGGTTATTGTTTATATTACCCATATAAAAAATAAAATAAAAACGCGAATATTAAAAGCCAACAGTTTCCCTAAAAGGACCCGAGAAAGAGGGGAATCTCCATATCCATACGTTAGTGACGTGGATTCACTACTTGCGTACCTATCCTTGTTTACCACGCGCGATTAAAATGTCCCCTGCGAAAATGTATTTCACAATAAAACACAGATGTGGTTTTATCTGAAAGTGTTGTATTTCTGCCTAATACTATCAATCCATGATTATACGATATAAGTTATTACAAATTTCATATCAAGAGATTTTGGAAGCCCAAAAGCAAGTCGGCGCAAACCGAAAACCTCTGTGACGTTACAATCAACACTGTGACATCATAACCACTCACACCTATGACGTCATTGCTTTCGAACGATAGCCGTCGCTCTTGAAGCTTCCGTGGTTATATATATAGTAAATTAGTAATCGCTAATTTTAAATTTTATAACAATTTAATTGTTTCGTCCGACATTTGATGCGTAGGCACATGTAATAACATTCTAATTTCAACTACGAGAAACAAATAAACCATGTTTAAATGCAGTAGATGGATTCTACAGTTAACAGTCGGGACAATTTAGAAGATGAATGAAATAGTTCCGGCAACCAATGGAAAAAATATTTATTTTGTAACAACCAATCAACAGGTAGAAAAAGGTGTAACTCCCATGTGACTTACATGTACAGGAACAATATACTAACACTAATTTGCATTTTTGGCTCAGGGAATGAGGGTATTGAAGTAGGATATCAAACATTTGGAAATAATTGTATCTTTTTAGCTAGGTTTGTCGTCCGGATATCGAGTATCGTTCATATCCTTGGCCAACCGATCCAAGTGTCTCTATTATTAGTGTTATTATATATAAGTGAGTAACTGTTTAAGGGCATCCCGTGTTTCATGCTCCCTGCTATGTTTTATTCAACGATAAAGTACACCAACTCGTCTTCTATTTCTTAAATAAAAATACCCTTATGTTTATTGACAGGCGCGTATTTCGTTCATTGCTTAAAGTGAAAAGATAGCAAATACAAAGATATATTGTAGGATTCTTATGAACATAAACGATAAATATATTATCTAAAATTAGTGCACGTCATTGTCGAAATTCTGATGAAAAGAATTACAAATTAATGCATTCATTCAAGACAATAAACTGATGTCAAACCTTTCCGACTTAGAGACTTCATTATACAATACAGTATGCCCGGTGATGCCGACAGTCTTTTATATAGATTTATATTATTTACATTAAACAGTTTTGTCACATAAAGTTTTAAGTTGTTCATAAGTGTACTATCATGGCTGGACAGTTTAGTTGAATGAACTTGTTGGATACTTGTGATAATAAAATGGAACAATTATCCCTTAAAAGTGTGTTTAATATTTCTATAAATTCAATTCAATTTGGTATGCATGTATTCATCTTCAAGATCACCCCCACAAAATGGGCAATTAGCCTCAATGATTGTACTCGAACTAGAGCGTCGATGTGATAATATTTTAGTTTGGAAGAAGTACATCTGAATTGGAAAGGAAGCGACGCAGTTTGGCTGACTTTCTTTGATTCATAAATGGCTCCATCCGAAGGGTCGTCTAAAAGGTACAGCAAGATGGTAAAGTAGAAGATGCATGCAATGGACGGACCATGCAGTCTCGCATCCACACATCTTTCGCACTCGATTTAAATATACTAAACACTTGTTCACATCACCAACATCTTGAGTTTGCCAAACATGTATGAAAATAGTACAAATCGGACACATATACGTTGCCCTTGGTAATCGAAATATCGTTGCATATGAATAACGACGTTTTACCGACCGATTTTCTAACGTTCTAATAATGTTAAATACGTTAACTTTAATCGACCGTTAATTTACTAACACTAATTACTGCGCATTAAACATTAAAAAATCGGTTTATTTTAAGAATATATTTACAAAACGTAATGTGAACTATATATATTTATATTTATAAATAAAACACACCCGTATCATTTTCGTTCCAATTAAAAATTCCGAAAATAAGTCACTGTATTTACTGGTAAATTCTGGAAACAACTGAACATATTAAGAACAGGCGCTAAAGGTTTATTTCATTGTTTTGCCAGAGTATCTTGGCATGCTTTTGAAAAACAATATTTCTGCAGGAAAAGACTATATACCCAAATATTTAAAATATGTAACTAATTCAATTCGCTCACCGTTTTTAAAAATTTAAAGGAAGAATTAAATCTAAGCACAACCCCCTATGGCAATCCAAATCTACCACAATAAGTCAATGAAAACATGTTTCACCATGTTGATGAATTCATTGGAAAGAGTCAGCGGTTCAATTAAAACATATTCATATACATATAATGTACTTGTCATAGCAATGATATTTGTCATTGTATAATGCGTTAATGATTTATATGACATGTTTACCAACTAAAACTATGCCTTTCCTTCATTTGTAGAGTTTTAAATTCTCTTCTGCATGTGTTATGTATTTTAGCCTTGTCAATTGATTTGTCGATTATGTTGAGAGGGCTTCTATAAGTTTTATAACTTTTACCTAATTCGTTTCTTAAATGAATAAAATATGTTTCAATCAATCAATCGTCAGCAAACAAAGGGAAATATTATTCTTGATATATCATAATAAATATTCCAAGTGTATCTTTGGGCAATGGTATGAACTAACTCATTAATGTACATGATTATGCCAAAACTAACTTATTTATGTGTAAGTCTTACCCGGTAATGTGAAAATTTAAATACATAATAGAGAACTACAATTGTTAATATTTCATCATGTCCTTCCATTATTTCAGCTACAATCAGCTATAGACTATTAGTGTTCCTAAACCAGAACAATTATAAACTCAATATGCATGTACATTTCCTAATCCTTAGTAATGATAATAATTAAGGTCGATTCAGAATAACCGATTAGATTACATTAGAATGTACAAAGAGTAGGTAAATAATAATTGGTATAGTTGAAAGTATTTGAATGTATTTCTTTAGCTTGAAACAGGTGCATTTTTAAGACTTTCAATATATTTGTGAACGTAATATATTTCGATAGCATACACGATGAAAGTAATATTTTCTCCAGTGTTTAAACTAAATCATATACCAACAATAATGTAAGCGCGACAGCATTCGTATTTTTGTGATAGTTGAAAGTCCGTATTAAAAACCATTGATTAAGTTAGGCTTCATGAAATGCAGTAAGCACAATGTATGTATAGTGAGACAGTATTTAGTCAAAAGAAAGGAAATGATTTGACTTGAGATGATTTGAGTTTTAATTAACGTCGCTTTCAAAAGTTTGGCACAGACAAGTCATGCATAGGCCTACATGTGATACAACGGGCATTTTGATAGTGTGTTGAGTTCATCCTTAGTTTCATGAATGCAATTAAAACATTATTTATCCATTAATTTAACGTTTGCAAAGCGATATGTTTTAATCTTCAATCTTCAAACCGAAATTTAGCGAGGGCACCGTGTGTACGAGGCATAGGACATTTAAAGGTTCATCCATTGTGTTGTTGCGGTCACAAATTATTCCAAACGAATAAATGGTGTTATTGTATCGGGAAGCTATGACTGTTATCGAAAACTAAAATTTTTACAATAGTCGACTTTGTACATTGACGATATGAAGGTAAAAGTAGTTTTTTTGGGGTTTTTTTTATTATCGGAAACCGCGCACTGCACCGCGATTGACGCGCGCCATGTCAATTAGTCAAATCTAATTTTGGAATCTTTTTTCCCACAAACAAAAAGGCAAATATGAGTTAATAATGTTGAATAGATCATATAACTATTGCGCCTGTAAATGGCCGGAAGTGTAGTTTCGATTTCTGCACATGCATAATTATGTTGCTAAATATTAATTGGACACTAGTAAATATGTTATATTTGCGATTGGGATGAACATGTAAGGTGAGTGAAAATAATTGTACATAAACAGCACATATGGTGAGTTGCAAATAATAAAATGTTATGAAACACATGGATGCATGTTTAAGGTAATCCTCAGTGAGATAATCACTGTTAAAATGCCTATATTGACGCAACTTGTTTCTCCCATTTTGTGTAGTTTCAAACTGAACATGGTTACCCCACTCAGCTTTCTGAACATTTCCAGAAAGAAGGCGTATTTCAATATAACTTTCTAGATTATACATGTGATAGACTGTGCTTATTCATAGACGCTGCAATCATGTTGGTCCGAGTTGCGTTAACATGTTGTAGGAATCCATGTGAAAACAGTCAAAACACGTCTCTTGATACGATTACAGTGATTATTCTTGAAACGGGTCCTTTCCCCGTCATTATAACGTCATGTCCATGCTGTATTGTTATTGTTACGGTTTAAATGTAAATTGGGAAAGTTAACGTGGTTTCAATATAGATTGATAAATTTGAAATGATACGTTTGTTTAAAACAAACCTCAATAATGTTGCTGTCTCGCGATACAAAGGCATAGTGTTGCTTAGTTATGACATTATAATAAATACATACAATTAATGTGTACCTAATTACTTTTACAGTAAATTGCTTATGTGCAAACCTACGGGAAACGTCAACGGAATTGTCAAAGGGGCGATAATTTTGATATTTTAACGCGCTTCACTAAATAGGTTAACAATGAAACATCTCTGAAGGTATCTCTGACTGCATATTTTAACTGTCATACAGCATCCAAAAAATTAAAATAAATATATTCGGATGTACTTTTGTCTGAATATATACATTGAAAATTAGACATTGACATTTGAGTACAACATTCATTATATGAATTCATGGTCATGTTTTCTTTTCAGTCAACATTATATAAACCTGATTTAGTTTGAGCACAATCCGCT
The DNA here is from genome assembly GCA_936450465.1 of Gibbula magus. Lineage (NCBI taxonomy): Eukaryota > Metazoa > Mollusca > Gastropoda > Trochida > Trochidae > Gibbula > Gibbula magus. The sequence goes on from OW388297.1 coordinate 48,653,657, forward strand.
ATTTATTCTTTACAAATAATCTTAACAGTAGTTGATATTTATTTTATATTTATGTTCAGGGAATGAATTTTCATTTGCCAAAATATCGTTTTGTGTCACCTGATGTCACATTATGAATGGACAAATCAAGGGTTGCACATGATCTGTGTCGGAAAGCAAAAAGAGGATATAAAAGACATTGCGTGATTTTTGTCTAAAAGCTGCATATAGTTATTTTTCATGATTTATTATTAATAAAATATTTTAATAAAATACTTAGTTAATCTACTTTTAGCTTTGTTTATGTGAAACGTACATGTGAGCGTGTAGCCCGGTCGCTATTTGTTAAATAAGCCTCCAATTAAAGTCTGTTTGATTTTATCGATTATTTAAACACAATATAATATCTAAACTGAATATGTAAACTTGTAAACACCGTGAGAAGAGAAATACAAGCCAGTCGTATAGGATATATGCCAGGAGAGAAATGAAACATTAGTTAGCAATGAGCATTCATTAGAATACATACATAAACACATGGTTAGGGCTAGATAAGAAAGGTTGACTTATCAAAACGTGTACTTTGTTCATAACTCTTAATCTAACGAATTTAATAAAAAACGCTCTTATGACGTTGTGCTAAACTTAACCTAACCTAATATAACCAATGCACAACGTTGGATTGACGTTTGAATTTGTCATTGGAATACAACGTCCTTCTGACGTTGTAGGAACGTCGGCTTTAATCCTGACCATTCACAACGTTTTCTTGACGTTGACGTTTGTGTTTCAACGTTGTATTCACGTCCTCATGACGTTGTAAGAGCGTTGGTTTTTAACCCTGACCAATTCACAGCATTGTAAATACGTTGTATTTTAACGTTGTATTTACGTTAGAATTAGACGTTATAATACAACGTACTTATGACGTTGTTAGTACGTTGGTTTTTAACCTAACCAATGTACAACGTTGTATTGACGTTGTGTTTCAACGTTGTTATGACGTTTTAATAAGACGTTCATATGACGTTGTAGGAGCGTTGGTTTTTAAACTTACCAATCAACAACGTTGTAATGACGTTGTGTTTCAACGTTGTATTGACGTTAGAATGCAACGTAAGAATGCAACGTTCTAATGACGTTGTAGGAACGTTGGGTTTTAACCTAACTAATGTACAACGTTGTATTGACGTTGTGTTTCAACTTTGTAATGACGTTTTAATAAGACGTTCATATGACGTTGTAGGAGCGTTGGTTTTTAAACTTACCAATCAACAACGTTGTAATGACGTTGTGTTTCAACGTTGTATTGACGTTAGAATGCAACGTAAGAATACAACGTTCTAATGACGTTGTAGGAACGTTGGTTTTTAACCTAACCAATGTACTACGTTGTATTGACGTTGTGTTTCAACGTTGTAATGACGTTTTAATAAGACGTTCATATGACGTTGTAGGAGTGTTGGTTTTTAAACTTACCAATCAACAACGTTGTAATGACGTTGTGTTTCAACGTTGTATTGACGTTAGAATGCAACGTAAGAATACAACGTTCTAATGACGTTGTAGGAACGTTGGGTTTTAACCTAACCAATGTACAACGTTGTATTGACGTTGTGTTTCAACGTTGTTATGACGTTTTAATAAGACGTTCATATGACGTTGTAGGAGCGTTGGTTTTTAAACTTACCAATCAACAACGTTGTAATGACGTTGTGTTTCAACGTTGTATTGACGTTAGAATGCAACGTAAGAATACAACGGTCTAATGACGTTGTAGGAACGTTGGGTTTTAACCTAACTAATGTACAACGTTGTATTGACGTTGTGTTTCAACGTTGTAATGACGTTTTAATAAGACGTTCATATGACGTTGTAGGAGCGTTGGTTTTTAAACTTACCAATCAACAACGTTGTAATGACGTTGTGTTTCAACGTTGTATTGACGTTAGAATGCAACGTAAGAATACAACGTTCTAATGACGTTGTAGGAACGTTGGTTTTTAACCTAACCAATGTACAACGTTGTATTGACGTTGTGTTTCAACGTTGTATCTACGTTAGAATTGGACGTTAGTATACAACGTCCTAATTACGTTGTAAGAACGTTGGTTCTTAACCTAACCAATTTATAACGTTGTATTGACTTTGTGTTTCAACGTTGTTTTGACGTTAGAATCAGACCTTAGAATACAACGTCCTTCTGACGTTGTGGGAACGTTGGTTTTTAACCTAACAAATTTACAACGTTGTAATGACGTTGTGTTTTAACGTTATATCGACGTTACAATACAACGTTAGAATACAACGTCCATATGACGTTGTAGGAACGTTGGTTTTTTACCTAACTAAGTAACAACGTTCTTTTAACGTTATTTTGTGACGTTGTCTGGACGTTACATAAAACGTTGGCTCTCCAACGTTGTAGCAACGTCATAATAACGTTAGAATAAAACGTAACCAAACCATAACGTTGCTACAACGTTGTTCAACGTTGTCTGTTTGCTGGGATACTGTCTGTCTGTAATGAATTCCAGCAATACTACATACTGTCTGTCTGTAATGAATTCCAGCAATACTACATACTGTCTGTCTGTAATGAAGTCCAGCAATACTACATACTGTCTGTCTGTAATGAATTCCAGCAATACTACATACTAACTGTCCGTAATGAATTCCAGCAATACTACATACTGTCTGTCTGTAATGAATTCCAGCAATACTACATACTGTCTGTCTGTAATGAATTCCAGCAATACTACATACTGTCTGTCTGTAATGAATTCCAGCAATACTACATACTGTCTGTCTGTAATGAATTCCAGCAATACTACATCCTGTCTGTCTGTAATTAATTCCAGCAATACCACATACTGTCTGTCTGTAATGAATTCCAGCAATACTACATACTGTCTGTCTGTAATGAATTCCAGCAATACTACATACTGTCTGTCTGTAATGAATTCCAGCAATACCACATACTGTCTGTCTGTAATGAATTCCAGCAATACTACATACTGTCTGTCTGTAATGAATTCCAGCAATACTACATACTGTCTGTCTGTAATGAATTCCAGCAATACTACATACTGTCTGTCTGTAATGAATTCCAGCAATACTACATACTGTCTGTAATGAATTCCAGCAATACCACATACTGTCTGTCTGTAATGAATTCCAGCAATACTACATACTGTTTGTCTGTAATGAATTCCAGCAATACTACATACTGTCTGTCTGTAATGAATTCCAGCAATACTACATACTGTCTGTCTGTAATGAATTCCAGCAATACTACATCCTGTCTGTCTGTAATTAATTCCAGCAATACCACATACTGTCTGTCTGTAATGAATTCCAGCAATACTACATACTGTTTGTCTGTAATGAATTCCAGCAATACTACATACTGTCTGTCTGTAATGAATTCAAGCAATACTACATACTGTCTGTCTGTAATGAATTCCAGCAATACTACATACTGTCTGTCTGTAATGAATTCCAGCAATACTACATACTGTCTGTCTGTAATGAATTCCAGCAATACTACATACTGTCTGTCTGTAATGAATTCCAGCAATACTACATCCTGTCTGTCTGTAATTAATTCCAGCAATACCACATACTGTCTGTCTGTAATGAATTCCAGCAATACTACATACTGTCTGTCTGTAATGAATTCCAGCAATACTACATACTGTCTGTCTGTAATGAATTCCAGCAATACCACATACTGTCTGTCTGTAATGAATTCCAGCAATACTACATACTGTCTGTCTGTAATGAATTCCAGCAATACTACATACTGTCTGTCTGTAATGAATTCCAGCAATACTACATACTGTCTGTAATGAATTCCAGCAATACTACATACTGTCTGTCTGTAATGAATTCCAGCAATACTACATACTGTCTGTAATGAATTCCAGCAATACCACATACTGTCTGTCTGTAATGAATTCCAGCAATACTACATACTGTTTGTCTGTAATGAATTCCAGCAATACTACATACTGTCTGTCTGTAATGAATTCAAGCAATACTACATACTGTCTGTCTGTAATGAATTCCAGCAATACTACATACTGTCTGTCTGTAATGAATTCCAGCAATACTACATACTGTCTGTCTGTAATGAATTCCAGCAATACTACATACTGTCTGTCTGTAATGAATTCCAGCAATACTACATCCTGTCTGTCTGTAATTAATTCCAGCAATACCACATACTGTCTGTCTGTAATGAATTCCAGCAATACTACATACTGTCTGTCTGTAATGAATTCCAGCAATACTACATACTGTCTGTCTGTAATGAATTCCAGCAATACCACATACTGTCTGTCTGTAATGAATTCCAGCAATACTACATACTGTCTGTCTGTAATGAATTCCAGCAATACTACATACTGTCTGTCTGTAATGAATTCCAGCAATACTACATACTGTCTGTCTGTAATGAATTCCAGCAATACCACATACTGTCTGACTGTAATGAATTCCAGCAATACTACATACTGTCTGTCTGTAATGAATTCCAGCAATACCACATACTGTCTGTCTGTAATGAATTCCAGCAATACTACATACTGTCTGTCTGTAATGAATTCCAGCAATAATGAATTCCAGCAATACTACATACTGTCTGTTTGTAATGAATTCCAGCAATACTACATACTAACTGTCCGTAATTAATTCCAGCAATACTACATACTGTCTGTATGTAATGAATTCCAGCAATACTACATTGCTGGAATGTAATGAATTCCAGCAATACTACATACTGTCTGTCTGTAATGAATTCCAGCAATACAACATACTAACTGTCTGGTAATGAATTATTCAGTTTGAATCGATCTTGTCTCGCAAAACTAAGTACATTTACTAGGATCTTTATCTTTATCTTCATCCAAGTTGGCTGCTGTCATTTCTTATATTTTAGGGGCGGGCATAGTCGATCTACAGTGTATATACCATTAAATTATTGCTCAAAGCATATGCAATGGTTTGATGGTCAATCTCATAAATAAAATCTAACATAACAGTTGTACCGCACTGTGTTTTAATTTTTGAGTACTGCTAGGCAAGAGTCATGCTCAGTTTTGAACATTACAATAAAGTTAACTGATGAACTTAAACTTTGAATTTTAAGCCCATCATGAGCATTTAAAAAAAAAATTTTTTACATAGGGAAAAGTTTATTTCACAAATCAAGAAACATGCACAATGGTTTAGATGTTATACCGACTCCTGTAACATATAGATTTTTTTAAAAAGTTTTTTTTAATTTGTTTCCATAGGTTACAAGGTATATGTACATTGAACAGTGTAATACAAGATAAGGTAATGAAGTATATAAACTGCTGAAGGATGTTTTAAAATATAATCATTGTCAGTTGCCGAATAGTGGGATGAGTGATTGCCATTTATTTTGGAATTTTTCAATATCATTATTTCTTTTTTAAATGAATCGTTCTACCAGAAATATCATGAGAAATTACTCTAAGCAATAATCAGTATATTCTCACGTGAAGTAAGGTTGTATATAAGAGTAAACATCAGATGGTTTTGACTGGATCAATCTTCTTTAATACAATACGATGAGCTCATTTCAACCAGTATATCGGTCTTTTCAAGTATATATATTATTTGTCGAGCTGACTTGTATAATATTACAGCAAACGTTTACATATTCAACATGTTACACTACATTGAATTCCTCATCAGAACTCCTCAGGTTGAGTCGAATGAACATTGCAGTTAGATGCGAAAAAGACCAACATTTTGAGTCCCTGGCGAACCACTTCACTTTGCAGACGAGTGAACGCCGATAACCAGTGGTAGCAAAACTGGTAGCTTCAAACCAGATCACTTGTTAAATAATAACGCTTTAACCCCGTGCCGCAGCTCCCGGTTGCAAACGAGAGTTGTGAGCAGACGAACGAAGGGCAGGACCCGGATGAGGGTGAAGGAGATGAGGCTAATGGTCTCTCTCTCCGGAGCATCTAGCTTGTTCCGGATGTAGCCGAATACTCCGGGGACGATGTAAAATGCCATGATCTCCAGGAATATGATCATTATACACGAAAACACTGCCCCGTCCTTCCGTTTGTGGACGTCTGGAGAATCAGATGTGGTACTTGGTAGAGGCTGCTCACCTGTACTTTGAAAAATCTTTCGCGAGTGGAAGTAGATCTTCCCATAACAAATGATCACAGTCAGGACAACCGGAAGAAAAATAAAGAACAGAAATGCAACACTGACTGTTTCCTTCACGGGACTGCATGCAAACCTGTAATCGATGAATTCAACGTCTTTCACAAATATTACATGAACCAAGATGGGTTCCGCCCATACTAACCCGATCACAACAGCAAGCCATTTGGGTTGTTTGATGCGGTTATATATCGAGTTGTAACATACCTGAGTAAGTCGGTACACGGACACAGAGCCAATGCTACAGGCGGGTGTCGAGATGGTGCAAATCGTGACCAGAGATTGTAAATAGCAGACGACAGCATTTGGAGGCCACACGGCGTCAAGCAGCGTGGCAATGTTGACCGGAAGTACTGTCAACACAAACAAGATGTCGGCAACCATGATGCTGCTCCACAAGATGTTGAGAGGCCGCCTGAGAGACTTGGATCTCAAAGTGACGCCCAGGAGCACGATGTCACCTGTTGGAGCCGTGATTAACACGAAGCACAGGACGGAAATAGTACAAGTTACTGAACTTTCCGAAAGAGCCTTCGTTCCCGTTGGCTCACTCCCTGGTGTCTCTGTTACGTTCTGTTCCATGCTTTAGAAATGCTTTCTTTATATTCTTTGTAACACAATCACACACATTGAGTGTTGTCTATTCTGTGTGCCCGAATGAAAACTGATTGACAATTAATCCTTGATTTCAGAGTATCCTTAAAGATGTGCATATGCCTTAGGATTCTTTGTCTGCTCACCCTATATATCCGTTTAAACTTTGAATGAACAAGGAACGAATTGATTAGTAATATATTGTATAAAACATACGGTATGACTGGTTAGTAATCTGACCGAACATGCGTCCACTTAGCCCAGAACAATTTTGAATGCGTTTGTCCGTACATTAGCCTTGATGATCCGACATTGGGCCCTTTTTACCTTTGTAATGTCAATAGTCCGTCTTCACATCTAATGACCTTTATCGTTGTCTATGTAGACACTTGGCGACTGTCCACTTTGTCCGTTTAAGCACTTGGTGACCATCTACTAGTACTGGTCCATTTAAGCACATGGTGTTCATCAATTATGTCCATTAAAGCACCTGATGACCATCCACTATGTCCGTTTAAGCACCTGATGACATCTACTGTGTCACATCTGTTTAAGCACTTGATGATCGTTCACTATGTCACGGTCCGTTAAAGCACCTGATGGCATCCACTGTCCGTTTAAGCACTTGGTGACCATCTGATATTTGTGGTCCGTTTAAGCACACAATGACCATCCATTATGTCGATTAAAGCACCTGATGACATCCACTATGTCCTTTTAAGCACCTGATGACATCTACTGTCCGTTTAAGCACTTGGTGACCATCTACTATTCATGGTCCGTTTAAGCACATGCTGATCATCCATTATGTCCATTAAAACACCTGATGACCACCCACTATGTCCTTTTAAGCACCTGATGACATCCACTGTGTCACATCTGATTAAGCACCTGATGATCGTCCACTATGCTACGGTCCGTTTAAGCACCTGATGACATCAACTGTCCGTTTAAGCACCTGATGACATCAACTGTGCCACACCCGTTTTAGCACCTGATAAACGTTCACTCTGTCACTGTCCGTTTAAGCACCTGATGACATCAACTGTCCGTTTAAGCACCTGATGACATCAACTGTGCCACACCCGTTTTAGCACCCAATGGCCGTCCACTATTTCCGTGGAAACATTAATTGATGATGACCACGACTACGTATCCCTGTAAGTGCTCAAAGGTATATCTGTGTCCGTTTTGGCTCAGAGACAATTGTATGTGCCTGTAATTCAATGATTAGTCACTGTTTGTCTACTTAAACACGCAACGATAAGTCGCAACCTCTGTAAACATATTCCATTTCATTTTACATTACTTCTGCTTGTGTAGGGTTGACATAACTGGTCGGGAGACTGCAGAATTGCCGAATAATTATTATTTACCATGTAGTATATAAAGCCAATTTCCGCACACCCATGGTTAATCAATGTTGACCATAATCTTGAATGTGTGAGTTCCCATGGGAACATATATCTGTGATCAGGATGTTGAAAAGCTCGGCGAACAATGCGCTATAATAAGTACTGCCTACTGGTTTATGATTACTATAATTAGAACTGCCTTCTGGTCTATGATTACTACATGTACACCTTAATGCAGACCTGTTGATTACAGTATCGATTTGGAAGAGCGTCTCCTTCAATTCAGCTTTATAATCTCTCGTAACGTTCCTTGTACAAATTCATCTTCTTCAACTATTTAAGGCATAATGTTACATTAACGTTTCTTGTCAACAGGTTTGTTTTTTAAAAAATTGATAGTTAGTCCCTAAAGTAAATGCTTTGGGATATTAAAAAGAGGGTTGTATCGGGGTATTTTTTGTGGATGCGAAATTCAAGAGGATATTCCCGTTTACACACATATATGCAATTAATACGTGATTAAAACACAGTTAAATTTAAAGATAGTAATGAAGTTAATACTTTGATGACTTTACATTTCACAAATTGATAAAGATAAGCTCACATTTGTTTAAAAACAATGAGAATTGAATCCATTCATCGGCGCTGCGAGAGGGGAAAACTTCGCTACGGCCTAATAGCATATTGTTTATTAGTTTTATGATACGTTTTGTGTTACTATGTGGATATTCTATCAGTGTATTTGTTTTATTATTACAAACGAAATTAAATTTGGTTAAATATAGCGTGTTTTCATTTCAAGAAACCAAGATGGCGGATGCTAGATATATACTTTTGATAGAATAGATAGATACTTTTGATAGAACTTTCCCTTTAAGGGAAATGATTCAGATTCAAAGTAGAGTGGTTTTTACTTTGAAAGGGTTGGTAATACAGATCAGATATAGGTGTAATAGTCAAGTGACGATAAACCTCATATTACCAAAATACAAGATCTTACACGATTGTAGAATAAATAAAACTGCTTTTTGGTTTATTGTGTTTATACACCAGTTCTGTTGTTCCTAGGGTGCAGTTCAGGAAAACCAGTCTTCTTTCCACGTTGTTGTGTTGTTCTTGACTGAAATATAAACAGGATTTGCGGAGCGTCATTACACCGATTTTTTCTTGAACAATGTGTTGTCGGAAACAAACATTCTCCGAGTTCTTGAGGTCCTTTTTGGTTATTTTTACACTGATTAAGGAATCAATGCCAGCACGACTGTGCCAAGTGAACATCCGAAAATCACCGACTGTCTCAACACTAAATTGACGTATTCCATTAAATCTCATTTTAGGTACTCTCTTCGCCGACCCCTCGGGTAGTCTCGATACCCACACTTCGAAGTCTGCTTCCCCACTTGTCCAGAACATATCGTCACCATCAATTACAAGATTATTGTAGTTTTTCAAACTGTTATGGTACACCTGTGAGCTCCCGTCTGGGGCAAGGTTCACTGAGTTAACATAGATCCCTTTGTAGACGCTGTGTACATCTCACCTTTATAAATCTGCATTGATGAGGCGGTAATATGAGTCCGTACAATCGCTTTGGTGCCTTTGTCAAGAAACTGTCCATAGATCTTTTGGTCGCAGGACCAGTAGATTGTGTTATTGGGTCTGTAGTAAACCATGGAACGAACATAGTCACATGGCAGTCCTATAGCAGTCTTCTGAATCTGAGAGTTCATTATTGGATACAGTCCTACAAGTATATCCATCTTTCTCCATAATTTATTTACCATTACAATAATGTCTTGCCTCACTACTTTTTGATCACTACCTCCAGACGAAACATTGTCCAATGTGCTTTGGGAAAGAATCACTGCTAACAAATACTGTTTAAGAATCAAATATGTGGAGGCAACGCCATCGCTATCAGCATACAGAAATCCGGTATCAACATCTACTAAGCTGCAACCGGAAGTAAGCATGCACCCGGCAGCCAACTGTAAAACTGATTCACACCCGACTGTCTGCAAATAAGCGTATCTTGAAGTGTTCAATGTATCCGTGATGTGTACGAAGTTCTTGTGTTTGAATTGGAATGTTAGATGTACCAAGAGTGAAACAATATATATACCGGTAAGCCTCATTTTCTTACTGTAACGTGTATCTGTCCCCTTTGCTCTGCACGCCAAATCCAGATCAAGTCTTTAAGAGATTAGTCTCTATACAATGATCATTGTTATTTCAAAGGTTGACAGCGATACGTTAGTTACCTCAACAACGTACATGTATGTACTGTCCTGTGTTACTTAGTGATCATCTGTTCACATAAATTTACATTGTTTCTATGGAGCACTAGTGACTTATTTATTCATCACCAAATACTCAGCAATACTTTTTTTTATCTACAGATATCAAAGAGACAGAGCCAATTTGTTTTGTTAAAAATGATTTATCCGTATATCGCTCAGAAAACGTTCATTTTGTAAGGAATTTGCTGCAAGCTTTGGTATTTTAAGTCTGTCTTAAACTCTATTCGACACAGACAGGCGGAATAAAGAATAGAAAACGGTTTCTCAGGTATGATAATTTACTTTCCTCTGTTATAAACATAGTGCCGTTTAAGTAAAAGTTCGTACCTAAAAACGTTCGTAAGCACCACAGGAGTCACCAAGGGTCCCCAAATCCAGAATTTAGATTCCCCTTTGGCTAAGGAGTATGTACATCAACGGACTGAATTTTTAGCGTGTTTTACACAACTGCTCCGGAAACAAACCCTACCCTTAAAATAGGCAAAGTTAAAATTGTTTCGATGGAGACAAAGAAAATAATACTTGTATAAAGATGAACTTCCCAAAAGGCACATCTACATGATATTGGGCGGTTATGGGTCTAATTTTATGGTACCACATTTTAGTGAAATGCATGCTAAGAAAATTGTGATGCTAAGGTCAGTTTTACGATATTCGTAGGGATATGAACTTTAGTTAAACAGCACCCAGAACTACACATCTCATTGATAAACCATCTTTTAAGCTCATCAGACCTGAAAGGCCCGATGGGCTTATGGCATGGCATGGTGTCTGGCGTCCGTCCATCCGTCTGTCCATAAACTTTTCGCTTTTTCGACTTATTCCCCAGAACCAATGACTCCACAGAGCTGAAATTTTATGTGCAGACTCCTTGGCGAATGGGGATTTTAAATTGTAGATTTCGTGAACCCGTGACCTCAAATAGGGTCACAGAGGCCACATCGTTAAACACCTATTTTCATCTTCTTCTACAGTTCCAAAAGGTCACGAGAGCTGTACAGTTGTGTGTAGACTCCTTGGCCAATGGGATTCTAAATTGTAGATTGTGTGACCCAAAAACCTATTGTCATCTTTTATTCAAGTATGTAAAGCTCTAGAAAGGTGAAATGTTGTGTAGAGACTGTTTGGTCAAAGGTGATTCTTAATTGTAGGATTGGTGACCCTGTGACTCCAAACGAGGGTCACAGGGGTCGTGATTTTGCTTGTTAACAAATTATTACTTGAGATAACTTAGATATTCAACCTTACATAATAAATCAATGAAATCCTGATGAGCTACAGAGCCCATTGCTATATTTTTTTGTTGACTAGACCTACTATGCCTTGCCTCCCCAATGCAATGCTAAACCAACCTTAACATAGACGAAACTTTGAAGAAGTGTCGGGGAAGGGTAAAACCCCTCCCAAGCAGCAGTAATCCCACGGACGTCACCGCCATGATTCCTCACTCTCCTCCATGTTGTCAGACTTTGTAGACACGGTTTGTGTTGGTCTTGACTTCACACTTCACGCTGCTTCACCTTCCTGGTACCTGCTGATTAAAGTAGAGGTATTTGTTAGTAGCTCTAGTGTGTTGTTTTTTTGCAGTTTCTTGTTATTTAACTGTGTGTTTGTCAACAGTTGGTTTGTGTTGAGTGGCTGAGGTGACATGTGCTAGGCTTGACCTAATTCTCACGCCGCGAGCTTGTTGCACGTGGTGCACGTGCTGCCTGAGTCACTCACCTCACGGACCCTCCGATAGTCTTAACCCTCAGATATTCGGACCTTCTGAAAGCCTTCTTTGTCTTAGTTTGGATAGGCCTCACTTTAGCGTGTTCATCTGTCTCGTGCTTGGTGAGTCGAGTTTAGTGTGTCTACGGCTTCCGTTGGTATTGTGTCTCTCAACATTCGGAGGCATCTCGCTGTAACGTGGTCTCGTGGTTACTTCGACTCTCGCTCTCAGAGTGGTCTCGCTATAGCGCGTCTTCACCCTATGTAAGTGTCCTCGGTCTACCATGTTTGCTTGTCACTTTGTGAGCCTCTCGACTTGTCTTTCACCTCTCGTACTTCGATGTGTACTTGGTCTTTTGCACCAACTTTGGGGGTCAGAAGTCAGCACAAAGGGATCCACATTTCCTATGTAGGAAATGTAAACCTTTATGCGGTGAGGACACTCGCTGTGACTTCCATGCCTACGTTGCTGCCATTCGTAAATCCCTAAGCAACAGGGCATACATGGTCAAGAGTTCCGCTCTACCTCGGGAGTATTCATCCATCAGGCATCCGCCCCAAGATGAGACGGTTGACGTCATACTCACCTGATACTGGGTTGTGTCTTCCGTATCGTCTCACTCCTTAATACATATGCCCCTCTCCAGTGAAGTTGCTCCTTGTCTTCCGAAAGCGGATGGATCTTGAAATAGCAATCGCCTGGGCCGCTCGAGTCACTTGCTCACTCAATTCACTCGTCTTGGTGTCAGTTGGTTTGTCTATTTGATTCATCCGTCTTTCCATGATGAGTTGTCTTCACATCTCACTAGTGAGTCGCCTATTGAGTCTCTCATAAGTGAATCACCTCTCACTAGTGACCATTAGTGAGTTGACTCTCACTTAGCGTGTGTCCTATGTCATCGCGCAGTGTGTGGTTTTTACCTCTCACTTGTGAGTCGACTCTCACGTAGCCTGTGTCATTTGTTCAGTGGCAGTGGCAGTCCCAGTGGCAGGCCTTTTTCTGTGACCAGCACGGTTTCGTTCAGGCTGAGATCTCCATCCCTAAGGTTGCGGAGTACCTCGTGTATCTAAGCAATACCAGTCGTCGTCTATCAACACTAACCTGTCGACCATTATCTCCATGCTCCGAAAGAGGTCACCAGGTATGGACGTGTCTATCCTCAATGACCTCATTAAGACCGTAAGCTACGCCAACCCGAATGGGACCTAGCTGTAGTACTCATCCACCTCCAGTCTGAGAAGTACGAACCTCTCAGCATCAAGGTCATCTTTCTGTTGACCATGGCCTCCGCAGCTCCGATCTATGAGATCCACGCGCTGTAGGCAGACGTTCTTCGTTTTGAGGTCAGGGACAGGAGTCAGGTCTGCTTGGTTTGGCTGCTGATTTCGTTTGTAACAACCAAGACAGTGACGAGGCATGATGGCTTATCACTGCAACATTGCAGTCTTGGATGTCATGGCTGGGTGCTTTTGGGGATCTTCGTAAATTGTTGCCAACCATAACCTGAGAGATGTCTCTCCGGCAGATCTCGAAGGGATATTACGACTGGGTCTTCAGGTCTTTGCTCAAGCGAAGGTCTTACCCCCCTCCAGACCCAGGAGGGGTCAATACTCTTAGGGGCTGAACCTTTTGGCTGTGATTTGGATCCCATCCTTTACCTTGTTGTGTTTTTGGTTATTGTTTTGGTTATGTCTGCCCCCTCCCCCGGTGAGAGTGGTTGAGTTGTCTCTTCGACCCGCATAAGTTGTAGAGACACTGTCACCTGGGCCTTACCTTGTCCTCACCCATGAGATGCCCTTTCACTCAGGGCTAGTATCCCCGTCTCGTCTGACACTGACCCACCTCCGTTCAGTGAGATTCTAGGCATAGTAGGTCTAGTCAACAGATATGTATTTAACTAATGGTATATTTTTTATTAAACGTAATTATTTATACTTACCTGTTATTTATACTAGACCTATGCTCAAGTCCTGCCCAACCTCCCCGCTTCTAGTCTACACTTGGGCCTGTTTGGGGAGTGAGGAATCATGGAAGTGACATCCCGAGACCGTGGGATTACTGCCCCTAGGGAGGGATTTTACCCTTCCACAACACTTCTTCAAAGTTTCGTCTGCGTTAAGGTTGCTTTAGCATTGCCTGGGGGAGGCAAGGCATAGTTGGTCCAGACAACATGTAATTATAAATAATTATGTTTAATCAAAAACGTACCATTTTTTAAAAACATGGAAGTTAATAAGTGACAGTTGCAAATTACGATTGAGGTATGACATTAATGTTGCAAGGACAAACTATGTTATTTTCTATCAAGACATAGGAGAATAAATGAACATATATTTAATTGACATCTAAGCCTACAAAATGAACACATAACAAAATATCATTAAGGTATTAATGACGTTATTATTAAGACTTCTAAAAGTGTTGACTGTTATTTACACGTGTATCATTGATAATTATTGATAATCTATCCTATTCTCATGACATGTTGTACATATATTACACTGCCGTAGCCTTTATGTGTCTAGAAAGTTTCTCATTATGTCCAGAGTATTCACATGTGTATCCTAGGTAATGTTTTAATATCATAAAAAATATACAAATTAATGAATTCAATACAATTGATGAAGTATGCTCATCCAGTCACAGTCTTGTAAGAGTTCATGTGCGATATGACTTGAAATTGAAAATGCCAATTTGGAATTTTGGATTATTACACTGACAACAAAGGTACCCTGGTAACCTTTCTTCAAAGTAAAGTTTCAGACCCAATGGTATTATATCCCATTCATGGCATGACTTGGGGCGTTGGTCTATCCGTCCGTCCGTAAATCTCTGACTTCTTTCCAAGAGCCACTGGCCTTACAGAAATGACATCTTGTGTAAAGGTACCATGGCCAATGGGGTTTATTACTGGTTAATTTATGTGACAATGCGGCTCTAATAAGGAATAATAGGAATTAGGAAATTAGAGTCCATCATATAATCCAGGTGCTGAGCTCCACTATCTCAACACGGAAAGTGAGAAAAATACTGCAAGGCTTAATCCGGTTATGGGGACTGGCAAGAGTTATGAAGTTGCCTAACAAGGGTCACACCCTAAAACCTTTTTCTTCCCTTTTCTGCTTCTTCTTCTTCTTTTCCTTCTTCTTCTTCTTCTTCTTCTCCTTCTTCTCCTTCTTCTTCATAAATGTAAGTTTTTATTTATCTATGTTTGTATTTTGTCTGCCTCTGTGGCCAAAAATCAGAAGCAAAGGTGTCACATCCTACAATCTAATTTGTGTTCCTTTCTAAAAACAAGAATACACTACACAAATTTGGGTCTTTTGTGCAGACTCCAAGGTAGATTCTTATCAGAACAAGTTTTTTTTATACTTATGTTATATTTCTCTTCAAGTCGACAGGATACCTTTACATACACTAACTTAAGTTGGCAGGATACCTTATTCTCTTCAGGTTAATTACTTCCTTCAGATTTTCCATCCTAACCTCTGTTCTTTATGCTATAAATCGAGGACTCAAGCAAAATTCCCTGGCGGGTAAATGTTACTTTATACTGTATCCCTGCTTTTTAACCAATGAAAACTCATCTTTCAATGGTCATGACGACCGAGTGACTTCAAAGTTCTAGGCATTTGACTCTTAAGGGTCTTGCTCATTAGCATATGTGAGTGAGTGAGTTATTGTTTTACACTGCTTCAGCAGTATCACAGCTATTTGCGGCGATTTGCATATGTCCTTCGAATATGTCTGATGTAAATAACACAAATGAACTATTTTGGGTATTTGTCTCTGATTTGATCTTCTTTATTTATAAACATGATTTGTTTAATGTTAATAATTTTCACAAAATCAAATAGCATATTTCGAGGAAAACACGAAAAAACGTTTATCGTATGTTTATTTTATCGTTATGATGTGTGATTGGCAAATGTCGCTTTTACAACAGGCGTCGCTGATTGCACAACTAGATTCAATTGCAACCAATTAGGAAACTCCATTTCTGCCCCGATTTCAAGCAAAAATTAACAGACTTTAGGATCGGAAATATGAAGGGAGTTACCTCTGTGGGAAGAGAATAATAGTAAAGTTGAGTATCTTATCAATGTTATCTTTATAAATCTGCATATATGAGGCTATAATATGACTCAGTACAATAGTCTTTGTTCCTTTGTCAACAACTTGCCCATAGATCTTTCGGTTGTAGGACCAGTAGCTAGATTGTGTAATTAGGTCTGTCGTAAGCCATGGAACGAACATAGTCATATATATTTATATTAATGTCTTGTCTCACCTCTTTACAATCACTACCTCCAGAAGAAACGTTGTCCTGAGGGCTTGGGGAAAGAATCACTGCTAACAAATACTGTTTAAGAATCAAATATTTGGATGAAACGTCATCGCTATCAGCATACAGAAATCCGGTATCAAACATCGACTAAGCTGCAACCGGAAGTAAACATGCACCCGGCAGCACACTGCAAAACTGATTCACACCCGACTGTTTGCAAATAAGAGTATCTTGAAGTGTTCAACGTGTCGGTGATGTGTTTGAAGTTCTTGTGTTTGATTTGCGATGTTGAATATACCAAGAGTAAAACAATATAAAAAAGCTTCATTTTCTTATAAGTGCTAAGATAGTTGTTAGTCAATGTTAATGTATGGCAGTTACGACTATCTTAGCGCTAAGAGAGCTTCGAAAATTTGGGGCCCACCTCGGAAACAAACCATACCCTTAAAATAGACAAAGGTAAAATTATTCAATGGAAGCAGAGAAAATACAACTTTTAAAGAGATGAAACCCCAAGACATGTCTACATGGGGCGGCTGTATACCAAATTTGATGAAAATTGGTCAAGTGGTATTCGTGTTTTACTCTGAAAACGATGTGATCACAGACAGACGGATTTACAGACGGAGCAAAAGACTATATGCTGCCGTATTACATATAATTTACGATCTGTTTTACGAATATTTTGTGGTACGACATTATAGTGAAAGGTTGCGAAAAAATCGTAACGCTAAGATCGGTTTAACGATATTCTTAAAGGGAAAGTTCTATCACCAATCTATCGGCAGCATCCGCCATCTTGGATTCTTGACATTTCGTGAAATGAAAACACGCTGTATCTAACCCAATTTTAAATTTTTGTAGTAATAAAACATATACACTGATAGAATATTCACAAAGTAACACATAACGTATCATAAAACCAATAAACAATATGCTGTTAGGCAGTAGCGAAGTTTTCCCCACTCGCAGCGCCGATGAATGGCTTCAATTCTCATTGTTTTTATTTTTAAACAAAAGTGCGCTTGTCTGTATCAGGTTGTGAAATGTAAAGTCATCAAAGCATTAACTTCATTCATATCTTTCAATTTGACTGTGTTTTAATCTTATACTATAATAGCAGATATGTGTAAACGAGAATATCCTCTCGAATTTCGTTTCCACAAAAAATACCCCGATAGAACCCTCCTTTTAAGGATTTGGACGCTTAATGAAACAGCAACCAGATCTGCATATGTTATTGATAAATCATCATTATTTAAGAAGTGAAAGTATCAGATTACAATTGAAATATAACATGAATGCCGCAAGGACATACTTTGTTATTTTCTATAAAACAAAATAGGAGAATAAATGGACATTTACGCATAATACTAGCATCTAGGCCGACAAGGTAAACATATAACAAAATACCATCAAGGCATGAATGACATTATTATTAAGACTAAAAGCGTTGACTATTATTTACACATTCAGAAATGTATTAAAGGGGCATATTCATGTTTGTGTGGTCCCTTAAATGTCAAATGTTAAAATTTATGTTATTTAATTGAGAATAATCAACTTAAACCGAAAATAACCAGTTTAAGGTCAATCAGTTCAGTATATTAGTTATAACGAAAATACAACCATTCTAAGTCTTGGTCTTGATCGAATGGTCCTTTTTCTTGTAACCCGTGTAATTTAGCCCCGGCGACCAGAATGAAAATCTGCGGGGGGTGTGGTCCCTGAAGGATGACTCTTGTGACGTCACTGGTGTAATCTCATTATCGGCGATAATCATAATTCAACGTTATTTCGCAAAGAAATCTTCAATAAACCAACTTAAATTTCCAATATATGGAATGTTTAGATATCCAACTAGGTAATTCCGCAGATGACAATTACACAATTACACATAAACGTCTTTTTTTGCGATGTAACACACTTCATAAATTCATCTAGCGGCAGTGATAATCATCATTAATTAATTAACGAGGCTCGGCGGAGTGGCTGTTGAGCCGGCCCCGTCTGTTGCTTATCACAGTCACGCCCCAGGGAGCTTTTCCAAAATTTCAAAATTATCCTCCAAACCTTTCGGCCGTGGCATCAAAATTATCCAATTTCGGAAACCTTTTGAAACTTTTATTAAAGGACCTAGTAGCCCGAGTGGGAAGGAGAGAGAGAAAAAAATAAAATATCATACAAAACTGATCAGACAGACAGACAGACAGACATATTTATTCAATATTTTAAGGCCAACGGCCCATAATACAGTATGTTTGTACAATTTGTTTGATGCGCAATTTGATATTACATATTTATGATTTCATTTTTTTCTAATTTTATATACATGGTGCAAGAAATTACAGACATTTTTTATCGTTTCATGGTTATTGCTATTTATAATATTCACAAAAGTGTGTAAATTGATAATATTTGACAATAATGGGGTAATAAACTTAGTTCTGGCATCCTTATATAATTTACAATAAAAAAGAATATGCATTTCATTCTCTATACAATTAATGTTATTTGCTTTACAGTACTCGCACAGTCTATCAGCCATTTGTGTATTATTGTACCTTCCTACCTCTATACCTAGACCAAAATTGCTACACCTAAACTTTGCTAATAGAGATTTCCAAAATGGAGAAAATGGCATAGAAAGATAGCCTTCAACATTAAGCAGTGACTTAAAACCCTTATAAGCAAAAGAATCTGACAAGTTTTGTATAGAAGTAGACCATGATTGTTTAAGATTATCAGAAAGTCTTAGTTTAAAATGCTCCATGAATACCTTACTATCTCCAACATCCTGTGAAACCCATACAAATCCATAACCAAATCTAAATAATATATTTTTTACATGTGTAGCCCAGGTAATCCTCTCTGAATCATCAAGTGATTTCATCATACTATAACTCTGGAAGGGTAATCTATGTGAACCTAACTGGATTAACCTACACCAATATTTGATAGCTTTAGACATATAGTTAAACTGCAATGGAAGCCTACCACATTCACCTAAAACCATACTTCTACTTACATTTCTGCCAACCCTAAGAAACCGCCTACAAATTTTGATCTGGAGGCTTTCAATAATCTTACAATATAATAATCCCCAAACTTCTGACCCATAACACAGAATAGGTAAAATGATAGCATCAACTAATTTGAAAAGATCCTGCGCTGACAAAGTACCAAAATTTAGTTGAAAAGAATAAACAGACATGAGTGCTTTATTACCCTGTGAGAGTAGACAATGTTGAGCCTTAGTCCAGGATAGTCTAGGGGTGAAACCAATGCCAAGATATCTATAAAATGAAACAACCTCAATTTGTTTACCCTCGAAGAACCATTTCTCATAATGCCTCAAGTATCCTGAATTTCGAAACACTATAACCTTTGTTTTATCCATATTTACCTTCATTCCAGTATGTTTACAAAATATCTCTAGTGCATTTAGCCTCTTCTGTAACTGCAAAGCAGTATCTGCCACCCCTGACACATCATCAGCAAACATTAAAGCATATAAATTATCAACATTGACATTAATATTTACACCTTTTCCTCCAAATTTTTCCAACACTGCAAATAGCCTGTTTATAAATATAATAAATAGTTGGGGACTTAAGCTACAAAACAAAACTGATCATGCATCTTTAATAATCACATCCTAATCTATCCTATTCACATGACATGTTGCAAATATATTATACTACCATAGCCTTTATGTGTCTAGACGGTTACTCGTTATGTTCAGATCATTTCCCTGTGTATCCTAGGTAAGGTTGAAATGTCGTCAAAATATACAAATAAATGAATTTATATCGTCAGTTACACGGGAATCTGGCGAAATTCAATACCATTGATGAAATGCGCTCGTCCAGCCACAGTCTTGTAATAATTGTGATGTGGCCATAGTCACGTATAACCTGCTTGGGAATTTGTAAAATTTTGAATTATTAGACTGATAATAAAGTGTCCTGGTTACCTTTCTTCAAAGGGATAATTTTACCTCATCACATCCTAAAACATGTTTCCCTCTTCTTCTCCAGTACAAAAGGCTCTAGCAAGCTGAAAGCTTTTGAAATTTTTTTGGTTTAAACGTATTTTATTTCAGAAGAAATACAGATTGGCGAACAAGCCAGGAGGCTTATATTAACGCCTCTCTTTGAAATTACATACATATAGCTGGAATAATATAACATATTTGGTGAAATGCAATATGGTTGTGTACTAAAGTGATATATTAACACAAAGATGTTTGAAATATACAGTATGTTAGGTATGCCTGGTCACGATTTATGGGCTGCAGCGCAGTTGAAATTTTAGATTCATATTGTGAAGTGGAAAACAGCGACAGAATTATTTTATTTCAGGGAATCGTTTACTTTTCTTGATAAACTGATGTAAAGAATCGATAATACGGTTGTTAGTCGAGATACTCAGGGAACCACTACCGTATAATACAGTCCTAAGGTCATATCCCTGAGTGTAGAAGAACATATTTGATCTTAGTTGTTGATAGTTCCAACAAGTAAAACGGACCACATGAACAACTTTGTATATCCGATATATGTCGATTGTATCTGTGAGCGTTCAGATCACTACAGCCAAGCTTGAGGCGACAATGGATAATTTGACAGAATCTACTTCCGGAATTTAGGTTAAGGAAACTGGGTATTTGAACTGGATTAAGCATACTTTTAAATTGACAAAAGGAGCCCGCATTTTTAATTTCAATTGAAAAAATTTTCTGTGCCTTTGTGGCAATAAATCAGAACCAGAGGTGTCACGCCCTACAAACTAATTGATGTTCCTTTCTAAAACAAAGCATACACTGTGGAAGGCTGTGGATCCCTGAAATCATCAGAAGTCCTGATTATTGCTATGATATCTATTTTAGTTGCTTCAATGCCGTTTTGTTCCATCTGTCTCCGTCGGCTCAAGCATAAGCTCACGAACCACGGGTTCTGATACGAGACTCACTTTCGTAAAAACTTGCGGTTCAAAATTGTACTATATATTTGAGATCTTTTTTAAAATCAGTTTAAGACGGTTTCTTCAGATCTATGCTTTCATATCATCATCTTAGGAAACTTATTAAGGTTTACAATCAATGTAATTCCTCCAAACAGGGTTTACATTTGTTTCTGTAAACCCTCCCCCGTACCGAGTGATACAGAAATATAACCAATGCTAACCATTTGATACGATCTTGAAAAGACTTTATGAAATGAACGATTATACGGAGGTAGGTTGATAAAAGAAGATATTTTTTCATCACCAAATGCTGTATCACTTGGGGATTATGTCAAACTATTTAAATTAGAAGAGTCAACTATTCTTCAAGATCATTGCCGAAATTGCGATACTTGGACAACCAATTGACTATAAATTTTAGTTTCAAGTCATGTTTTCGTTGTGCACTGACACTGGAAAATGTTGTTGGCCATCTATGTTTAGCTCATCAGGCCTGAAAGGCCCGATGGGCTTATGGCATGGGATGGCATGCCCTCCGTCCATCGGTCCGAAAACTTTTGACTTCTTCTCCAGAACCGATGACTCTAGAGAGCTGAAATTTTATGTACAAACTCATTGACTGAATGGGATTCTAATTTGTAGATTTGGTGACCCTGTGGGGCCAAATAAGGGCCTCAAAGACCATAACCTAAAAACCTATTTTCATCTTCTCGAGAACAAAGAGACTTTTATATTGTGCATATACCCGGGAATTCTCGTATTTAATCCCTGGGCTTAATTTCGAATTTGACTAATGTCAGTGATGAAACATTTCCTGGGCTTAAATTCGAAAAGAGGAAAACAACAACAACCACTTTGGTTCTTTTTATACTTTTAAATTGAACGAATTAAATTCATCAACAATAGTGGTTCACTCATAAATGTTCTGAAATACAAACTGAAATGCCCATAAACTTTAAATGTCAAAGTCCTTTGGGCGACTCGGGTCTCGGCGCTAGCTTTTATTTATATGGAGAGCATTGGATACCCATTATATTGTTCTCGTCTGAACTGGAATCCTCGAAAGGATCGTCACTGAGCTGGTCCACACCTGGCAATACAAGGCCGCAGTGTGACTGTAGAACATCTCGTAGCCTGTATTGCACATTGTAATGTACAATTCAGCCAACTTTGTTCTGAAATACGTGTATGCATTTTGAAGAAAATTATCACGTTTGCTGTCAAGTACTGTAGTTGTGGGACTTAGAATAATTTCCATGTTTGTTGGCCATTTTGGTCACGCTAACCTCTTTAACCGCGAATCTGGAGTCCAAACGAAGGAGGGTAGTGGGAATTCGAAATGACCATTCGATAGATAACATTGAAATGTACAATTCAGCCAACTTTGGTTCAGAAATGTGCATTTTGAAGAAAATTATCACGTTTGCTGTCAAGTAGTGTAGTTCTGGGATTTAGAATAATTTCCATGTTTTTTGGCCATTTTGGTCACGCGAACCTCTTTAACGGCGAATCTGGAGTCCAAACGAAGGAAGATAGCGGGAATTCGAAATCACCATTCAATAGATCACATTGTAATGTACAATTCAGCCAACTTTGGTTCTGAAATATGCATTTTGAAGAATATTATCACGTTAGCAAGTAGCATTCTAGATACCAACGAATAACAATTTCCCTCAATCTAATATCGAGTGGACTGATATGGGATTACAACAAAAGTTTACATATTCAACATGTTACATGTACATTGAACTCTTTATCAAAACTTCTCAGGTTGAGTCGAGTGAACATAGCAGTTAGATGCGTTGAAGACCAACAGTTTGAGTCCCTGCGAACCACTTCCCTTTGCAGACGAGTGAACGCCCATAACCAGTTGTAGCAAAACTGATAGCGCTCAAACCAGATCACTTGTTAAAATCTAACGCTTTAACCCCCTGCCGCATCTCCCGGTTACAAACGAGAGTTGTGAGCAGACGAACGAAGGGCAGGACCCGGATGAGGTTGAAGGAGATGAGGCTGATGGTCTCCCTCTCTGGAGCATCTAGCTTGTTCCGGATGTAGCCAAATACTCCGGGGCCGATGTAAAATGCCATGATCTCCAGGAATATGATCATTATACAGGAAAACAACCCGTCCTTCTGTTTATGAACGTCTAGGGAATCAGCCGGCGGTTCAACAAAAGAAGCGCTTCGTAGCGCTCATTGATCGCTCAATGTAGCGCTCAATGAGCGCTTCTTCTCTCTTGAACGACACAGTGCAAATTCCTCGAAGTTTGCTAGTCTTGCTACGTAGCGCTACATTGAGCAAATGGGTTCAAGAGAGGTTTAAAAGTAATTGCTAATTGAGCGATTACTTTGAAACCTCTCTTGAACACGGCCCAGACATGGTACTTGATAGAGGCTGCTCACCTGTACTTTGAAAAACGTTCCGCGAGTTGAAGTAGATCTTCCAATAACAAATGATCATAGTCAGGACAACTGGAAGAAAAATAAAGAACAGAAACGCAACACAGGACTGCATGAAAACCTGTAATCGATGTATTCAACATCTTTCACAAATATTACATAAACAAAAATGGGTTCTGCCCATAATAACCCAATCACAATGGCAAGCCATTTGGGTTGTTTAATGCGGTTACATATCGAGTTGTAACAGACCCGAGTAAATTGGTAGACGGACACAGCGCCAATGACGCGGGCGGGTGTCTAAATGGTACAGATTGTGACCAGAGATTGTAAATAGCAGACCACAGCATTTGGGGGCCACATGTCGGCAAGCAACGTGGCAATGTTGACCGGAAGTACTGTAAACACAAACAAGATGTCGGCAACCATGATGCTGCTCCACAAGATGTTGAGAGGCCGCCTGAGAGACTTGGATCTCAAAGTGACGCCCAGGAGCACGATGTCACCTGTTGGAGCCGTGATTAACACGAAGCACAGGACGGAAATAGTACAAGTTACTGAACTTTCCGAAAGAGCCTTCGTTCTCTGGTGTCTCGTTACGTTCTGTTCCTTGCTTAAGAAAAGGTTTTATTTTTTTTATAACACAATCCCACACATTGAGTGTTTATTCTGTGTTCCCGAATGAAAACGGATTGACCATTAATCCTTGATTCCCAAGATGTCAATATGCCATATGCCTAAACTTTGAATTAATCAAGTAAGGAAAGTAACATATTGTATAAAACCTATGACTGGTTAGTAATTTCACCATACATGAAGCCTCTTTGCCCAAAATCATTTTGAAGGTTTTTTCCCATGCATATAAGCATTGATGGTCGGTTATTTGCGCACGTCAGATGCATAATGATACCTTTCGGTGCAGTTTAGAATTGTCAAAAGTCCGTCTTCACATCTAATGACACTTGGTGACTGTCCACTTTGTCCATTTTAGGACTTGATGATCATCCACTTTGTCAGCACTTGGTGACTGTTCACTATGTCACATCTGTTTAATCACCTGATGCCATCCACTATGTAGAGGTACGTTTAAACACCTGATGAGCGCCCACTACTATGTCCATTTAAGCACCTGATGACCATCTACCATGGCACTGTCCGTTTAAACACCTGATGACCGTTCAGTATGTACCTTGGTACGTTTAAGCACCTGATGGCCTTTCACTATGTCACATCCGTTTAAGCGACCAATGACCGTACACTATGTCCGTGAAAGCAATAATTAAAAATGACCAGGAATATATATATTGTAAGAAGTAAGTATTTCTGTTTCTCCGTATTAGCTCAGTGATAATTGTATGTGCCTGTAATTCACTGATAAGTCACTGTCTGTCTACTTAAGCACCCAACGATAAGGCTCTATCTCCACGAAGGCATTCCATTCTGTAAAACACTAGTTCACTATGTCATGGTCCGTTCAAGCACTTGATGAGCGCCCACTATGTCACGGGTTGTTAAAGCACCTGATGAGCGCCCACAATGTTACGGTAAGTTCAAGCACCTGATGAGCGCCCACTATGTCAAGGGGTCAAAGCAGCTGATGAGCGCCCACAATGTTAGGGTAAGTTTAAGCACCTAATGAACATCCACTTTGTCAGGGGTTGTTAAAGGTTAGATGAAATGACATATGGTCACATTCGGATTCTTTGAAAAGGGGTTTCAATTTGACAATTGCTCGATTTTAAATTTCTGAAATCGACCCATAAATTACTTATATACGGCTTTTTTAAAAAGTGCCTAATTAAGCCCCGGCGACCAGAATGAAAGTGGGCGGGCGGTGATCACTGAAGCGTATCGTGCTGTGACGTACGTGGAGGAGTGTCACTATGGCCGCTAATCTTAATTTAACGCGTTTTCCCAACTTTTAAACTGTTCATATAAGACAGAAAACTTCATCAAAACAACCCAAATTTTCGATAAACGGTTTACTTAACATTTGAACTAGCGATTTCATATGGTTACAACGACTCGGGCCTGCTGAATTGGAGTGCATTCTGCGCTTATGTATAGTATGTTTGTAGCAATTAACCGCGAAACTGTTGTCATATCACTTTCCATGGAGTGTTTGTCTTCAAGTTCCGTCATTTCAAGTGACGATGCCGATGCCTTGCCTCGCGGGAATCGGGGCGAAGAGAGATTAAGTAGCTGTAATTGATCAAATTATGTTCAATAATCGTCAGGTAAATTGTTTTTGTATGTATTAATAAATAAAGTAATATGGTAGGTATAATTTCATAAACACTGAACGATTGGCTGTTCAAATAAGCGAGACAACATTGATGTAATGCAATGCAAACCATTTTCACTTCACTTTCATGAATAAATACATGAACTGGATTGGTCAACAAGCTCAATGAAATTTACATGAAGATTGCTCCATTGTACACGCAAACATATAAATTATGATAACACAGATTGATATAGACAACGAAGATTATCGGATGAAAGAATTATGTTACCAGTAGCATTTCAATGCACATTTCGTAAATGAAAATGAAAACACCAACACACAATTCTCAGTTTAGCGTACCATATAGATGTTTCTCCCAGATCAAAGGGGAGAAGTGTTGTTACAGCAAATTAGTTTGCTCAATTAAGAAGCTGAGTATGTGAGAAGGAAGGAGTGTAATTATGTTTGAACAGATAACAAGTTTACTGGACCAGCGTGACCGGCGTGTCATATATGTTTATTGTCAAACGTCCTGTCTTGGTGACACACAATACACTTAACGCGAGATTCAGTCTATTTGTTTTTCTATATTGCCATTTGCGAAAAGACTTTTGCTGAAAGAGGGTTAGCATTTGGCCATCTTCTGTTTCCAACTACTGTCATTGATGGATTTATAGGTTTACAATTTCTGTCTTATGTGCATTTGGATATTCATATTGTCCGTTTGGATACGTTTATAAGGTAAGTTTCTTACATTAATTGACACTCTTGCTGAAATGTCAATTTAATACGATGTTTATTTGATTTGATTAACCAAGCATTTTATTGAAAACATTATTTTATTATCTATTAGATTCTGAATGGTTTAACGTGTTAATAAGTGATAACTAAATCGTAAAATGTAACATTGGGATGCGGTGTTTTCGTAGGTGGATTCGTAGACGTATTATTATCGTTGATAACCAACTTCCTTTGGTGTTTTAAATATGTGGTGAGTTGCTTTGATTGTTGTAATGTACTGTTAGTAAATTAGGTTGTCGATAGATTAACGACGTTAAAAATCAAGATGTTGTGATGTGCTTTGATTGTCGATGGCTTACGTAGGGCCTACTTCGCCGGCGTCTGTTAATCTCACGTTTGTTGTTTTATTTTATACACAAACATTCTCCAACAAAAAATAACAACAACACCGAATATCTGATTTTGTTGTCTCAACTTTACTTCGTTCATATTATCGTATCCTGGTTTCATTTTGTCATCGTACATCTCATCCCCTCATCAGCATTGATTTATCCTATGTCTACGAACGTCTATGAATCCACCATCTTTCACTATTCATATCAATTATATTTGATATATATATACCGATATTTTGGGCATTTGTAAAGTGAAACTTGATAACGAACATTACTTAAACAGTTTACAGCAGAAAAGCGATGTGGCATTGTTGCAAAGCGTAGATAATACAGATCAACTGACCGATTCCCCAGTGTTTTCCCATTATAAGTAGTAAGCGGATGTTTACATCCCGTCCCTTCTCGTACGTCACTTCCGGTTAACCCCAACTCACTAAGCCCCGCCCCATTTTTCGTTTGTCGCTCGCCGTCGAAAAGCAGACGATGTTTTTTGCAAAGTTTGAGGCGGTCTAGTTTAATAAATCAACAACCTATTACTTATTTTGTGGGTCTCATTTTCACATATTAGTCTGATGAACGAAATGCAGGTTAGAATTCAATAGAAAATATTTCATTTCGGCCTTCCTTTAAAGCACCTGATGAGCGCCCTTATGTCATGGTTCGTTTAAGCACCTGATGAGCGCCCACAATTTCACGGGTTGTTAAAGCACCTGATGAGCACCACTTTGTCACGTTTTGTTAGGGCACCTGACGAGTGCCCTTATTTCATGGTTCGTTTAAGCACCTGATGAGCACTCACTTTTGTCACATCCGTTTAAGCCCCCAATGACCGTCCACTATGTCCGTGAAAGCAAAAAATTAAAATGATCACGGATATATATCCCTGTAAGCTCTAAGGTCTTTCTGTTTCTCCGTATCAGCTCAGTGATAATAATATGTGCCTGTAATTCAATGATTCACTGTATGTCAGCTTAAACAACATATGAAATGGTTCAGAATCAAAGCAGAGTTAGACAAAAGTATAATAAATACAACTACTTTTTGGTTTGTTGCGTTCATAGACCAGTTCTGTTGTTCCTAGGGTGCAGTTCAGGAAAACCAGTCTCCTTTCCACGTTGTTGTGTTTTCCTTGACTGAAATATAAACAGGATTTACGGAGTGTCATAACACGAATTTTGTAAATTTGTTGTCGAAAACAAACATTCTCCATGTTCTTGAGGTCCTTTCTGGTTATTTTTACACTGATAAAGGAATCAATCCGAACCCGACTGTGCCAAGTGAACATCCGAAAATCACCGACTGTCTCAACACTAAGGTATTGAGGTATTCCATTAAATTTAATACCGGGTAATCTCATTGCAGACCCCTCGGTAAGTGTCGATACCCACAATTCGAAGTGCCGATCCCTACTTGTCCAGAACATATCGTCTCCATCAATTGCAAGATTCTTGTAGTTTTTCGAACTGTCATGAAACACCCGGGAGTTTCCGTCTGAGGGAAGGGTCACTTGGTTAACGTAGATCCCTTTGAAAGATGCAAAGTATATCTTATCTCTATAAATCTGCATTGCTAAGGCGAGAATATGAGTAAGTACGGTCAATTTGGCTCCTTTGTCAAGAACTTGTCCATAGATCTTCTGGTCGCAGGACCAGTAGATTGTGTTTTGGGGTCCATGGTAAACCACGGAACGTACATAGTCACATGGCAGTACTATA
This sequence comes from Gibbula magus, assembly GCA_936450465.1. NCBI lineage: Eukaryota > Metazoa > Mollusca > Gastropoda > Trochida > Trochidae > Gibbula > Gibbula magus. The sequence goes on from OW388297.1 coordinate 48,682,548, forward strand.
GAAGTCTTCTGCATCTGAGAGTTGCTTATTGGATACGGTCCAACAAGTATATCCATCTTTCTCCGTAATTTATTTACCATTACCATAACGTTCTGTCTGACACCTTTACAATCACTACCTCCAGAAGAAACGTTGTCCTGAGTGCTTGGGGAAAGAATCACTGTTAACAAATACTGTTTAAGAATAAAATATTTGGATGAAACGCCATCGCTATCAGCATACAGAGCTCCGGTATCAACATCTACTAAGCTGCAACCGGAAGTAAGCATGCACCCGGCAGCAAACTGTAAAACTGATTCACACCCGACTGTCTGCAAATAAGAGTATCTTGAAGTGTTCAACGTGTCGGTGATGTGTTTGAAGTTCTTGTGCTTGATTTGCGATGTTGAATATACCAAGAGTAAAACAATATAAAAAAGCTTCATTTTCATACTGTAACTTGTTCCCGTCAAATCCAGATGAAGTCCTTAAGAGACTGTTCTCTTTATAAAATGATATTGTTATATCAAGGGTTGACAGCGATATTTCACATCAACATCAACGACGCACACGGTCCTTGGTGACTTACTCATTATCTGTTCGCATAATGTTAAGCTATTTCTGTGGACGACTTGCGAATTATTTATTCATCACCAAATACTCAGAAATCATCTACAGATTTGAAAGAGGCAGAACCGATTCTGTTGTGGAGAAACATTTGAGGGTGGGTCCAGTTATTTTAAATTTTTAGTGACAATTAAGAACTTATACCACTTTAAAAGAGCGGTACGGGAGGGTTCTATTTAGGGTGTTTTTTGTGCAAACGAAATTCGAGGGGACATCATGTTTATACACGTTCGTGATACATGAAAATAAAACAATCCAGTTGAAACTACTGGATTTCGACGTCGTAATTAATATGTAGGTAAAATGTAGGGAGAGTAAAAAACCTACAACCTACACTTTTCCTATGTAAACTGATATTTTTGAAGTAAAATAATAGGATGGCAGATACCGTTTTTAAAAGCAGCACATGCCGGCCACCTCACTCACGTTACTCTATTGATATTAAAGACAAACTTTGTTATTGTCAAACCCCGAAATATCTGTATATTATTGAGAAAAGGGCTGTGCGCCATTGTTAAATTTAGCACATACATAAAGAGAAAACCCTCTCAACTCTGAAGCCTTTCTCTTCCCACCGAGTTTACTCCCTTCAGATTTTCGACCTTAACCTATGTTCTACTATGATTACTTTCTCGGTTAGAAACAGAATGTCCTGATTGGTTGCATTTGAATCTAGTTGTGCAATCCGTTGTAAACGTGACATTTTGCCAATGACACGTCATGATGCTATTTGATTTTGCGGAAATATTTGATCACAAACATGCTGATAAATAAAGAAGAACACGTCAGAGACAAAACCCGAACATAGCTTATTTGTGTTAACTGCATCAGGCATATTCGAAGAAATAAGCGAACTAGCGAGACCATTTACAGTCAAAGACTAAGATCGTGGATCTTCGATGTAAACGGTATTTTTACTTTAGCATTTGCTGAAAACACATGACTTGATATAGTAATGAATAATTAAACGCCGAGACTAATTATATTTTTAAACCGGGCAAAATAAACTTATCAATTTAACTGAAATTAACAACAATTTTGTTTTTGTGTTACAGTGATCAATAATCGGCTATGTTTTTGAAAATTGCGAAGAGCCTTTCTTCATTTCAGTTTTCTTCAAATATCTTGGAATACTCATAATCGATGTCATTCATTGTCTCGATGATAAAATAAAACACCTAAACCATCAACAGAAAAATAGAGCCACTGGCTCTGTAGCTCATCAGGTTTTATATAGGCTGCCTTAACTAATTCAAAATGTCATCTTCTTGGTGAGAGGAAGCACATTAAATGGAGAAGATGAAATAAGTCTTAAGGTCCTTACCCCTCTGACCTATCTTTGAGGCCAGAGGCCCCTACAAATAAAGACACAATTGAAGATTTAATTCATCACTGTTGTTCATTACCTCCCTTTGAAGAGACATTAAATCTCAAGATGAAAATAGCTTTTCAGGTCATGACTTCTGTGACCTATATTCGGGGTCACAGGATCACGAAATCTGCAATTTAGAATCCCAATGGGCCAAGGAGTCCGGACATGAAATTTCAAGTCTCTAGGGTCAGTGGTTCTTGAGAAGAAGATGAAAATAGGTTTAAAGGTCATGACCTCTGTGACCTTTTTTTGGGTCATGGGGTCACGAAATCTACAATTTAGAATCCCCATTGGCAAGGAGTCTGCACATAAAATTTCAGCTCTGTGGAGTCATTGGTTCTGGAGAAGAAGTCGAAAAGGCGAAAAGTTTACGGATGGCCGGACGCCGGACACCATGCCATACCATAAGCCCATCGGGCCTTTCAGGTCTGATGAGCTAAAAACGCATTTCCACTGATTGTATATGACTATATCACAACAAATAATTATTGAGAAAATAATAAGTTTGAGTGATCAATCCTTGTGGGTGCTTGGTTTGTGTACTTGAGATGGGAGAAGACGTTACTGTCTAGCAATTCAAGTTGAATTACCGTAATTACTGTCTGCAAGGTAAAACTAGTAGAAAGAACACGTAGAAAGTGACTCAAAGTGCAAGATAAATGTATTGGTTCACCTCACGTGTGTTTATTACTGCCATCAGCAATATCTCATATGTGCAAAGTTGGCCTAAAAACAGGGCTATAGAATCTATCTTGAAATATTTGAGTAATCTAACCAGATACACTACGTTATTACACGCTTCTGAAGTATCACAAGTTCCTTATTATTGTGTTAGTCCGGTTTTCGTGACTGCCAAATCTCTCGCATAGCTATGTGTAGATCTTATTGTCTATCTTACCTGATTAGGATTGAACAGTGGTTTGTACATTAGATATAAATAATAATATTTGATATCAAAAGGTTTTTAAACCAAACATGATTTGAATAATCGAGAATCAAGATGGTTCATTTTGTCCTGTGTAACTGGTTACTTCAAAGTACAGTATATATACGAATAAAGGAAGTATAATTTGTTGTCACATATTTTAATAAACTACATATAAGTTGTTACAAATTGTGAAATTGTAACGTTAGAGTTTGCCAGTCCCTACGTAGGCCTACGAATCTGTATTTCCAACTCTCACTGTTGACTTCTGACAGCTCATCCTCACTTGATTCCTGGTGTAACACTCAATGTTGATTCACAATAGGTTCATACTGATAAGGAAGGATGTTATTTATGTGAGATGGTTGAAAATCAACGCTGCCATCGCTATCCGAGGAAGCCATAACAACACTACGAACATAGAAAATACACTGCTTCAGCGCGCGGGAGAGCATCTTTGACATCACATCACGTGACTGCTGCCAGCCTGATTAACTCTCGGGGATTTCCGGAAAACTGCTCGCACCGAAAACTTTTTTTCAACATTTCTACATAAAATGTTGCATTTTAATAATTTGTTTGACACACTTTGTCTTAAACAATACTGTTGAACATGTTAAAACAAAGTTTTTCTCTAATTTTGTCCTTTAAAGGGGCAGTAGCACGTTTTTTTCAAAGTTTATTTTTTCAAATTTCCTATTTATATTGATAGTTTATGTCATTTATATTAACTTAAGAGGGTAAAACATCTTATTACACAAACCAATTATCCGTAGTGGTAATAACTGTGTTGCGTATAAAGCAAAAATTGCATGGCGGCCATTTTATTGTGAACACAATTTAACCGTTTCGCATAACAAAAACGATTCCCATGGCTTTATCGAACCATGTACACTCATTTTTAACTTGATTTTCCGGAGAGAGAATGGTCTTTTACTATTGGTGACATTATTTTTCAAATACATTTCATTGACTTATTTGAGCGAAAAAACGTGCTACTGCCCCTTTAATGCTGCTTTCAAGAGTATTTCACTAATATCACATCTGCTAGTATTATGGCAGGGAGAATGCCCGCAACGCTATGTGGCTATGCATTGCAGTGAAACCTGCAAGCGGCTGGAACTAGCAAACCATTGGTTCGGTACAGCATTGTACCCAAACCTTACTGCATGTAGAACAGTTCTCTACTGCAGACAAAGTGGCCGTGCACCTGGTGAGATTAAAAAACCCGGACTCCTTTATCTAAAGCCGAACGCGCTATAACCACTGCGCTATCCCGCCCCCGCAATCTTGAGGTTACTAATGAAATATAACAAACAAGGGTATACATATATCAGCACTTTATCAATCTTAAATATTTTAACATTTATCAGAATAACATTCATATATTTCCTATTATATCATTATCACATCAATCAATCATTAAACCATAAACCAAAATGTTTGCTCTTGTGAGTGAGTAAGTGAGTTATTGTTTAACGCCGCTTCGGCAGTATTGCAGCCATTAGCGGCGAGTGCTCTTGTGAACAAATGAAAGGAAATTAGTACCAAAGATCACAACTCGAAGAGAACTTAGAATATCTTAGCCATCAGAAGTATAGAAGTAGAAAATTGCATTTCAGCAGTTTTCATTAAGGGTTACGATCTCATGCACAACTCCATACAAATGGTCCATGATGTTCAACCATAAAATCATATTTTTTTACTTTTTAAATCGTTTTCTTATTGTATAAAATGTAGAATAAAATGTTAAGATATGAAAGGAAGTTTTTTTGTTATAACTGTATAAGTGGCTGTACCAACAGGAACAATGATTTCATTATTGAAATTTGATAAACAAAATATTTTTGTTTATCAGAATAACAGATTTGTTATAAGTGGCCCAGAATCATAATACTTCTTTGTGATTGTGGTAAATTAATTGTGGTAAATCATTTGGATTCAATTAATTTGATCATAGCAAGCACACAACAATATTAGATTGTTTTTTGTATCCTTTCTTCTTGCAATATCACATACATGCTATGAAATGTACCAAAATCAAACTTTCATTCTAATAAATTCTGAAATTGAGCAGTTGTCACTATTAACATTGATACTGCCATAATTATTTTTTACTTTGAAATTATTTGAATTTTTAAATCTTACAAACTACCATAAATTATCACTATTGCAAATTGTTAAAGGAAACTAATTGCAAACATTGCTACATGCCACCAAACTTTTAGCACTATTAAAATAATTAACATAGGTATTGAAAATCGTTATCATAAATAGGATTTCAACTTCCTGGGTCTATTTGAGACGAAAATACCTTTACAAGAGGATACCCAACTTCCAAACGCAAGGCATAACTCTTGCCAGTTTGCATTACTGGCTGATTTAACCCTTGCGGTATTTCCCTGGCTTTGTTGTGTCAAGACAGCGAATCGCTGCACCAGAAATGCATAGCGAAGGAAATACTGCAAGGCCTAAATCAGCCAGTAATGGAGACTGGCAAGAGTTATGCCTTGCATTGGGAAGTTGGAGGATACCAAATCTACCATTTTTAAACCCTATAGACCAAGTTACTGTTAAGTGAGTGAGTGAGTGAGTTGGGGTTTAACGCCGCTTTCAAGAGTATTTCACTTATATCGCGGCTGCTAGTATTATGGCAGGGAGAAAGCCTGCAACGCCATGTGGCTATGCACTGCAGTGAAACCTGCGAGCAGCGGCTGGAGCCAGCGAACCATGGGTGGTACTACACTGAAATTCAGTGTAGCATTGCACCCAAACCTTACTGCGTGTAGAACAGTTCTCTACTGCAGACAAAGTTGCCGTGCCCCTGGCGGGATTCAGTTACTGTTAACAGATTTCAGCTCTCTGTAGCCAGTGGTTCTTGAGAAGCAGTTGAAAATTCACATAGTTAATGGACAGCTAGGCAACAGCTGAAAGAATGATTTTAGGCCTAAATATGAATATCACTACTATCTGTATGAGATAAGGGATATTACTAATCCTATTTTGTTCACAAATTACAATTAATCATATTGTGACATTCCTCTATGCTATTCCCACTTCATTCAAGAAGTATGGATAATGCTATAGTGTTCACACATTATACATCAATGAATCCGGAGGTGTAAATGAATTGGAAAAAATATTAATACATCATATCAGTATCTTGACTTTCATAATACATGTTGACGTGACACTTCATAATGGGATGACAGTTATCAATATTTAACTGGATAAAGTCATCTTCATAATGGGACGACAGATGTCATCAAGATCTGTCAAGGTAAAGTCATCTTCATGACAGGACTAAAGTTATCAAGATTTGTCTAGAAGAAATCGTCGGCTCCATTTAGGGCAGCGAGAACATCTTCCGCATCAGAGTCCCATGGCTTGACTCCCTGACAGAGGAGTTCAAACACTTCACCCTCCGTGAAGCCGCACATCCCTCCGTCATCACTGTCATCACTCTCTTCATGGAATGGGTTCAGCAACGATAACTCCCGTCTGAAAGAAATTTGATAAATTAATTTTTTTCATATACAGTCAAGTCGCGATAGTCCGGCCACCGATAATCCGAATCTCGCAGTGTCTGAACGGTAGCAAGCTGTAACCAAACTAATCTCTATATAAACTCATTAAATGTGGATTCATTAATCTGTTGCTTCCGCTTCCGTTTCCGAATCCGAACGCTAATTAGCTGTAACGGATTTGTAAATTACAGCTATTTCTGTTTCATTAATCCAACGGTTCATCAAAGCGTTCGGCTAATCCCTTGGCAAGCGAGCACCACACTGATTGAATCGGTAAACATCTATGACAGGGGATTAACAAGGTAGTTGAGCGTGTCAGTAGTTTGTGATTGTAATAAATTGAGATGTCTCACTTTGTCTGTCGGGAGTTTGTGATTGTAATAATTTGAATCTAACAAGAGCAATCAAGACGAGTGTGATGATGAACCCGAAGCGACGCCTCTCCCCACTGCCCCTCAAATGAGAGCACACATGGACTCAATGATCACCTACTTTGAGTGTGTTGGTGACGAAAAGAACTTAGAAACTTTGATCGTGGGTCCTTCAAGCCATTGAGTACACAATCTGTAATCGGCAAATTCTTCAAACCTGAGTGAGTTCGTTGAATGTTTTGACATGTTTTGACATGTTTTGTGCATGTATGTCCAGAAATTATTTTGTGCACTGATTGTTTTATTAATATATGTATGTATCCCAGTTGTTATGGGTATATGAAATAAAACTCATTGATATTCTAAATACGTTGTTTTCTGTATGTAGATTCAAAGGGGAGTAACTCCATCTTGTTTGGTTCATTTCAGTAGTCCGAACATTTCACTATCCGAATGTTTTTGATGAAAAACGGCAGTGTTCAGATAATCGAGGTCTGACTGTATATAATTTACAATTTCATGGTGAATAAGTTAGCACCAACACATACTGGGTGTCTAACTTGGAGGATTTGTATATTTAGGAAATAATCCATGTTTGGTAGGCGCTAGTGATCGTTACACCACTAGGGCAAGTTATTAGAAATGGTTTGGCAAAGATATAACCGCCCAGGACATAACTTGCCCAAGTGATGTAAGTCGTTGAATCACCCTCACTGCGGTACTGTTATTGAAATCAACTCTGCGAGGGCTGATTAACCTATACGTACTGACCCAGAATATAGGGCTGGGACGGGTAGATATTTCCTACCCGGGTACCAAACCATCTGTTACCCTACCCTACCCGGATACCCGTTTTGTCGATCTCCAACATCTAATTGTAAGATTTTGTACTACTTTATTCAACTGGTTGGCTGGAACATGGGGCTAGAAGCCTAGCATAGAGACCCATGGCTCTTTCAATCAAATTTATTATGTATGACAATAGATCATTTCAATATTATGTTAGAATCTTCAAATACATTATAATCTTGAAATGAAAGAATAGCAAATTAAACTGTTTTATGATAAGTCACATGATAAAACGGGTCCGGGAAATGTGATGGGTACCCGGGTCCTCCTCAGTACCCAACCGTCCCAGGTATCCGGGTTACCCGTCCCAGCCCTACCGGAACACTGCAATTTTCCCCACAAGGTATAGTAGTATACAGTCTCTATCACTGGCTAATTTAAGTCTTGCTGCATGTTGTCCCTTTTCTGATTTCACTACCAAGTCCAGGTACAGCATGCTGAGATACTGACACAAGAAAGGTGAGGATATGCAGCAAACATAAATTAGCCAGTGATAGAGACTGGCAAAGGGTATGCCTTTCGGGGGAAGTTTGGAACATTACTACATCATATATAAAGTGACCTTCGCTAACATGAGATTATGGTTAGTTACTCAATTGTCCTGACCTATGTTTACCATCTGACACTTTAGAAATCTAAAATATTAATTTTTTTTTTATAGTTATAACCTTTCAAAAAAGTTCATCAAGACTTGTCTTGTTTGATGTCGGAGACAGAAATAGATTGTTCTCCAAATAAAGTACAATCCCTTTAAATTAACTTGAAAAATCCCATGGTCACCAAAATTGTCATTGCATAGAGAAAACATGACTTGCAACTGTGTAAAGGGGTAAACCACATTAAAGTTGCAAAGTTGAATATATTGTTAAAGACATAATAAATCGGTGATTGGCAGGGGAGAAGACGGTAAGTAAAACACTGAATTGACCATACACTGCTCTCATCTCAATGCGAATAAATTTTTACCCGAGGTATTTCATATCCTCATGCTCCAAATCAAGCTCGTCCTCTGTGCTGTCCGCCCCCTCCGCCGTCAGATAGTCGCACATGAACGAGATAAAGTCCTTCTGTGTGTCGTTACCAGCATCTCGATCTGAAAGATAATATTGCCCCCGGTTAACACAGCTGTTGAGTGTTCATTCTAAACAGCCGATTTAAAATAAACTCGTTAACAAGGTTAATTTTGAATTACTTGCCATTTAGATAGTGAAGAAATATAACATGGTTATATTTGGGATAACACTACCTTCAATAGTACAAATTCTTGTACTTTTTTTCGGGCCGAGCCATTTTATTAGGTTAATTTGGTTTCATCTAAAGTTTATTTCCAAATGTATCAAATCACAGCAGGAAATTCTTTTAAACAGCTGAATATCATCCCTCTTTCTACATTTTCCATTAAAATTTCTCGCCTCATTACATTGACATTATGGATACATATTTACCTACCAACATACATTTGGGCCACACAGTCAAGGTCGTTAGCATGCTCTTTGTTGTTGGAGGTATTTTTGGCCTTAGCAACAATGTGCTGAAGGAAAGCATGAGCACTGTTGAAATGACGATCACATTCTGTGCATACTGAAAACTTGTGGAATTTTCCTCGTGCCAAAAACGAAGTATGCTTTCCGTCCATTCGATGCAGATTATCTAGGTAGTGATCCTTCAATTTGTCATAGGCGTCAGAGCCTTCATAGTGTGCACTGCATTGACCTGAAATATGCAAAAGTCTTTTAGCTAGGCAGTCACTGCAGAGGAAAAGCCTGCAACATTGTGGCTATGCAATGCAGTGAAACCTGTGAGTGTTGGCTGAAACTAGCATATAGGGTCACATGTACGGCACTTAATTTCATAGTAGTATTGCCTTACTACACGTGGAAGGTGAGGTGAGTTGGGTTGGGTTTAACGTCGTTGTCAAGAGTATTTCACTTATATCAGGGCTGCTAGTTTTATGGCAGGGAGAAAGCCTGCAACACCATGTGGCTATGCATTGCATGGTTGGAACTAGCATGGTGGTGGTACTACGTGGACATTCAGTGTAGCATTGCACCCAAACCTGACTGCGTATAGAACAGTTCTCTACTGCAGACAAAGTTGCTTTGCCCCTGGTGGGATTTGAACCCCTGACCTCTTGATCCGAAGCCGAACGTGCTAACCAATGCGCTATCCCACCCACACACGTAGAAGGGATCTCTAGAAAGTTGCATGGCCATTACAGGCTTCAAACACTGAACTTATCACTACACTATCCCGTCAAACAAAAACTCTTGAGCCATGTGTCTTAGTAACAACATATTTTGTGTCTGAATCTTTTTAGCTTTGGCAAAAATAACAGATGCATTGCATTGTTTTGATCATCTTTTCAGAAAAGGATGGGGAGAGGAGTAATATTTTTGTCAAGTTTATGATAGAAGCTGGCACTCACCACAAGTTATATCATGTGGTTTTCGTCGAGGTTTCACACACTCCTCACTGCTGCGACTAATATCAGCTTCTGATTGGTTCAGATCAGATGAACTTTGGGTGACCTCTGAAGATGGGGTTGCCATCGAGGCCATTGATTGGTCAGATTCAGAACAGGATGGGTTGGACAAAGACGTGTCAATGTCTGACAAATCCTAAAAGAACAATTTAATATTAGTTCTGACAGATTATAGTTTTTGAGATGGAGGATATTATATGAGTGTCTATGTCATACTACGGCACAAATACAATATTGCTTAAATGAGTCCACTCACAAAGGATATACCAATATTCAGGTGAGGTGAGGTGAGTTGGGGTTTAATACCGTTTTCAAATTTACTTCACTATTATCGCAGCTGCTAGTATTATTGCAGGGAAAAAGCCCGCAATGCCATGTGGGTATGCATTGTGGTGAAACCTGCGAGCATCGGCTGGAACTAGCGAACCATGGGTGGTACTATGCTGAAATTCAGTGTAGCATTGCACCCAGACCTTACTGCATGTAGAACAGTTCTCTACTGCAGACAAAGTTGCTGTGGGCCCTTGTGGGATTTCAACCTACGAACTCTTGATCCGATAGCTAACCACTGCGCTATCCACCCCCGCTTCCCTCCTCCCTCCCTCCCTCCTCCCCGATATTCAGGCACAAGTGTTGTAGATATATAGTATGACTAAGACACTCATATTATGTTCTTTTTATTAGCGAAGGGATGCATTTGCGGAAAATACCAAGACTGGTTTCCTGCCGTCGATGCATTTAAAAGTTAAAACGGAACGTGAATGTGATGTTCTGACATTGTTTATGACATCATGTCACCATGACAATGTGACATTTTGCCCAAGGGCATTGTATGAAAAATATGAAGCCCGATATGACTGCTCTCGTAGGTTACTAGAGTTATGTTGTAACATTATTGTCCCATCATATGAGAACTTAAACACTTTACCTGTTGTTTCATCTGATATTCTATAGGTCCGTGTCTATTGAAACATGCTGTACCAAACCTGCAGTTACCAGACCTAAAATATAATATATAATACATATTAGTTTATTTAGTAGGGGAAGAATTTGTGAATATTATATTTACAATATCGGTAGATTGTACCACTTGGCCAGCAACAGAGTCTCCAATCTTTAATTATTGGCCATCAAAAGATGAGGATGGAAGACTTTGAGAAATATTACTAATTATTGATAAAATTCTTTGTTTTCTCATTAAGTATACTACTATCAGAGATTTTAATATAAATCCCATTGATAAAAAGTGCAAACCATATTTATATAAAGTAAGTTTTAAAAAATCCTGTTACTTTTTCTGAAAATTCCATTTTTTAGGTGGTTTTCTCCCCATGGGAAATTTCTTCAGAATTATTCCTAGTTCTAATGGTCTATGTTTAATTAATAAAACTTGCACAACAGATGCTCCAGTTTCTATTGTTTTCCCCCCTACATCTGTGGTTTAAGGACAGTTATTTTGGGTTGGACATTTGCAAGACTGTTTATTGACAACAATTAATTGTCACATCATGGAGTTTCCATTATAAATGCTGGTAAAAAAGACAACTTCAGCAATTAGAGGTGAGGTGACTTGGGGTTTAACGCCGCTTTCAAGATTATTTAAATTATATGATATTATCACAGCTGCTGGTATTATTGCAGGAAGAAAGTCTGCAATACCATTTTGGCTATACATTGAGGTGAAACCTGCAAGCACCACTGAAACTAGCTAACTATTGGTGGTACTGAGCTGAAATTCATTGTAGCTTTTGCATTAAAACCTTACTGCATGTAGAACAGTTCTCTACAGCAGGCAGCCAAGTCCCTCGTGGGATTCGAACCCCAGACCTCTTGATCCAAAACCCGAAAGTGCTCACAATTACACTACAACACCCCCTATAATATCAATGAAAATCACATTTATTTTGTGTCTGGGGATTTCAAATTGGTAATTCTCTTCACAAAGTTTGATTCATCAGTTAAATTCTAATTACCTAGATTATAGGGATGCTTCAATTGAAATGCATTCCCTCAACGCCAATAAAACTATTTCTTCACGGACAATAATTTAATTATTTTTAGGATAACTTTAAACAATAATAAATATTATACTAAGATAATTTACATAATCAATGATAAGACCCATGATGATAGGGTCTAACTTTACATGATGTACAGATAAGTGCAGAAACACTTTAGAATACAAAGCCTAGATTTTCGAAGCTCTCTTAGCGCTAAAACTGTTGTAAGTCAATGTTATATGAATGGTACTTACGACAATCTTAGCACTAAGAGAGATTCGAAAACCTAGTCCCTGGGATTCAACTAATGTAGTTGTGAACTGATTGAACCCTACTGCCTAAAGGTGTTTGTTTCCAGCTATTAGCACAAAACCATGGGGTCCCCCCAAAACATTTCAGGCTGTAAAACAGTTTGAACTTGAAGACCCTGTCATGCCCATCAATGTATTATGTACAAACTTTGATCTCCCAAATTTCAAGGATTCTTGCCCCACAAAATTTAAGCTTTAGGGTTCCAACGGTTTTGGAATTGGAATTCGAAAATGTGAAAAGTTTACTGTAGACAATGGCCATGCCATAAGCCCATCTGGTCTTTCATGCTAAAAATCAACAATGAAACAGTTTGAATGATCATTCCAGGGATGGTCTAGTTTAGAATACCTACATAAAGTAGGTACAGAATGGTCTATTTTCTGTACTCGAGTTTTCCACATGAGCATAGCGACATCTGTCACCATACCAACATCCTCCTTGGCTGCCATAGAAACGACATGCAACTCCACTGACGTTACTCTGAAAACAGAATTTAAGTTTTCTGTGGTGAAAATTTAAAATATTCATGTTTAGGCCAAACTTTTAAATGTGTGAGCGCAGTTGAGCGCTCTGTTAAATTCTGGTTCAACATGCCACTATGCTAGCACAGAAAATGTACAGAAATGCAGCAAGGCTTAAATTAGCCACAAGCAAATGTCTCAAAAAGGAGGATCCATTCCATATCCTCCAGATATAATATTGGTTATAATGAACAAAATCATTTAATTTGGAAAATGATATTATTAAAATTAAGATGCTTAAAAGGTGAAACTAACAGAAATTCTGCCGATTTGCAATGATAAAATATGCATTTATCATAATTAAGTTGAAAACACTATTCATACCGGATACCTCAACCCCTGTTCAAATACGTTTAAATTATAAATATAATATACATATAGTATATGACGCCTATTTATCTTCTCCAAGTAATTTAATCTGAACCGGGTGGAAATACTAGCTCGAGACTAGAGTATGGTTCAGTCGTGTACTCCGAGAAACTGGTATTACCAGTCACGCCATCGGGACGAAATGTTTCTGAGTTATATTAATATTATTAAACAATCATATTACTTACCATTCTCTTGTGTTCAAATGCAATTAATATTACCATAAAATGTCACAATGTCACTGCCATAACAGGATAATGTCGACACCTTTAGCTGCCGTGTAATATGGCTTCATACCCACAGGTAGACAGCACCAAATTTCCCGCGATAAATACAAACATGCAATTTCATTGGCTGTTATAAATGGCAGTGACCTCTGTGGCCTGGAGATATTCAACCAATCAAAATGAAGGTGATCATTGCAATACTATTTTTAGCCTAAAGAACCACCCCGTTTATTGAAAATGTCAGAATTTCGTCATGAAAATTATGATTTTGATTTAAGAACTATCTAATTTGAACGTGTATGTAAAGGTGTATGTAATACAAATAGCTCGAAGCGATTAACAGATGGACAAAATTTCAAAGAAAATGGTAATATGGAATTTCATTAAATATTATGTAACGTTATCCGTATATCCTAACAATACAATTTTGTCATGGAATGTTGAAAAGTTAAAACATTGCTGTCATCATTAATAAAAGCAAATTTTATCAAACTAAACTAGACATAATATATCCAGCATTGAATATTATTACTAATATATATTACTATAGTTTGCCAAGTCATATTCTTGGTGTTTGACAATGCCGTTTTAGTGAGAAAAAATAGAGCCATTGGCTCTGTAGCTCATTAGGTTTTATGTTTGTTTATGTTCAAGCCGGACATAGATTGTTCTCCATAAAAAGTACAACCCCTTGACATGACTTTTAAAAACCAAATGGACACCAAATATAATTTCAGTAATTGTGACACTTGGATAACCAATTTCCTACGTTTTACGCGGACACACCACGTTTTGGCGTTGCGGTTGTTCCCATCTTTTCTGGAGCAAGTTCGCAACTACCTGCCCAAATTTGGAATACATGTACTCCCCATATACTGTAGATGGCTTTTTTAATTTTAATTTGTTCTGTTTCCATGGCAACACTTTGAACTTGGTCTTTTTAAGGAAACTGTTGAAAAGCATTTTAATAAAAACAAGCTTTAATGGGAAAGAAAGATTTTATGGAAAACAACTTCAATATTGTGTAGATACACGAAGTTTGTCCAGAAAATATTGGTCTCCTATGTATTCCACTTCTAAATGCTCCCTCCATTTTAAAACTTGGGAATAATTTTATGATCAAGTGTTAGTAACATTAAATTGGAGTTAGTTGTAACATTAATTTTGCAAACGTCATGGACGTATTTATAGACTCTTCGGCGAATTATTACTTTTACCAGCATGATTAATTATATTCTCTTATAACGAATTGCCAAAAACAAAATTTTTACTGCTACATGTGTTTTTTAAAAGTTGAAACCCCCAAAAGGCACGTCAACATGATATGAGGAGGCGGCATATCACACGAACCATACCCTTCAAATAGACAAAGTCCAAATTGTTACCATGGACATAGAAACATAATTTTAAACCAAAAACCAAGCCATGATCAGTGGCGTAAGCGTAGCCTATATTAATTTCTTAAAACAGCAAAGTAATCAAGAAGTTACTGCTTCAGAGATGTGTACTATGTCCCGTACTGTTCATAGGTTGGATATGGTCTGAAAAGTTTCCATTAGTTTGGCGCAAAATTACTTTCAACTTGAAATGGACTTCAAAATTACCATGAATTCAGTGCAGATTTATTTCCATTCATTTTCATGTCTCAATGCCGTTTTTGGTACTGTGGTTCGGATTTTATCCACAAGACGTAGACGTGCATTTATATACAATAGAAAGTTGTACATTATTTTAAATCTATCGTAGGGTACCTACAAAGTGTTGGAGACAATACGGGACAAGATTGAACTAATGTTTACACAATTTTTAAAGTAAATATGGTGGAAACTGTGGTTATGTACCTTTCAAACGGACGTTAGCAACTTAGCAATGCCTTTACGAAATAACATTTGAATTTTTAATTGAAACAAGGCACACAGAGAAAAATGTAAATGAAGAACTTACATGTTCTTGTGTAATCTTTACGGTAATGTATTGTCACTCGGCTTCGCCTCTGGCAAAAATGAAGAAATACAAGGTAAAGATATTGGGAAGTTGGGAGTTGGGGATTATGAAATAAAATCGTCATTTTGAGGTCTATATTTCGTATACCAATACCTCATTCCACAAAAAAACAAAGATGTGTACCTTATCTAGCTTATACACCGATGACAACGCTAGTGTGGTATTTTGTTAGCTGGTTTCGGCTTTTTATGTGTTGATCCTAAAATGATTTTCTTCCATAGTATATATTGTTAAAACGAAAATGTAGATGTACCAACTTCCAAACGCAAGGCATAACTCTTGCCAGTCTACATTACTGGCTGAGTTAAGCCTTTCAATATTTCCCTCGCTTTGTTGTGCCAAGATAGTGAATCGCTGCACCAGAAATGCATAATGGGTCCGGATTTCCAAGCACATAGAACCCAAGGAAATACTGCAAGGCCTAAATCAGCCAGTAATGGAGACTGGCAAGAGTTATGCCTTGTGTTTGGAAGTTGCTATCGTACATGAAAGTGACCTAGTTTCTTTGAAGCATTCTGTAATCATAACCAACAACATTACCAGACGAAGTGTGACTTTAAAATGAAACGGTAAATCACGCATTTGCCATTCAAAAACTGAACATTTTAATGATTATATGCTAATAAATGTTATTATCATATGATCGATTTATTTTTTAAAATCTTATTTTTTCACAAATATAAATTCTGTGTTTCAAAACAGTGACTATCATTAAATATCATCTATCGTTTTCTCAAAAACCTCAAGTTGGGTGGAAGGTCAATATCCTTAAAATCAGATCTTAATTACCCTTGTTGGATCTCGATTTATGTCGCGCCGAAATGGACGTGTGGTAATTTAAGCTGTTGGTACGGTCAGTGCTGGCGATAGTTTTCTTACTCTGAGGGTGAAGGTTCGAATCCCGGAAGGGACTCGCCCGAAAAAAAAGAATTTGTACTATAGAAGATAGTGTTATCCCAAATGTAACCATGTTATATTTAATTACCCTACATACGCTGATGTAAATAAACCTAGTGTACCTAATTAAGATCAGAATTTAATGACATTGAAAGAGGTGCTTGAAATTACTTTGACAATTGTCAATAATTAATCCATTGATGATGATGATCTCACTCTAGTGGGTCAACAGTCACCAACTCTCTGCTTATTGACTGCTCCCTCAAAAGGCCCTTCAGATTTTGAAGTATTGAATAATACCGGGCTTACGTTTTTAAGAATGATTTATTTTGTTTTGGTATATCTGAATAACATAATAAATCAACTCATATATAATTTTTTTTTTTTTTAATATTTGAAGATGCAATGTTTTGTTTGAATTAGCGCTTTTATCCACGAGGCTATGAAGAGCGACAGGAACATATTATTGATAGAGAATGCAGCACACCTGGAGAAATGGTTAGCTTGGACAGAGCATGTGCAAGGCAGGGTATTTGTTGTCCCCCGCCGCAACTTTGGTGTCGGCCTACATTGTGGGAAGACGCAGACACCATGCAGTCGATTTTGGTGACCTTGATCTTATTTTCAAGGTCACCACGACACTTTGACCTGTTTTCGAACTCATGTTAACGCGATATATCATTGTCCCACAGTCTTCAAATTTGGTGCCAGGATACATTTGGGGATGACGCAGATACCAGTCGATTTTGGTGACTTTGACCTTAATTTCAAGGTCACCACGACACTTTGACCACTTTTCGAACTCTTGTTAACACCTCTTTGAGAGGCATTTTAGAAGCTGGTATGATGAATGAGAACAAGGTCTATGGATAGTCAACTTCTTTTACGTGATATATCATGACCGGATGAACCAAAGTTTTCAAATTTGGTGTCAGTCTACATTTGGGGGTGGCGCAAACACCAGTCGATTTTGGTGACCTTGACTTTCTTTTCAAGGTGACTATGACACTTTGACCACTTTTCGAATTCTTGTTAAGCCAACATCTCATGAACCCAAGCACCCAAATTCTTCAAATTTGCTGATCATCATGACACTTTTTACCAGTAATGCAATTTTTTGAAGTAGCTCCTTTTGACCAAATGATGTGTCTTAATAAACTTAATGTTAGCGGCGGGGGACATTGCCATGTCAGTGGCAGACACTTGTTGTCAATTGCATCTCATCGCTTGAAAAATGTGCACTTCACAAGCATCCAAGAGTCCAGTTCATCAAGTTTGCAGCTTATAGTGTTCCACACAGGGGCGTGTATCACTTAGAAACAGTGTCGAACATGGATTAAGAGGGAGAATGCATTTGGAGCAACGAATCCTGGTTACTTTGGTGCTCATTGATTATTTTCCTAGAATACATTGCTCCTAATGCATTTCCATTATCTATGTTATTGTACCCAGGCTCTTCTGTACCTCTGATGTACCTCATGTACTGACGATATTCAGGTAACTAATCAAAGATCATCCCACAAAAGCTTTCGGTGGGAGAAGCTGGGGGCAAGTAACTCTCAACAGCCATACTTTCATCAGTTTCCAAAAGACGAGAAACTTGTCAACTAATGATTCCAAATGTTTTCAAAACGGTGACCGTTAAAAATAATGTTCCAATTGGTCATCTTTGAGACTTGGTTTTGTCTGCAATAAACTGGTACAGAACCACCCATGTACGGGGTTGTCTCAGACCTTGTGGAGAGGATTCTACAGAACCTGTTTGTATGAATTATTTTACAAATTATATTCCTCGGAACACGGTGGTGCTGTGCAAAGCTCGTTTGACTTTTCAGAGAAGTTCAACAACAATTGTTAAGGCTTATCGTGATAAGAGTGATCAGCTTCAAGGGTAGATAATCTTGAGTTTGAAGGGATGATTCTCTGCCCCACACTAAACAGGAGTTGTGAAACTTCTGGTGTTGCCTGCGACTGGTGAACAGAGGTTACTTCACTCAGGTCTTCCATCCTAACCACGCTTTCATATGGGCAATAGTTCATGCATCCTCGGTTACCCACATGGGTGATATAGTCGAGAGTAACGGAGCATATATAAAACCATGGGTCACCGAGGATGTACTTCATGGTTCTCACAAAATTCCTTGACAGTGAATGTTTGCAACACGGTAGCCTTCAATCAAACATCACTTTACATCGGCAACCAAGTCTGTCTTGTAAACAATGCACATTACACAGATGAAGTAACACAAGTCATTTCGACAGTGATGGAATACTCAGTTTAAATCAAAGTGATCCACATGCAAAATAGGATGGAGGAAATGAGTTTAGAAACCTCTGTGGGAGGAGAATGTTCGACATGATACTTTATTATCCCCCGCCACTCCGTCTGTCATTCTGTCTGTCCGTCCGTCTGTGCGTCCGGGCTTTTCCATTCCGGCCTCAAACTTCAAAACTACTCAATATATTTTGCTGAAACTTTGTACAGGTATCAACCAAGTAGTCTAGATGTGCCTTTTGCTATATAGAAATTTTATCACTTATTATGAGTTATGAGTTATAACAATTTTCAAGAAAGTAAATGCATTTTATATTCAAAATGCATAAATATATTCAAAATTCCTAAATGGCGGGGGATATGGCCGACTCTGCTTGTTTAAATTGTGAATCTGTTCCTCGGAAGTAACTTTGGACGTAAAAGTGAAACTGACCTTCAGTCACCATATATGGCCTAAGGCCTGTTCCTTTCGATTATCAAAGTTTGTTCCGAACATCCGGCACATGCGTGACGTGAAAGGAGTGGCTCCAAACACTGGTCTTGGCTTATCGAGCAGGCCTCTATATTCTAATATTGAAAAAGCACAATGCAAATCAACTATCATTATCATAATCATAATCATAACAAGAAGACATTTTGCGCTTCTCCTTTTCGACCTCCATCAAGCCAAATACCAAAATTGGTAATCCTAAATTAAATAGTCTCTGAGAAAAGCTGAGATACCATAAACTGAGTAAAAAACAACGGAACAAGGGCAATAACTCTGGAAAAAGCGTGTCCCTCATTTTCAAATTCCCTCAAACCACACAACCAATTTGTTCATCTTATCCTAAATAGTTTCTGTGAAAAGTTGTCCCCTTTGGAGAAACCATGAACAGAGTCCAAAGATACGACCAAGGGCAATAATCCGGAAAAAATAATTGCGATCTTTTAATTTTTGAACTCCATCAAGGTATTAATGCCCTCAAACCACACACCAAATTTGGATATCCTATCTTAAAACTTTCTGAGAAAATCTCAAATGGACGAATTGAGCTCAAACCTATATCCCCCTTCCACTTTGTTGCAGGGGATAATAATACAAGTGAAAACAGACACTTATGCTAATGAGTCAAAACATTTAATTACTAACACTAAAGACAGGTAATCTAAAGAAACAATAGTATGTACACATATTACATGATCATAATGATTCAGTAAATATAATACACGACATGGCCAATTTGTCACAAGGGAGACAACTCCAAAATTTGAACAAGAAAATAAAAACATTGTATGTCCATGCATATAATTTCAAAATATTCTTGTGTATTATGCATTGCTGAAAGTGAATTTTCAACAAATAGGTCCTTTTCTACTCCTGTTTGGTAACAGAATTACAAATTTACCATGGTCAATAAGCTAGCTTTAACATACATGCATGATTCCTTCACCGCAAACACAGATAAATACCCAACATCATTGCATTTAACATAGACAAGCACACATTTCATAATCAGCACAAGAGGAATAAGTACAGCAGATTTCATTAACAAGAGACTGCCTGGTAAAACATTACAGTTTTTACAGTCAATATGGTCGACGGAGTGTCCGTCACAACAATGTGATCCCACACACCTGGGATATATTTAATTAGAAAACTTGAGTGTAAGCCAATCAAACTGCTTCATTGATTGGTCCTGCATGCCTTTAAAAACATCTTACAACCTGCTTAAGGCTTGCATGAAAGAATTTTGCTTGCAACTCAAACTCTTAGCTGATGCCTTTGGTTTGACAGCAAATAAAATCTTCCATGGCACTTTCAAAATCCATGCCTGTGCTGACTAGGATGGATTAAAACTTTGCCAATCTCATTAAAATCAGATAAAACATAACATCTGTATATCACGCTATGTTTTTGATCTGAGTACTGCTTAGCAGAGGTCATGTCTTGTGACCTATCACCTTAAATTCAACCTATCACAGTCCAGCTACAATTTTTTCAAATTGGTCTGACGATTTCCTAGCCTCGCTGATTGGAATGAAAGGTCAAGACATGACACCTTGAAAGCAATACTCAGATCAAGACACAAGTGAAATATGATTTAAATGAGATTGACACTATTTTATATCAACCCTCCTCATATCATAAAAAGCTTTCTCATTGGTTGATGTTTTAAAAACAAGACCCAAGGGAGATAATTTGATTACAAGTTTTCCTCAGAGATGATGTAAGTCAAGAACCAAAAGATCAAGCCCCAAGGAAAGTTATGCACCAAGTTAAAAGGGGACTATACTGTGTACAAATTTGTTTGTCTGTCCTTTTGAATGAAAATTTTGTAACCATTGAAATTTAACATAATGGCAATTATCTCTAATTGGTCAATGGTCACATTTTTAGGAAATAGTGTATTTTCAATATTTTTCTATATGTTCAATTGTAACTTTAACTGCAATGTCTTGAATTATGTTAGAATTTAGAGCATTGAATTGTTATTAAAGGAAATGATGTACGTGAAGAAATCTTAACTTTGTTTCCTATCTAGTATAAAAGTTTCATCACAATGGGTTCCTAGGAACTGCATATATTTACTTCAGGTCAGGTTTGGACGACAAATGGAAGACGAAAATGTTATATAGACTAATACCACTTACCATTACAACTACAAATACTGAAATTTATATAAGCATGCTTACAGAAGCAGATTAGACACATAGCCACATTACAATGTACACACGACTTTCAAACAAGCTTTGATAATTTGTAGAATTATATAACACATTGTTTGATTAAAGAGGATATATATATCCATTGTAACATATACATGAATGAAACATATATAGAGTGTCAGTATTGTTTGAATGATATTTGTCATGAAAATAACATTTTAAAAGTCTGATTAGAACCATTGAAGACACCAAAACAAACGCTTATTAAATAAAGACCTTTTCTTTTCAGTTGAATTAATTACTTACGGTATGTTACAGACCTTTAGGGCATTTGCCAGAAGGAGAAAAAAAAGAAATAAAAGCAATTTTTTTTTAGTGTAAATGAAAAGAAATTAATACCAAATGGTTTAATATTTTAAATGCTGATGGTTAATTACTGTCATTTGTCGAAGTCATGAGAGCCGATTCTGTAAAACGAGTAATTAATTTTTTTCGCAAACGAAATGTTGTAGTTCGAAAACTAATGACCACTTCTTGGTCTTCTCGTCCTGGGATTGCTGATATCTTTTCAAGGTATCGATATATGAATCCAAATGAAGAAGTCCAAATAATTGCCGCAAAAATGGCCGACATTTGGATTTAAGCCCTACTTGTTTCATTTGAGGAAGTGTGCAACTATCAATCTACAAGAAGAGAGAACTATCAGAAAAACCATTTAAGATGTAGTGAAACTTTTAAGAGCTACAATAAACAATTTTACAAGTTCATAAATAAACACCACATTGGAAAGAAATATATTCAAATATCAGTGCTTACCAACTAGACATTGCAACCTTTCTGCGTTATTAGAATTCACTCACAGACTGAACAACATGGGGAGACATTAGGCTGTTGTTGAGAAAACAGAAATAAGCTAACAGCAATGTGTCTTCACTTCTAGAAAAGAACATAACACTTTACTGATTTTGTAAGACTATTTGCCCTTTAAAGTAAAATAAGTAATTTTATATTGGCCTTGATAAATGCAAAAATAGCTTAAGTGCTGATTTAAGTTGAAACCATCTCGCTTGATAAGAACAAAACTATCGGGTGAAAAATTTGATAATTTAAGATTTCATTGCTTTTTCACATTAACTGTTTGTAATCAATAGCTTAAGTGCTGATTTAAGTTGAAACCATCTCGCTTGATAAGAACAAAACTATCGGGTGAAAAATTTGATAATTTAAGAATTCATTGCTTTTTCACATTAACTGTTTGTAATCAATAGCTTAAGTGCTGATTTAAGTTGAAACCATCTCGCTTGATAAGAACAAAACTATCGGGTGAAAAATTTGATAATTTAAGAATTCATTGCTTTTTCACATTAACTGTTTGTAGGTTTCAAGTCAGGGTCATTTTCGTTCGAATACTGGTAATCTAAAAGTCTGTGTTCCTAAGCAACTTCATACATGGTACTCAATTCTAATTTTGTAACTACATACAGACATTTGATTCTACTATTTCCATCCCTTCACAATAGACCGATCCATTAAGCCCCGCCCCTACGAGTTTTCAACCAATCAGCGCGCCGTATTATTGACCTACTGAGGCGAGATTACTTCCTCGGACATCAACAAGCAATATGGCGGGTTCTCTGCCTGACGGAAGGGAATGTCGTCGATACGTTTTCCGAATGAAATCAGTCTTGTCATGCGTAAAATATCGATGACACTGTATTTGAAGATTGAGAAGATGACCCACCTAATCGGAAATGCACATGAAATAAACTATTTCTCATTCAGATCGGAGATACAATCACAAAATGAGGATCGAGGTATGTCAAGCTTGCATGGTTTGTTTACATCAAAAACTTAATATGTGTTTGCAATGCGTAAACAATAGTTGCTATTTTAGGTTCATGATGACTTTATCACAGGCCGATTTATTTAACAGAATATTTGTTTTTTATATTCTACAAAAATCTATGAACAAAGTTTTGACAGTAAACATTTACACTTTCCCGGTGTTTTTAGGATTCAGGAAACCAGTAGGCCTATATGTCACTTCTAGTCAGTTCTGTACTTTACAGTAGGCCTTGTGTAAACACATTTCTATGCCTACTGTATAGGTCGAAAACAATGACAGTTTGATCTACAGTCAACACAAATGAAATTAATCAAATATCCTTTTATTTATTTTTTTTTTATGAATTTATAAATCAATGAAATACTGTAATGAAATTGGAATTTAATTAGTTAGCCATGTGCAGGTAAGCTTTGATTGTTTAAATTTGTTACATATATAATATTTAGAAAATTTTATTGAACTCCAAAAAATAAATAACAATATTATGATCTAAATATTTTCAAGTTTGATTAAATCATCATACTAAATTGATTTGGTTTTATATTTTCAGATTCCAAATGTGTGACACCTGGATGGGATAACAGATTCAATCAGCCAATGTTTGAAGTGTCATCAAGGCTAAACATTTGATGAAAATAAAGCAATGGGTTAGCACAGTAAGTATTAACATATAACCCCATTTAGTAATTAAATGTAGTCCATTTGATCCCAATAATACATATTTTGCAAATTGGGACACATACTTGTACATGGCATTTTGTTTCTATTTAAATTACTTAATTTGCCATATAATAATAATAGTCTCACAAGGGTGAATTTTAATGTCTATTGATAAGAATGAATCATATTGTTATGACTAGCTAAAACATATATAACCTGAGATGTGTACATTTCACATAGGCAGCAGCTTAAAATTGGATTAAAGGTGTTGTCATAAATTTCAACAAGTAAATATATTTATTAATTTACCTTGAACCATTTGTTATTTGGATTCATTAAGAATAATCTGTTAATAATCATTTTAAAAAAAATTATTTATTTAATATGCTTCTGTGACTTTTTGGATTTATCATTGCTAGTACTCACTTTGAAAGTGTGGAAAATTGGAAATTATTTGTTGACATTCTGTTATTAAAAAATTCTGAATACAATTTAATTTTCAATTATAAAATTTGCCAAAATATTTATAACATTTTCAAGTTCACAAAAGATAACAATGAAGAGAATGATTTCAATGATTGCACAAATTTTATGCATGGTAACAATTATTATTTAATTTTTCAGACTCACTTGTAAGATCCGAAGAAATAAGGAAATCTACAGGCTGTATGAGATTATCAAGCTGAACATCCTTTTGAATCTAAGTAAATAAAGCAGCATGACAACTTGTACCTTATTTGTTGTTTTTGTATAGTGTACTTATTGATTGTTAATTATCTTATATATTCATGAATATAATAAACTCTGAAACTCTACATAAAATATTATTTTAAAGTTTGTTATTTGACTGGTTGTTCAGAATATTATATCATGATATACATTTTTATTGTGTTAACATGTAAATCATCTTCAGTGCATGGAAGTGTTCATATTAATTTTGTTACATATTTTCATGATTTATTGAATGATTATTATAAATGGTATTTTTTTATACATACAATTTATACATTCAGGGCCGCATTCATTTAGTATGTATGACAACATATATACTGAGTTAACCACCATATTTTTACCAAAAAAATTATATGCGAGTCAAGACAAAGTTGAAGGAAATGTATTCAATCTCGGTCTTGGCAAAGTAACTTTCTGACCTTTTACATCGTTACTGTAGACCAGTTTTTTTGTGATTTAAATATCATTTCAACGTAGATTGTGTTCTAAAATTTATAGTTTTGTTATCAAAAGACATCGTTATTTTCATTTTAGTCGTTTCAGTGACATGACAAAGCTTCAAACCGCCGTAGTCGCCGGCAGAATATGTCGTTCTCAGCAAAAAGTCCTTCGGACACTTCCGCATGTTTGTCCGAGGTTGGCTGTTGCTAGGGATGGTTGCCAGGGGGCGGGGCTTAATGGATCCGTCTATTCTAATACGATCCACAGATCACTCGACCAGACAAGACTAATTCCTTGTTTTACAAATTTGTGAGGGTAAAAATATACTAATCATCCCAAACTTTTGTGGAGATGACAGTAAATTATTTTACACAAACTTAATTGTTTCATTTTATAAATGCATGTTGAATTTAAAATAATTTGGAACAAATGCTTTAAATAAGTTCTTTATAACACTCAATAGACAATTAAACTGTTCAGTTGAAATTCACAAATTGTTACGAGTATGTTTTCTGGCTAATATCGCTTTTTTATACAATCAACACAAATTAGCTTATACTGAACAGGTTTATGAAGCTTCATGCATAATGTTATGGCATAATCTTGACTAGTATGATTTTGATTAATATCCAGAAAGTATTTTGCTATGAAAATACCCTGTATCTTTTTTTCTGGAAAATAACAAAATCATTGATTTGTTAATATTGATACTTAAAGTAAGATGACTACAATCACATTTCTTAAGGGTTTCTCTTAAACAGTGTATGAAATGGATGATATTTAGCCAGCCCTAAAATATGCTTTAGCAAAATGAAATAAAATCTTCAAAAAGTTAAGGTCCAAACCAAAAGTTACCACGTTAGCGGCAGTCGATCACTCACTATTCCATACGCAGTTTGAAAGTATTTATAAGTATTGTTAATTACAATGAAATAACCATATACATTCAATCTCATTTCAATCAGATTGAAAGTAACACTCACACCTTGCTGTGTTTCTGATCTGACTACTGCACCATAGAGGTCATGCCAGGTGACCTTTCGCTCCAGCCACTCAGCAACGAGGCTAGAAAGCCACCTGACCGACTGGAGTTGACACTCAAAACACCACATTCAATGCCATATCTATGCAGGCCTCTGATTGGCTGAATTTACTGACATTGAAGGTGACCTGACATGACCTCTGCAGGAAGTACTCAGATCGACATGAGGTACGAGTGATACGTTTGATCTGATTGAAATGAGATTGAATATACAATCTAAATGCCATTTCTTCTTCTTGTAACAATGTTTCTTTAAAGGGGCTGTAGCACGTTATTTGCAAATTTTATTTTTTCAAATTTCCCATTTATAATGATAGTTGATGCATTCATATTTACTTTAGAGGGTAAAACATCTTATTACACAAACCAATTATCCGTAGTGGTAAAAACGGTGTTGCGTATAAGCAAAAATTGCATGGTGACCTTTTTAATGTGAACACATCAATTTATTTCGAATTACAAAAACGATTCCCATGGCTTTACGGAATCATGTACACTCATTTTTATAACTTGATTTTCCGAAGAGAGAATGGTGTTTTACTATTACTGATAGTGACATTATATTTCAAATTCATTTCATCAACTTATTTGAGCGAAAAAACGTGCTACTGCCCCTTTAAAAGAGTATAATATTCTCATAGTATTCCTTTTGAGTACAGGACAATGTGGCCACAGTAAGTGTTTATTTGTTCAGAATCCCAAACAAAGAGACTATATTCCTGCTTCAATCAGTGCACATCATTCATATTCATATAGACTAGCAACTAAAGATTCATAATGTAAATAAATATATTTACATAATAATGTTTTGAGTATAATAATCTATGGGTGTTATCTACTGTATGTGTTGGCAAATGGTTCAGAAATCTGTATCAACTACAGGGTGCTAGTCAGTACCGCTTATGAACTGTAATTAAACAACAGTTATTGAGTTGGTTTACGGATTTTAATACCATGAAAAATTTTGAAAAAAACAAACGCTTTTCAGGATCCTTCTCAATTAAAAATGTTGCCAAATTTTCCCTACTAATTAAAAATGTTGCCAAATTTTCCTCCCAATTAAAAATGTTGCCAAATTTTCCCTACTAATTAAAAATGTTGCCAAATTTCCCTCCAATTAAAAATGTTGCAAGAGTTTCCTGATGAATTGTAAATATAAGTGAAAATTTGTTTACCTAAACACTTTTCATCTACACTAGAGCAAAGTGTCATTTTTTCTTGCCTTCTGCCTTAAGACATTCTGCTAAAAAGAAATCCGTAAACCAAGTAATTAATTTTGGCTGGCTTTAGTAAGGTAAAACTAAAGAGGGTGTTCAACTGATCAGGAAAAATGTCACCAAGGATGAAGGGTACCAGGGATGACGGTTACCAGGGATGACGGTTACCAGGGATGACAGTTACCAGGGATGACAGTTACCAGGGATGACAATGGTCGCACATGGTCATGTGCAGAGCTTGTTGATCAGAGAAGCAATAACAAGCGCGGCTCGCCGTATGGGTCACACACATCACAGTTGGATAATTTTAACGTTTGAAGGGTCGACTCCCTGCCCATGAATAGAGAAACTTGTGGTGTTACCTTGGGCAGGTGACTTGATTCAAAAGGTGCCTATATTCATCTAACAGTACAACTGGGTACCTGGTATGGGAGTGAAGGCAATGTGACAGATAACCTTGTTAACCTTTAGCCTGCCAGATTGTTTTCAGGTTTTTTATTTCTGATATGGAAAATGCGATCTTTTTCATGAATCGATTTTCAAACTTTTGTTGTGTCAAAGGGTAAAAAATAAACGAAGTATCAATTTGCCAACCCCCCCTCTGCGGCCTGCTTAACAGCCCTTCTATTGGCAGCTAGATCGCATAATAATGTGTGTGCGCTTTGAGCATGCCCTTTTGAGGTGTGGAGTTAAGCGTGGTATAAGTATCTTCAATTATGGTCAATTGATATTCAATTGTTCAGGGCTGGTAGAGCCCATCCATCAGAAGCATAATTAAATCAACTGTCATCCCTGGATCTCTTCTGTTTGGTTGCTACAACCCCTTTATATTTAGTTGAAGGATAAGAAGAATAAGTAGAAATCCTTCTTTGTGACACAGGAAATACTAATAGATATGGTAATTGGTACAAAATTATTATTATAATTATGTTCTTTTACAGAACATTGTCATGTTAATTATTCATATGCTTTAATTAATAGTACTGTTCAATGATCTTCTTCGTCTTCCTCTTATTTCGTATCATTACATGTGCTTTGGACATGCACTTTCTGCATGGATACAGCGCTCTATAAATAATCACTATCATTATAATTAAGCATGACAATTTAGCATACCATAAATCAGTCATAAACAAAACAAAACGATGAGACATGCTCTTCCCTAACAAATTACATCATATGGACTATTTCCTGCATCTTGCAAAACATGCGCCAAATCCATGTTCTCTTTTTGACAATAATGAACCCAGTGGACATGAACAAGTTGTGAAACAATTTTCAATTTGTCAAAATGTATATAAAACTCAAAAAAGCATCTTTTAAATTATACAATTTATACTCAAACAACCAATGTCTAATATCAAAATATACTGACAGGTTAGAATAATTTTCCCGACATTTCTACTTTTTCTATTGAATCAACCCAACTTGTGTCAACCAAGGATTAAGGTACCATTCTTTTTTATCTGATCATCTCTTGGACATTTTCATTAGCTTTTATTTATCCAAAATACAAAACTAAAGAATTATTTCACTTTTAGAAAGAAAATAGGAAACCCCATATGTAGAGACCTTTGAATACTATTTGAAATGATGCCACACTTATAGTGTATTACTGGGGCAGAGGTATTGAAACTGATTCAAATTACGGTTTAAAGAAATCATGTTGCACCTTTGAAAATAATTTAAATTTTGAAAGAACTGATGTATAAGATATCACAGGGGCAGAGGCCTTTGAACATTATTTCAATATTTGAATGTCATATCTACAGGGCATCACTGACCTAGCGGCATTTAAAAATTATTTCAAATTTGAAAGAATGGAAGTCACACATGTAAGGCATCACAAACCATGACCTTGATTTTAAGCTTTTAGGTCAGGTGAGATGAGTTGTGGTTTAACGCCACTTTCAAGAGTATTTCACTTATATCACGGCTGCTAGTATTACTGCAGGGAGAAAGCCGGCAACGCCATGACGGCTATGCATTGTGGTAAAACCTGCGAACATCAGTGAACCAACCAAGACAACTAGCGAACCATTGGAGGTACTGCGCTGAAATTCAGTGTAGCATTGCACCCAAACCTAACTGCATGTAGAACAGTTCTCCACAGCAGACAAAGGCAAGAATCAAACCCAAAACCTCTTGATCAAAAGCCGACCCGCTAACCACTACGCTATCCCCACTCCTTCAGGCTTGGTGTTACATCTACAGGGCATCACTGATGTAGAGTCCTTATAAATTATTTCAATTTTGGGATGTCACACCTATCGGGCATCATTGGGTCGAGTTTTGAACATGGTTTTGATGCATGTTTTACACATCACGCTCCTCAAAACTACACTACAAGCAGAAATGATATGATGAAACACAAGACGTAGGCATCTCAGCACTCTATGATAATACGCAGGAGCTCTTCTGTTGACCAGTGTTCTCCGACTTGTCTATCCGCTCGATTATAGACTTAAAGATGTCCTCTACTTGCTGCAAAGAGAAGAATTTTCGATTAAATATCGATTAATTTCATTTTTCTTATAAAAAATAGAGCCATGGGCTCTGTAGCTCATCAGGGTTTAAATAATACAGTTTCATGTATGTTGAAAATTTACAATCTATTGTCTATAATTGAGACCAAGCCTTCTAGGCCTGAATGCCTAAGGAGTGTGTATAACAGATTGCAGATTTCTGGACCATTTAGTTCTGGAGAAGATAAAATAGGTTTTTAGGTGGTTACCCCGGTGACCCCACTAGCCAAAGTGCCTGCACACAAATTTACAACTCTCTAGAGTCAATGGTTCTATAAGGTTGTAAATTAGGTTAATAAGGTTGTGACCCCTGTGACCCTATTTGGGGTCATGGGGTCACAAAATCTACAATTAAGAATCCCCATTGCCCAAGGAGTCTGCACATAAAATTTCAACTCTCTAGACCTCTTGGGACTCGAGAAGGAGACAAAAATAGGTTTTAAGGGCGTGGCCCCTGTAGCCCTTGATAGGCTCCATAGTGTCACCAATGCTATAATTTATAATCCTAACTAGTCTAGGAGTCTGTACACAAGATTTCAGCTTTCTAGTTCCTTTGGTTCTGGAGAAGAAGACAAAAAATGCGACGGGTATCGTTCGATTGAAATGACGTCATAGACGTCCCTCGTCATATCAATTAAGTAACTGCCTCGCGCAAGGCATGGCAATTACCTAATTAATATGACTCGGGAAAGATAATCTATCATTCCCCGTCACACGTTAGTTATTGTCTAAATCCTCCCTAGTCAAGGAGTCTGTACACAAGATTTCAGCTTTCTAGTTTGTTTGGTTCTGGAGAAGAAGACGAAAATAGGTCTTAAGGACATGGCCCTTGTGGCCCTTATCAGGGGCCACAGCTCCACCAACGCTATAAATTATAATGCTCACAAGTCAAGGAGTCTGTACACAAGATTTCAGTTTTCTACGTGCTTTGGTTCTGGAGAAGAAGTCGAAATTCAACAAAGTTTACGGATGGACGGACGGACGCCGGACACCGGACACCATGCCATGCCATAAGCCCATCAGGCCTTTCAGGCCTTTTCGTCAATTATTAATTAAAATATATAGATCTAAACAATATTTTCAGGCAATGTCTCCAGAATGCATGGAGGTTGATAAATTAGAATTTTTTTAACGATTATAATTGTACTTTTGTCTGTTTTTCCCCTTAGAAATTGGCGTCAGGTGGCATACACGTGACGAGTGGCAATCTACAGTTTGGCCCAATGCTCCTAAGTTTTTTTGTTTTACAAACGCAGTCTATAAACAAATTTAGCCCTAGTACATGTAACTAATAATTTTGGTACACTTTGCTAATACAGCTGCGTACCTTAAGTTTGTCACCTACTGTGTATAACAGTGCAAATATCATGTAATTTGGATTTTTTAAAATGTAGATAACATGACTTCAACTGCACTGACAAAGGAGCTTCCTTTGCAAATGTGTACAACAGTTATTCTCACACCTTCCATGTGACCTAGAGGCCAGTTGTGAAAAATAGAGCCATGGCCTCTGTAGCTCATCAGGAGATAATAAGTGGGGTATGTTATGGAGTGGACTTTATAGCAATGGTCAGATAATGGAATGTAGTAATAAGAATCTAGGTAGTGAAACGATTAAAGCAGTTTAAAAATATTTTGTTACCATAACTTTGCCAATCTGCTATATATATATGTGTTGAAAGAGCAACGCAAAGCTTGGAAATAAATTGCTGGTATCAAACATATAATAATGTGGTGGAGAGATCATACTATTTTTAAGATCGTACACACATTATATAATAATGAATATACCGGGTACAATTCTTTGCATACAATTCACCACTGTAAGCTATTGCAATAATGGCCTGGGGCTGTAGAAGAAAATGATAAAAACCTTTTTAGGTCATGACCCCTGCTAATTATTATAAAAATTGGTTACACATAAATCAACATTCGTTATGAATATCATACACCTTTGCATTATATTGTTTTAATTCTTAATTGCATTATGGCAATACCAACATTTATTACATAATGAATAGGAGCCTCAGTTTTTGAAAATCCCATTTCTCATAGGCTCCATTTCAATACTTAATAAATTGGTGAATTTTTTTTTAGTAAATTCTTTTTCACCATTTCTTATAGGCTCCCTTTCAATATTTGATAAAATGGTGATATTCTATGAATAAATGCTTTTTTAGAGTCAGTGGAAGACTAAAGCAGTCTCACGCACAGTCTATGATAACACAGTGCTGCACAGTAGTTTGAAGTAACCTGAAACCTCTGTGTAACTATCAGTTTTCATCCTTCTGCCAGGAAGAGGTCAACACAATGCAATTACATAACATGCAGACACTGGACTCACAGCCAGTAAAATTTATATGTTAGATGCAGTTTTTCCTACAATTAATTATTTTTCTGTACTGAAGAAGATGATGAAAATAGGTGTGATGTCACAATCTCATATAACTACTTCTTTTATAGTCCTATGTTATCACCAGTCATCACTAGTCATATTCAGTTCACATATCTCATGTAAAATGAAAAAATTTAATTCCTCTTCAAGTTATTCCTTCAAAGGGTATTCATTATTCAATAGTTCTCATTTCAAATAGATTCACATTAAACATGTCCATGATGTAGACATCTATCTCATTTCTTGTTCCTATTGAATAAAATTAACTGCAAAGTTAATAGAAAACTAAATCAGTTATAAAGTATAAAATATGATATAAATAAGGTATACCAAATTGACTCGTACTGGAAATTCTCATTAATTAATTAATTAATTCTCCAAATAATTACACAATATCATGAGATATTAAAAAACTCCATTATTTACTCGTAAATTACAAAGAACATTATATTAGATTTAATAAAAGATTCTGTATTAAGTCTTTAGAATACTTTGAGACTTGTTTACCTTTATCAGCAAATTCACTAGCAAAATACAAATAATTACTCATATGTGAAATGTGAGACAAAGATAAAATATGACTTATAATTTTTGTTAGACCTCCAATTCTAAGTTTTTAATTCTCAATATCTCTTTTTCATCAGACATATTATATTCTCAAAGCATATGTTAGAACTCTCACATCAGAAAGATGAAATGCCTTTAACTCAGCTGATTTCTTTAAAATTACCTCCCTTACCTACTTTACTGATTGAAGTGCACATATAATCTCAGAAAGATGCTGTAAACTGAAATAGGCTTTTAGGTTATGATCCCTGTGACCCATATTTGGGGTCACAGACTCACCAAATTTACAATTTAGAATCCCTTACAGCCAAGGAGTCTGTACATAAAATTTCAGCTCGCTAGAGCCATTGGGACTGGAGATGAAGATGAAAATAGCATTTTAGGTCATTGCCTCTGTGACCCAATATTTGGGGTCTCACTGTCACCAAATTTACAATTTAGAATCCCCTTCAGTCAAGGAATATGTACATAAAATTTCAGCTCTCTACGTTCATTGGGACTGGAGAAGAAGATAAAAATAGTTTTTTTTAGGTAATGACCCCTGTGAGCCACACTTAGGGTCACAGGGTCACCAAATCTACAATTTAGAATCCCTTTCAGCCAAGGAGTCTGTACATAAAATTTCAGCTCTCTGGAGTCATTGGTTCTGGAGAAGAAGATGAAAAAGCGAAAAGTTTACGGACGGACGGACGGACGGATGGACGGACGCCATCCCATGCCATAAGCCCATCGGGCCTTTCAGGCCAGATGAGCTAAAAAGGTGAGCTAGTTTAAGATTTAAGACTTAAGTTACTGAATACATGATGACCATTTTAAGGCTCTGCCATTCATTTCAAACTGTAGCATTGGTCACATGGTTGGTAAATATGCAGCTGAAACGAATCAAGCAAATAATACAATCCACAAACCTGGTTTTCTTTTGCTGAAGATTCAAGGAAGGGAGTTCCCCAGCTGTTTGCTAGTTCTTGTCCTTTTTGTACAGTTACCTCCCTTTGCAACAGATAAACAACTCAATGAAAGCACATCCAGTTAAGGTATATATCGTGTAGGCATCAGCCAATACAGGAACTTTAAAGGGGCATTCACCCATGGGTTTTGTCAAATTTACAAGGGATTATGTGTTTCAATTCCCTGAACACCCCTTCTGGATCTGTTATAAACCTCCAGTCAGAGCTCTAGATAAGCTTTCGGGTATGTGGGTATGATACCCACATTTTGAAAACTTGGTGGGTATTTCAAATTTCATGTGGGTATTTATACTTTTTGATACCCACCACTTTTTCAAAATCTGGGTATTTATTCCAAATGACATGTTTAACTGTCTCATATGTTATTAACACATAGAACACTTTTATTTAGTAATAAAGAAATAACCAACCTGTTTTTACTGTTGTTGACTTTAATGTGAAAAAAAAAAATGTAATCAAACAATGTTTCAGTTCAGACGTCCACTCAACTCACTTACAATCTTTATTAGAGTTCAATTGTAACTTCACTCACTTATTATTTTTATTTTCACAGTTCAGTTATAATAATATTATGTAAATAGCGTACAGAAAAGCCTACTTTCATTTTAAATGTGAGTGAGTGAGTGAGTTGGGGTTTAACGCCGCTTTCAAGAGTATTTCACTTATATCGCGGCTGCTAGTATTATGGCAGGGAGAAAGCCTGCAACGCCATGTGGCTATGCATTGCGGTGAAACCTGCGAGCAGCGGCTGGAACTAGCGAACCATGGGTGGTACTACGCTGAAATTCAGTGTAGCATTGCACCCAAACCTGACTGCGTGTAGAACAGTTCTCTACTGCAGACAAAGTTGCCTTGCCCCTGGCGGGATTCGAACCCCGGACCTCTTGATTTTGAACTGATAAATCAACTGATTGACAAATTCAGATAAAAATTAAAACAATTCATCAGGGCTCTAGTATTTATATAAATGATTGAGAATTTTTTTTTTTTCCATCATATAAATCTTGTTAGAATATCAAAATAAAATCAAAACTTGCATGATGAAAGCTGATTGAGTCGAGATTGTGGTATATATCCCATTTTGTGTGTTTCTGTTCCCTCCAATATGTTGTTTATTCAAGCAATGTTCAAAATTCCTATCATTATCTTCACCTTCCAGTGGATATGTAATGTAGGCAAATATTTACATTTAAATAAACAAGCTTTCCAGCAGGCAATTCACTGTTTATATATGCTGGGTTTGAGCTTATGTTTGAAATGTATTCGAGCCCGAAATCTGCACAAGAAAGCGAAGAAACTACAAGTCAAGGCCGAGTTTGTCTGCCTAATGAATAACAATACAGAGATTATCGCACATGCGCAGACAATTGAAACTGGACAGGATAGTGCTGTCTACAAATATTATGTAGAGCAAAGGTTCCAGAGAACTGCCTTTCGTTACACTGACAAGTTGGTAACAATCGTTAGCTATCGCTGATGATTCAAAGCAGCCCAACTGGCAACACAAGAAAACATTACATCCTGGTTTGGGGCTGATACGTTAACTAAAGAGGGCCCAGAATTTGGACACCACAAACGTTTATTTTATTTGCTGATTCGTTACAATACGCATCATGATATTTATGTACTGGATAAATACGCATTGTTTTTTTGATGTAGCATAAACGTAATTTTTTAAGTGTTATTTTTTATAACGAGACATTTATTTTTCTTGCGTATTTCAACATTTAATTTGCGTATCTTACGCAGATACGCAGCTTATCTAGAGCTCTGTCCAGTGATGTCCCTCTATTGTAGGCCTGAAGGGCATAAAGACTGTAAAAGGAAAACATAGGACTGTTAAGTAGTAATAAAATACAAGCATCTCATTTTACGTTTGAATTTTCCTTTCAATGAGAACATCACAGTCCATTTGAAACATTATTCAGTCATTGCTATTCAAAATATCCCAAATTTTATTTGAGAAGGCTATTACTTTGAAAGTGATTGTAAAGACAATGTAATAACTTTACAGATGACAAATTAATGACTTTTACCTCTCGTTCCTAAGGTCACTTTTGTTTCCAACCAGTATTACTGGAAAGCTGTTAAAAAGAAAAAAAATACTATAAATCAAATGTTATTTAGGCTTTGAAGTTATTAATTACAGATAAAAACATTAACTTAATTTTAAGGCTGTGCAATATTATTGCAATACCAATATATTGCAATACAGAGTTGTGCAATACGCGTATTGCAATATGATTTTCATATCGCAATATATTGCACCAACCAATATTAAGTCAAATTTATTCATTCATCTTGTTAAAGGCACATTTACTAGCTTTACTACTTGTATTAAGAACATTATTTTGAAGTGCTAGAATGTGTGTTGGACTGTATTACAAATGATCTTTTTAAAGATCTAAAAGTCACTTTATCAAATGTGTCATGTTTTAACTGTAAAAAGAAGTATAAAAGTTGAATGTAGAGGTTATTTAGTATCTTGCAATATCATTGGCACTAGCTAAAATGGTTTCTAGAGAAATATCTCATTATCAGAGGATCTTGCAATATATTGTGGTACGTATTGCAATACATTACAGTTCAGCAATACGTATCGCAATACACAAATTGAGGCAATACACAGCCCTACTTAATTTACAAGAAAAAATAGAGCCATGGGCTCTGTAGCTCATCAGGATTTGATTTATTATCTAAGGTTGAATATCTACCGGTAAGTATCTCAAGTAATACATTGTTAACAAGCAAAAAATAGGTTTTTAGATCATGACCCCTGTGACCCGTATTTGGAGTCACAGGGTCACCAATCCTACAATTAAGAATCACCTTTGACCTTTGAGTCTCAACACAACTTTCAGCTATCTAGACCTTTTGGAACTGGAGAAGAAGATGAAAATAGGTTTTTAAGGTTGTGACCCCTGTGACCCCATTTGGGGTCACGGGGTCACAAAATCTCCAATTTAGAATCCCCATGGGCCAAGGAGTCTGCACACAACTTTTCAGCTCTCTAGACCTTTTTGAACTGGAGAAGAAGATGAAAATAGGTTTTTAACGATGTGACCCTTGTGACCCAATTTGGGGTCACGGGGTCACAAAATCTCCAATTTAGAATCCCCATGGGCCAAGGAGTCTGCACAGAACTTTTCAGCTCTCTAAGACCTTTTGGAACTGGAGAAGAAGATGAAAATAGGTTTTTAAGGATGTGACCCCTGTGACCCCATTTGGGGTCACGGGGTCACGGAATCTACAATTTAGAATCCCCATTACCCAAGGAGTCTGCACACAACTTTTCAGCTTTCTAGACCTTTTGGAACTGGAGAAGAAGATGAAAATAGGTTTTTAACGATGTGACCCCTGTGACCCCATTTGGGGTCATGGGGTCACGAGATCTACAATTTAGAATCCCCATGGGTCAAGGAGTCTGCACACAACTTTTCAGCTCTCTAGACCTTTTGGAACTGGAGAAGAAGATGAAAATAGGTTTTTAAAGATGTGACCCTTGTGACCCAATTTGGGGTCACGGGGTCACAAAATCTCCAATTTAGAATCCCCATGGGCCAAGGAGTCTGCACAGAACTTTTCAGCTCTCTAAGACCTCTTGGAACTGGAGAAGAAGCTGAAAATAGGTTTTTAAGGATGTGACCCCGGTGACCCCATTTGGGGTCACTGGGTCACGAAATCTACAATTTAGAATCCCCATTGGCCAAGGAGTATGCACACAACTTTTCAGCTCTCTAGACCTTTTGGAACTGGAGAAGAAGATGAAAATAGGTTTTTAAAGATGTGACCCCTGTGACCACATTTGGGGTCACAGGGTCATGAAATCTACAATTTAGAATCCCCATTGGCCAAGGAGTTTGCACATAAAATTTCAGCTCTGTGGAGTCATTGGTTCTGGAGAAGAAGTCGAAAAAGCGAAAAGTTTACGGATGGACGGATGGACGGACGGACGGATGGACGGACGCCGGACACCATGCCATGCCATAAGCCCATCGGGCCTTTCAGGCCTGATGAGCTAAAAAGTGAGCATGACTCACATACCCCCGCCTTCAGCTATCCGTCTACTGAGCATTATAGATGTCAAGGGTACTATGTTTAAAAAACAGATTCAAACATCATAATATTGTCCAAAATATTTTTGGGAACTGGCTTTATTATTACAAAATTTCATTTACCCAGAAATAATATTTTTCAGGTAACTTAATTGTTCCCATTAGGGCATCACAGTGCTAATTTGTACCAAGTTCAATTTAACCCTTAACTTGCGAATCCCGGAATTATCCGGGAGGGCTATAAGCAAGTCAGAGATCCCGGATCCAATACTTAGAAATACACCACGTGGTGTGGTTATCAGGTCAATATCAGAGGTAGTTATTTTTATCAGATAACCAACCTCGTGATAACCGACCTCTCGGTTCGATATGGTGAATATGTCTCGGCTTCGCCTCGCCATATTCGCCATATTCACCATATCGCACCTCGAAAAAAACTTTACCCTCGGCTTGTGGGTCTAAATGACCCTTTGCCTCGATTTGTGACTTTCGACATTCTTTACATCATTTTTTTCTGTCAGTTTTGTCATGCCAATATTTTCATTTAGTTTACACAAAATACGACAAATAAGCTGATTTAAAGAATATCAAAGATCGCAAATACGTGTATATGAAAGAAAACATGAGACAGAATCCACATAATTTATTAACCATCATTTTAATTTGTATAATGTTCACACACATATTCTTGTTATCCGTTTTATAGGTACGATGAAATGAGTCACTTAGTTTGTTAATATCCCGTAATTAAGCACACACTATCGATGGTGGCCCTTGATGCTGTCTTTTCTTAATGACGACTCCAGCTAAATTCGTTTGGTTATCCCTGAAAAAAGCAAAAGTGACACAAATGTAACAGAATCATGATGAATGAATTGTTGAGGGAGGTGGGATTTCTGATGTATCATCTTGTATTAGTTTTGTTGACTTGTGTATGTGTG
This sequence comes from Gibbula magus, assembly GCA_936450465.1. Classification (NCBI taxonomy): domain Eukaryota; kingdom Metazoa; phylum Mollusca; class Gastropoda; order Trochida; family Trochidae; genus Gibbula; species Gibbula magus. The sequence goes on from OW388297.1 coordinate 48,721,323, forward strand.
ACATAGGCTACTTCCTTTTACTTTACTAAAGGTGCATCCATTGCGCCGTTTGGGGTCACATATGCCAAATGTTATAAATGGTGTTATTTTATCTGGAAGTTCTGGCTGTTGCCGAAAATTGCCATGTTGGTGATAATCGACTCAAAACATCAGCACAAATTATGGTTGATAATGTTGAATAATAGGTCATGGCTACTGTACATGAAAATGGGACGTGTAGTTTTGGTTTCTACACATGCATAATGACGTTGCTCGATTTAAATTGGAAACTATTAGTTATGATATATTTTACGATTGGGGATGGGTATGCAAGTTGAGTGAAACTATTTGAACTTAAATCCGCCCTTATGGAATGTTGGCACGTGTTAAAGTCAAATAAAATATTATGAAACAATACTAGATGCATCTTTAATAGCAGAATATTTACGAAATATCTAAATGATAAAATTACACATTTTGATAGCAAGAAAATCAACAACATCAATTTAACACTCGATATTGATTATCGATAAAGAGCTATTCATTTTTGAATTCAATGAAAATGACATGCAAAAGTATACGAGACGGTAATGTCAAAATGGTAGAGACAATCATCCCACGCCCTGGTGAAAATCATTATTACGATTTGTCAAGCAAAGCTGTATGATATTGTGAATGAAACACTATCGTGAACATGTTTATATTTCGTTTGGTCACTCGAAAACGCCCTATTACATGAGCTAAAATGTCAAATACGGTTAAACAGCAAATGAATTAGTGTCAAATACAATGTAACTCACCTTCATTTCGCTCCGAAAAGACCTTGAAACACTTATTATGTGTACTAATGACATTAGTAATGTTTAAAACATCAGACCACTCCATTTTGGCCACTTCTTCGCAACCACGCGCTTTTGATTGTGTGCAGCACGTGAAGTTAGTTAAACGTAGCTTGGCAACATGACATTCATGATGTCCGTGCATCACAAGATGCAATGAACAATGTCCGTGCAGCCACGGTGTTCGCTTAACGCCAGTAGAGTGTTGGTCATGGACTGAATGGCTTGTTAAAACAGAATAATATGTTGTCAAAAACAATCTTATAAATGTTTGTTTGTATATATTCAAAGAAAAGGTGATGTAGTTTCTGTAGTAAAAACGAAAATAAACAGTTGGTTACTTGCTAGGAATTTCTGTTTGACAACAATGAATGTACACAGCTCGATTTGCACGTGAATTTCGCGAAGTGTACACGTGATGTTGAAGCAATGTTTAGAGTAGAATTCACTCAAGCATTACATCATTACAACTATTTCAAAACGTTCAATTAAAGTAACTATTTCGTTTTTAAGGAGAGATGGGACGATGAAACAAAATATTTTAGAATTCGTTTATTTTTTCAAAATAGCAGGTTATTTGTGTCTTTTTTCCAAAAATGTAAGAAAATGTGGGTGTCACCGAACGATTTAAAGAGTTATCGGCATTAATAATAATACTCGCGTCGGCAAATTACGCCATTTTTGACTGATTTGGTGTATTTAAATTAAGCGCACACTTTCAACGAATAAACTCCGAATCATTTCAATCACATTCGGGGATGTATAGCAAATCTATATTTTGAAAATTAATGACGCTGGAAAGAGAAACAAAATTAAATTAAGCACCTTTTAATTAAAAACGGCATTTTTATCATCGCATTTCGCATACTCAACAGGATTTGTCACTACCACACATATTTTAGATATTGCTAAAACTTTAATATGATGTGCGCAGTTAACTGAACAAACGAATTCAGAAATAATAATAGGGGGTCACCGGAGGTTTTTCATCACTTTAACGTCATTTTTTAAATTACCTTCATAAACATAAAAACCTTACGTCACGGCAATTTTGATGGTTTCAAGTGTAACTTTGACGGCATACTGTGTAACCATTATTGAACATACAATCAATCTAGGAGTGCATGATGGAAGAATAACTATCAGTTGATTATACCAGGCGATTTAAATTCGTCAGTAACTAAGGATACGTATGTAATTCGAATAACACACACAGTAACATATTTACCGCGAATATAGGTGACGATAACGTTATGCGGCATGTCGTAAAATGACCGTTAAAAAGGCGTTACGGAAAATTTAAGCACTTTCCGTTAGTATATGGATAAGCGTATGCCCCAAACAACGTAATCCATATATTTTGAGACTTATTCACTACAATAATTTGTTGTCGCAAAATGTTACCGTAAGCGAGTTCGATTTCTGGGTCCCATCTCTCCTTAAATTAATGAAAATAAAAACGGCTTGTCACTTTGTCAATCATAACCATGTGGTGTATGTGAAATAATGACCTCGACCTCGTGAATATCTGCGATAACCAACTCGCGTACCGCTCGATGGTTATCACAGATATTCACTCGGTCTGCGGTCATTATTTCAACCATAATTCACGGCAGACTCTCAGTTTACAAGCCGTGGCACCGGGTCCCGAGTCGATTGTGTCCGTGAGTCGCTCCATGAGAATGGCTGTATTTACGCTCCGCGATTAGCCGTGACAATGAAGCTTTGATCAGTGTCTGGTCGGAATGTCCAGCAAAATTCACAGCAATTTGCGTGTGCATTGTTGACCCGTAACGCATCGATAATTAGCTTTACAAAAGGCCAATTTTGTCGTGCTTCGCCCCGAAGCCTTAATTTCGCTTGAGGCTATTTTCACCCACGTGTTTGCATTGCGTCGGGTTTGCCTCGCCCGAGCCTGCTATCTGCCTCGCATCTAGCGAGACGGGAAAAAAATCGCTAACTCGCCTTACTCCCGCACTTCATATCATGTGAGCGAATTGTTTGGTTTCAAAAACAAATACGGCAAAATAAAGGGAAAAGAATGGACTACATTCCCATATAAAATTAGAAAATGTCAAAAAGAAAAAAAGACACAGCAAGCGCCGTGGAAAAGGTCATGTTTACACTTCAACAATCCCTTTAACAATCGGCGATTTTCACAACTTCTTACACATTTATCACGGCTAAAATACTGAATGCATTTTCATATTTTCTATATCACAATAAACCGAAAAGAATAATCTTTTATTCTATATAAAATGCGCATATTTATTCACAGAAATAAAGATACAATTTTACCTTTCTGAGAGGCATGTGAAACCAAACGGCACACAAACTAATCAACATATTTTCATCAGTCATGGTTCGAGGTTAGCTTTTATTTGAAAGGTCAAACAACATAACCATATTTGGGTTGACATGTGCTTATTTGTCAACTGGTTCGAGATGATTTCTTGGAAAAGTGCGATGAACGACCGTTCGCAATGCCGCATACATGTTGTAAGTATTTACGATTTGATAGGTGGAACTAAAGACAAACTTTACATAGCTATATAATTATAACCAAAGGTCGCATTCTAATAATTTTTATATCATTGTGAAGCTAGACATCTTGTCTTCAATTCCTTATATAAATGGATTTTTTTCGTTTTGTATTTATGATGTTACGAGGCCTGAATTAAAGACAATCTTTCGAAAGTAATAGAATAAAAAAAAAAATCATAGAAAATTCATTCAAAGTTTCTGGTGTGAATTAGCCATTTGTGTACGGGTGTCGCTACTTGAATTTGTATTGAACGCCCGTATATAGTCCTTATTCGCCATGTAGATGCGGTATATTTTGTAAAAACGGTACCGGAATCGCCGCCTGGAAATTCCGCCAGCAGAGCTAGTTAGTGCCAAAGCCCAAACTACTGCTGCGAGCCTGTAAATTCCGCCACAGGAGCTAAAATTGGTAAAATATATATACGCAACGTAAGGGTTAAGATTCAAGGGCAAAAACTAATAATAAAAAATAATATTTCAGAACTGGACTTTGAACTCTATGAAGAGTATCATCTGGACTACCTACATTATAATTTCATTCAGCTAGATGTGATAGTTGCCGAGAAAACTTGTCCCAATTGGAGCATCAAAGCTCTTTTGGTACTAAGTTCAATTTCGGATTCAAGGGCCATAACTCCCTAAAAAATAATATTTCGGAACTGGTTTTCGTTCTAAATAAAGAGTATGGTCATGAGTACTCACAACCAAAATTTCCTTCTTCTAAGTTTAATAGTTTCTGAGAAAACCTGTCCGGATTGAACACAATAAAACTAAGTCCAAAAAGTGACATTTCCATGGAAACGACGAAAAAATGAAACCTCAGAGAACTGAAAATTGTCTGTGTGCTATGGGAAGAACATGTTTAACAACTGTACAAAGTTTGGTTGATGTACCTTTGACGGTTTTTGAGAAAATTGACCGGACGGAAGGACGGACAGAATGACCGCTATATACCCCCGCTTACTTCGTAGCGGGGGTATAAATAATTATTACACATACAACATTAAAATTAAAACATGAACATTTAATTAACTGATTAATTTCAAATCAACTTCTTGAAATGTAATTTGAGAACTATTTGAGGAGCACCTAACAGCTGCTATACAGAGATGAAAAGGCCCAAATAACTCGACACAAAGAAGTTGATCATCCTTTTTAATTGAATGACCATTTTTCATCTTTAATTCTTAAGCCTTTCTCATTTGTCTGTTTTTTTTGTCTTGATTATTTATTATTATTATGCATTACTTTGAACTTTCATAATAATTTTCTAATGATATTTCAATTGTATCAGTATGTTATGATATACAGTGGTCCCTCGCTATAACGCAAGGTCTGGGAGCCAAATACTAAAACCTGTGTTATAGAGAATCAGCGGTAAAGCGAACAAGAGTTGGAAGGAAAAATAATGGCTTGTCTTCAGCTATCAAACATAACCAACCTTTCCTCGGGATTCCATAGTATTAATTTAAATACATTTATTTTATGTGTTGTGTTTTCAAATAAATATTTATATTCAATTTTGCAAATAAATATGTGAGCCTACAGTACCGGTAACTTTCTATTTTTAACTCGCGCAGTGAACACAGCTAAGATTCAAGGGCAAAAACTAATAATAAAAAATAATATTTCAGAACTGGACTTTGAACTCTATGAAGAGTTTCATCTGGACTACCTACATTATAATTTCATTCAGCTAGATGTGATAGTTGCCGAGAAAACTTGTCCCAATTGGAGCATCAAAGCTCTTTTGGTACTAAGTTCAATTTCGGATTCAAGGGCCATAACTCCCTAAAAAATAATATTTCGGAACTGGTTTTCGTTCTAAATAAAGAGTATGGTCATGAGTACTCACAACCAAAATTTCCTTCTTCTAAGTTTAATAGTTTCTGAGAAAACCTGTCCGGATTGAACACAATAAAACTAAGTCCAAAAAGTGACATTTCCATGGAAACGACGAAAAAATGAAACCTCAGAGAACTGAAAATTGTCTGTGTGCTATGGGAAGAACATGTTTAACAACTGTACAAAGTTTGGTTGATGTACCTTTGACGGTTTTTGAGAAAATTGACCGGACAGAAGGACGGACAGAATGACCGCTATATACCCCCGCTTACTTCGTAGCGGGGGTATAAATAATTATTACACATACAACATTAAAATTAAAACATGAACATTTAATTAACTGATTAATTTCAAATCAACTTCTTGAAATGTAATTTGAGAACTATTTGAGGAGCACCTAACAGCTGCTATACAGAGATGAAAAGGCCCAAATAACTCGACACAAAGAAGTTGATCATCCTTTTTAATTGAATGACCATTTTTCATCTTTAATTCTTAAGCCTTTCTCATTTGTCTGTTTTTTTTGTCTTGATTATTTATTATTATTATGCATTACTTTGAACTTTCATAATAATTTTCTAATGATATTTCAATTGTATCAGTATGTTATGATATACAGTGGTCCCTCGCTATAACGCAAGGTCTGGGAGCCAAATACTAAAACCTGTGTTATAGAGAATCAGCGGTAAAGCGAACAAGAGTTGGAAGGAAAAATAATGGCTTGTCTTCAGCTATCAAACATAACCAACCTTTCCTCGGGATTCCATAGTATTAATTTAAATACATTTATTTTATGTGTTGTGTTTTCAAATAAATATTTATATTCAATTTTGCAAATAAATATGTGAGCCTACAGTACCGGTAACTTTCTATTTTTAACTCGCGCAGTGAACACAGCTAAGATTCAAGGGCAAAAACTAATAATAAAAAATAATATTTCAGAACTGGACTTTGAACTCTATGAAGAGTATCATCTGGACTACCTACATTATAATTTCATTCAGCTAGATGTGATAGTTGCCGAGAAAACTTGTCCCAATTGGAGCATCAAAGCTCTTTTGGTACTAAGTTCAATTTCGGATTCAAGGGCCATAACTCCCTAAAAAATAATATTTCGGAACTGGTTTTCGTTCTAAATAAAGAGTATGGTCATGAGTACTCACAACCAAAATTTCCTTCTTCTAAGTTTAATAGTTTCTGAGAAAACCTGTCCGGATTGAACACAATAAAACTAAGTCCAAAAAGTGACATTTCCATGGAAACGACGAAAAAATGAAACCTCAGAGAACTGAAAATTGTCTGTGTGCTATGGGAAGAACATGTTTAACAACTGTACAAAGTTTGGTTGATGTACCTTTGACGGTTTTTGAGAAAATTGACCGGACGGAAGGACGGACAGAATGACCGCTATATACCCCCGCTTACTTCGTAGCGGGGGTATAAATAATTATTACACATACAACATTAAAATTAAAACATGAACATTTAATTAACTGATTAATTTCAAATCAACTTCTTGAAATGTAATTTGAGAACTATTTGAGGAGCACCTAACAGCTGCTATACAGAGATGAAAAGGCCCAAATAACTCGACACAAAGAAGTTGATCATCCTTTTTAATTGAATGACCATTTTTCATCTTTAATTCTTAAGCCTTTCTCATTTGTCTGTTTTTTTTGTCTTGATTATTTATTATTATTATGCATTACTTTGAACTTTCATAATAATTTTCTAATGATATTTCAATTGTATCAGTATGTTATGATATACAGTGGTCCCTCGCTATAACGCAAGGTCTGGGAGCCAAATACTAAAACCTGTGTTATAGAGAATCAGCGGTAAAGCGAACAAGAGTTGGAAGGAAAAATAATGGCTTGTCTTCAGCTATCAAACATAACCAACCTTTCCTCGGGATTCCATAGTTTTAATTTAAATACATTTATTTTATGTGTTGTGTTTTCAAATAAATATTTATATTCAATTTTGCAAATAAATATGTGAGCCTACAGTACCGGTAACTTTCTATTTTTAACTCGCGCAGTGAACACAGCTAAGATTCAAGGGCAAAAACTAATAATAAAAAATAATATTTCAGAACTGGACTTTGAACTCTATGAAGAGTATCATCTGGACTACCTACATTATAATTTCATTCAGCTAGATGTGATAGTTGCCGAGAAAACTTGTCCCAATTGGAGCATCAAAGCTCTTTTGGTACTAAGTTCAATTTCGGATTCAAGGGCCATAACTCCCTAAAAAATAATATTTCGGAACTGGTTTTCGTTCTAAATAAAGAGTATGGTCATGAGTACTCACAACCAAAATTTCCTTCTTCTAAGTTTAATAGTTTCTGAGAAAACCTGTCCGGATTGAACACAATAAAACTAAGTCCAAAAAGTGACATTTCCATGGAAACGACGAAAAAATGAAACCTCAGAGAACTGAAAATTGTCTGTGTGCTATGGGAAGAAAATGTTTAACCCTTACGTTGCGTATATATATTTTACCCTTTTTAGCCCCTGTGGCGGAATTTACAGGCTCGCAGCTCGCAGCAGTAGTTTGAGCTTAGGCACTAACGAGCTCTGCTGGCGGAATTTCCAGGCGGCGATTCCGGTACCGTATTTACGAAATATACCGCATCTACATGGCGAATAAGGACTATATACGGGCGTTCAATACAAATTCAAGTAGCGACACCCGTACACAAATGGCTAATTCACACCCGAAACTTTGAATGAATTTTCTATGATTTTTCGAAATATACCGCATCTACATGGCGAATAAGGACTATATACGGGCGTTCAATACAAATTCAAGTAGCGACACCCGTACACAAATGGCTAATTCACACCCGAAACTTTGAATGAATTTTCTATGATTTTTCGTTTTTATTCTATTACTTTCGAAAGATTGTCTTTAATTCGGGCCTCGTAACATCATAAATACCAAACGAAAAAAAATCCATTTATATACGGAATTGAAGACAAGATGTCTAGCTTCACAATGATATAAAAATTATTAGAATGCGACCTTTGGTTATAATTCTATAGCTATGTAAAGTTTGTCTTTATTTCCACCTATAAAATCGTCAATACTTACAACATGTATGCGGCATTGCAAACGGTCGTTCATCGCACTTTTCCAAGAAATCATAATCTCGAACCAGTTGACAAATAAGCACATGTCAACCCAAATATGGATATGTTGTTTGACTTTTCAAATAAACGCTAACCTCGAACCATAACTGATGAAAATATGTTGATTAGTTTGTGTGCCGTTTGGTTTCCAATGCCTCTCAGAAAGGTAAAATTGTATCTTTATTTCTGTGAATAAATATGCGCATTTTATATAGAATAAAAGATTATTCTTTTCGGTTTATTGTGATATAAAAATTATGAAAATGCATTCAGTATTTTAGCCGTGAAAAATGTTTTAGAAGTTGTGAAAATCGCCGATTGTTTCAAAATCTATGAAGTGTAAACATGACCTTTTTCACGGCGCTTGCTGTGTCTTTATTATTTTTTTGAGATTTTCTAATTTTATATGGGAATGTAGTCCATTGTTTCCCCTTTATTTTGCCGTATTTTTTTTTGAAAACAAACAATTCACTCACATGATATGAAGTGCGGGAGTAAGGCGAGTTAGCGATTTTTTTCCCCGTCTCGCGAGATGCGAGGCAGATAGCAGTCTCGGGCGAGGCAAACCCGAGGCAATACAAACACGTGGGTGAAAATAGCCTCAAGCGAATTAATGCTTCGGGGGCTAAGCCCGACAAAATTGGCCTTTTGTAAAGCTAATTATCGATGCGTTACGGGTCAACAATGCACACGCAATTTGGTGTGAATTTTACTTGATATTTCGACCGGACATTCACACAGACTCGTTATCGTGGCTATCTGCGAGATGTATGTAAACAAGTTTTCATGTGGCGATATACGGACACACTTCGTCTCGCATTTCGCCTTGGGGGCAAATATAATTATTACTGACCCGGTAAATGCACTAAGTCCAACGTACGGGTCTCGCCAAGGGTTCTAACATTTTTCTCTATGAGCCTCCCGGATAATTACGGGACCCGCAAGTTAAGGGTTAACAACTGTACAAAGTTTGGTTGATGTACCTTTGATGGTTTTTGAGAAAATTGACCGGACGGAAGGACGGACAGAATGACCGCTATATACCCCCGCTTACTTCGTAGCGGGGGTATAATTAATTATTACACATACAACATTAAAATTAAAACATGAACATTTCATTAACTGATTAATTTCAAATCAACTTCTTGAAATGTAATTTGAGAACTATTTGAGGAGCACCTAACAGCTGCTATACAGAGATGAAAAGGCCCAAATAACTCGACACAAAGAAGTTGATCATCCTTTTTAATTGAATGACCATTTTTCATCTTTAATTCTTAAGCCTTTCTCATTTGTCTGTTTTTTTTGTCTTGATTATTTATTATTATTATGCATTACTTTGAACTTTCATAATAATTTTCTAATGATATTTCAATTGTATCAGTATGTTATGATATACAGTGTTCCCTCGCTATAACGCAAGGTCTGGGAGCCAAATACTAAAACCTGTGTTATAGAGAATCAGCGGTAAAGCGAACAAGAGTTGGAAGGAAAAATAATGGCTTGTCTTCAGCTATCAAACATAACCAACCTTTCCTCGGGATTCCATAGTATTAATTTAAATACATTTATTTTATGTGTTGTGTTTTCAAATAAATATTTATATTCAATTTTGCAAATAAATATGTGAGCCTACAGTACCGGTAACTTTCTATTTTTAACTCGCGCAGTGAACACAGCTGAATGTCGTAATTTCAAGAGCCGATAGATGAAGCATTCAAACATTATAATGATTTGTTAATGTTTTTTTCTATTGATATCTTCACAAAAATATTATTAATATTGTTTATAACCATGTGACAAACTAGAAAGCTGAATGAAAACAAACATCTGTTTATCAATGACAATATCAAATTCAGTTGAATAAAATTTGTTTCAAATATTCAGTCATGTTAAAATAAAGCTTGAATGGTAAAATTTTTCATTTTGTTCAGCTGTTCTTCGATTTGATTATAAGTCATACATAATTGAATCTAAATATTATATTAGGAGCCATGGCGTTCCAACGAGTCCGCGGTACATTGAAGGGCGTTAGAGCGAGGGACCACTGCATATAGAATACTTACTTATCTGACCCCTTCATATCAAGGATTCTTTCATACAGAGTCTGCACGACTTCAAAACTGAAACATAACAATACAATAATACCATTATCAGTAGCAACAATATTTGCATTGGAGGTGTCTAGACCATACGAAAAGATCTTTGACCCATTGAACCCCTTTGTACATAGTAATAAGGTAGATATACAGAAAGTAAATACTATGTAAAGGCGGAGATATGGGGTGGTGGTGGGAAATGAATTGATACTGAACTCAGAAGTAATTGATAATAACGGATGAAAAGTGTCTGCGATTGAGACAAAGGAAATAATTATTAGAAGTGCGCATACGCATGATATGTCGCATACAAACAAAAAGCAATCACCGGGCCCCTTGCCACAAGTAAAATATAAACATAAATAATGAATGACTAAACTATATAAATTGAAAATAATATAACAAGTAAGTGGCATACATTAAATGATAATGAATATTGGTTGTAATGAAATAAAATATTGAAAGCAAATGTTACGTAATTAAAGAAATGTTTAAATAATGATTTAAATTACAGGTTATGAAGAAAGCAATTAGGGTTGTAAAATATGGATATTAAAGAATCTTGTAAAGATTGTGTAGTACAAGTTAGATAAAAATTAGTGAGAGGTATTGTCTTTGGTTCTAAACAAGCCTAAAATATTTAAGGCATCAATGAGTGTAGGTCAACAATTTTCTTAATTCACACTAATCCTTGTCATATGTCATTATCGTCAACTCGTTGGATTTGGAAAGACACCATTTTCGGAATTTTAAATGGGCAATTCCCCTTTGTAGCAATTTGTGTAAAATGGCCCATGGTCCATACTTTTCCCGATCCCTGCAATTCCCGTCTTTGTACTTAGATACTGCTAAGTGATATTTCTTACCTTTTCATTGAGTTTGTGGAGTACACCAGGACGTATCCATCTATGTTGACAAAATAATTCTGCGGAGGTAGAGAGTACTCATCCTGGATACAAAAAATAATAATATCTGTATATCAAATCTCAATTTAATGATTATATTGGGAAATGAAACTGTAACTTTCAATACTTTTCAGCTCAACATTCTATATTGCAAACATATGACCTGTGACCTTTCACTTGAATTAACAAAATATTTAAAAAAAATTCCATCAAGTTCAGAATGGAATATTAAAAGGGCATTTGAGAAGTCAAACATTTCCAATTTCCTGGAGTAATGTTTCCAATCACATTATGCAATGTCACATCAAACTAGAAAAACTAGATGGACTGTCTCTGAGGGAGGGTAAAAAATCTGCAAAGGTTTCGCTTTGAAATTACAATAATGGATGAAGGGGGGAAAAAGTTATTGGGATGAGCCATGCATGCATCCAGAGTATATAGAGTAGATTTATAGGAGCGTATACTCTGGATTATCGAGAATGGGAGGGGAGTAATCCTGCAATGATTTCATTTGAATGATATTTCTGAAACATTTCAAACAGTAACACATGTGCTTGACCTGAGGCCTGCTCCTTAGATCTTAGAGTAGGATCTTAAAATCCGGTACATGCGTGAGGTGAAAGGAGTGGCTCTGAACAGTCTTCTTGGCGTCTGGATGTTCCAATGTAATAGGTAGTGCAAGCCACATACTCTGTATGTCAAGAACAGTGTTCACAGCCACTCCTTTCACTTCATGCATGTACAGTAGAACACAGATATAACAAACTCCAAGGGACCAAAGAATTTAGTTCGGTTTATCCGCTGTTCGCTTTTCATGTTTGCCCGCCAACTATAGGGCTTTTGACAGGACTTATAAATTTGTTTGCTATATCGATGTTCTACTGATCAGATATTCGGAACACACTTTCTGTCATCCAAAAGAGCAGGCCTCAGTGTTGAAAAACTGGTAGGCTAAGATTATTACTGCATCATTAAATAAAGGGTCAACAGCAAATAAGGAACATGAACTTGAAAATGTGAATTTAAGGACATAAAAGTTCGACAAAATTATCATGGAACCCACCTGCCCAGCAGTATCAACAAGCTGCAGAGCGAATTCCTGCCCTCGAATTGTTATCATTTTCTGAAATGCTGAAACCAAAGAATTAAAACATGAAACCATGAAATGCAAAACAACTCAGAAGTAAAGAATTATTTTTCTTCAATATTTGGGTTAGAAATATTTATTTAAATTTATCTGAATTAAAATTATTTCTTTTCTTGAAAGTAGAAGATGATTATTAAATCAACACAACATGAATCTACACCTTTTAGTAGAACTCACCGTAACAACATTTAAACTTGTAGTTCCACTTATTTTCTTTTCAAACAAAGTCAAGTGTAAATCACTTTTTCAAAGAATTTAAAAAACAACTCTATTCTTAAATACATAACTGTAAAGCAGCATAGTCTATCTACAGATACCTCAGCTGTTTTGTTTCTACTGAAAGAAATGTGACTTACTATTTTCAATAGTTGGATCGTAAGAATCCACAAAATGGTTTTCCACAAACTGGATAGTCAAGGATGATTTACCTGAAAGCAATGAAACTTTTAGTATTGTTATAGTTACTACAATGATTAAAAGGAGGGTTCTATCGGGTAGGGTTCGGTACCACGAAAATTTCAGTACCGCGGTATACCTATTTTTTGTGTCCAAGTACCATGGTATTTACCATGATATACCATGCTTGAAATGAATAGGATCAGGTTATGTATTATATACAGGTAGAATTGTTCCAGATGTCTTTTTATTCAGAACTCAATATCATACATCAAAGATGGAGAATTAAAAAGTAGATAAAATCATAACTATCATTTCAAGTTTTTCTTAAGGAATATCAGCATATCAACATGCAACCAATCAGTTAGCAAATTGCAAACACTTTCGTTAAGAGATGTATTACATCGGTCCACTCAAGGTGTCAGCATCCTTTTTTTTTTATATCTGTGAGCAATGGAGAGATTTATGAAGGAATTCATCCTCGATAATCCAGCGCTATTGTTCCGATAAATCTACACACAAGCGCTGGAAAACAGTAAGGGTATTTATCCCTAACCTAGTTACCTCCTCTTGGGTCCATGTTATCCAATCAGAAACGAAACGCACACACTATCTGCTTAAACAACTCGACCAATCAAAACGCATCACTACCGTTATTTATAGAAACAAACATGGCTGCGGCCGACTCACTCGATTACGATAAAGTTTGTAACAAATTCAGCGTAGAAAACCTGACAGAAACTCAAAAGAAAGTTTTAAGAAGTCTGTACGAGAAGAAGGTAGCATTCATGTCCATCAAAACGGGTGGAGGTAAATGATTAAAATCCCTGTGCTACCAGGCGTTCCCAATCATCTGCGAAAGCCAAGATCCTGACACGAGAGTGCTTGTTTTTTTCACCCTTGATTTCAAGTGATCTCATTGGTTGTTAGAAAGCAAGCGTTTCGCTGAGTCATTGCGAAGGGAGGTAACTAAGTAAGTTAAGGATAAATACCCTTACTGTTTTCCAGCGCTTGTGTGTAGATTTATCGGAACAATAGCGCTGGATTATCGAGGATGGAAGGAATTTTACAAGCAGAGTAAATCTAAATTATTTCTAAATAGGTTGCTTTATTGTTGATCATAATACTGTCTTTCTTGAAACTTAAAAATACTTTGTAATAATTCTACTGCTGACGCTAACTAAGTCGTAAGAGACAAATCTAAAAATAGATTTCTTGGCAAAGCCGTAAAAATCTGCTTTCTTCCGCACTTGATATGATGTCTTCACTGGTCTGCTGTGTGTCAGAATAACAAATAACAGACGTTTTAAGATTTGGGATAGTTGTAGAATGGTTGAAACTAAACATTTTGTCAGTTTAATTAAAATTCAAGATAGTAAGTGAATTTTCAGGCGTGTCCACAAGGCACAGCTGTACAATTTTACCTGTGCCCTATTAAATTTACCTGTGCACTCGGTATCAAATGAAGGTAATTTCGATCCCTGGTTTCCATTTCACATGACAAGTAACCAAGATAACAGATGCTACCGATAGATCGGTGACCGTGATAGAACTTTACCTTCAAGAAGAAAGGTCAGACAATCCATTCCCTAGTAATACAATAATTGCAATATGTATTTTCTTATTTAACAACATTATGTTGCATATTGCACCAAACAATTTTTAGTGAAATGCATATTCTGAGGTATAAAAGTCGTAAAATAATGTATCTCATATCGCTTGGTGGTTTTCTTTCAAAGTGGTCAAATGACTGCCCATATACTCGCATGTTCCGATACAAATTCAGTAAGCAAATCACAAGTGATTCAACAAAGCGTTCAGTGCGAGAAGATGGGGGGCAATTAACTCAGGGTAGCCTCATTTCGTCTGTTTCAGTAACATTAGGAATGTGTTCAGTGCACGAAGTATTCTAAATGCGTTAAAAAATGTGAAGTTTTAAAAATTAGGTGACTGGCCAGCCCATGACATGAGTTTCATCGGCACTAAACTGGTACAGAACATGCGCCTATACAGGGTGTCCACAGACCTTGTGGAGTGGAATCAATAGATCCAGTTCGTTTCCTGGTAGATACAATATTTTCCAGATATTACTGTTAGGCACCTCAAAAAATGGTCAATATTAATCAAACTGTTAAACACATTGTGAAGGTTATGATTTATATTTACAGAGAACGTCATAGGGTTATGGTATTTTAAAATAATTTGAATGAATATATAATCATTGTTATTGTCAGACTCTATAGGCCTAACTGTAGTAATGATGCTTGCCAGAAGATAATGAACGAAAATAGGTCACCTTTGTGGAAGCATGCTTTTCCATTCGAAAAATTGTAAACAAGAGAAAAAGGCAAAACGAAAGATTAAACACATAAAGATCTCACCAACGGATCTGTAGCCCATTATGGCTATTTTTCTGTGTTTTGGTGGCATAGTGGTACGGACAATGATTTTAAACCATCGATGATAATGAAGAAATAATGTGAAAACTGCGCAAATCTGGCAATCGAAATTGTTTTGACCGGAAGTTTATTTCTTCACCGGAAGAAGACCTTCTATTAATCTCAAAACAAAGCGTGTAGTGAAATTTTGTGCTGCATTCCAACATTGGGTCGGTGAACATATTAAAATGATTCATATGAGAGTAAAATCAATATTTAATTAAATAAATTGTGTATTTCTCTGGATATTGTGGATTTTTAAGAGAATGCCATGGATTTTGTCCCAAAGCAAAGTTTAGAGGGTATTAGCAATGGCGCACAAATATTGAGAATGGCGAACACGTTCTGCTTTCTGATTCTATTATTTGCTTTCTCATCAGCAGTGGAAGATGATGACTGGATTAATGAATGCAAAGATGCCAGATCTAATGGCCAGAAAGAATGTAAGACATCTTATAGGCATATGAAGAATACTGATAATGTTTAGAACGTTTTATAAATACGTCATCCCAACTGCGCAAGTGATTTTGTTTGCAGTGGCAACTTAGAGTTTGACTATTTGCTATGTATAAAGAATAAATTCTTCTTCAGTTTATATTAACAGTGACGAGTGTAATGTATTTTGAAATTTGAAAGAGACAAATGTGACTTTTATTTGACCGACTAATTGCAGGATATTGATAAATTTTTGGCAAATATTTTTAACTTTAAAGGGGCAGTAGCACGTTTTTTCGCTCAAATACGTTGATGAAATGTATTTTTAAAATACTTTCACTAATAGTAAAAAATCCTTCTCTCTTCGCAAAATCAAGTTAAAAATGAGAGTACATGGTTCTGTAACGCCATGGGAATCGATTTGTCATTCGAAATAAGAAAATGTGTTCACAATAAAATGGCCGCCATGCAATTTTTGCTTTATACGCAACACCGTTATTACCACTACTGATAATTTGTTTGTTTAATAAGATGTTTAACCCTCTAAAGTAAATATAAATGGCATAACTATCATTTTAAATGGGAAATTTGAAAAAATAAAATTTGCAAAAAACGTGCTACTGCCCCTTTAAATTAAAGTTACGTGAACCTAAATATAGATTTCAAACCACAGTACCCTGATCCACTTTCGTTCGACCTGCCTTCATCCTCATTTCTCTAATTTATGGTGAAGAGCACATACAGATTCCTCCTGCAAATATGCAATGAAAATAGAGAACTTCTGCTTGTTATGACTTTATAAGGAAGATAAATCAGAGAATAAGATGAATGATTCAATGATCATTATAATGAAATTACACAGTTACACAATTTGATATAAAAAAGTGTGTTCTGTTTTTAGACTGCAAAAACTTATAGTTGATAATTTTGTAAAACTTGCCATTTATCGTTCAAGAAATTATAAAAATATATTTCAGATATTTTACACTACTTTGCAACATTATAAAGCAGGGTTTAAAAAATATGTAAGTGCAAAGTCACTGACTTGCCAAATTTTGCCTTTAACTTTACCCCCAAAATTGCCAAAAAGTCACTGTCTTACTTCTTATATATAATCCAAGTAGCAGAACTTCTAGATCAAGCTCTGTGACATAGAAATAATATCTGCTGTAAGTTCATGACACCTACACCGAAAATAATTCTCAATCCCTGCAAAGTAAACAAAATTTCTGCAATGAAAATGTTGTCTTATTTATTAAAACTTATATGTCTTTAAATGTTTTGTTGTATACATACTGAATATTGTACATATACCAAGCTTGTGAAAAAGTTGTGTAAATTTGTTTGGGAGTGGTATTCATATAAGCCATATGGCTTGTGCACCCTATGTTTAAAACATAGATACTGTATTTCCTTAATTACACGCCTGCCTTTAATAGACTCCCTTGCACAGGGCTTTCTGAAAAAAATATAAGCCTGCCTTAATTAAACGCCAGGTAAACTGAATTTAACTTCTTCTATTGCTGCTCCCTACTGTAGTCGTCTGTCTCTACAAGCCTTATTGTGAAATAGACGCCTGCCTTGAATAGAACTGAAGTCTGCCTAAAATAGACGCCTATGATGTAGACTGTTTGAAAATAATAGACGTACGGCGTGTAATTAAGGAAATACGGTAAGAGCCATAAGGTTGTTCTCATTAATCAGTACCAGTAACTAGAGGTGACTATTGACCTGCAAGGACTATTGCGATAGGGAAAGTCTATTGTGACCTACTATTACATAGCTATTGCGATAGTTTATCAATAAACGAAAAAGAACAAATCCTGGAATAAACAGTGTTTTTAATGTCTTTACTTTGAACAGGGACCTTATATACAGGGACTCGTCTCTTCTGCTCGTTACATGATCATTTCTACTGAGCAATCCAATTAGACCTCTCCTCGTCGCGCTTTAACGCACAAGCGACTTGGTGCTTGCGCAAGCGCTTGTTTTGTTATCGCACTGTATTGTTGTAACCAGTTGGTGTTTCCGAGTCTGGCCGACTCGCTCGTGCGTCAATCGGCAATCTTCGTAAAGTCAAGAAACATAAGAGTGATTGACAATCATTTTAACTACAAAGAACATGCGTATTACATGCTGACTACTTTCCCCTAAAATAACAGTTTGACACAAACGCATCAGAAAACCATTCATCTTTCCCAAATTTGATATTTTAGAATTTATCCCCTTGGGTAAAAGTAAAAATGTTCAATTTTTCCTTGAACCATTCTAAATATCATATCTCATCTGTTCAGACAATATGGCGGACTGACTCGCTATTTTAAAGCCATTTCCAGCTGCCCTGGGACAGCCAGACAGACACAGCTCGTCTCCGAGAAAGTATCTTAGCCTGTCAACTCCTTATCAGTGATCTTGACCTATGCCTTTCTTCCACTGCCCTCTCCCTCTCTCTGTGTGTACATCTTCTGATAGTTAACTTAATAGTTATGTTGTTTTACATTATTTTACAGTTTCTGATAATTGTTATTTATTGCTAGCCAATTATACTGTATATAGGTTCTTATGTAAATAATGTTGAATTTGGTATTTTGTATATTTTGGTAATAAATCGTTTTATTAATGTATCATTTGCATTTGGATTATTAATAGCTTGAACATGTATGCATTACACGTGAATATGTCATATAAAACTGAATCAACTTTAGCATGAAGTCTATTGTGTTTTAGAGGAGCTACCGTTTGTTTTTAAATAGAGGGATAATGATAAATACTGACTCCGATGGAAAGTGACAGCTATGGCCCAGTGACGGTCCAGTCATGGCCTTCACACCCCGCCTTATCTTGGAAGAATTTACCCTAATTTAGATTGTTGACGTACTGTGGAAATGGCTTTAACTGCAAAGTACGAGCGTATTACATGCTGGCTTCTTTCCCTTAAAATACCAGCTTGACGTAGATACACTAGAAAACTATTCATCTTTTGCTAAATTAATATTTTATAATTTATTGTCTTAGGTAAAAGTAAAAGTTTTGGACCCCCATCGAACCATTATACATATCATCTACGCCCCTTACAGGCAAGACGGACTGACTCGCTATTTTAACTGCAAAGTACAAGCATATTACATGCTGACTACTTTCCCCTAAATTACCAGCTTGACGTAGATAAACCAGAAAACTAATCATCTTTTGCTAAATTAATATTTTATAATTTATTGTCTTAGGTAAAAGTAAAAGTTTTGGATCCCAATCGAACCATTAAACATATCATTGACGCTCCTTACAGACAAGATGGCGGACTGGCCAGGTAATTTTACTGCAAAGTACGAGCGTATTACATGCTGGCTTCTTTCCCCTAAAATACCAGCTTGACGTACATACACCAGAAAACTATTCATCTTTTGCTAAATTAATATTTTATAATTTATTGTCTTAGGTAAAAGTAAAAGTTTTGGACCCCCATCGAACCATCAACATATCATCTACGCTCCTTACAGACAAGACGGCGGACTGACTTACTATTTCAACTGCAAAGTACAAGCGTATTACATGCTGACTACTTTCCCCTAAAATACCAGCTTGACGCAGATACACCAGCAAACTGTTCATCTTTTGCTAAATTAATATTTTAGAATTTATTGTCTTAGGTAAAAGTAAAAGTTTTGGATCCCCATCGAACCATTACACATATCATCTACACTTCGTACAGACAAGATGGCGGACTGATTAACTAGATATACTAGTGTGCTACGCCAGTAATTAGCGCAATACGGACGCCAAGTCAAGATGTGCGTTGGACCATGACGAGGGGAGCTCCACGGGATAATTGCTTAGTTGCCAATCCCTCTATATAAGGTCCCTGCTTTGAAAGTACTTCTTCCAAAGTAACAGAACATTCCAATAGTTAGATCTATTGTTACACCCCTAGTTACAACATTTCTGTAAGATGGTATACACCAGATCTCTGCGGGTACAGATGGTGCAGGCCCTGCATTTCTCTAGCTCCATTCTGTCAAAAATAAATGTTCCAGACAAACATTTGTATTAACAGTCAAGCCGTGATTGTCAATTGATATTCTAAAAAGGTTCTTGTCTCTACATTCACAGGAGTAACTTGTCCATCTTGTTTGGTTCATTTCATTATCAGAATATTTCACTATCCGAATATTTTTAATGAAAAACGGAAGCTTTCAGATTATCGAGGCCTGACTATATTCTAAAGAAGAGGTCAAGGTCTCCTAAGGCGTGATTATTTGGACTTCTGGATTACTCCTTTGCAGGATTCAAACATGCCATTTAGATAATTATAACCCTGCTACGAAGTAAGCGGGGGTATATAGCGGTCATTCTCTCCGTCCTTCCGTCCGGTAAATTTTCTCAAAAACCGACCAAGGTACATCAACCAAACTTTGTACAGTTGTTAACCATGTTCTTCCGATCGCGCACAGACAATTTTCAATTTTCTGAGATTTACATTTTTGGTCGTTTCCATGGAAACGTCACATTTTGGACTTAGTTTTATTGTGTTCAATGGGGACAAGTTTTTCTCGGATACTGTTCAACCTAGTTGAATGAAATTTTGGTTGTGAGTACTCATGACCATATTCTTTATTGAGTTCGAAAACCAGTTCCGAAATATTATATTTTACGGAGTTATGGCCCTTGAGTCCGAAATTGAACTTAGTACCAAAAGAACTGTGGTGCTCCAATGGGGACAAGTTTTCTCGGAAACTGTTACATCTAGGTGAATGAAATTTAATATGAAGGTAGTCCAGATGATACTCTTCATCGAGTTCAAAAACCAGTTCCGAAATATTAAATTTTATGGAGTTATGGCCCTTGAATCCGAAATTGAACTTTGTACCAAAAGAGCTGTGACGCTCCAATTGGGACAAGTTTTCTTGGCAACTATTACATCTAGGTGAATGAAATTTTACATAATGGCTATGCTTGATTTGTTTTGGCGGCGTATACACCGGTCACATGTCCAGCGTACGCCGTTCCTCTACTAGGCTCAGTTGAAACAAGTGTATCGGCGTACAGACAGGAAGACGTCATCATCCCTCAAACTAGCTTAAAAAAACATATCATTTATATTATATAACTATTTTTTTAAAATCATTTCAAAACATTGATTAATATTTTATTAGCGTGTAATGCAATGTTTTAAATAAGCAGTGACATTTAAAAATAAATCAGTCAACTATTTAATTGTACAACGCAACTTCATAAACAAAAGGGTTATTGAATGTCGCAAGGGTAACATTTGTCCGCCATTACACGCCGCCTTCGCCGGTCATTTCCAACCGGCGCATTCGGAGTACGCCTAAGGCGTACGCCGGGTTCCAATCAAGTGATTTGCCGGTTGCGCCGCTTCCGGCGGCGTACGCCGGGTAGTGCGCCGGGTCCCGAATCAAGCATAGCCATAGGTAGTCCAGATGATACTCTTCATCGAGTTCACAGTCCAGTTCCGAAATATTATTTTTTACAGAGTTATGAAGCCCTTGAATCTGTAATTGAACTTGGTACAAATTACCGGTGTGATGCTCTAATGGGAAAAATTAAGTTACCTGAAAAATATTACATCTGGGTGAATGAAATTTTGTAATAACAGTCAGTTCCTAAAATTATTTTGGACAATATTATGATGAAGTTGTTTTTTATATATAGTACCCTTCACATCTATAATTCTCAATGGACGGATAGCGGATGGCGGGGGTATGTGAGCCATGTTCACTTTTTCTTGTGAACAAATGTCAGATTGTTGCTTTAGTTCAACATGATTATTGCTCTTCTGTAGATATTGTGAACTACACATCATCGGATGTTGTCAACATTTGTAAGAAAACAAACTGTGAGAGGATTACAAGGGAACATTGTGAGTGATTCTCAGTGACAAAAGTCTTATAGAATAAACTTTTAGTGCCAGTATAGTAGAGTGTATAATGATAAAGCTAAATAGAACAGTTAAATGTTTCTCGGGCATCAGCGCATCACTTGTTTTCGTGCGCATGACACCATTTTATAGTCACTTGAAAAGATAATGAAGAATTTTTCCGCATCAATTTTGCTAAATTGTACACCCTATAAATGGTTCCGCAGAAACGGATGTGCTTCCGTTTGGTATACTTCCACCACTTTTATGGCATGTTTTGATTGGATAAAATATAATGTACTCCTCTCCCGTCATTATTATTCAACAAAAATAAAAATAATAAAATTGTACCGCCCTTGTAACTTTTGAAAAAAATGTGCCAGAGAAACATTTACATTTTTTTTAGTAGCCTTATAATAATAATAATAGTCCGCTTATAGCAATATATTCAACGGCCGAGCAGCTGCTCAAAGCACTACATATTATTACCCTGAAGGAATTGTTCTTCCGGTGCTGCTACTAATCGCATTGCATGACCGCATAGGTCATTAGTTCCCGTGTTCATTTATACAGAGTCTCAGTGCAATGTGGATGAAGTGCCTTGCCCAGGGATACAACACAGTATGGTCACAAATATTTGGTGTCTCCACAGAGATTCGAACCGAGGCCTTTGGCGTGACAGGCCAACATGCTGACCACTGCACCACTGTGTTCCATGTATAGCAATGGTGAAAGTGTTCAGTTTTAGTACATCAGGCCTGAAAGGCCCGATGGGCTTATGGCATGGCGTCTGTCCATAAACTTTTAAATTTTTCGACTTTTGAGCTCATCAGTCTTGGAAGGCCCGATGGGCTTATGGCATAGCGTCCGTCCATAAACTTTTCGTTTTTTAAACTTCTTCTTCAGAACGAATCAGCTCCAGAGAGCTGAAAAGTTGTGTGTAGATCACTTTAGGCATTGAATAATCAGCATTTGTGTCATTTAGAAATTAGGAAGTATCCTGTCAATCAGACTCTATGATGACATTTTATTTGCTTTAGGGCTCTATAGCCATTGGTCCTATGAATCCCTTAAATAGAGCCTTCTCAGTTACAACAGGAGAAAGATAGAACGAGATACTAAGAGAGAGAAGGAGAAAGAGTTAGACCAGAGGACGAGCGGAGACCAGCCCCCTAGTTTCCTTGGTGGTCACTATGTCTCTGCCGCCATCATCATCATCGGCTGACCTTCAACTGTATCTGTAATTATCTACAACTACCATGATGCAATAGCCAAATAAAACATCATCTCCATGACGTCATCATCTTAAGTGTCTCTCATCATGTGCTCTCCCCAGAACTTCTGAGGTTGGCTCCCATAGCATCAAGCTAATTCCCTGGGATAAACAACGCAGATAGGCGTTGGCTCGCAAGACGGTCACGCCTTTTGTCTTACGGGTCGGCGCCAAACTTTGTGTTAGATTATACAAACACTTATAGCCTTGGTGATTACACTTCAGACCCTCAAAGCAGGACAGTTTGGATAGAATGTTCTTCGCTGATATGAATGTAATTTTTTTTATTTGACGATTTGTTATGAATAATAGGTGGTCGCATACATTACATTATGCAACTCTCTAATAGATGGAGTAAAGTTCTCACCCTTTAAACCTATTTGGTACTTTATCCTGAAACAGAAATCTTGAAATGCTTGAATTTTTAGACCAAAAGGTTATTATTTTATATTCCTTATTTTCAGCTGTTATGGAATTCTGCAAAAGTTTAAAATACAAATTGTGTTTTCTATATATCATGATTATGGATATTATTACGTTTTGTGCATATTATGACATTAATATTGTTAATTTTCAGTGAAAATAATGTTTCCTAAAATTGATTTTATTTGATTGTCAATTGTATCTTTATCAAATTCCTCAATCGTCAAACCTTCATCATACTGATGACTTTGAACAGTGGTGGATCCAGACATTTTCAATTTGGCAGGGTGGGGTTCATTTATTGAAAAGGGGGATCACCTTGGGGTCCCTCAAACGTACATGCCAAAAATTTCAAAAGGAAGTTCAAACCCCCTGAACTTGCCTCTGGGTCTCGCACTGCTGAGCTCTGTTTAAATTTCTTGTTAAGTTTTACATATTCTGTTGATACCCAGTACCCTGTCTAGCTTATGTCAAGTTTTAAAGATGCATGATCAGTTTTGCATGATAATTTATTTGGTTCTAAAATTACAAAATTAGGTGCTGGTTAAGGTTATATCTTCTTACACAACTTTCATATTCACACCCACACCCATATCAAAATATATGTTTCAATGATAACCAAGGAACGGTCTCATGCATGTGTAGTAGCCGACAATTTAACGCTCTCTCACGTATGTACTCGTTATAAGACCTGTTAACGCTATAAAAGCAATTCTGTCTTCCTATCTTCTTTATTAAAGTTTCCAACTTTAAGTTTGACTTAATGCCAAGGTCCATTGTCTAGTTTTCAATCATGACCACGATTTTGAATGGTTGTATTTTTGTTATACTGAACAGATCTGAAACAGGTTATTTTCAGTTAAAGTTGATAAATGACAATTAAATAACACAAAATATAACATATGTGTGACCTAACCAACATGATTATGTCCCTTTAATATCCCTGATCATTTATTCAGGCCTTATATTTGGATCAACATATGCTCGGATATCTGTCAACAAGAGCAGCATTCTCAACACAGAGCGACTGTTCGTCTTCTGTCACCAGGGCTGGAGCAATGAGTGGTACCGCCTCTGGATCAACTCAAAGGTACGCTACATTATACAGGTCTCTCTTGAATCCATTGTTTCTATGGATACACCATGAGCAGCTCAAATAGTCAAGAAAAGGCATTTTCATGAAGAATTCTTACAGAATTTAAGCTTTTTTGCTTCACGATTGACTTAATTTTAATAGTTTTCAAACAAAAAATATGTTCAATGCCAAAGTTATGAATGATACACAAAACCCAACTGTCATTGGTTAAATGGTATATTTTTTTGAAATTGTAAAAAATATAATACAGGAGTTTACTGCAGTGAAATTTAAAAAATTTCTCTGATGCGAGTTTAAACATTCCGGGGTTCGAAATCCGCCAGAGCCTTCACAACTTTGTGTGATGTAGTGAATTGTTCTACATGCAGTAAGGTGCAATGCTGAATTTCCATGCGGTTAAACAATTGTTCGCTAGTTCCAGCCAATGTTCGCCGACTTCACCGCAATGCATAGCCACAATAGTGTTTCAGAGTTCTTCAGTCCCTGTAATAATCCTAGCCTCTGTGATATATATGTAACCGCTTATTAATGCTGTACAGTATTATTGCAATACCAATATATTACAATACACAGTTGTGCAATACACATATTATCTTATCGCAATATATTGCACCAACAATTATTAAGTCAAATTAATTCATTTATCTGGTAAAAGGCACAAATATTGGCTTAACTTGTATTAAGAAAATTATTGTGAAGTGCTGGATTGTGTGTTGGACTGTTTTACAAATGATATAATTGATTTTACCATGTGAAATGTTAAAGTTGTCTTAGATGAGATAAATCTTTGTTTTTGTTGTCGAGACATTTATCGAGTTTGCGATTGTAAAGTGGAATTCTTTTATTTCAATTTGAAAATTTTACTCATAATTGATAAATTCACATAATATTTATATTATATTTATATTTCTCAATTAAAATGTTATTTCTCAGATCAAAGTTGTTCCGTCGGAGATGAACCAAGATCTGAAATTCATCTACGGCAGTAACCTCTCCGATGTGAAGACCAACTACGACTCGAGTTTCTCCAGTGTGTGGAATCTCTTCCCTGTGCAACTCAAAGAAGAGTTTGCTTTCAAACCATTCAATGCAAGCTGTTGGGGAATAGCCTCCAAAAACAACTATGCTGTTGAGTTCAAAGTGAAAAGTGAGTAATGATAGTGTAATCACCTCCAATAATAAATAGTAGGCCAGAAAATTAATAACAAGATTTACAGATTTTATTTTGGCAAAACATCTTAAGGCAGGAGGCAAAATAAAAGAAGAGATTTGCTCTGTGTAGATGGAAAGTGTTTCAAGCAAGCAAAACAAGCACAGCATTTATTTAGAAAATGAAAGTTGTTCACTTTTTTAGTTTGGCAATAAAATCTTGCTGCATATAGCTATGTACTTATCTTGTTAACTCAAACCTTAGATGGTGACGCCTATTGTGTGCTCTTTTAGATATACACTGAATATTTTGGAAAACTTGCAAGTTTTACAGGTAACAGAAATGTTTTTCAGATCCAGACCTGTGGTTTGTTGCCTATATTGCAACAGGAATCATCATATTTTTCTCTGCCAAAAGTTGGAGCAAGTATGTAATTGCTAAATTTCCGTCAATGTCTGACTGATAAACATTGTTAGGATATATTGTAATTAATATCATGATATATTAACTTCATGATTATATATTTTGTGATACATTTGACATTGAGCATCCAAACAAAGTTTAAATAATGTTTTAGGTGTAAAGGACAATAATTATTGTTTGCAACGTCTCAGAAATTATTGAAATTTATTTTTAAAAATGTTTAGTTCAAGAATACATTTCATATGACTTCTCAAGTGACATTTTGTGTTCTTTCTAAATAACTCCCAAGTGTATAAATTGGATAGGAGGATAGTTGTTTATTTCATTATACTATTCAGTAGTCTTAGAAATCTGCCCACCCTTTTGGGTTTGAAAAATTTGAAAAAGACGAGGATGTTTTTGCTATTGCATTGTTGAGAACAGTCAAAATGATCACCTAGGAACAACACTGCTATCCATTTCTACTATTTCAGAAACATAGCACTACACTACACAACTGGCATCTCTGTGGGGATATTGGCATCTCTCCTCATTGTCATCTTCATACTCACCAAGTTCATGCCCCAGGTATGTGTAAATAGCTGAACACATGTATCTTTTTTCCTTGAAAAAGTATCAACTCATCTAGTTTATTATCCCCCGCCACGAAGTGGAAGGGGGATATAGGTTTGGGCTCCGTCCGTCCGTCCGAGATAAAGGGGACAGCTTTTCTCAGAAAACGTTTAAGATAGGTTTACCAAATTTGATGAGTTGCTTGAAAGCATGAATACCTTGATGGAGTTCGAAAATGAGAAGCGTGCAATTATTTTTTCCGGAGTTATTGCCCTTGTTCCATATTTTTGGACTTTGTTCATGGTATCTCCAAAGAGGACAGCTTTTCTCAGAAACCGTTTAAGATAGGGTTATCAAATTTGGTGTGTTGTTTGAAGGCATAAATACCTTGATGGAGTTCGAAAATGAGAAGTGTGCAAAAAAAATTTTTTCTAGAGTGATTGCCCTTGTTCCGTATTTCTGGCATTTTTTCATCGTATCTCCAAAGTTGACAGTTTTTCTCAGAAACTATTTAAGATAGGAGAACCAAAATTGGTGTGTTGCTTGAGATAGGTTTGGGCTCCGTCCGTCCATGCGTGTGTGCGTGCGTACATCCGAGGATAAAGGGGACAGCTTTTCTCAGAAAAAGTTTAAGATAGGTTTACCAAATTGATGAGTTGCTTGAGGGCATGAATACCTTGATGGAGTTCGAAAATGAGAAGTGTGCAATTATTTTTTCCGGAGTTATTGCCCTTGTTCCATATTTTTTAACTTTGTTCATGGTATCTCCAAAGAGGACAGCTTTTCTACGAAACCGTTTAAGATAGGGTTATCAAATTGGTGTGTTGTTTGAAGGCATAAATACCTTGATGGAGTTCGAAAATGAGAAGTGTTCATTTTTTTTCCCCAGAGTTATTGCCCTTGTTCGGTATTTCTGGCGTTTTTTCATCGTATCTCCAAAGTCGACAGTTTTTCTCAGAAACTATTTAAGATAGGAGAACCAAAATTGGTGTGTTGCTTGAGGGCACACAAACCTTGATGGAATGAAAATGAGTAATGCACAATTATTTCGAATTATTGCCCTTTTTCCGATTTTTTGGCTCTGGCGGGGGATGTTGATGACTATGTCTTCTTGTTTTCTTTAAAAAAGTAGACCAATTGCTTCAATATGGCAAACTTTCAGATTTTACTTTGAATCCATTCAAAAGGTAGTGTTTCCCCCAGGTTGCAAAAAGGGCAGGGCAACTACATTGATAAAAGGGCACTTCTTCACCCAATAGGGCACATATGTAAAGATAAAATGTACTATTATATTACACTATTATGATGACAATTTGTTATTGGCAAATATAACTAATATTAACTTTGCGCATAGATTATTTGTTTATTTCCTTGAATGTTTGTAATAATTGTCACAAACTCATCAGATTTATTTTACCTAATAAAATATAAAGGAGTGTAAATACAATGCAATCATGAGATTATCCAGCCCTATTTGCCTGCAGACATCAGTCGCCAGTAATCCCCCTATTGTTCTTGTTTCTAGCTGAGCATGTGGTCAGCAGGTGTATCCTGTCGAATGAGGGATGCAACAGACATTTTCTTGTTTTCTTTATATTCCATTCTCTTCAAAGAGGATAGTTTCACACATAATGCAAATGATTTTTTTGTAAAAATATTATGACAACTTGGAGTGGGTTTGTAAACTGTTGAAAAGGCCGATACAAAAGTTTGGGCTCCGCTATGAAAAAGGCAGGGTGGTCAGGAAAAAGGGCAGGGCGGGACAGACTCAGGGCAGGGCGCATGTTCAAAAAGGCAGGTTAGGTGCATAGGCAAAGTGCTCGCCTCTTCTGACCTATCGGTCTTAACAAAGAAACAGGCTCGGGGATGTCCGGGGTTCGAATTCCGCCAGGGGCACGGCAACTTTGTCTGCAGTAGAGAACTGTTCTACATGCAGTAAGGTTTGGGTGCAATGCTACACTGAATTTCAGCGTAGTACCACCCATGGTTCGCTAGTAACAGCCGATGCTCGCAGGATTCACTGCAATGCATAGCCACATGGCGTTGCAGGCTTTCTCCCTGCCATAATACTAGTAGCCGCGATATAAGTGAAATACTCTTGAAAGCGTCGTTAAACCACAACTCAACTCACCTCGTGACAGTAATGAACAACTGTTTCAATATTGATTTCAGAAACTAAAGAACCTCGGGTATCTGATCATGCTGCTGGGAGGCTCCACATCGCTGTACATGATGGAGAGAGTGGCGCTCCACTTCAACGAGATCATGCAGCAGCACTGGCAGATGGTTCTTGGATACATTGCAGTCACAGGACTCCTCAGCTTTGCGGCGGTGTACAAGTTCGGCCCAGTCACAGACTCAAAAACTCTCAACCTTGTGCAATGGACGTTACAACTTCTCGGACTAGCATTCATTTTCATAGGGAGTCAGATACCTGAGGCTTCTATAGCTATCATCATTATAGTGTTCACTGTTTACAACTTTCCAAGGAGAGTCATCTCTGGATTCAAGAGTTTCAAGTGAGTGCTTGTTGTGTATATTAACCCTTACGTTGCGTATATATATTTTACCATTTTTAGCCCCTGTGGCGGAATTTACAGGCTCGCAGCTCGCAGCAGTAGTTTGGGCTTTGGCACTAACTAGCTCTGCTGGCGGAATTTCCAGGCGGCGATTCCGGTATCGTTTTTACAAAATATACCGCATCTACATGGCGAATAAGGACTATATACGGGCGTTCAATACAAATTCAAGTAGCGAAACCCGTACACAAATGGCTAATTCACACTCGAAACTTTGAATGAATTTTCTATGTTTTTTCGTTTTTATTCTATTACTTTCGAAAGATTGTCTTTTATTCGGGCCTCGTAACATCATAAATACGAAACGAAAAAAATTCCATTTATATACGGAATTGAAGACAAGATGTCTAGCTTCACAATGATATAAAAATTATTAGAATGCGACCTTTGGTTATAATTCTATAGCTATGTAAAGTTTGTCTTTATTCCCACCTATAAAATCGTCAATACTTACAACATGTATGCGGCATTGCAAACGGTCGTTCATCGCACTTTTCCAAGAAATCATAATCTCGAACCAGTTGACAAATAAGCACATGTCAACCCAAATATGGTTATGTTGTTTGACTTTTCAAATAAACGCTAACCTCGAACCATAACTGATGAAAATATGTTGATTAGTTTGTGTGCCGTTTGGTTTCACATGCCTCTCAGAAAGGTAAAATTGTATCTTTATTTCTGTGAATAAATCTGCGCATTTTATATAGAATAAAAGATTATTCTTTTCGGTTTATTGTGATATAAAAATTATGAAAATGCATTCAGTATTTTAGCCTTGATAAATGTTTTAGAAGTTGTGAAAATCGCCGATTGTTTCAAAATTTATGAAGTGTAAACATGACCTTTTTCACGGCGCTTGCTGTGTCTTTATTATTTTTTTGAGATTTTCTAATTTTATATGGGAATGTAGTCCATTGTTTCCCCTTTATTTTGCCGTATTTTTTTTTTAAAACAAACAATTCGCTCACATGATATGAAGTGCGGGAGTAAGGCGAGTTAGCGATTTTTTTCCCCGTCTCGCGAGATGCGAGGCAGATAGCAGTCTCGGGCGAGGCAAACCCGAGGCAATACAAACACGTGGGTGAAAATAGCCTCAAGCGAATTAATGCTTCGGGGGCTAAGCCCGACATAATTGGCCTTTTGTAAAGCTAATTATCGATGCGTTACGGGTCAACAATGCACACGCAAATTGGTGTGAATTTTGCTTGATATTCCGACCACACACTGAACAAAGCTTTATTCTCATGTCGGGTCGCGATGCGTAAATACAGCCATTCTCATGGGTCGGGTCGCGGACACAATCGACTCGTGACCCGGTATGGGTGATAGAGTATACTTAGACAGCCGTGAATTATTCTAAGTCTTGTATCCGGGATCCGTATACAGACACCTAGGAATCGCTTATAGCCCGCCCGGATAATTCCGTCGCCCGCATGTTAAGGGTTAAGGTAAATAGTGCAGTGAGACCCCATTTATCCGAACGATTTCATTGAAAATTGTCCAGATAGGAAGGTGTGCAATTAAGCGAATGAATTTTTTAAAAGAAATGCAAAGAGAAAATTTGAAATACTGCCAAGCCGATGGTTGGGTTTCCGGATATACGTCATGGTCCGGTAAAACAAGATCTGACTGGCGGTACGACGATTGTGGCGTCACATCTGCTCTGTGAAACTGTGGTGTTGCACATTCAAAGTAACCATTATATTGAAAACTGTTTCTGCATTATCAGATCAAGGGTTGAGAACCTGCGATATGAAAAATGTAGCTTGATATTAGCAGAGAAGACATGGTAATTAATGAATGATCACCTTCTTTATTTATCAATGGCGACGACTCGGTATAGATACTTATATCGTTATCAAGCGTCATGATAACATTCTTGATAATGGTATAAATAGAGGATACTAAACAAATATTCTTTTTAATTACATTTTTATTAAATGAGTTAATGATTTTGTATTAAATGAGCGAAAGTGCGTTTAATGATTTTGTATTAAATGAGCGAAAGTGTGTTTAACAAGTTGAACAAAAATGGTTTTAAATAGAAGGACGTTAAGTATTCTGTTTATTACTAACTCACCAATAATCCAGCAAAATAGCCGACATGGCTCTGAAACTATGATTCCTGCATTTCTGCCTGATACCATTGTGACGTCATAACAGCAAACTATTGTGACGTCATACGTGCGGCGGTATTACACCAGTTTAATATTGCCGTATAAATATTACACTGCAGTATCTTATAGGGGCAAGGAATAAGGATCTAAACCGAATCGTTGATCATCTATAAAAAAAACTTGTCTTCTTTATGATACCAACTTCTGGAATGCCTCTGAAACAGATTTTTGCAGGAATAATTTATGCCTCAAAGAAGGAAGTGTTGACTCCATTTCATTTTTTACAGGTTCAAGTTTTTCCGACCGAAGGTGCGTCTCCTGACGGAAGATGAGTACATGATTGAAGGCCAGGAGGAGACGCGGAAAGCTCTCGAGGAATTGCGCTCCTTCTGTCACAGTCCGGACTGCGACTCATGGAGCGTCATTAGTCGACTTAAACATCCGTCCAGGTATTCTTCTATCTTCTGGTACTACTTGAGAAAAAAACTAAAATGCCCATGTAACAAGGCAGGGTTTTACGGGACGCGTGTTTCCTGCGTTTTTGACGCAGAAACTTTACAAAGGACCCTCAAAATAAAATCATGTGCGTCCTACTGGACGCAGTATTTTCATTAAGAAATTTCTGAATATGAAAAGAGATTGCCATAACTGCTAAATATAATATTATGTTGAATCATGATTTATATTGTTTTACCCTTAACATGCGGGCGACGGAATTATCCGGGCGGGCTATAAGCGATTCGTAGGTACCTCAATACGGATCCCGGTTACAAGACTTAGAATAATTCACGGCTGTCTAAGTACTGTCCTATCCCCCATACCGGGTCACGAGTCGATTGTGTCCGCGACCCGACCCATGAGAATGGCTGTATTTACGCATCGCGACCCGACATGAGAATAAAGCTTTGTTCAGTGTGTGGTCGGAATATCAAGCAAAATTCACACCAATTTGCGTGTGCATTGTTGACCCGTAACGCATCGATAATTAGCTTTACAAAAGGCCAATTATGTCGGGCTTAGCCCCCGAAGCATTAATTCGCTTGAGGCTATTTTCACCCACGTGTTTGTATTGCCTCGGGTTTGCCTCGCCCAAGACTGCTATCTGCCTCGCATCTCGCGAGACGGGGAAAAAAATCGCTAACTCGCCTTACTCCCGCACTTCATATCATGTGAGCGAATTGTTTGTTTTCAAAAAAATACGGCAAAATAAAGGGGAAACAATGGACTACATTCCCATATAAAATTAGAAAATCTCAAAAAAATAATAAAGACACAGCAAGCGCCGTGAAAAAGGTCATGTTTACACTTCATAAATTTTGAAACAATCGGCGATTTTCACAACTTCTAAAACATTTATCAAGGCTAAAATACTGAATGCATTTTCATAATTTTTATATCACAATAAACCGAAAAGAATAATCTTTTATTCTATATAAAATGCGCAGATTTATTCACAGAAATAAAGATACAATTTTACCTTTCTGAGAGGCATGTGAAACCAAACGGCACACAAACTAATCAACATATTTTCATCAGTTATGGTTCGAGGTTAGCGTTTATTTGAAAAGTCAAACAACATAACCATATTTGGGTTGACATGTGATTATTTGTCAACTGGTTCGAGATTATGATTTCTTGGAAAAGTGCGATGAACGACCGTTTGCAATGCCGCATACATGTTGTAAGTATTGACGATTTTATAGGTGGAAATAAAGACAAACTTTACATAGCTATAGAATTATAACCAAAGGTCGCATTCTAATAATTTTTATATCATTGTGAAGCTAGACATCTTGTCTTCAATTCCGTATATAAATGGAATTTTTTTCGTTTCGTATTTATGATGTTACGAGGCCCGAATAAAAGACAATCTTTCGAAAGTAATAGAATAAAAACGAAAAAACATAGAAAATTCATTCAAAGTTTCGAGTGTGAATTAGCCATTTGTGTACGGGTGTCGCTACTTGAATTTGTATTGAACGCCCGTATATAGTCCTTATTCGCCATGTAGATGCGGTATATTTTGTAAAAACGATACCGGAATCGCCGCCTGGAAATTCCGCCAGCAGAGCTAGTTAGTGCCAAAGCCCAAACTACTGCTGCGAGCTGCGAGCCTGTAAATTCCGCCACAGGGGCTAAAAATGGTAAAATATATATACGCAACGTAAGGGTTAATTAAACGACAAAACTACTTGACAAAAAACTAGATGAGTAGATTATATGGGTATAAGATTATATGTGCAGCGATGAACTTCCGACTGTAACTCTATTACTCCATGCACGGTTCTAGGCATCGCTCATGCTGTGCTATAAATAACGCGCTGTGCAGAGTTTGTTTCGCCTAACTTCACGTAACTTGCAGCATCCTTCATATTTTGATCACAAAGTCTAAAAACTGAGTGTTATGTGACAATATCATGTCTGATATGTAGGAATTAACTTTATCAATGTTGATAAACAGTAGCCAGAAACAAATTAAAACATTGTCAGTATATTTGTGAGGTGAAAGGTTAGCCAATCAAATGTCGCAGATGTCGTTAACTAGGTCACATGTGAAATGCTTTGTATCAAATTAATTGCTGGGTCACTGTGAAGGCCAGAACTGTTTAACAGGACTTGTTGACATGTTTGCTGTCATTTAATTAGCATTTTGATTCATATTTATTTGAAGAAAGACTCACTCTAAGGTTTCATTTCAACACACATATGAAAACAATGGGAATTTAGAACACGTGGTCCGAACATTTTCCACACAACATTGTTCCTATGCAGGATGTATGTACTAAATTCAACTTAGTTTAATTATTGTGTGATATTTTAATTTGAAGAAATATTTAGACAATTTTATAAATACTTATAGAATTAGTAGAAATAACATAAACACAAGAGAAATTAGAGTTTGTAAATTAGCATCTTCTTAAAGGCGCTGTAGCACGTTTTTTCGCTCAAATAAGTTGATGAAATGTATTTGAAAAATAATTTCACCAATAGTAAAACATCCTTTTCTCCTCTGAAAATAAAGTTTAAAACGAGTGTACATGTTTTGGTTAAGCCATGGGAATCGTTTTTGTAATACAAAATAATAAATTGTGTTCACAATAAAATGGCCGCCATGCAATTTTTGCTTTATACGCAACATAGTTGTTACCACTACAGATAATTTGTTTGTGTAATAAGATGTTTTACCCTCTAAAGTTAATTGAAATGACATAAACTATCATTATAAATGGGAAATTTGAAAAAATAAATTTTGCAAAAAACGTGCTACAGCGCCTTTAATAACCTATATGTCATCAAGAAAACATTATCACAGAATGACAGTGTTTGTGTACGTAACATTTATGAAATAACATTGCCGATTTCATCGCTAATTATTTGTCTTTGATAGGATTTCAATTTGTAAATTAGCTTTGCTATTAATCTATCATATTTGCAGTACTATTTTTTATGACAGACATAATTTAAATATATTGAGACTCAAACTAAACAAAATATAAAATATTGTTTGTTCACAAGCAAAGATTATCGTTCTGACGTAAGTGATAACATTACATAGTTAAAATGGATTCTATGTAGGATAGTTGGCCTGTACCAAATAGTTACTCCGTAAATTGGTAATGAAATATTAAGATCACCCCTCCAAATATGTTTTATGTGTTTTAGTGTTGTTTACAGTTGGAGCATTGTAGGCCCTAGACAGTATATACATGCTTATTGAATATATTGAACATTGATTTATTATTGTCTCTTGACTTCTTCAAACTTTCATTCAATCACTGTTGATAATTGATTAAAATTTGTTAATTTACTGTTTGAATATTCTCTTGTCTTTATAACGAATACTGTGACTGATTTAATAGTCTCGGTGACCAGACTCAAAGGACATGATAATATAAATACAAACGTTTGTAATTAATTATCAAGATTGATGTGTCCTTGTTTTGGAGGACCCCCAGTTTAGGAAAAGGACTCTCAAATAAATATATCCTGAGTCCCCTGGACTCTCAAATTTGAGTTGCTGGGTAAAACCCTGACAAGGTGCAAAATGTTGATGAGTGTTAATGTGAATTAAATTTTTTATCAAGTGATCTGTCTCACAAAATCCTTGATCCAGGTTGGCAAATAATAATGTGTGTGCTTTGAGCATTCCCCTTCATATTATTGATATACAACTGGTGTGTGGTCCCGTTAATTCTCCACAGACAAAATGACTTTTGCCAAGTCACCTCAAGCTTCATTGAGGTGACTTGTTAGCTCATCAGACCTGAAAGGTCCGATGGGCTTATGGTATGGCATGGTGTCCGGCATCCGTCCATCCGACTGTAAACTTTTTGTTTTTCAACTTCTTCTCCAGAACCAATGACTCTAGAGAGCTGAAATTTTATATGCAGACTCCTTGGGTAATGGGGATTCTAAATTGTAGATTTTGTGACCCCATGATCCCAAATGCGTCACAGGGGTCACAACCTTAAAAATCTATTTTCATCTTCTTCTCCAGTTCTATAAGGTCTAGAGAGCTGAAAAGTTGTGTCCTTATCCAAAAGGGATTCTAAATTGTATATTTGGTGACCCCTTATGAACCTATTTGGGGTCAAAGGTCAAAACCTAGAAAAAACTTCATCTTTTTCTCAAGTACTTCAAATTTGTTATATATGTGATAAATTCTCCTGGAAAATTATCAATTGAAATTTATTTAGTTTATTGTTTTAAGCCTGATGAGCTACAGAGCCAATGGCTCTATTTTGTCATGTTCTTCTCCTTCTAGAAAATTTACAGTTTTAAACTTTAAAGCCTTATGAGCTTCAGAGCCAATGGCTTTATGATTTCATATGCTGCTTGTGGATATATTTCTAGCTTTCTTGTAATTAGTAGAATGCAATACTTCAGAGCAAAATCGCCATTTGTTCAATAGTGACTGTTCTCAGGTTTAAAGGGGCAGTAGCATGTTTTTTGCCAAATTTATTTGTTCAAATTTCCCATTTATAATGATAGTTTATATCATTTAAATTAACTTTAGAGGGTAAAACATCTTATTACACAAACCAATTATCTGTAGTGGTAAAAACTATGTTGCGTATAAAGCAAAAATTGCATGGGGGCTATTTTATTGTGAACACAATTTATTATTTTGTATTACAAAAACAATTCCCATGGCTTTACCGAAACATGTACACTCATTTTAAACTTTATTTTTCGAAGAGAGAAGGATGTTTTACTATTGGTGAAATTATTTTTCAAATACATTTCATCAACTTATTTGAGCGAAAAAACGTGCTACTGCCCCTTTAAACACAATTCAAAGCCATGTCAATAATCAAGGCTTTATCTCTGCTTTAATACTAGCTATGTGAGTTAATCATGATATATTTTGTGTTAAAAAACATTTCATTAGGCTTGATTACCAAAATGACTGTTTATATTTCAGATTTGCCCGGTTTGTTGAAGGCGAGTCTCATGTAGAAGACCAAGAACTTTTAGAACACGATTCTCTCACCGAGTTCGATCTACCGTCAGATTTATCAGACAATGAATCAGAGATGGACTTTAGACTCAGCACACCATGATAGCATTAATTCCTTGGATTGTCTGTTTCTGATAGATACGATGGTTTCAGGAATCCAAGTTTCACTAGTGCTTTCTGATTTCAGTGCACTGTTTCCGGTGGCTGTTAGTACACTGATATATTTCTTGGTGCAACTTTTAAACATTACACTACTTTGATACTCATTTATAAAGGTTCTCAGAAACTTTGAACTTTAACTTGAATTTAGAATATGTCTTGGTGCTACCAGTAATTCCCAAATAAAAGTTAATGGGAAGTTTAATTTAATCTAAGGCGGATCAGGGTATTTTCAAGAGTGGGGGGGAGGGGGGGACGGTTCACATAATGAGGAGGGGAGAGGGGAGAAGGGGGGGGGGGGGGGGGACCCTTGAACCCCCTGAACCTGTCCTCAGATCCGCCACTGTTAATCATTAATTTTATATATTTATCAAAGCATTCATATAAACCGGATTATCTGAACAAGTTTGCTATATCAATTTCTGATTCTTGTTGATTTGAAACTGATGTGTTCTTTATGGTGCTGAGAGAAATGTTGTTAATTTGTTAAATATTAACTGAAATTTAAACTAGATCATCTGATCAAGTTGATATTCTTCAAAACAGATGTGATAGTAAAAGCCTTGATGATGAAGCCTTATGAAATTATTAGCTCAATGCCTGTGTATGTTTCAGATCGAAGTGCAATGATTTAATTGAATCACCTCCAAATATTATCTCAGCAATAACTCGACTTGGTTCCCTTATTTTTGTACTTCTGTTTTGATGATTTTTATAAACGATGAAATCCATCCAATACATTATCCTTAGGGGTGAAACGGCACATTTGTTTCAGAACCAAGAGGGGGCGGGATAGCGCAGTGGTTAGCGCGTTCGGCTTCGGATCAAGAGGTCCGGGGTTCGAATCCCCCAAGGGGCATGGCAACTTTGTCTGCAGTAGAGAACTGTTCTACACGCAGTAAGGTTTGGGTGCAATGCTACACTGAATTTCAGTGTAGTACCACCCATGGTTCGCTAGTTCCAGCCGATGCTAGCAGGTTTCACCAAAATGCATAGCCACATGGCGTTGCAGGCTTTCTCCCTGCAATAATACTAGCAGCCGCAATATAATTGAAATACTCCTGAAGGTGGCGTTAAACCTCAACTCACCTCACCTCACCTCAGAACCAAGAATGCAGAGTCCAAAAAGATGTTCTTGAAAATAGAGTCTAATGAATGCAAAATGAGTTTATGAAGTTGATAACAGAAAATGTGGCATGTGCTACAAACCAAAAAGTACACTTTGATGTATGTTGCATTGTGGCAAAATATCTAGGTTCAAATTAAATGTTGCGAACTGTTTCACCCCTAAATCTCCTACATGCTTCAGGGAAAGGGTGCAACACTCTAGTCTATATGTTCCTTATTGACCATCTGTCAGTGCAAGACACCAGTTAATTGACAGCCAGGATATTGTCATAACATTTTGATGATTACCTCTACTCAGTCACAAAGATAGACATGATTTATATAATTAAGGTGACTCAGAGTACCAAGTTTTATTTAACTTGGATGCAATAGTGCTAAGTGGGAGGCAAAATAATCGATTACCATAAGATTGCCTTAAGATGCTGTGACAATCACTAACGTCCGGCTAATTTAAGCTTTTATGCATTTTGCCAGGTTTTCAGTGTCAACATAGCAGCATGATGTACCTTTACATGTGCAGTGAGAAATCTCTGGCATAGAAAAGGTGACGAAACGCAGCAAGGTTTAAATAAGGTTTAAATAATTGAGAATGGTGCAAGTTATGACTCGTGGGGGAAGTGCTATGCTCTCAGGTTTCACTGTAATGCACAACTACAATGGATTTCTCCCTGGAAATATAATAACTCCATGATTTTTAATGAAAGAAATTGATCTAAATTCTGAAAGAATGTCACCGGTTTTATGTTTGAATACAAGGTACTAATAGCAACCTACAGCAATATCAACTAATCATATTTGTGACTTTTGTGACAAGGTGCTTATAGACGGTCTTCATTTCATCTTCATTCATGGTGTGGGAAAATAACCACATTTTATTTATTAGTAACATCCATCATCAATCTGATTTGTTTGCAAAAATATGTTTATCTTTTTTTTGAAAAGAAAATGAAACTTGCATATCATTATTTTCTTCTATTTTAAGGTCCGCATACAGATGCATGTATTGTTTAATTTAGATTTAGCCATATGTTATTGTAAGATGTTTATAATCTTCCTAATTATAAATTACCTCCTTCTCAGTGGAGACCAGTGACCTATGTATACTGCAGTGTTCATATGTCGTGAATATTTTCAACAAGATATATAATCATGATCTGTAGAACAGAAACGGCCATTGCAGTCATCAATCAATTTTGGTGTCACTCATTTTAAGCAACAACACACCTTGATCCAATTTCAAGCTCTTGTTTACTTGTTATCTCATGTACTGCTTCTTTTCCAAGTTTGAGACCTCAAATCATTTACAATCTCATTACAAATCGTTTTACTGCAATATGTGAATACAATCTTCTGTGTGACCAATATATAAAATAGTAAATATGTCCGACTTTTGCTGTAGTGGACAGTGACATGTTTATTTCAAAACCTAGTTTTATATATCATTTATACATCTTTTGTACACTTGCTCTATAATTAATGATATATTTCAATTGAAAAGATTAGGATTTGATTTTGAAGCATTGTTACGATATAAAAACTGCATTTATTTTATTTTCTCAATGTAACAAATATTTGAAAAAATCTTTTGTAAATCATCAATCTTTTATGTTTGCATTAAAAATGACAATAAATATTTTTTTACCAAAGTGTTTGTATGATCTTTCTGTCAGAAGACAGCTGTGGCCTGTGCCCTAATTTGTGCCACATGGTCACCAAATCTACAATATAAATTAGAAGAGTATAAAACCGCCATCAACGCATGGGGACGTCCTATCCTGTCTCAGGTAAAACGCATATGCTCCGCTCAACTTATATATCCTGGGTGAAACCCCCACATAAACCTTCGTGCTGTGACCTCTTATCCAGCCAATCAAACCATTTTATCGCCATGGTTTGTGATAAAATTTCAGCTAACCAGAGAGAGCCTTTTAAACTGCAGTTGGCTTTCGTTCTTCTGCCCTTCCTCAAGCGATCGTGAATGGTCATCATATCGAGTCCCAAGTTTACAGTCCAAGTTAGCTATCTGGTTGATTTTATTACAGCAGATCAGTAGGTGCAGTAAACCTTTGATGAATCTTTTCAGGAATCATTTACAAATTTCTGTTTTCCATCTCGTTATTGCCGACACGCCTTTTAAGCACAGTCAATGTTCAACTCTTTTTAGATAGTTTCAATCTCACAGAACACAGCACGAAGGTTTAGGTGGGGTTTTCACCAAAGTTTTTTCTAACATCTTCAGCCAATCTGAAAACCACTATGGCCATGGAGCCCTGTTTTCAGTCGAGGGAAGAGAAAGAAGTCTGAGGGGACTAGATCTGGAGAATAGGCAGGGTGGGGAATAATCCTGCCACCCTTACTGCAACCTGGGTAGTGTGCACAGGAGCATTGTCCTGAAGCAGGGGTGAGTGACGTAATTGGTTTCGATTGCATGCTTTGTCCCCTGCCGCCGCGAAGCGCGGAGCAGGGGACATAGTATTCAGCTCCGTACGTCCGTACGTCCCGCTTCTTGTTAGCGCGATGATATCTGATGAACCGCTCAACCTAGAATCTTAAACTTGGTACCAGTCTTCATCTGGGGAATACACAGACCTGAAAAGTTTTATGTGACCTTGACCTCATTTTCAAGGTCACGGCGAGACTTTGACCAGTTTTGAAAATGTTGTTAGCGCGATATCTAATGAACTGCTCAACCTAGAATCTTCAAACTTCGTACTGGTATTCATCTGGGGGATACACAGACCTGAAAAGTTTTTGGTGACCTTGACCTTATTTTCAAGGTCACGGTGAGACTTTGACCAGTTTTTAAATGTTGTTAGCGCCATATCTCATGAACCCTTCAACCTTCATTGTGGCAGGGGACATGGTCACGTTTGTGACAATTACTTGTTGTGTTTGGAATGTGTACGCCTGGAAATTGTTACTCAACAGAAGTGAACGAATTTCTCTGAGAGAGTTCAGTTTGTTTTTGTGCATTTGGTGTAGGAATTTGTTTGATAAATCAGTTTTCAGGTACTTATGATAAAATTTATTTCAGACAGTAAAATAGTAGACATTAGTAAATACAAAGTTAGTTTTAGAAATGAGAATCTGAGCAGAACTAGATTAAAAGAGACAGTTGTAAGTGAGACTACATGCCGAAAAATTTATTTGCACACAAATGCGTTCAATATATTGTTTTATAACAAACATACGATTTTTTCAAGCATATGTCCAAAAAGGCTGATACATATTCATCAAAACTCTAAAATTTAGGCCAAATCAAACGAATATACAAAAATAACTTAATTAAGCACCACCTTATATTTTCAGTGATACAAATATAGACAGTAACGAATATGTTTTGTAAAATGGTAATTGGTATGGAACTGCATTTCCTCTCAACAGTGTTCGGGTTTTCTATGAGGCCAATCGCACAAACACACCCAACAATGCATGTGAAGCACACCACCCACGAATGTCTGAAATTGCAGTTTTAAACTGTTCTTGAAATCAGTATAAATCTTGGAATCTTTCAAATGATTGTTTCACCTTTGAACATGGTTCGAAGGAGACTCACTGAAGCAAAAAGATGGCAAATTATTGGAATGAGTTCCACCGGAATGTCTTGTAGAGCTGTTGGACATTCACCACACTGTGATAAGCCGTCTTGTCCAGAAATATTGTCAAACCACAGCAAATGCACCAAAAAACAGCATCAGTCCCATTCGTTTGTGGATCTGTAATGGTTTGGGGATGCATCTCTCACCATTGTAAGCTCGATTTGGTGACTTCGAGAGGTAATCTCAATGGCGATTGTCACATCCGGGAAATTCTGCAGCCTGTTCTTTTGCCAAATTTTGACAATCATCCATTGGCCACTTGTCCTGTATTCAGGAATGATAACGCTCGGCCTAACCGTTCTTGTCTTGTGATTGATTTTCTCAAGAACAATGCAGTATCCAAACTTCCATGGCCTGCCATGAGCCCGGATATCACTCCACTGGAACACATTTGGGATATGATTGGACGCCGAGTGCAAGCCATTGACCCACCAGTACAGGATTTAGTCGGTTTAGAAGCAGCTATACATCACGAGTGGCAGCTGTTATCTCTGCAGCGAATCAAGAGTCTCGCCACAATGACGTGGGCGATGTCTGAAGCAATCATCCAGGCACGTGGCGGATACAACCTTAAAGAATAGATGAAATGCATTTTTCTCAAGAATGACAGATGATTACCTCTACGTATATTGTATATCGGAATCAATTGAGCATAAAATCGAGACAATATACACTTGCAATTGATAATTAAGACGATTTTAATTCACCCATTTTAACACTATCGCAATTTGTTCGGCGAATCCTTTTGAAAATGCTCACTGAGGCGTGACTGTGATAAGCGAGAGACGGGGCGGCTAGATAGCTACTCCGCCGGTGTCTCGTTAATTAATTAATGATGATTATCACTGACGCTAAATGCATTTATGAGGTGTATTACATCGCCA
Organism: Gibbula magus; assembly: GCA_936450465.1. Classification (NCBI taxonomy): domain Eukaryota; kingdom Metazoa; phylum Mollusca; class Gastropoda; order Trochida; family Trochidae; genus Gibbula; species Gibbula magus. The sequence goes on from OW388297.1 coordinate 48,763,806, forward strand.
AAAAGACATGCTTATGTAATGATTGTGTAATTGTCATCTGCGGAATTACCTAGTTGGATATCTAAACATTCGATATATGGGAAATTTAAGTAGGTTTATTGAAGGTATCTTTGTGAAATTAACAATCAAAATGTTGCGAAATTACGTTGAATTGTGACTATCGCTGAAAATCAAATTCCTCCACATACGTCACAGAAGTCATCCCTTCACGGGTCACACCCCCGCAGACTTTCATTCTGGTCGCCGGGGCTAAATCAGGCGGTTTTTTAAAAAGCCGTATATAAGTAATTTATGGACCGATTTCAGAAATTTAAAATCGAGAAACTGTCAAATTGACATCCCATTTTAATGAATCCGATTTGGACCATATGTCATTTCATCTATCCTTTAACGGGCGTTATTGATAACGTGATGGTCATTTGTTTCCTTAAGACAACAAAGAACATTGTCCAACTGCTTAACAAACATTTTCACCGTTTTTGAAGTTCACAGAGCAATAGTTGTACAGGAGTGAGTTTTCAAGTAAAACCACTGTTCATGTTCATCTGGCAATACAATGAGATACATGCTACACATTGTATTCACTGTTGTCTTTTTGTTCAGCTAAGATGATGCACTTTCATAAAATAACAGCATTTCTTCGATTAATTTAACAAGATTTTCACAGTGGTTGGGCATCGTCACACAAATCTGAAAATATGAGGTGGTGCTTGATTAAGTTGTTTGTGTATAGTTCCTGAGATACTTATTCAATGACTGCTGGTATAATATCGCTGTGAAAACGTTCCTAAAAAGGCATTTGAGAAGTGGTGAACGAATTACAGAGGTTTAAGAAACTTCTTCAACTGAAGCCGTATGCATGTGATTATTGCAAGCAACCATTAATAGTTTCGGCAACGCTACTTGGCATCTGCAAAGTAAACAAAAACTCGTCCCAGGGAATAATAATTTTTAAACTTAAAAATGAAGTCACTGGAGCAATAAAATGTTCGTTGAGAATATAACAATGTACCACCAGAGGTTAAATCAAAAGGCAGAGAAGTAATTGTGTCTGACATTGCAGAGACATTACGTTTGATGCATAGAGATTATAATCAGGATCATGTCAGCAATTAAAAGTGATAACATTGCACAGAAGGATGGGTGAATGACACTAAACTCCTTCAGCGATCTTGTAACATCCTCAGCAGAATCATTGCAAAAGAGACTATAGCTGATTGTGTTAATTGTCCCCCGCCGCAACGCGGAACGGGGGACTATGTATTCAGCGGCGTCTGTACGTACGTCTGTCCGTACGTACGTCACATTTCTTGTTAACGCGATATCACATGAAGCATTTTGTCCAAAGTCTTCAAATTTGGTGTCAGCCTACATTGTCGGAAGACGCAGACACCAGTCGATTTTGGGAACCTTGACCTTATTTTCAAGGTCACCACGACACTTTGACCAATTTTCAAACTTTTGTTAACGCGATATCTCATGAAGCGTTGTATAAAGAGTTTTCAGATTTCATGTCAGCCTACATTGGGGGAAGACGCAGACACCAGTTGATTTTGGTGACCGTGACCTTATTTTCAAGGTCACTGAGACACTTTGACCACTTTTCGAACTCTTGATAACGCGATATATAATGACTGGATGGACCCAATGTCTTCAAATTTGGTGCTAGGCTACATTTGGGGATGACGCAGACACCAGTCAATTTTGGTGACCTTGACCATATTTCAAGGTCATCACGACACTTTATTGTCTCTTGTTAACATGATATCTCATGACCGGTTAGACATGTCTTAATATTTGCTGACAGCCCAAATTGGCGGTTTACGCAGACACCAATCGATTGTGATGACCTTTACCTTATTTTCAAGGTCACCACAATGCTTTGACCACTTTTTGAACTCTTGTTAACGCAATATCTCATGAACCCAAGCACCCAAAGTTGTCAAATTTGGTGTCAGTCTACATTGGGGGATGACACAGACACCAGTCGATTTTGGTGACCTTGACTTATTTTCAAGGTAACTATGACACTTGACCAAATGATGTGTCCTACTAAACTCAATGTTAACGGCGGAGGACATTGCCATGTTAGTGGCAAACACTTGTTAAGGGTTGTCATGAAAGTCCTGAAACAGTTGTACCTAACAGAGTTGAAAATACTAATGTTATCCTCCACAAAAGCTGTAATTATCCATTATATATACTGCGAAACGTGTGGAAATGGGTCTCATTTGACTGTCGATCCAAAGAAAAGAATGACTCAACGTGATGCCTCGTCTCTCAAACAGTTGGCACTACTCTGTGTGTGAAAACTACCGAAATTGCTGTTGAAAATGACATATGCAGGGATCAACTTGTACAGTGTAAAACGAGAATAGCAGGAATCCTTTCCTTTTACATCATTGTCTGGAGTGGGAATCTCACAGGTAGGCTACATAAGATTGAATGGTACTCCTCTCATTGGATGTGTACAAAGGACAGAGGACCGTCTTTTGGGTTGTGGATAACCACTATATCCACAACACTTTGTGACCTAAATGTTGTAACCGAGAAGCATGGGAGCGGGTTGTAAAGGACTGAAAAGTAATGACAGGTTAAAATGTCATTCCTCAATTGTGTCAATTTCAGGCTAATATATCAAAGTAAAAATGTTACCGATGCAAAAACATGAATTTTGAACATAACAAACAACGCCATGCTAAGATCATTAATTCACTGTAATAAAACCGAACTGCTTTTAACGTCAGTATGTAAATAAATACCATTTCAGTCAAAATGGAAACAAAGAATATGGTATGATATGAGAAGAACAGAAATGTCAATCTTGACACACAATCGTAGGTGATCAAGAAAGTTAACTGAAAGGGACAGTTACACCATTTTTCGCTCAAATAAGTCGATGAAATGTATTTGAAAAATAATGTCATCAATAGTAAAACAACCTTCTCTCTTCGGAAAATCAAGTTAAAAATGAGGGTATAGGTTCGGTAAAGCCATTGGAATCGTTTTTGAAATTTGAAATTATAAAATGTGTTCACAATAAAATGGCCGCCATGCAATTTTTGCTTTTTACGCAACATCGTTATTACCATTACGTAATTGGTTTGTGTAAAGTGATGTTTTACCCTCTTAAGTAAATTTAGATGACATAAACTATCATTATAAATGGGAATTTGAAAAAATTAAATTTGCAAAAAAACGTGCTACAGCCCCTTTAAGCTGCTGCATTCTCCGTGAACAAACGTCTTTACATATACGTCATACGGATTTCATCATGAAAAGACACCTTGTATCTCTATGCTTCCTTAGGGACGACCGCCGTTGAATCTGGCACCACATTCACACGAGTATTGATGCAAAAATTTCCAGGCGTACACGTTCCTATGGTGTGTTAAAACACAAATCCAATGTCTCGCACACAGACCGTAACATAGCAAAGACATTTGAAGTAACCAAAACATGCTTTTAGACACAATAAGGTAGCTGACTTTTGCATCTCTCTACCTCTATCAAAGGAATACTTGTCTTTGAGACCAAATTTCTTTGGATTGTCGTGATATGAAATTTATTTATCATATACACGTTGTCGATAAAATATTTCTCTGACGATTACGTTTTCCAAAAAATATTTTTGAATTTGAAACACTAATTAACATACTTGATGACCCCTAAAAAGGGGCCCATCACTTAAATTTAATCGCACTCCTGCCACACACTTAATTTTGGGCCTTTGAGGTCACTCAAATTCAGGAATTCACTTGGGGTCGAATCCCTAAACGCCCAAGTCTAGATTCTCCACTGGTGTAAATAAGTGAATTACGTACAGAGTTACTTCCCTTTGACCAGCTGTCTTCTCTTTCATTTCTTGGAAGCTTATCACTCCTTCTTGGAAATGACAACACGCTTTTGAGAGCAGTGTTCGGGCAGTCAACATGTCGCTCGGGGCTCTGTTTTGTAAGTAGGCCTACAATTGTTTTAGATTTAAGAACTGACAGGCGATCTAAGCGTCTATTTACTAATGTGTTGTGGCATATATCACTGAGCTATTATTAGATTGATCACGCCTACTGTAGTGTACACCTGAATCAGTAAATGGTTATCTACTGTATTAGTCATCCAAAACAAATGACATGTTTGTTTTCAACCTATTATATTTATGACATATTCAGTCATTTGTAGTGTCATTTTGTAATAATTTAATCAACTGGTAGGCTGAAGTATTGATAACTATGGCTATTTCAATCAAGTTTAATTATGAATGGCAATTCATTCTAATATTTTCTGTGCGAATCTTCAAATACATTGAAATTTTTTAATGTACCCACCCGTCCCCATCCACGATAATCCAGCGTTATTGTTCCGATAAATCTAGATTTATCGGAACAATAGCGCTGGATTATCGAGGATGACCCGTCCCGGGTATCCGGGTACCGGTTCTAAATTATTCAATGGAAATCAAGTTTTGCAAATACTATGCTACAGTAGTTTCTCTAATAGAAACCCCGATGTCTAAATTTTCAGACCTCCTTCAGCCCCGGCGTCGATTCCAGATCTATACTTACCTCTCGCAGAGAAATTCGTTCACTTCCGTTGAGTAACAATTTCCAGGCGTACACGTTCCTACGGTGTGATACGGGGATAGCTTTTTCTCAGAAGCTATTTAAGATAGATTAACCAAATCTGGTGTGTGCCTTGAGGGAAACAATACCTCCGAGTTCGAAAATGAAAAGCGCCCAATTTTTTCTGCGGAGTTATTTCATTTGTTCCGTATGTTTGGACTTCGTTCATTGTATCTCCAAAGGGGACAGCTTTTCTCGAAAACTATTAAGATAGGATAACCAAATGTGGTGTTTGGCTTGAGGGTATCGATAACTTGACGGAGTTAAAAAATTAGAAGCGTGTGATTATTTCTTCTAGTTATTGCCTCTGTTCCTTTTTACGACTCTGTTCTAGGTATCTTCAAGGGGATAGCTTTCTCAGAAACTGTTTAACATCAAATTAGTTGTGTGGCTTGAGTGTATTGATACCTTGATGGATTGAAAATGAGGAGCGCACACTTATTTTTTCTCGAATTATTGCCCTATATTTTTACTGTTTATTTTTACTGTTTATGGTTTATTCAAATGGAACACTGGTTTTCTCAGAAACTGTTTAAGATAGGATAACCAAATATGGTGTGTGGCTTGAGGATATCGATACGTTCATAAGGGCGTGTATCGCTTAGAAACAGCGTTTGGAGGACATATACCTATATAGACCCTACCCTATTACTATATAAAAAGTAATAGGATAGACTCAGTCTGTATAGGTATATGTCTTCCAAACGCTGTTTCTAAGCGATACACGCCCCTGTGGATACCTTGATGGAATCCGAAAATAAAAAGCGTGTTATTATTTTTTCCGGAGTTATATTGCCCTTGTTCCTTTTTTCGACATTGTTCCAGGTATCTTCAAAGGGAATAGCTTTTCTCAGAAACTGTTTAAGATCAAATCAGTTGTGTGGCTTGAGGGTATTGATACCTTGATCGAATGAAATGAGAAGCGCACAATTATTTCTTCTCGAATTGTTGCCCTTGTTCCGATGTCTTTGGTCTGGCGGGGGATGTTGATGACTTTGTCTTCTTGTTTTCTGTAAATATTACATTGATATCCATGTACATGTACAGCCACTTTATCATGCATAGATCAGTTATACTCTCGTTTGGGGAGGAATATTGGTATGACCATGCGTTGCATATTGGATGCGTGAACAGTATGACAAGGACATCGTACAATATCCTCTGTATTTTCAGCGTTGCCCATGAAAACGCGCACGGACGAAGAATTTGAAAAATTTAAACAAAACACAAACCAGTACAATTTTTACTATCCAATCGGAAACTGCCGACCCCTCGACGTCACACATGGATGTAAGATCCCCACACCCTGTGACGTCATGCTCCTCGGCTGCGGGGACATCAGATATCTGCTTCACACTCTTCAAGAGCTGCACGCGAGACTTGGGGAGAAGAAGAAGAAACCAGTTCTCAACTTTCATCTTAACGACATTGAGGACGGAATTCTCTGTAGAAATCTGATATTTCTCTATTTGCTGGATACCATTGATCCGGAGAATGATGCGGATATAAAGGTAGATATTTATCCAGTGACGTAATGTTCTACTACAATGACGTAATTCCAATTAAAGTTGGTACATCCATTTTGAACACCTGAAGGCCAAAAACTTGATATGGCAAATTGAATGCATTATTGTTTGAAACATTTACTGAAACCAGCTGTTTTGATCATCATCATTTTGGTAACATGAGGTATGCAGTTTCTTTGCCCGAGTGTTTCCAACACGTTGCTTCTGAGGACACTTACATCATGGATTGCACTAGCCACCTTAGCAAAGCTCAGATTTCTGTAATCAGTGTCGTTACAGGGGCGGATACAGCTTTTTGAGTTGGGGGGGGTGGGGGGGGGGGGGGGGGGGATTGCATTTTTCAGACCTGGAAAATGCTTCAGTGGTCCGTGGTGTTGGTGGTGAGGGGGGTTGTAGTGGCAGCTTTTATTAAGGTTGGATTGCGTTTGGTGCACCCCTGTTTGACTATGGTTTTAATGGTCATTTACTATATGCACCCCCTTCTGGATCCGCCAATGCGTTAAGTGGTTAGAACCGGATGGGACATACCAAGTTCCATAGCAATACAAAAGCCGTGCTGTCGAACACCACTTTTAAATGGTTGATAGTGCTATATCTCACGAACCCATTACTTGACCGTTTCTCTTCCAATGTTGTGTCAGAATAGACTTCATGGTCACCAGAACTGTTTAATTCCCCAAACTATTGATTGACTCAGCTTCTGATTAAACGTAAAATTTACCAAATTTGTAAATGACTGGTACTCTTACTTGATTCTTGTTTAGAAGACTTTACCATGTAAGGGACACCAATAGTGAGATTCAAATTCAGTCATATTGCTCTGATGAACTCTACATCGCTCACAAACGTTTTGTCTGTCTAGGATTACTCATTGTCTGGGTATTATGACCCCCCCCCCCCCCCCCCCCCCCCCCCCGAAACATTTATTATGCCTTTTCAAAATCTTTGGCGCTTTGACGCATGCATTTTCTAGAGAGGGGATGATGTGTTAATGGTTTCAGAGTTATGGCCCTTGGCTTGGAGCACTTGGCTTTCCAATTTCAGACTTACAGTAACTTTAATTCATCAGCATTTGAAAATGTTGTTTCCGATGTCACACACATGTTATAACCTTTGACCTTGTGACTTGACCTTGATGTAGGATCCAATTTTTGAGAAACTTAACCATTACCATGTTTGATTAATTGGTGATAGGCCTTCGATATTTGACATGCTTATTTATTTTAATAGGTGATTCAGACAATGTCATAATTTTCAAGCTGATTAAAGACCGTCTCACGTTAAATGCGGATCTATTTAAGATCTAATCTTTCTTAAATTACCCTTACATTTAAACTGCTTATTTGGAGGATAAGGGCCCGGGTTTTTGTGCTCTCAGAGCACTCTTGTAATGATATGTCTTTGGTTAGATAGTGTACCAACATTTCATTCGATGGCATTACGCTTGACGCCATGTCATTGACACGGTATTGAAGTGTCAACATTGACGTCATATCAAGGTGTAATATTACACAGATCACACCTAACTTATGTTTTTAATTCGCCGTATTCAACCCCTTGCAGTTTCTCTGGAGTGTCTGGAACGAGGCGCTCCTAAACAAGGACCACCACACAAGACTCCAGTCCGTCCTGAACACGCTGGAAGACGTCCAGTCTGGAGATTACGGTGTCTATTTCGGGAGCGATTGGACGAGAGAGAAACTCATCCTCGGAATGAAGTGGTTCGGCAAGCAGAGGATTCGACCCCAAACCATCAAAGAAGACAGAACAAACTTCTTCCTTGAGAGTTATGACACAAGCGAGTTTCCCATGAAACCGACATTACGAGTAGCCTCAAAGTTTACCATGCAGCACGAGATGTTTGACGATACTCGGCTCAAGGACAGGTAAGATGGGTCTCGGGGAAAATGATGGAATTTTTTTCGAGCGAGCAAAACAAGGCTTCCCAAGGGGATTTTCCACCAGACGGTTGTAGCCCAAGTATTAATGATAAACCCGTTTTAAACATGACTTAATCTTTAATTTAAGGGTATCCAGATTTCCAGTGACGACTCATTTGTTTTTAATGTGATTAATTAATTTTTATATTGACACACGTTAACATGTTTTGATATACTAACTGGTATCTTAAATATGAAATGTGAAGTTCATCGTTGACATCTAAGAAAACGCCTTTTCAGTATCGAATATACTTTATATAGACACTTTTCAAGGATGAGTGTATTATTAAATATGTCAACAATTGGAACCAAACGTAAAGTAGGTTTGCAAACTGGTGGATTTCAGATTAGCAGCAGAAATCCTAGAATACGTGGAATTTGGCACGACCCGAAACAACACCGGAAGGAGACGACGGCGAGATCTAGAACGTGATTTCCATGGCAACCAGACATTATACAGGCCCCGCAGTGAGGAATGGAAAAGTCAGGACAACTGTAGCCCCTTCATGTGTTACAATGTGGACTACGAACTGCCCAGGTTGTCAAACTATACCTTTGTAATTACACCATGGGAACCTTTGTTTCTTCAGTAGATGTGTCAGACCATACACTCCCACATTTTCACACTTTACTGATACACATATATGTTACACAATACACTTAGATACTTTTCTCAATACACCTCCACTTTTCAAAATACACCTACAGTTTCCTCAATTACACCTTCACTGTCGCACATGGCTATTTCATTTTACAAAGAATAAAGTGTTCTGTCTTAAATCGGAATAGGATCTTAAAACATCTCAAATATGACAAATTAATGTTTGTTATTATATCGTTGAAATGTTGTATTAATAAACACTTTCTACTTTCTTATGATTGTTTTACTTAAATGCCAAACTTTCTGGGATAGAAATAAAAACGTCATACTGTGATGTAGGAAATTTAGAGTATGTCTTCAAAGACATTCACAATTATTAGTATTTTAGTGTTCTACTCTGTTGAAAATGAGGTGAATTTTCTTTTGTGGTTCAGTGTATATTTGTCGTTTTTCTTTAATTTCAATCCTGTTTAACACAGGTTTATTGAATTCCATGTTAAGATTATTACACTGGTATTTTCAATGACTTAAAGGTGAACTTAAAACATTAATTGTGTATCACTGCAGGTATGACGGTGTCAACACAACAATGGCGTCTTTGTTTCTGGAGAAGCTACAGTCCTGGGTGAAGACCTACCAGAAGGTTAAGAGCGACGGATGGAAAGTCAAGGTCATGTTTTTCTTATGTTTGTGATGAAGTTAGAACTGCTTCGTAACAATGGAGGTAAATGTGTCGTTCTAATGCGTTAACCCAGTAATGTTTGTCCGTAAGTAGTTTTAACACTATGTAAACAAAAACATACCTGTGTCAATTTAATTATTTTTTAAACATCTAGACGGCTCATCAACCTTGTTTGAAATCCCTAGTGACAACCAAACTGTTTGACGATTCTCAATTTTGCCTTATAAACTTTTTTAAAAAGAAAAATTGTAGAACACTGATGCTCATATAGTGTCACCGAATTATCCTATTTCAGATCACGCTGTGGCTCGGGGATTGTGTGGAGCTGTGTGACGTGGGTCTACCTGACTCGCTCCAGTTCGACTTCATCCACACCTCCAACCTGTCCGACAGACTCGGCATTGTGCCTCTCCTGGTCCATTGTCAGGGCAGGCTCAAGAGGTACGTGCTAAGGGGATTCTTATATTTACATATAATAGTACTTCCACACGTTCATTTATAAGAAATACCCGATGAAAATAATTAAAAACTATATTACAACTTCAACGTCATCTATCGTTCATCGCCATCATCATCATCATCACCAGCATCATCGTCATCATCATCATTAGCAGGATCATCATCATCATCATCATCACCAGCATCATCGTCATCATCATCATCATCATCACCAGCATCATCGTCATCATCATCACCAGCATCATCGTCATCATCATCATCATCATCATCACCAGACTCATCGTCATCATCATTCCATTGCATTGTTCATCATTGTCGTTAGGCAAATCTATATTGTTAGTTTTGCTACATTGTTGCCGAGATAGTTGTCAAAAGATGCTATCAACTTAATCATAATTCTGATCGTCTTCATCAGCATCAGCATCAGCCTCAGCGTCATCGTTGTTTCACCACTAAAATCATCACCATTTTCTTCATGATCAGTGCTACCATCACCTTTATCAGAATAAATTTGATAACCATGCATCTACAAAGACGCCTTCTCTCTATTCCAGAGACGACGGTCTAGTGACTATAGAATCCTACCAGTGGGCCCGTATGAACAACATAGTTGTGAACACCCTCAAGTTCTGTGTTGACATCCCTCTGCCCATGTACCCTACAGTGGTAGGACTGCATCTCGTGGACGATCTCGACATAGGACATGAGTACGAATATAACTCCTTGAAGCTCTCATCATCTAAAATTTACACCACATTTAATTTTACCACGTATTTTTAAGTTTCTATATCGGATTTTGTTCTAAAGATACATCCATATTGAACAAATATATTTCCTATTTTTGATACGGGTTCCTTGTCAATAAATGATTATAACGCCTTTATCTTGTAAACTTCCAGTAACGGACAGATACATGTGTCTTTAAAGGGAAAGATCTATCAGCATTATCCGCCATTTTATCTCTATAAATTTAATATATTTAAATATTTTTCGATTAATGAAGGATACTCATTAGGAAAATGTTTTAAGAGGCTGTAGCACGTTTTTTGCAAAATTTTGTTGTTGCAAATTTCTTACAAATGATGATAGTTTGTTTCATTTAAATGTATGGTGTATAAAGCCAAAATTGCATGGCGGCCATTTTATTTCGAACACATTTTATAATTTCAAATGACAAAAATTAGTCCCATGGCATTACAGAGCCATGTACACTAATTTTTTCCCGATTTTCCGAAGAGAGAAGGGTGTACACTCATGGCAAAAATGGTTGTCATCCCCAGACTGAGAACGCTACGTCAAGTTTAACTGAGTGTGGACAAATAATCAAACATGCAATAACTGTCAGAATGATTTGTGTGATTGGGAAAAACATTCGTAAAACATACCAGCTTGTATTTTGGTCTTGTGCTGGCCAATTTAAGAAATTCTATCAGGATATGTATGGTCCCTGTGAAAAAGGGCAATTTTTTACAGTATCCATATAGTATCAATTGGATGGGTATCAATAAAACAAATTACATTTTCAAGTTCAATTGTCGGTTTTATTTCATTCTGCAGTCATGTATGAGTATATTTACAAGCCTAATATCGGGTAGCACCGCCTCTGGAATTTTCAAGGGCGATAATTCGGGCAGGCATACTGTCTATCAGTGTGTTGATGTTTGCAACAGCCAAATTGTTCCATTCATTCACAAGAGCAGCCCGCAATTGCTGTAAATTTGCAGGAGCAGGGTCCAGTCTTCTAATTGCACGGTCAAGCTGATCCCAAGCATGTTCTATCGGATTCATATCCGGACTTTTTGAAGGCCAGGGCAATCTTGTTACTCCTTGTGCCTGAATGAAAGCGTTCACTGTACGTGCACGATGGGCTGGTGCATTATCGTCCTGCAACAGGAAGTTGTTGCCATACACTCTTCTTGCATGTGGGAGGCAAACGGTTTCAAGAAGACGTCTGTACGACCTCTGGTTGACGTTTCCTTGAAGGACGACAAGATCCGTTTTACCGTTATGGTGTATTCCTGCCCATACGTGTACAGAACCGCCACCGTGGGCAACCTGATGCTGCAGACAGTCGTCATTGAACCTTTCCCCACGTAAACGTCGCACTCTCATTCTCCTGTCCACCTTATGCAGTAGGAAACGAGACTCATCAGTAAATATGACGTGACGCCAATGTCCAAGTTGGATTCTGCGGTGCTGCTGCGCCCAAGCAAGCCGTGCCCTGCGGTGGACCAGTGTCCAGAATGGTTTGATGGCAGGTCTTCTTGCCTTATATCCATGCTGGAGCAACCTGTTCACTACAGTTCTCCGGCAAATGGGCGTATTAATATGAGCCCCCCATCTCTGTGCAAGAGTCAAAGACGAAAGACGTCTATGACGTCGGGTCAAACGAAGAAGAATTCTATCCTGACGAACCGTAGTTTTCTTGGGACGGCCTGAAGACTTATTCGGAACAACATTTCCCTGTATGGCGTGCAGTCTTTTAATCCTTTGAACAGTTCTAACACTGACGTTACATGCTGCAGCAATGACACGATTCGAAGCGCCACCACGACTCATGCCAATGATTTCATGTCTGATTCCTGGTGGAGTGGGACCAGGCATGGTCTATGCTTTTCAGAAACTATAGTCGTGAAGCTGTATCTTATGAAAGAGGTCTATAGTAATCGATGGAAATGACAAACCTAAGGAGACAAATTTCAATCATTTCAATGAAATGCACGTGGTCTACATGAAACCGCTGAATCTGTTCATTGTAAAGTGTGAGTTAATGTAACTTCATGCCTGTAATGACATTTCCATGGAAAACCAACATTGCCATGCATACAATGTGATATAAACTCCAATTTAATTAAATATTAGGGGGTGACAACCATTTTTGCCATGAGTGTATTATTATTGGTGAACTTGTTTTCAAATACATTTCATCGACTTATTTGAGCGAAAAAACGTGCTACTGCCCCTTTAATATTTAACAACTTTTTGTGTTAAGGCGACTGCTGGAGAACGGGATGTTTGTTGGTTGTAGCAGCCTCATTCTTACCTGGAAGGTTGCCAGGCAACCGTCATCAATACAAATAACAGGTACTTTATAGAGAAACATTAAAGACAGTTCCAAAACAAAATAATTCAATTATATAGTTGCCCCGAAAATATATGAGCCACAATTTTTTTAAAGGTTCTGACGATGTCTCCAAGAGCATTAAAGGAATGGTCCGACTCAACACAGAACAAAAGGACAATGTGGGTCCATTTGGCTTTCAAGGAGCAGAACTTACCAAATTCGATATTGAGGGTCGAAACAAACTTATCCAGCGACTGAGGGGATTCATCAATGGAGGTGGTAAGTGAATAAGTAACATCGTCACATTTAATTATGAACAAAATAACTAACAGCAATATTTTCCCTCGCTGGATACAAACTAGTCAACACCCTCTTACCTAGTTTCATAAAATAAAGTGATAAAATGGTCTATGGTACGAGGGTTGATTGTTAACTAGTAAGCCTCACACAAAAAATTAAAAAGGTAGTCAAACCAAACCCTTTTATTTTGAACATGCATGTAGTTCCCCTGCAATGTGAGGTACTGAAACTCAATGTTGACACTTGTTGATACTTGATATACCAATGAAATATTAATCATAACACATCTAACATCCCTTACATATTTTGTCCTGCATGAAACTCAATGTTGACACTTGTTGATACTTGATATACCAATGAAATATTAATCATAAAACATCTAACATCCCTAACATATTTTGTCCTGCATGTGATTTCTAGTCGCTTATCAATCTGATTGAAATCGACGGTTTTCCGAGGAATTCAAGTTGCAAAATAGTGCATCTGGTTGGATACGAACTCATATGCATACCGTGCAGAAGTGTCCTCGCAAAACCGTCTGATAACAGCCCTCGAATGTTCTGACGCTATTAATGTAGCCAACCACAGAACGTCCAACAAAAGCTTTCGGTACGAGAAGCTAGGGGCAAGTAACTCCCAACAGCCATACTTTCGTCGGTTTCCGTAACATGAGGAACGTGTTAACACATGATTCCGAATGCTTTCAAAACGGTGACTGTTAAAATCCATGATGAGATTATCCAAGGAATTAGATGTGATATACGTCCTTGGATTTTCTAAACTGGTACAGAACCTTGAACAGAACCTCAGACCTTGTGGAGAGGAATCTACAGAACCTTGAACAGAACATCAGACCTTGTGATGAGGAATCTACAGAACCTGTTCGTATCCTGATAGATGCATTATTTTGCTAATTTTATTCCTCGGAACTCTCGGAACGAGGTTGCTTGTTTTCAACAATGCATGTCCATTTCGTTTCACATACACGTCTTTCTCTTTCAGGGAAGCAGATTTCCAAAGTCATCAGTGATTTCCTCATGGGATCTGTACCGGGATCGCTGAGTATGTACTAACTGTCAACCACTTTATTCTTGTTTATACAGTTACAATCATATATGAATTTTTATGATTCTCTTTGATTTGAAATGTATATCAGAATGAATAATATTTGTGTTTTCCAAAGTAAATTAGGTCATCTATTTATAAATGGAGAACCTCGAGTGTCAGAAAGCCAGCCAGGCAGATTGTGCACTTTTCAAGTGATGACATAGTTTTGCTCCTTCACGATTTCCTTTCGTGCACGTTTCGCTCTTTGGTGATTTCGTTTCGCTCCTAGCTTCCAGTGTGATTCCGTGCACGTTTCGCTCCTTTCACAATTTTGCCATTTTGCTATTTCCTGTCACTGTTTTGCAATTTCTTGTCACTATTCTTGGTTTCGATAAGACATGCTTCCCAATTTCGCGATTTCGTTTTGACTTTTTCGTGATTTCGCCATCATAAATAACCCTATATGACGTCAATAATAACTTTTACCACTTTCGTAATATTTATGCATTCAAAAGTTAAGATCGCAGGGTATTGTTATAAATACCTTTTTCTGTCGTTGAGAAAAGTAAATTTAAAAAGGTGAGGTGAGGTGAGTTGGGGTTTAACGCCGCTTTCAAGAATATTTGCTGATAGTAATATGGCAGGGAGAAAGCCCGCAACACCATGTGGCTATGTATTGGGGCGAAAATTGCATCGGCTGGAACTAGCGAACCATGGGTGGTACTACGCTGAAATTCAGTGTAGCATTGCACCCAAACCTTACTGCGTGTAGAACAGTTCTCTACTGCAGACAAAGTTGCCGTGCCCCAGGTGGGAAAATTTAACTAGACATGATATTGATATTTGCACCTCAATTTTACCACCTATTTTTTATGAATAGACTTCAATATATTTCATTGGGTTTAAGCAATTCACCATTTTACAAATACGTTCTGCTATTTGTCTTTGACATTGACATTGGAATGTGTATTCCCCTGTAAACTGGTTAGATCAGGTTTGTAAATTGTTTTTACAGTAAAACAGAACTTTGTTTTGATAATCTTTGCAGAGTTTTTGACTGAGGAGAACGATTCTGTTGTCGACACTGAAGAACCAAGCTCTGACAAAGACTTTCAACTTGTACGAAACATACTTGGTTTGGATTATCATATTAATATGCTTGAAAATGGTGCTCTTCATCCAATGTTTCACAACAAATTCCTGCCTTAAATTGCTGCATAACTGTTGCGTTTAAGAAACTTTACTTAAACAGAATTTGTTGATGATTATTTAATGAATTAAAAATATATATATGCCTCATCAAAAGTATTGTACCACCCATTTGACATTGAAACCAGAAACATAGTTTTGCAAGTGTTGACACATTCTCTTCCCACAGAGGTTAGTCCCTACAGTTTTCCGGTTCTACCCTCTGTTACATTACGCTTGAAATAGAGAGCAGAACCAAAGTCCCCTGGCGGTGGAAAGAGAAATCTCTTAACCTATCCTTACTTCTTAACCAATGAGAACTCATGTTTAATTTGATATGTCGAAAGGGTAACTTAAAAGATCGACGCATTTTACTCTGAAGGGTCTTGCTCATTAGCATATGTCATTCGAATATGTCTGATGTAAATAAAGCAAATGAACTGTTTTGGGTATTTGTCTCTGATTTGGTTTTCTTTCTTTATAAGTATGTTTATGATCGAGAGTTTTCATAAAATCAAAAAGCATAGTTCGAGGAAAACACAGAAAACACTGTAAAACGAGAAAACGTTGGCCTTACGTTGATGACGTGTCATTGGCAAATGTCACTTTTACAACGGCGTCGCTGATTGCACAACTAGATTCAATTGCAACCAATCAGAACACTACCTTCATGCACACATTATCGAGCGTAATGTAACAGAGGGTAGAACCGGAAAACTGAAGGGACTAACCTCTGTGGGAAGAGAATGGTGTTGACATTACAAGTACATATCTAATATCCCACTCATATGTGAGCGTGAGTCAGAAAAACACGTTGTTCCGAGCTGCACGTGCATGCATGCTTTGGGCATGCTTGTCCCAGGGTCGATTTGCCAAAAATGCAGTATGCACATAGCCACTTAGGGTGTATGTTATATAGGCAGATACAGCTAAAATTTGATTGCAGACCAATCAGACGCGCACTCCTCACAGATCAGCACCGCCATGCCCGTTTGGCATGTTAGGTTGTTGTTCCTATGGTTGTAGGCTTTACCTTGTCACAGTTCCCGGTACACTGAATGAACAGAGGCACCAGAACCTCATCCTCGTTGGTTCTGTAGTCCGTATTTTGACTACCACGCTTTAGCCACACGTCACACGTCACGCCATATCGTCTTCATGGACAATAATGCCAGACCACATCGTGCACAAGCCGTTGTTCAGCATTTCCAAAACAATTGCGTTGAGAAACTACCGTGGCAAGCCAGAAGTCCAGACATGAATCCCATTGAACATGTTAAGGACATTTTGGGACGTAGAGTTAGAGCTAAGGATCCTCAAGTGCAAACTCTACAGGAGTTGACTCAGGCTTTGCATGATAAGTGGCAACAGATTCCCTAAGAGTCATTCAGACGTCTGGTGGCTAGCATGAGACAGCGTGTGGAAAATGTTATCCGAGTGCGAGGTGGTTACACCAGATATTGAGTTTACCTGTCATTATGTACCTTGATAATGTCTTACATTTTTGTAATGTGAATTTTTTTTTTGTTGTAACGACCTCCGCAGCCTTACTTATTCACCTTATTTTTCCATCGATCTTAGTGGACTTTCGTTTCCTACAATTAAACCTTCAATTAGTCTGTCTTGTGTTGTCACTTTTGTAACTGAACCTTCACATGAGGCCATTTAAATTGTTTACACGGTACCAATTGTTTGAGGTTGAAGATTCAGTTTTACTTACTGAGTGGGTGGAACGATATTTATGACAAGGTTAAGGGAATATTGGGGACAGGTGATACTTGTATTCTTCTGATTAATCTTCCTATATACATACTTTTGCTCTTAATGGATTTACTCATGATTTGATTAATGAAGCTCAATATTTACCAATGTTTGTGTCCGTTCATCTAACTTTAAAGATGTTCCATTTTCCCAGAACATGGTTGAGTTTGTAGACAGGTACGAAGTGACCTTGACTTCTGACCCTTCTTTGATGCAAGGTCAATTCTCATGTGACCACAAGGACGAAAATAAAGACATTGTAATCTTCATGTTCAAAGAGAATAGGTAAACACATGTTCTACATTCTCACATGCTATTAACATTATGAACTGACAAACTTGAAGACACAGACATTGACCATTGGATTTACCGTGCATGTGATTTTAATATTACATTTACCTTAGAGGTTTCTTCAATCAATATGTCATAATAAGATAAAGAATTCTATCAACAACTTTTGGTACAAATAATAAAAAAAGATTAATGCATATTCATGATGCAATTTGAGATTAAATGGACCTTATTTTTAATCCTTTTCTAGGAAATGAATTTTCAACATGTATCAGGAGTATTTTAGCAGTTTATCAATACACTCATTAATATTTATTTCAGCACAGTCCATTTGAAGAAAACGGTATCCTTTTCCTGTAGCGTTGTTCTCACACAGTGCAAGATTCAGGTTGCTAGAAAACGAGGGACAGTGTCCTGTGTTATCATCAAGCACATGGGTTTTGTCAACAGTGAAATGCTCATGCCAAGGGACGAGATCTCCCAGAAAGTCATCTCCAAACTACCAGACTTTCCCCAAACCAGTTTCGGACACGACCTACTGGCCATGTACCTGTTCCGCATGTACCCCGTCCAAGACAAGGAACCAGTGGAAGGAAGGGAAGATATAGAGTATGATGAACAAGTACAGCGGCTAACAGAGTTTCTGATGATGACCTACCTTGACAGTGGAAAGAAAGTGAGATTTTGATCGTTTTGGAGATTTTTGATGATTCAAATTATGTGCTTACGTTTTCATCGTTTGTGGGAATTTAGATTATTACAGATATTATGAAATATGTAATTTTTTGAATTTTTTGACAGTACTGGATAAGTACATGTATATAGTTTACACTACTCAATGAACATATTGATCTCACTCGTTTGTTAAACCAGTCCCTATTTATTCCATTCTTATACTCTGTCTGACCAGTAGAAGAAAAAGAATGGATTCAAATGTCGCAAGAAGACTCAAGAGGTCGGTTTATAAGAAACACTTAATTTTTGTTTTCTCTTTAGAAGAAAGTTTTCGGCTTACCAACAGCAACAGGAAAAGACAACATTTTAGGACGTTGGTCATCCATCTTCCGCGTTGAAGGTTTGAAGATCTGGGAAGGGAAACCATCTTTGTTTGTCACATGGTACTATGTAGACATGGCCCGGATGTTGATATTAGACAGGCTTGTGACAATTCAAGAGGTCGTGGATGTTGTGAAGATGTTGAAACCTGAAGAGACCTTCAACGAGTTTCATAAGTATCACAAGGTACAATGTATGTGGTAGTGTCGTTGTTTTGGTTGAATCATAAATGATCCTGATTCTTTAAAATTCTTGTTTTGAATACTACATATCACTTTAACAAAGTGTCAAAGAAGTGTAACAACGTCGTGAGAGATCTGACGCCATTCTGTGAAAATGCTCTGCTTTGGCATAACAAGACAAAAGTCTAATTACAATCACTATTCCTTTATAGATGTTCTAGGTGTACATGTATGATGCAATATTATTAAGGGGGTAAATGCACCACAGGAAAATTGTGAGTAACCTGATAGGACCTGGTACCTCTTAAGCAAATTAGGTCACATATACACATATACATATTAAATATTACATAGCCTTTGTGTACTTCATTGAAACCAATGGCATAATAAATAATAATAATGAGGATATTTGTAACGCGCAATACTCCATACCACAAAGGGGTATGCTCAATGCGCATACAGAGATATAAACTGAAACTTATACTGGTTACATGGTTTAACTTATTTCCTCCTGCGTCATCAGTTAAGTTATGATGATTGCATTAATGAAATTAAAGTATTATCCATACAGGGATTCCAACAGTTTGATAGAACTTTGGAGACCAATGGCTATCGCTTGCAACAGACTGACGGCGAGAACAGGTGGATCATTAGGACCTTTGTCCGGCCACGGTACCGTCATTTACCCTTTGAAGCCTATCAAAGTGAGGTGAACTTGGTCAACAAGTTCGGCAAGTGTCCAACCGATCCTAGAGGTAAGTTTGTAGACATTTGCTTATGATAACAGTGTCGTCATTTCAATTGATAGAGGTATTCATAATATAATATAACAATATTTTGAGATTGTAAATGTCCTGCATCAGGAATAAAGAGATGATGCAAGCCATAGCAGCTAAATACGTAGTGATAACTGAATGAGTGTCTTAATGAAGAACATTTACCATCCTGAATGACGAGAGCTTGATAACATCATTATAATAATACACTGTTTGTATGAATTATTTTAAAGAATAAACGTCTAACTAAGTCATTTCAAAAGTTTCAGAGGTTTCCTCAAATGCGGCTATAAATAAACAGCTTGCCATTGCGATGTACCCGGATTTTTTTCAGCAAACTTAATCTTGACAATTAGCATTTATATATTAAAATCTTGATCTCTTTAAGAAGTACTGCGGAAATTGAAAAACTGATTTTCTATGTATATCCATAAAACTCGTTTATCATTCATTCATATACATTTTATTTTGTTCATTTCAGATGTGAAAGCTCACATGAAGAAAATGTTTGCGGCCAATCCAATGGCATCGAAAATGAACTTTGGAGATACAGAGTTGGAGGAAATCTACAAGCGCACAATGAAACTGATGAATCCTGGATTCAGTGGATATGGATCCCCAAACGTATTTTCTGATCCAAACTCAACAACACCGCATGCAACAGGCAGTGGCAAGCCAACATCCGGTGATAATACTTCATCACCGGAAGTGGACAAGTGTGATGGATGCGGGAAGGTGTCACCTCAAGGGAAGAAGTGTACTGGTTGCAAGAGCGTCATATATTGTGATAGAGACTGTCAGCGCAAGGCATGGCCCAGACACAAACTTGTCTGCAAAAAGTAAACGACAGGATGCTAACTTTAGCCTCTGATTTCAAAATGGGTACTTGTACACATTGGAACATATATTTATAGAAATCATAAGCATTTGGACTGACAAAATAATTTGGTAAATCCTCAGTACTTTGAACCTTTCGATCTCGCCTCAAATGTAATCGATGTTGTATTTCCTTTGCTTTTCCGTGCTAAGATAGCGATGCACTACACGTGAAATGTATAGTGGGCACGATCTGCTAGCACGGAGAAGTGAAGGAAATGCTACAAGGCTTAATTTATCCAGTTAGTCGGACTTGCTGAGCAGCTATGAAGCGTAATCCCAAATAGTATGCCGTTTGCATATTAAGAGACACCCTAAAGCTTTGCGGGAGACATAATGTTTTCGCCTTCATCCGTTATTCCTTACTTCCAAAATGCTTTTGTTTCCGGGCCATATTTTAAAAATATGTTCAATTTTTTTTAGCAGCTCCGACTAAAGTTTTGTATTGGCTATAACTCATATACATAACTTCTTACATATACCCCTGGGGAATATTTTTGACATGTTCACAGGTCAAGGTCACGAGTTCTGAAATCGCTAAAAAAATTCTTGTAAACACGATAACTTGACAAATATTTGTGCTGTCAGGCTCTTCTTTGGTGTATATCAACTATGGAGAAAGGCCAAAAGGCCAAGATTTGAAAAGGTTTTCGCTAACATCCGTCAAAGGTCAACGTCACGACGAGGTCACGACTTAAGCATGCTTTTGCGAAAATGTCTTATTTCAACTATTAACACTTTGAATCATTACATGATGTTATATACAATGAAATGTGATCATTGATTGTGTGACCTTGAATATCAAAGGTCATGGTCACAAGATAGGGTCACGATCACTAGTTCTGAAATCACTAAATAATTTTTTTCTAAGAAGGTATCAACACCTCATATACATAGCTTCTTTCTTTATACACCTGCTGAATGATTTTAACATGTTCACATTCAAGGTCAAAGGTCGAAGGTCAAGGTCATGAGTTCTGAAATTGCTAAAAAATCTAAATATTTGTGCTATCAGGCTCTTATTTGGTTTATATCAACTATGTAGAAAGGCCAAGATTTGAAAAGGTTTTCGCTAACATCCGTCAAAGGTCAAAGGTCAATGTCACAGCGAGGTAACAGCTTTTCAGCGTGCATTTGCGAACATGCCTTATTTCAACTATTGACACTTTGAATCATTACATGATTGTTACAGACAATGAAAAGTTGTCATTGACTGTGTGACGTTGAAGATCAAAGGCCAAGGTCATGAGATATGGTCATGCTGACCAGTTCTGAAATCACTAAGTAACTTTTTTCCATGAAGATATTAACACCTCATATATATAGCTTAATGATTTTCTTATAAACCTGGTGAATGATTTTGACATGTTCACATTCAAGGTCAAAGGTCAAGGTCATGAGTTCTAAAATCACTACATCAATCCTTGTAAACATGATAACTTCAAACTTTTTGTTGTGCTATCAGGCTCTTATTTGGTATATATATGAACTACGGAGAAAGACCAAGATTTGAAAAGGTTTTCGCTACAATCTGTAAAAGGTCAAGGTCACAGCTAGATCACAACTTATACATGCTTTTGTGAATATGCCGTATTTAATTATGAACACTTTGAGTAATTGCATGATTGTTATACACGATGAAAAGTGATCATTGATGGTGTGACTTTGAGGGTCAAAGGTCAAGGTAATGAGATATTGGTTAAGGCCACGTTAATCCTTTGATTAAATTTTGAAATAAGAAATAGTTTGACCCCAGTGATGATTACTAATAACTTAAATAATAAACAAATGTTTGTTAAACAGAATTCCAATTTTATTGATGCTGACGAGAAGGCGTAACAGGGAAATGCGAGCCCCTAATTTTCGGAGCTGCTCTGTCTTGCCCGCAAACGCTCATCTAGTTTTTTAAAGAAACTTGATATGTGGATAGATCTAGTGGTGAAGTGGTGCCATTTGTTACTTTGGTTATTCTGAATTTTATATTTGTTCTGGTTTCCATGGAAAGAAGTTGAACTTAGAACATATGGGAGGTAGTGATCTATCCGGCATCTATCTCTAAATCTATGAAGTGTTTCTTTTTACAAAACTTGGTATATGGGTAGATCTACGAGTGGTGCGTTTTACTACTTTGGTTATTCTGAATTATATATTTTTGTTCTGGTATCCATGGAAACAAGTTGAATTTAGTGCATATTGGGGGTAGGGATCTTTCCCAGTCTCTATCACAAAATTTATTCAGTATCATTTATTGAGACTTGGTATGTGTTTAGACTCAAAGATGGATTGGTGCAACCCTTTTGATATTTAAAAGTACATCCATAGTGTTGTTTGGGGTCACATATGCTAAACATTGTAAATTGTGTTACGTTATCGGGAAGTCCTGACTGTTGCCAAATTAGTTTGAATTAGTTGTCTTAGTATATTGACGATATGAATGTATTTAAGCAGTGATTTCTGATCGAAAATCGGACAATGTACCGCGTTTGGCAAGCGCCAATGAGTCAAACGTAATTTAGGAATCTTATATATATCAGACAACTGATTTGAGTTGATCATGTTTAATAGGTCATATAACTACTGCCCATGTAAATGGGACGTGTACTTTCGGTTTCTGCACATGTATAATGATGTTACTCTATTTTAATTGGAAACTAGTAATTATAATATATCTGGGTGATTCGGGATGAATATGCAAGCCGAGTGAATTTATTTGCACTGTAAACAGCACATATGGTGAGTCGGAACGTATTAAAGCCTAATAACAATTTATGAAACACAATGGATGCACCTTTAAATTATTCTGAATTTTTAACAAAGTGGCCAGAAAAGGGACACAATTTGAACTAAGGGACTATACAAGTTCATTTATTCTTATAGATTAACTTTTTGGAATTGTATTTTCATTGTCTCTTGCATTTGTGGCTAAAAAGTGTAAGATGTTCAGGTTGTATTGAAACTAGGAGCGGGGGACATCACAGTGCATCAGATACACATATTTCTAGTTAATTTGGGCAAAGGTGTTCTGGATCCATGACATCCCAATACCCACAAGACCAGCCTGCCTCACAGGGTTATCAGTCAGACTGCTCTTATAGCAACACATTGCGAAGTACGATAGTTGGATGTCATTGGCGGATACAGGGCCTCGCTCAATGTAGCACGATTGCTCAATGTAGCGCTACGTAGCAAAGGGAGCAAGCCTCTGGGTTTTGCTCCGTGTCGTTCAGAAGGGAATGAACGCTCAATATAGTGCTCAATGTAACGCTCAATTGAGCGAATTAATCGATCACTGTTATGGAACAAACGGCAGAAGCGGAGAAGGGTTCACAAAACTACTCTGTTAATTATTGTTCCAGGTTGAAGTGAATTAGGTAAGTTCTCTCTTGGCTGCAACTGTAGTTCACTTTGGTAAAACATGCCAACATACAACACAATTTCAAAATGGCCATGAGGAAGTTTTAATGCCCAAACAAGATTACTTAACCATTTAAGTATTGTCTTACAGATTGCTTTGAGAAAATTCAAACAAGAAATATGTTCAACACTTCCTAAGTTTGTAAATGAATAAATAGATAAACCTGAATCACATGCAAACACGAAATACACTGGTGACGGTCGATTACCGACTTAACCATTATCAATATCATTCTCATTATGGTATGTTACAGACCCCCTGAGCATACATGACTTACATCTAAGGTGACAAAGTGAGTCTCATTCAAACACGACATACAAAGGTTACAGATAACTGATTAACCCTTATCAGTCAAGACAACCTTGTCAAGCCTCAGATATTTGTTACTTTTAATCAACTCATGTTGATTACTTGTTAGCAGAAGAAACTTGGGCAAAAATCGTAATAATTGCTTTCTGCATATCCATTAACATTAAATTATTCCTATCAATGGAACTGGATATGATTCCTAGATATTTAATGGTTATTCGAACTTCAAAGAACTAAACCTGCACCAGGTACCAACGAGCTGGAAGCCTAACAAGGGGTAAGGTGATATATAGTTGTTTCAATACCAAAGGGCTGATAATTCCCGTTGTCAACTGCCATTGAATGTGAAAACAAATTAATTTCATTTAATGTTTGAAACGTTCATTAAATATACGTAAACGAAATGCGGCAACAGATTAATTCATTTGTTAGAGGTTATATGCATGTCAGCTATCATAGTAATGGGACACATGTCAAGATGAAAGTCCTATTTTAAAAACAAAGCATCGGATGGATTCTAACTCTGTTGCTCATTGTTAGATAACATCAAGTAAGTAAGATACCGAGTCAGTATACTGAAGACACATGTTCATTGCTGTTTACACGTTAAACACAAATATGAATAGTAAATCAGTATTTAAGAAATGCACCAACTCATTAATGTGTAAAGTGACATCATTGGAATTTTTGCATTTACCAACATCATTGTTTTGATAACCTTTTGCCTTTTTTACGGAAGAATTGTGAAATCAGATGAGCATTCGGTTGATCAATGTTCATTCATTTGCAGGAAAGAAGTCAACTTCAAGGCATAACTTACGTGAGTCTCTATCACAGGCAAATGTTAGCCTTGCCGCATTTCGTCACCTGCATAAGATAGAGCCATTGGTTCTTTTGAGGAAGTTGAACATGTTGAATACGTTTGTAGGGGACACATTTTTATCAAATCTAAAATAAAATATAGTCGCAAGCGACGATAAACGGATTCAACGCATAAATTACTCAATTAATTGATATATGATGAAGTAAGACATCTTGCCAATATTTTTGCATTGTTGAAAATGCAACTTTTGATTCGAACCGGACCTTGTATGGATAGGCCGATTGAGCCCAGAACTTCTACACAGTGAATTCATTAGTTCTTTCAGTACCTCGATATTAAGAATGTTAACTCTCGTAGTTTCGGCTGAAACCCAGTGCAAAAACTAAAAGCAAAATAACAGAAATGCGACTTTTACACAGTCTATAGCTGCAGGTGTGACCCAGATCTCACATCTCGCCTTTAGCACTGGCTAGTGAATATTCATCGGACCCTTAGGTAAAGAAGATGATTCGGAGAGCTGCCGCCCTTCCCCTGTTGCCACTTGACAAGGTGGAAGATGTCTTGGTCGACATCATTGCAGATAGCCCTGCAGGAGAGAAGGCCACCAGGTTCATGGACTACGTGACCACCACCTGGATCGAGGGCACATGGGAACCTTATATAGTGATATGAGTGAAAATGACACGAGAAGTGTCTGCATAAACAACGGAGAACTTAATCCTATCTTACTTGTTATTTGTAAGAATTGTTAATTGAGTGCCTTCAGCCATAACGTTTTTGACCATGTACCGCGAATTAAGCCTACGCTCACTGGACCTTGTCGAGTAGCGTTTTAGGCTTCCCGGACCATAACCATTCTCCCTGTCTGTTTTAAATAAAGTAAAATGTAAAAAGATACAAAACCATAAGATATACTTGACTTGACAATGGATTACATTTTTGTCTGTATTGTATTCTGTATCATTTAATAAAATCTGCAAGTCTTAAAGTGTAAATGGAAAAATCACATACATGTATCAATAAACCCCATCATTAGGTTTCTCATGATAAAGATAAACGGTTAATATTTTCATCCTTAGGTGTAACATAGATAATGTTGTGCTTTACTTCCTACTTAAGTAGATGTAATCATCATGTAAATTGCATACATAATTAATGCGTTATGGTCTTCTGAAAAGTTAAGAAAATACTGAACAAATCTTATTTTTGGACCCCTATGCGACGTTTGCGATGTTTGAAGCCTAACTATCAACTTTTTGATGACAGGGTTCAATACAAAAGTTGTTGCTCTTGAAATTGTCAATAAGAAAGCGTAAGTAATGTATCAATTGCTTATTTAATTAAGCACCTGTGTTCGTTTGAAGTTTGTTGAAAATGACGAATTTCGAAAAAATGGCAATTTTCAATTGACTGTAACTTGAAAACCTTTATAGATACATGATTGACAAACGAAATGATATAGATATTTGAGGCCCTATGACATTATTTCGTTTCTAAAAATAGACCAATGCCGAGGTCATTCAATATGGATGACTACTAGACAAACGATGTTTCGAAACACACTTCAGATTATCTAAAATCTCTGGTACGCCTATGTTATAATTCTTGCGCGATCTGATGCACCAAATACTGGGCTTTGTAAAATGGGTCACTATCATCCTCGATAATCCAGCGCTATTGTTCCGATAAATCTACACACAAGCGCTGGAAAACAGTTAGGGTATTTATCCTTAACCTAGTTACCTCCCTTCGCAATGACTCAGCGAAACGCTTGCTTTCTAACAACCAATGAGATCACTTGAAATCAAGGGTGAAATAACAAGCACTCTCGTGTCAGGATCTTGGCTTTCGCAGATGATTGGGAACGCCTGGTAGCACAGGGATTTTAATCATTTACGTCCACCCGTTTTGATGGACATGAATACACCCTTCTCACGTACAGACTTCTTAAAACTTTCTTTGAGTTTCTGTCAGGTTTTTTACGCTGAATTTGTTACAAACTTTATCGTAATCGAGTGAGTCGGCCGCCGCCATGTCTGTTTCTATAAACAACGGTAGTGATGCGTTTTGATTGGTCGAGTTGTTTACGCAGATAGCGTCTGCGTTTCGTTTCTGATTGGATAACATGGACCCAAGGGAGGTAACTAGGTTAGGGATAAATACCCTTACTGTTTTCCAGCGCTTGTGTGTAGATTTATCGGAACAATAGCGCTGGATTATCGAGGATGGGTCACTATTAGCTGACAGGATATTATAAAGTGTTTTATAATAATTTTTTCGAGCGAATTTTTTATCATTTTGGTGGGCTACCCAAATGGCTCAAATGAACAATGTGCTTATATTTTAGCCTTTGCAAAAACATGTCCTTGTTATTATCCGATCGATTTTTACGTTTGATGGCTTGTTTTAAAGAAAAATGTATTGGCTTTGACGTGGTATATAACATTGAATGATAATATGATGACATCATTCTGAAAAATAATTACGAACGGACATGGGGTGTTGACCTCGTTACATCCCTTTACTTTTTTTAAATTATAGTATATGGGGCTGGATCGTGGACTTCATATTCTTTGTAATCGCTAGTTTCGACAATACAAGCCCATGTGATCTTGATTAGTTTTCGAGCTATTCAGGTTTAAAGCTTTTTCTTCTAAGGGGGATAACTCAGTAACAGATCAAAAATCGAACAAGTGGCTAGTGCAGAGCGAGATCTTGACACGATCTATCATCTCTGAAAATTTCATGCTAACTGGCCCAGCCGCTAGTTCTGAAACGTATCCACAAAATCGGTGGAATAATTATTTTAAAAAACACACCAAAAACAATAAGGATTAATCAACATTATCCATTAACTAAGGAATCTGAACACTAGCGTTCAGGAGGTTTCTGTTCTAGAGAAAACGACGGAAATAGTGGTTTTAGGTCGTGGCCCCTCTAGGCCTTATTTGTGACCACAGGGTCATCAAATTCGATTTGTAATCCACATAGGTCAATGGTTATGTACACAAAATTTCAGCTTTCTAGAACTAGTGATTCTTTAGAAGGAGTCGAAAAAGGACACCATGCACTGCCATTCAAGCCTGTAGTTCAAACGTAGACGTGACCGATCCATCCACCCTATTACTACTAGTATTAAATTGTGTCTTCTATTTTTTATTCTTCACATGCACAATAAACACATCTTTTTATAAAAATACAATTTACTTATATAGGCTCTATCGTTGACAGCACCATCTAGATCCTACTCAACAACGATACCTGTCCTTGCATATTTCGAAAAAAAACGGCAAGTGAAAAAATACGATAAACACTACACATAGATTTGAACCAGGCAGCAATAAATCAGTGATTTATGCACACAGTTACTTCCCTTAGATCAGCTGACCTCTCTTTCAGTTTGTGTCTTAGAAAACTGATCACCCTTTCGTGGAAATCTAATCACCCCTTCTTGGAAATGTAAACAGATACAGCCTTTGAGAAAAGTGGTCACCCAGCCGAAATGTCGCTCGCGTCCTTTCTTTGTAAGTACACTTGTTTAAAATATGAGAACAGCCAAACGTCAAGGTATTGTATAACGTAATTTGTTATTGTAAATAAAGTGCTATGATATCCCAGTCACTGATTGGTGATAACGACAGCTCGATAGTATCGATCAAGACTAAGTAAAGTTACCTTGACATACTGTGTGTTCTAGTTTCTCTTAACTGTATGTGCACTAACGATATATTAGTCAAAGCGCCTATAACTTTTGATATAACTTAAGCTTCATATATATCTTTATTTCAAATATGTTGAATATCTCTCTGTAGTTGTCGGGGTTTGGATCAATATTGCCAGCCTGTGAATCATAAATAACCCTTAAAATATGTCTGTCATTTGAATGCTGTAAACTTGTATATGTATCACAAATCACTAAGGTGATCGTAGGTCACTAAGGTAATCTTAGTGCAATGTTAAAGAATGGGAGTTAAGGTTAACCTTAGTAAAGGTAGCTTTGTGAAAGAAACCCCTGGCCTTAAGTACAAAAAAAACAGTTTTGACTTTATATATAAATGAGATAACTTTCATTATTTAAAACAAGTGTTGTGCAACCAGTTGAGTCATACGATAGTGACGTCGTACTATCACCAGCTGATCGAGGGCAACCGAATCCTGTTATCGCTTCAATTGTTCAATTCATCATTTTCTTTTCATATACGGATTTTCTCCTATCAATATATAGAGCATATCTGTCTTTTCTTGACAAATACCATATACTTTATCATTATATCTGTGTTCAATTTTGACGTGGAATGATTTCAACGGTAAATGTACAGCCTTCGCAAGCTGACAACATGACGTCATAACATTGTCCCGATGACGTCACGCCAGGGGTGATAAAGTTTAACTGAGAGGCCCTTTCCGAGGTCTTGGCCGAGAACGGGGGTCGAGGACAAAATGTCCGGGACCTCCTTTCACCAAGCAACATTTACTAAGGTTAACCTAATCTCCCATTCTTTAACATTGCGCTAAGGCTACCTTAGTGAATTACGATCACCTTAGAACTTTGTGAAAGGGGGGCCTGGTATTTTCAGATATTCCGAGTGAAATAAAATGAAAAACATAAAAGTTTTAAAATTACAAAACTTTCAACAACCTGTTTGTGGTCCCTTCATCAGGATATGAATAAAGTGCATCGTACTATGGATGTTTACCTTGAGCGATTTTAGCACGTGTTTCTCGCTTGTCAAATTGAATGCACGAACTAAGTGTTCGGAAATCGTGCAAACTATGTAATCCATTGCAGATTTCAAGATATGTACATTTCGAGACGATGTTTAGAAAGAATCGGACGTATTGCACAGCGCCTGTGAACTTTCAAAAGTGGATTATTAATAGAAATATATATGGTCGGACTTTCACTATTTAGATAACAGAATTTTCTTATTTCTTTATTAAGCATGACAGTCAGACATATTTTATTCGGATAGGTGGCCCTGAGGCCAATAATACAAGTATATAAAGTTTGTAAAATTCACTTTAACAATAAACAAGCTTTCTTAATTTAAATATATGTGGTACAATACAAAGGATAGCTTAAATAGTAGTTCAGTATTTTCTGTTTGAAGAAGCATACGGAATTTAAATATTGATGTCTGGTTATAGAAAAAATAAGGCAGATATTTCTTTCTTATTTCTGCATATTTCGGACAGATAAGGAAGACATGGTACTCATCTTCTTGAGAGTTAATACAAAATAGACACTTAGTGTTTATTTCGTTGACAGTTTTGGCAAAACGTGCTTCTTGAACTTTGAAGTTATGGGCGTTACATCTAAATTAAGTAAGCGCTCGCCTAAGTTGTGATGATTTAATTTCAGACAGATAAACTTCTGTATTAATACAATACTTAAATTCTGTATAAAAACGTACACAAGTTGATGCCGTTATTTCATAATACCAGTCTTGCTGGTATATATCTTTGCATCTCTGCTTGAACACTTGAATGAAGCTGTTCGTGTTATTTACATTTTGAGCCAGCCATACATGTCCAAAGCCATGAGTAAATAGGATAGTTCTAACGAAAGAAACCCAATTATTATCATCAGCTTTGTCTAATGTTTTAAGCATTTCATAACTACTTCTTGAGTATCGTGTAGTTGGCTGTTTCATTTATCTTAGCCAGTATGGAATGACCAGATAGCGACCATTAATAAATAATGGGAAGCGCCCACATTCAGATAAAACAACTTTGTTCACAGTCATGTAGCTAACACGTAACAAGAACTTGCAGAACTTCGAATGTACTTGTTCAATATTTTTGTTAACGTTAATGCCGTATACATTGTATCTCGGAGCCGTACAGCAAAATCGATTGGATTTTCCCGTCAAACATCTTGAATGCTTAGGGTGTTATACGACGATGTGCATGGATTATCAAGCTCATGGTGAAAACAGGTTCGTTATTCTAATCACACATTGTAGATTGATATTCACATGCCAAATATTTGCAAACTCATCATAATTGTACTTTGGTTATATTTACAAAAATGATATATTAATTGGCCTGTACGTCGCGTGTGTGTTTTCTTACATACATACATGTAGGTCTATGGCTGGTATACCGATCCATTTCTCTTTTTTTATCATGACAAGAACCATACGGTTCGTGTACGGCAAGTAGTGGCGAGTATTAGCCGCCACGCAAAGTAAGCATCGCTGAGTAGGACTAACGCTCATTGAGATTTCCTACTCGCGTATTACCTTACTGAATTTTCTCCTTCCATAGCTAAATTCGCCGAAGTGTCCCCCTTTAAAGCTTTTTCTTCTAAGGGGGATAACTCAGTAACAGATCGAAAATCGAACAAGTGGCTCGTGCAGAGCGAGATCTTGACACGATCTATAATCTCTGAAAATTTCATACTAATCGGCCCAGCCGCTAGTTCTGAAACGTATCCACAAAATCGGTGGAATAATTATTTTAAAAAACACGCCAAAAATAATAAGGATTAATCAACATTATCCATTAACTAAGGAATCTGAACACTACCGTTCAGGAGGTTTCTGTTCTAGAAAAAACGACGGAAATAGTGGTTTTAGGTCGTGGCCCCTCTGGGCCTTATTTGTGACCACAGGGTCATCAAATTCGATTTGTAATCCACATAGGTCAATGGTTATGTACACAAAATTTCAGCTTTCTAGAACTAGTGATTCTTTAGAAGGAGTCGAAAAAGGACACCATGCACTGCCATTCAAGCCTGTAGTTCAAACGTAGACGTGACCGATCCATCCACCCTATTACTACTAGTATTAAATTGTGTCTTCTATTTTTTATTCTTCACATGCACAATAAACACATCTTTTTATAAAAATACAATTTACTTACATAGGCTTTATCGTTGACAGCACTATCTAGATCCTACTCAACAACAATACATGTCCTTGCATATTTCGAAAAAAATCGGCAAGTGAGGTTGATGTCTAAAATAAGATAAACACTACACATAGATTTGAACCAGGCAGGAATAAATCAGTGATTTATGCACACAGTTACTTCCCTTAGATCAGCTGACCTCTCTTTCAGTTTGTGTCTTAGAAAACTAATCACCCTTTCGTGGAAATCTAATCACCCCTTCTTGGAAATGTAAACAGATACAGCCTTTGAGAAAAGTGGTCACCAAGCCGAAATGTCGCTCGCGTCATTTCTTTGTAAGTACACTTGTTTAAAATATGAGAACAGCCAAACGTCAATGTATTGTAATACGTAGTTGGTTATTGTAAATAAAGTGCTATGATATCCCAGTCACTGATTGGTGATAAAGACAGCTCGATAGTATCGATCAAGACTAAGTAAAGTAACCTTGACATACTGTGTGTTCTAGTTTCTCTTAACTGTATGTGCACTAACGATTCATTAGTCAAAGCGCCTTTAACTTTTGATATAACTTAAGCTTAAGATATATCTTTATTTCATATATGTTGAATATCTCTCTGTAGTTGTCGGGTTTTGGATCAATATTGCCAGCCTGTGAATTATAAATAACCCTTAAAATATGTCTGTTATTTGAATTTTGTAAAATTGAATATACTAAGGTGATCGTAAGTCACTAAGGTAACCTTAGTGCAATGTTAAAGAATGGGAGTTAAGGTTAACCTTAGTAAAGGTAACTTTGTGAAATGAACCCCAGAGGCCTTAAGTACAAAAAAAAAGGTTTTTATATATATATAATATATTTATGAGATAACTTTCATTATTTAAAACATGTGCTGTGCAACCAGTTGAGTCATACGATAGTGACGTCATACTTTCACCAGCTGATCTAGAGCAACTGAATCCTGTTGTCGCTTCAATTGTTCAATTCATCATTTTCTTTTCAAATTCTTGACAAATACCATATACTTTATCATTATATCTGTGTTTAATGTTGACGTGGAATGATTTCAACGGTAAATGTACAGCCTTCGCAAGCTGACAACATGACGTCATAACATTGTCCCGATGACGTCACGCCAGGGGTGATAAAGTTTATCTGAGAGGCCCTTTCCGAGGCCTTGGCCGAGAACGGGGATCGAGGACAAAATGTCCGGGGCCTCCTCTCACCAAGCAACATTTACTAAGGTTAACCTAATCTCCCATTCTTTAACATTGCGATCACCTTAGTGCTATGTGAAAGGGGGGCCTTGTATTTTCAGATATTCCGAGTGAAATAAAAGGAAAGACATTAAAGTTTTAAAATTACAAAACTTTCAACAACCTGTTTGTGGTCCCTTCATCAGGATATGAATAAAGTGCATAGTACTATGGATGTTTACCTTGAGCGATTTTAGCACATGTTTCTCGCTTGTCAAATTGAATGCACGAACTAAGTGTTCGGAAATCGTGCAAACTATGTAATTCATTGCAGATTTCACGATACGTACATTTCGAGACGATGTTTAGAAAGAATCGGACGTGATGCACAGCGCCTGTGAACTTTCAAAAGTGGATTATTAATAGAAATATATATGGTCGGACTTTCACTATTTAGATAACAGAATTTTCTTATTTCTTTATAAAGCATGACAGACAGACATATTTTATTCGTATAGGTGGCCCTGAGGCCAATAATACAAGTATATAAAGTTTGTAAAATTCACTTTTACAATCAAAAAGCTTTCTTAATTAAAATATATGTGGTATAATACAAAGGATAGCTTAAATAGTAGTT
The DNA here is from genome assembly GCA_936450465.1 of Gibbula magus. Lineage (NCBI taxonomy): Eukaryota > Metazoa > Mollusca > Gastropoda > Trochida > Trochidae > Gibbula > Gibbula magus. The sequence goes on from OW388297.1 coordinate 48,797,410, forward strand.
CAGTATTTTCTGTTTGAAGAAGCATACGGAATTTAAATATTGATGTCTGGTTATAGAAAAAATAAGGCACCCAGATATTTCTTTCTTATTTCTGCATATTTCGGACGGATAAGGAAGACATGGTACTCATCTTCTGTGTAGGAGAATGTCCGAAAACTGGCCATTAGTTTTGCACGTGGACCATGTTTGAGGCCGTTAGGCCGAAAACATGCTCTACGAGCAAAACTAATGGCCAGTTTGAGGACATTCTCCTACTTAAAACAAAGTTTAAGTAAACATGTTCTTGCTACTGAAATGCACGCCACAACGCACCTTATCATGCGCAAAACTAATGGCGACCTTTGCTCTATATGTATTTCATGATCTTCTCGGAATTGTCAGTTGCATTCCCTCTCCTTCAAGTTATAACATGTAGAACAAATCAGGCGTTTTCCTAGTGAATGGTAAGTTTGTAAACATTATATTTTATTTTTAAAAGGAAAAGTAAACAATGATGAAACAGTTTATTCTATAGAAAAGGTTTTCGAATTAGAAAATCAAAAACACCATGCATAGTATTCATAATTGATTGATAACTTGATGGGCAATTCATCTTTACTTATTAACTTATACCACCATGTTTTATTTCATATTGGTAAGGTTATGACACTTCATCGAATGTATGTTGTTTTAAAAGTTTAAATTACACAAATTCATCAACCCTACACTACGCTATTATTCAGTATCTTTTATCTTGAAATCTTAAGGTTTTACCTTGAAATTCAAGATACTAAGTTGAAAATTCAATTTAATTTTTTGGAAAATCAAGTAGGTATCTTGAAAATTCAACTTACTATTCTAAATTTAACTAAGTATCTTAAAACATTAACTTAGTATCTTGAAAATTTAATTTACTATTTGGAAAATTCATATGACTATTTGGAAAATTAAACTCAATTTTGTTGAATATTAAACCCTAAATTTCAAGATAATTAATTTTTAATTTGTAACTACAACTTGAATAAACAACAATAACAAATTGTAATTATACTTTAAAATATTCTTATTTAAACTTTTAAACTTCAATATGTAAAACGTTCAAATCTTGTAATTACATTGTTTTATCATTGGCATCACCTTGTAAACATTCGAGATAATAAGTTGATTTTTCAAGATATTTAGATGATTTTTCAAATTATTAAGTTGAATTTTGAAGAAAATATGTTGAATTTTCAAGACACCAAGTTCACTATTCAAGTTTAATTTTCAAGGGACTATTTGTCAAAATAGGACTTTCAAGATAAAATGTGCGGAATAATATCGTAGCTTGGCCCTATTTCAGTTGAATTTTCAAAATAATAACATGAATTGTCATGATACTAAGATGAATTTGCAAAATACTAAGTTGAATTTTCTAGATTATCAGTTGAATTCTCAAGATAGGATGCTTAATGCCACAGGGGTTCGAATCGCTGTTTTGACAATATTTTCAAAATTCAAAATCTAGATTGTTGCATTCATATGATGTTTATTTACGATATTGTGAGCTCATATTCCAAATTTGAGCGAAATCGGTTAAGAAATAAAGATACTGGTGCGATTTTCGTTGACCTCGTTTACTCGAAGTCGCCAATAGGTTTGCACGGGCTTTTGTATTACATCACGTTTCTCGAGATTCAGGCGGTTGCGTTCGAGCGCATTCAATCTGACGGGAACAATTCCTGGTTTCGGTTCCTAAACTATTGGAGACTTTTCGTAAAATAGTAAACTATTGGAGACTTGTGTCACCAAAATACGATCACACAACTATCCTAATGTTTACGTAACTTTGTTTTAATGAGAGTTAATACAAAATAGACAGTTAGTGTTTATTTCGTTAACAGTTTTGGCAAAACGTGCTTCTTGAACTTTGAAGTTACATCTAAATTAAGTAAGCGCACGCCTAAGTTGTGATGATTTAATTTCAGACAGATAAACTTCTGTATTAATACAATACTTAAATTTTGTATAAAAACGTACACAAGTTGATGACGTTATTTCATAATGCCAGTCTTTCCGGTATAGAAGAATTTTATTTCAAGTTTCAGGCCACAGGCCCATAGAACATACATATGATACAAAATTTACAATCAGTTATGTACAATATAGATACAATACATCAGTGATTATTGAGTGACTCTCGAAGTTTAAAAGCATGAAAAATATAATTCGAGAGTTGTTAGTCTTGCCGGTATATATCTTTGCATCTCTGCTTGAACACTTGAATGAAGCTGTTCGTGTTATTTGCATTTTGAGCCAGCCATACATGTCCAAAGCCATGAGTAAATAGGATAGTTCTAACGAAAGAAACCCAATTATTATCATCAGTATCGTCTAATGTTTTAAGCATTTCATAACTACTTCTTGAGTATCGTGTAGTTGGCTGTTTCATCAATCTTAGCCAGTATGAAATGACCCGACAGCGACCATTAATAAATAATGGGAAGCGCCCACATTCAGATAAAACAACTTTGTTCACAGTCATGTAGCTAACACGTAACAAGAACTTGCAGAACTTCGAATGTACTTGTTCAATATTTTTTTTAATGTTAATGCCCCATATCTATCCCCAAATAATTAATAATCTTGAATATAAGGGTTGCATATTAAAACAAATTAAGTTTAATTCTCAAAATAGAAAAATAGCAATATGAATTTTCAAGATATCAAATTAAATTTTCAAGATATCAAATTAAATTTTCAAGATATCAAATTAAATTTTCAAGATATCAAATTAAATTTTCATGATACTAAATTAAATTAAAAAGCGTGTGGGGGAGAGCGTGAATGAGAGTGTGATCTCGTGGGTCTGCGTGTATGTTCTCTGAGTCTCAGTGCGTACATAGCTTTCAATATGAAATCATTCAGATATTTAATGGCTCCATCAACACTGTCATGTAATGTTTCGTGAAATAAAATACTGAATTCACAAATATTGTCCGTAATGGATTGTATGAACTCACCCTTACGGCTCGAGTCCCATCTTTCTTTCTATATGCTATGTGCGTCTGCACGTGCATGCTCGGATTGATTGATGTCACGCATATGTCATGTGATGTTTTCATATTTACTTTTAAAGGCAAATGGTCGGATTCTGATAGAGTTAAAATGTCAAAATTCTCAAAATATTTGTATAAGCATGAGGATACCACACAATAATCAACGACGCTATTTCCTTGATGCCAAATGAATGTATATTCTCCTAGTTTATCCGCCCCATTTCGCCCATTTAATACATGCATGTTAAAATTGCGGCATACATCTAAAAGTTTTGATCCTTATGAATAAACTATTTTATCTTTGGAGTTTCTAGGGATTCTAAATGAATCACTTTCATAATCTACATCGTCAATTGGTAGATAATCCGTAGAATCATGTTCTATATAACACTGTTTTTTCTCCTATACGGGCATTGATATCTCCAAATAAAACAAACGATGCCTCAGGGATTTCCCGGGATAAACCATAAAGTCTACTCTCTAGGAGTCCAATTCCTGAAAGTCCTTCATCAACAGAGTTCTGTGTATCAGTCACATAAACAAACCCAACTATCACGGGTTTACTGACGAGATCATTTAGAATGTCACTTTTGAAAAAAACACAGTCTGTCCACTCGTCGTGTATGCGGGTGAATCGTGATGCGATGGACTGTCTCACATACACAGCGATACCGCCACTGAATCGTCCGATAGAATGTGTGCGTTTCCGCACACACTGGTAGGAAATATACCCTGGAAACAGAGTACCAAAATCTGAGTTCTTTGCCCATGTCTCAATGAATGCAATGATATTAAATAAAAACTCAGTTAGTTCAGCGAATTGACTTAATTTAGAATTAAGGCCGTTAATATTCCAACATAGATGTGGATTGAAATTACTTTCATCACAGTTGGTATCGTTATCATTACAGTTAATTGTAGATATTTTCTTATTTTGTTTTTCAGTAATCTTATCAGTTGAATTGTAACTTAGCTTCGTGTGCGATGCTGGTGTATGACCTCGGCCACCTCGCTAACTCAGCTGTGAGTCGTCTTGAGAATCTCGTCGTCTGCTACTACTCGACCGACCTGATGAGTCTCGTCTGCTCAGGTGGTCTCGTGAGCGGGGGGTGGTGGTAGAAATGATTGACCACGACCTGTTGGGGGGTACCGCCGTCTACCCGCCTCTCTTAAGGATCCCTTCTTCCAGTCATATATGTAGATATGACCACAAGTTTGTCGTATGATATATAGCAATTACCCCCTTTTCTCTGTAAGATTTGAGAAATTTCCCAAGTTGTCTCCGTGTGTTCCTTTATTAAGCATGTATAACTATTATTCATTGAATTAATTTATGTTTCAAACTGGTTTATTCATTTATTTCTAGACTGACATTTAATAACTAACATTGCCAATGTTGTGGATCAAGGTTTATCAGGACCTATGTTTATTTTAATATTTTTTCCAGTTTGTATTATTTTATTTTATTTTACAACATTATATTCGACAATAGTGTACATATAACCAAAATGACATACGTGAGATAAACATGTTAGAGTGACCTTAAACTATATACATACAACAACATAGGTAGTACATTCAAATAAGTAGGACATGAAAAATGAGTTATATGTTGTATTCGGAAGTGGACATATTTGTACAGATAAGTATAACTGTTAAGTCTGAAGATCCTGATTTTTCAATACGGCATATAAAGATGACCAGAATTTAACAAATACATCATTTCCACCGGAAACTAAATATTATTAAATATATTTTGTTTTGTCGTAGTATTGCTTAATTTGGTCTAGTATATATTAAAACTTTGGAATATTCAGTCTGTTACTGTTTCTAAATATAATGTCTTTAACTAGTAAAATTATTGCATCAATTGGATTATTATTTCTTCCTTTGATTCCTAGCATAATCTTCGAAATCGTAAATTAAATATAAATTTGGGCGGTTTCTAGCCATTTTTCTAAACTTTTCCAAACTTTGAAAACCGGATAACAATACCAAAAAAGGTGTTCTAAATTTTCTAAATCTTTATTGCAAAACCGGCAGAGAGGTGATTCCGATATCTTTATCCTGTATAGGTAGCAGTTTGTAGGAAGAATGTTATGAATGATTCTATACTGCAGCCATTTTAAGTCAGTACTCATATTGAAAACCATCCACACTTATTGAGAAAGATTGTGTAAGACAGAAGAACATCTTTCCCCAAAACATTAGTTATTTCTGGAGTAACCTTATTTCTAATATAGTTGTTATCTGAAAGCCAAAGTACATTTATATCAATTAGACTGTTTGTAAATATAGTGCTCCATTTTTGTTCTCCACTTTGTAATCTACTTATCCACTTTAGTTTTTGAGATGCAATAATTTATTTGATATTCGGTGCTTTTATGCCTCCATGCTAAGGTTTGAGAACTAGAACATCTCGTTTAACTTTATCAGGCTTACCCCTCCATATGAATTGGAATTTTTCAATTATCTGTTTTGGTGGATTTGGTAATGAAGAAAATAAATGGTTTAATTTAGGGAGTAAGAGGGACTTTAGGATAGTATTTCTACCGAAAGGCCTAAGGTTACGGGCTGACCAAATGTTCATTTAGTTTTCAATATATTTAAAATTGTCATCATAGTTGTTTTTTTTACCATGTTGTCAAGGTCAATGTCAAAGTTGATTCCCAAAAGAGAGAAGTTCGTTTCGTTCCAATTAAATTTCCTTTCTTTGCATAGTTTGTATCTTGATCGTTTCTTAGATCCGATCCATATCAATTTGGTCTTTTCTACTTTTACCTTTAATCCAGAAACACGTTGGAAAAAATTGTAAAGTATTTAGCGTCGCATAGAGGCATTTTCCCGATCCATCTTATGTTAGAGTGATATCGTCGGCAAATTGTGCAAGTACATGTAGGTATTCAATATTTTCTAAATTAATTCCTTTAATGACCTTATTATGTTTATCATAATGCTTTAAACTTCCACGTAAAATATGAATAGGTATTGGGCAATCAGGTCACCTTGGCGACATCCGCGTCCGAAACAGTTCACAAGTACACGTGATTCTTTACCATTATATAAAGGTTCAATGTTTATTTGTTCGTTCATTTCTTTCAAGCGTAATATCTGCAAAATTTAATATGTTGATTAAAATGTGTTTTCAATATTCAATATGTCAATAGTATTGGTAAATGAAGCATTAATATACATATTCTTGCATAATCAACTTATTCAATGAAATATTTAGCTCATTGTTGAAATTTTGTATTTAATATTGTTTAAAATAGTTTTCAAAAAGTGGCTGTGTATCAGATATCATAATGAACAGGACACTTTTATGAATATTTGCCAAGGGCAACCATGTCTAAATGGGACGTAAGTAATAATTTTTCTGAAACATTACACATGCTATTGCTATCTCATATACAGGTTGATTTGATAAATATGGCGCTTGAGCTCATACGCTCGACTTTCTCATTCGAAGTGTTTAAGATCAATCTTTCTAAATCTTGGTTTCAATTCAACAAATTAGAGTCAAGAATAAGTTAAGATCAATTCATAATATCGATTCTATAGTTTCAATATCTACAATTAAGATATGCTTAGAGCAACAGACTATTATGAAAACAGAAATGTTAGTGCACTATTTATTCTGTTTATTCCCGGAGGACCAATTATGGTCCCCTCAATCAAAACCTCCTTTAAAATAGTGTCCAATGCTATAACCCCATTGGTATTTTATTTGAATATCACCACCCGGGTACTCTAAGAGTCATGATGTCTTGTTTATTTTCAGCGTCACCCAGGAAAGTATACACGCCCGAAGAATTTAAAAAATTAGAACATAACACAGATCATTACAAGTTTTACTATCCAATCGGGAACTGCCGACCCCTCGACGTCACACATGGATGTAAGATCCCCACACCCTGTGACGTCATGCTCCTCGGCTGCGGGGACATCAGATATCTGCTTCACACTCTTCAAGAGCTGCACGCGAGACTTGGCGAGAAGAAGAAGAAACCCGTCCTCAACTTTCATCTTAACGACATTGAGGACGGAATTCTCTGTAGAAATCTGATATTTCTCTATTTGCTGAATACAATAGATCCGGAGAATGATGCAGATATAAAGGTAGATATATTGAGTTACGTTTCTATGTCTTTTACGAATTTCAAATACAGCTGATTCAATAGGATCTTGGGTTGAATCTTCCTGGCGAGCAACTGAAGCAAAGGAATTTGAAATGTCAATATGTATGATATTGAAACTCGATATCTATGAAATAAAATGATGTATTCTAAAAACGAAATACCTGCTTTGGAAGAAGGGGAAATAACCAATGCCATTTTCTTAGATAGCATCCTCGCACGGCATACACTGTCGGTCAAAATAAACTTTCCTTAAAATGAAATATGAAATAATTTCTGAAATGTAATAATGGCGGTCTCCACGTTATGCTGAAACAAGAATTAATATGAAAGTTCACTGAAATTGCTGGTAAACTGTGATTCAAGTCAATAACATTCATGAAAATCACGCCCAAGGGAGACCACTATTTCCGGTTGATCAACTTGCGCACCATCCTCGGTTACCCAGGGTTTTATATAATATTATGCTCCGTTACTCTCCACTATATCATCCATGGGAAACTCTGTCAGCGAAATCTGTACTAAAATTACACGCCATTGGCCAGCGTGAGCCAATCAAACCGCTACGCTTCTTGGACCTGCGAGCCAATGACAATTCATATCACTTCGTTGCAAAGTACGCGAGGTCATTTTGTTAGCCATCCGTCACCGGTTATCTCCCTTGACCATTTCCGTCTTATCGTATTGAGTATTTTCTTTGGTTACTGACTTCGTCACGCCAAGGGTTGGTAATTTTAGTACGGAGCATATAAGGCGACCCGATTTTATTATGGAAACCCGAGATTCCATAACTGACGAACATAAATAACATAAGTGAGAAGTTATGGAATCTCGGGTTTCCATAATAAAATCGGGTCGCCTTATATGATAATGTGATATCCTCCTCAGTTTCTCTGGAGTGTCTGGAACGAGGCACTCCTGAACGAGGACCACCACACAAGACTCCAGTCCGTCCTGAACACGCTGGAAGATGTCCAGTCTGGAGATTACAGTGTCTATTTCGGGAGCGATTGGACAAGAGAGAAACTCATCCTCGGCATGAAGTGGTTTGGCAAGCAGAGGATTCGACCTCAGACCATCATCGAAGACAGAAAAAACTTCTTCCTTGAGAGTTATAATACAAGCGAGTTTCCTAGGAAACCGACATTACGAGTAGCCTCGAAGTTTACCATGCAGCACCAGATGTTTGACGATACTCGGCTCAAGGACAGGTATGATTGGTCGCAGGAAAATGATCGAATCTCTCCAGGACTAGTATGATAGAAATGGTATTTTTTGTCCAATGGAGGGAAAGTGACAGTATGGTGACAGGGTTCATTGTTCACAAGTCCTAGTCAAAGGATCAATCAAGAAAACATTTTAAGTGTTGACTAAATTTGTTGATGGATGATGCCTCCTTGCTTTCATTGTATTATTCAGGGGTAGATTGTGGTTCACCTGTCCTTATGTCACCATGGCGATACTTTTCTATTGGTCATTGGTAGGCTTTTAATACCTTGTGACTATACTTTTCAGATGAGGTGACAATTTTGGATTTTGTGACCTTCATTTTGGCGTAGGAAGCATTAGTTGAACTTTGCTGGTATTGATTGATCAGTGATAGGCCATTCACATGACGTAATAGTACTTTTTACCATGCGACCTCTGTGATATGTTAAAATTAAATTATTATTATTATTATTATTATTATTATTATTATTATTATTATTATAATATAACTTATAATGATGTATCCATAAAATGCATATTCAATATTTGATTTTAACATTTTTTTACATTTGAGTTATGAGACTCTTTATTCATTATCAAAAGAATACGTGTTGGCATTGTCAATATTTCCAACATTTTAAAGTGTTATGTCCACATAAGAGCCATACACACTCAAGCAGGTTTCCAAATTGGTGAATTTCAGATTAGAAGCTGAAATCCTAGAATACGTGGAATTTGGCACCACCCGAAACAATACCGGAAGGATACGACGACGAGACCTAGAACGTGATTTCCATGGCAACCAGACATTATACAGACCCCACACTGAAAAATGGAACAGCGAGGACAACTGTAGCCCCTTCATGTGTTACAACGTGGACTACGAACTGCCCAGGTTGTCAAACTTTATACCGCAGGAACTGTCAGAACTTAATCACTATGTCTCTCTTTGTTTTCTATTTGTTAAAATCACAGGGGCATGTATTGCTGATTACGATATTTTCAAGGTCAAAGATACGTCTTAAGCCCTGTTTATTCGGCGAACTTTGCACATATGTAATATTGCTTATGGTAGTAATATACACACGATAGTAAAAGTAAATTTACTATGCGTTCATACGTGTTTAATTTCTGCCTAAGCAAATGGGTTTCCAACTCTTTTAATATATGAATAGAGAATTCCTAAAACATGTCAATTAATATGTATTAGAACTAAACTTAATAATTACATTAATTTATATCTGTCAACACTGGTTTGACTATATCTCCCTAGTTATAATAATGAAAATCGGATACCTAGATTTACCTTTTAGTGAGTGAGTGAGTTATTGTTTAACGCCGCTTCGGCAGTATTGCAGACATTAGCGGCGAGTTTACCTTTTAAGAGTAAGACACTATTTAGACCATGCGTTTTTATTTAGTTGCTTTTCATAGAAGCGCCTTAAACCGAGACTCTGTGAGGAAGCCATTTTTAGCTCATCTGGCCTGAAAGGCCCGATGGGCTTATGGCATGGCATGGTGTCCGGCGTCCGTCCGTCCGTAAACGTTTCGCTTTTTCGTCTTCTTCTCCAGAACCACTTGGTCTAGGCAACTGACATTTTGTGTACAGACTCCTTGGCCAATGGGGATTCTAAATTGTAAAATTGGTGACCCTGTGACCCCAAATAGGGTCACAGGGGTCACATTCTTAAAAACCTATTTTCATCTTCTTCTCCAGTTCCATAATGTCTAGAGAGCTGAAAAGTTGTGTACAGACTCCTTGGCCAATGGGGATTCTAAATTGTAAATTTCGTGACCCTGTGACCCCAAATAGGGTCACAGGGGTCACATTCTTAAAAACCTATTTTCATCTTCTTCTCCAGTTCCATAATGTCTAGAGAGCTGAAAAGTTGTGTACAGACTCCTTGGCCAATGGGGATTCTAAATTGTAAATTTCTGACCCTGCAACCCCCCAAAAAAGGTCACAGAGGTCATGACCTTAAAACCTATTTTCATCTTCTTCTCAAGAACCACTGATCCTAGAGACTTGAAATTTCATGTACAGACTCCTTGGCCGATTAGGATTCCTAATAGTAGATTTCATGATCCTTTGACCCCAAATATATGTCACAGAAGTCATGACCTGAAAAGCTTTTTTTATATTGAGATTTTATGGCTCTTCAAAGGGAGATAATAAACAACAGTGAATCTTCAATTGTGTCTTTATTCGTAGGGTATTTTATCTCTGGCCTCAAACATAGGTCAGAGGGGGAGGGACCTGTAGACCTAGTTCATCTTCTCCATTTAAAGTGCTTTCTATTTGTTGTACCTCTCACCTAGAAGTTAACATTTTGAACCACTGACCCTAGAGACTTGAAATTTCATGTACAGACTCCTTGGCCAATTGGAATTTGGGGACCTTTAGACCTATTTCATCTTCTCCATTTAAAGTGCTTCCTGTCACCTAGAAGTTGACATTTTGAATTAGTTAATGTAGCCTATATAAAGCCTGATGAGCTACAGAGCCAGTGGCTCTATTTTTTCTGTTGACTTTAAATGCTAGTCACGGTATACATTTCATTGAATTGGGCACAGTAATCCAACTAAGAAAGCCCTCCTTCTGTGTGTGTGTATGTATATATATATATATATATATATATATATATATATATATATATATTCTTTTGGGTCCAAAAGGTCTGTGACTAGTGTAGCCTTTAAGACTTATCATCATTCAAAGTTTGTTAGAAATACCTGCAGTGGGTTTTGCTTAATCATGTTATCAAGAACTGTAAACTTGATAAACACGCCAATAACCATCAGGATTCAGTTAAATCGCTGAATCCTAATTATCACATAGTCTTACGAGATTTCATGACCTCAAATCAAAATGCTCCTACAGATCAAGCAAACTCCCAAATAAAATCTACAAACAACACATGCATACCATCGATCAGTACCAGAATCATGTAATTCATTGTGTATCACTGCAGATATGACGGTGTCAACACAACAATGGCGTCTTTGTTTCTGGAGAAGCTACAGTCGTGGGTGAAGACCTACCAGAAGGCTAAGAGAGACGGATGGGAACTCAAGGTCAACAACCTATTTAGTAAAGAATATATCTTTCCATGTGAATTTGACTTAAATTTAGTATGCTGCTAAAAACAGCCGTGAAGTGCTTAAGAAGGTCAAATTCAATATGCTATTAGACAGAGTGCTTGTAACCTTTGTAAAGCATGGAATCTAAGAAAGAAAGCAATCAGAATATAAAGGGAAAAAGTTTAAAAACCGAACAATGCATTATGATTGACCCACATCAATAAGTCAAACGCGTCAATTAGCGAAAGAAACGTAAATTTGGAAGCTAATTTATATCAGACAAAATGAAAATTTGGGTTCATAATGTTTAAAGGCGCTGTAGCACGTTTTTTGCATATTTTGTTTTCTCAAATGTGCTATTTAATATTAAAATCTATGCAATATGTTGTTATGTCAGAGGGTTAAACGTCTTATTACATGATCCGATAAGCCATATCTATAAAAAAATGGTTATCCGTATTGATAGAAAATTTTTGAACACATTAACATGGCCGTTCAACGGAAAATGGATTCACATGGCTTAATCAAACAATGTACATTCATTTTAGAACTCTTTTTATTGATTGAGGGTTATTATTAAGCCATTGGTAACACTTATTTTCATTTTCTTGATATCACTAATTTTTGTGGGAAAAACGTGCTACAGCGCCTGTTTTAGGTCATGCAACTACTGGGCATGATATATTTGATGATAAGGGGTGGATACACAACTTCAGTGAAATCAGCACATATGGCATGTTGGCAGGTATTAAAGCAAAATAAAATATCCAAAGCCATGATGGATTCATATCTAATACTATCAGTTTTGCTTCATTAAACCCTCAATATTTCAGACCACCCTGTGGCTCGGGGATTGTGTGGAGCTGTGTGACGTGGGTCTACCTGACTCGCTCCAGTTCAACTTCATCAACACCTCTAACCTGTCTGACAGATTCGGCATTGTGCCTCTCCTGGTCCACTGTCAGGGCAGGCTCAAGAGGTACGTGCTTGGGGGATTCTTATATTAACATATAATAATAATTTCATTGCCATCATCATCGTTAGCAGGATCATAATCATCATCATCATCATCGTCGTCGCCATCGTCATCATCATCATCATCATCATCATCATCATCATCATCGTCATCATCGTTGCATTGCAATGTTAATAATTGTCGTTATGGTATATATTTTGTTAGTTTTGTTAGATTGGTGCCGAGATAGTTGTTATAAAATACATTATCAAAATTCTGACCTTCATGAGCATCAGCAGCAGCAGCATCAGACCTTTTTTCACCGTTACAGTCATCACTATTATCACCATGATCATTAGGGGAATCTTATATTTATATTGAGTACTAACTGATGCACAATGGCCTCTTCCTTAATTGCATTTACAATAAATACTTTTTTTAGAAAAATCAAACGTATCATTACATTTTCATTTGCGTTATCAAAGCTGTCATGCATCATTATTATTGTCATCATCATTCTCATCATTAGCATCATCATAATTTGTATACAATATTTAGGAGATAAACCTAGTTATGGGACCTTTTTTTTACGTTGAATACAGGCAATGTTTACAACTACACTGCGTGAGTTCCGAATTACGATTTATCAGTACAGAGGTGCCAGATTGCACTGTAAAACAATAATTTCCTGCTCCCGTTTAGCATGCCCAAATACACAAACAATATTCGAATTCCCAAGTTTTTAATTTCATTTTGAGGAATCAAGGTTCCATGCATAAGATTTCATAAGCTAAGTTCAATTGGTACAGAGAACTCGTTACACATGTGCCTTATAATTTGAAGTCGTCCTAGCGTTCTTAGATTTCTTTTAAAATTTGTCACTTTGGTGCCTTTTGAATGAGACAAGTTGGCAGAGGCATTTGGGCATCTGCAGCAATTTTGAATGGATAATTGATCAACCTGATTGGATGTTACATTTGAACCCTGACAAAGGAAGAGTAGTACTGTTCCTTGCCAATAGAAAATTCTGTAATAACCCTTGTATCCCTGGCAACAATCTGTCAGGGTGAGTCTGTCTAAAGAAAGGGATAGTATAGTGCAGTGGATTATTATGGGCGCCCGCTAAAGTGCAGGGATCCAAATTCCAAAGTCATTGTCAACATTATTGTTAACATCAGCCATGTTTACATCAGCTGGCAGAATACACGACACTAAAATAAGAAGGTCAATCCACAATTGATCATGTTCAATGTTTCTCGAGTACCCAACAGAATCTTGTATCCAGCATTGTCATGGTAGAATTGTCGTTATATCCACATCTTTTCTTGTTAGTTTTGTTGGATTATTGTTGTCAAAAAATATGAACGTCAACATTATCATAACCACCACCATCATCACCTGTCTTCGCTGTCACCATCATCATCTCCTTTCACTAATTACGTGACTATCATCATCATTAACATTTTCAGTTCCACTGCCGCCAACACCACCATAACAAAACCATGATAATGATAATCATGATGGTCATTCTGATCTACAGATACTCTCTCTTTTCCAGAGATAATGGATTGGTCACGGTTGAGTCCTTCCACTGGGCCCGTATGGGCAACAGCGTGGAAAAAACTCTCAGGTTATGTGTTGACATCCCCCTGCCCATGTACCCTACAGTTGTAGGTCTGCATCTGGTGGACGATCTGGTCATAGGACATGAGTAGGTTCTATCATACTCGTAAAATATCATCAAACTTATTGACCTCACATCTTCATATTCACTTTATATCTAATATACATCCTGACGATTACTCCCTTCAGATTTCAAATCTTAACCTCAGTTCTACATGGCCAGCTAAATTCGCTAGCGGGGGAAATGGGAACCTCACACTGTATCCCTGCTTTTTAACTCATCTTCGTCGACCGAGAGACTTCAAAGATCTAGGCATTTAACTCGTTGGGGGCTTGCTCACACGTCCTTCGAATACAGGAATGTCTGATGTAAATAACACAAATGAAATAGTATGGTATTTGTCTCTGATTTGGTCTTCATTATTATAAACATGTTTATGATCAATAGTTTTCACAAAATCAAATAGCATATTTCGAGGAAAACACATAAAACGAGAAAACGTTTCTCTAAAATTTAGTTATCATTATGACGTGTCATTGCCAAATGTCACTTTATAACGGCGTAGCTAATTGCACAACTAGATTTAATTGCAACCAATCAGGACACTCCCTTTTTGCCCACGTTTTCAAGCGATATAGAACATAGAAGTTAGGATCGGAAATCCCTGACGATCTATGTTTCTGTTTCTGTTTCTTACCAACATCAAATTCAGATAGACCACGGACGAAACTACTTTTTATATGATCGATTTTTTCTCTCTTTACTTTTACTTAAATTATCTGGTCAAATAACTCCATAGAAAGAAGATAAGCATTTTATTAAACAGCTTGGTGAGGTCATTATGAACCATGAATTGTTTTCTAAATGTCAACGTTTATATGCATTAAGGGGGTACTTTTCTGCCACCAATATCAGTTGACCACATGCAAAATATAAAAAGAGACTTGTTAAAATTCCAAATAACTTTTCTGTGGTATAGAATTACATTGTCATATTCGGTTATCATACATCATTTAATTTTTTTTACAAATAATTGAACTAATTGACATTAATATTAGAATTGCCTACATTTGAGATCAAATCTATTAAAATCAAAGTTCATGTTCAGAATTTATTTAACAGACAACATGCAACATAAGATCTGTCTGAACCTTGTAAACGCCTTCATGTGCAAATTGCAGTTATGTGTCCTAATTCATGGCTTCTTTGATTTTGTCAACATCAGCTTTGGTTAAACTTATTCTTAACTTTAAATAAAGGAAAAGTTCGAGAAAACTGTAAACGTGTGTACATATTTCTTAACCACTGGGATTATAATAATAATAATAATATAATTATGAATTATATATTTGGTTACTCTATTACCCTTAATAAAGATCTTAGGGCAACGATCGAATACCATTTTTCATCGTCTCCTTCAGAATGAAAAGCCCTAGAAAACTGAAAATGTTTGTACACGCTGTTTTGCAAATGGGAATCATAAATTGTGGATATAGAGACTATGTGACCGCAAATAAGGGCCACATGTGAAGCACCCAAACACCAATATGTGTTTGTTCTCTCTCTCAAAAAATAAATAATATAACAAGCTGAAATAGATTCTTGTCCCTGGCAGATTATTAATTGTAAATCTATACCCTATGAAACCTATCTTTGTTTATTTGTCAGGAACTAGAAGACTTAACCAAGTGGGGATATATATTTCTTTACCCTCTAACACGCACTTCTGGAAAATCACTACCTTGTATAGTCTTTATCTAAATCTGATGAGTGACAGGGCCTTGGGCTCTATTTACAAAACAATCTCTTGTTCGGTTTCTGAACAACACACCATTTAAAACCGTAGTTTTGAAATCCATTTAACTACGTGTAGGCGAAATACGAGAGTGAAAATGAAATGAAGGATAACTGAATTGAAGCAAAAAGAATATACGGTATATTAAATGGCAGCATCAACTGTTAACTTTTTCAATATTTTATATATTTAATAAACCTAAAAGCAAAACCATGAAGAGGTTCAATTGTTGTTGTTGCTTTTCATGGAAGCTTGACTTCAGCAGTGACTAGATGATGAAGTGATTTATCTCCCCAAATAATTAACAACTGAGTCCTGAAAATATTTTCAAGCTTCAAGAATCACAACGAAGATATCTAGAAAATCTAAGTGATAATAATGTTTCTGTTGAATCTGAACAATGACAACAACTCGTTGTAAATAAGTCAACTCGTGTATGAAACTTTGCTGAGAATCTCCAATTAAACGGTGGACATAAAATTTTAGTATCATTCTTGTATTGTCTTGATATTTTAATTATGTCCCCCGAAAATCTTTTCGGGAGACATAATGTTTTCGCCTCATGTCCGTTATTCCGTTATTCCGTCATTCCGTTATTCCGAAATGCTTTCTTTTCCGGGCCATATCTCAAAAACCGTTCAATATTTTTTCACGAAACTTGGTATGTGGTTAGACCTAGTGGTGGGGTGGTGCCTTTTGCTATTTTGGTTTTTCTGAATTTTGTATTTTTTCTGGTTTCAATGGAAACAATTTGAACTTAGTGCAAATTGGGGGTAGGGACCTTTTCCGGCCTCTATTTCAAAATCTATCAAGTATTTCTTTACAAAACTTGGTATGTGGTTAGACCTAGTGTTGGAGTGGTGCCTTTTGCTATTTTGATTATTCTGAATTTTTTTTATTTTGTTCTGGTTTCCATGGAAACAATTTGAACTTAGTGCATATTTGGGGTAGGGACCTTTTCCGGCCTCTATCTCCAAAACCGTTAAATATTTTTTCACCAAACTTTGTATTTGCTTAGACCTAGTGATAGAGTGGTGCCTTTTGCTACTTTGGCTATTCTGAATTTTGTATTTCTCGTTATTAATGCAGTATTGAACTTAGTGTTTAACATAAGTGAATAATAAGGGTAATATGACTAGGTTGGATTGAAAGTTGGAACGGGGGACATCACAGTGCATCACATGCACATATTTCTAGTTAAATGTGTCTTCACAAACTTACCATTACCATAAGTCACTCTCTTTCACCCTCATTAACGTTTTTAACATTAGTCTTTTGTGTTAAGGCGACTGCTGGAAAGCGGGATGTTTGTTGGCTGTGGGAGTCTCATTCTAACCTGGAAGGTTGCTAGGCAGCAAACATCAATAGAATTAACAGGTACCTTTTTAAAAAAGCGAAACCTTAAAAAGGATGAATAAGCAAAGTTCCTGTGTGATGAAGAGATACAACCTTTCTACATTTTTTTAATTCCAGCTTATATTCTACGGGCGATTTCATTTGTCTTCAGGTTCTGACGATGTCTCCAAGGGCATCAACGGAATGATCCGACTCAACAAACAGAAGGACACTGTCGGTCAATTTGGCTTTCAAGGAGCACAACTTCACAAGTTCGACATTGAGGGTCGAAACAAACTTATCCAGCGTCTCAGGGGGTTCATCCGTGGTGGGGGTAAGTGAATAAAGGAATATGGTCATACTTAATTTTGAACAAATTATAGGTAATTCATAAATTAATCTTACTTAAAACTTTTTGAAAATTATTAAGATGGGTTTCTCTCAAAGCTTTGTTAATCTAATGAGAACATTAGTTGTTTCACTCATCTGATAAATAACAGTTTAGTCAACGTCTTGTCCTGAGGCATAAGTTGGTGTGTCAATTTCTTACGGCAAATGTTGAATGAATTGCATTACTCAATCCTTTCACTATTTCAACAATTCCCTGACGTATATTTATTGCATAATCCCCACTTTTTGTCCCCCGCCGCAACGCAGAACGGGGGACTATGTATTCATCGGCGTCCGTCCGTCCGTCCGTACGTACGTCACATTTCTTGTTTACGCGATATTTTATGAAGCGTTGTATCCAAAGTCTTCAAATTTGGTGTCTGCCTACATTGTGGGGAGACGCAGACACCAGTCACTTTTGGTGACATTGGCCTTATTTTCAAGGTCACCACGACACTTTGACCACTCTTTGAAGTCTTGTTTACGCGATATCTCATGAAGCGTTGCATCCAAAGTCTTCAAATTTAGTGTATGTCTACATTGTGAAAAGACGCAGACCCCAGTCATTTTTGGTGACATTGGCCTTATTTTCAAGGTCACCACGACACTTTGACCACTCTTTGAAGTCTTGTTTACGCGATATCTCATGAAGCGTTGCATCCAAAGTCTTCAAATAAGTTATCAGCCTACATTGGGGAAAGACACAGACACCAGAGTATTTTGGTGACCTTGGTCTTATTTTCAAGGTCACCGCAACACTTTGACCACTTTTCTAACTCTTGTTAACGCGATATATCTTGACCCGTTGGACTCAAAGTCTTCAAATTTGGTGTCAGTCTACACTGGGGGATGACGCAGACACCAGGGGATTTTGGTGACCGTGACCTTATTTTCAAAGTCACTACAACACTTTGACCACTTTTCAAACTCTTAAATTGTTATCACCATTTATTATGACCGGTTGGACCCAATGTTTTCAAATTTGGTGTCAGCCTACATTTGGCGAAGACGCAGACACCAGTCGATTTGTGTGACCTTTACCTTTTTCAAGGTCACCGCAACACTTTGACCACTTTTCAAACTCTTGCTTACACGATATATCATGACCGGTTGGACCAAATGCTTTCAAATTTGGTGTTAGTCTACATTGGAGGATGACGCAAATGCCAGTCGATTTTGTGACCTAGACCTTATTTTCAAGATCACTTCTACACTTTGACCACTTTTTGAACTCGTGTTAACGCGATATCTCATGAAGTGTTGCATCCAAAGTCTTCAAATTTGGTGTCAGCCTACATTGGGGGATGACACACACACACCAGTACATTTTGGTAACCTTGAACTTATTTTTAAGGTCACCAAAACACTACGACCACTTTTAGAACTCTAATCAACACGATGTATCATGAACCCAAGCACCTAAAGTCTTAAAATATGCTGATCATCATGGCACTTTTTACCAGTAATGCAATATATAAAGGAGCTCAAATGATGATGTGTCTTACTAACTCAATGTCACCGGCGGGGGACATTGCCATGTTAGTGGCAAACACTTGTATGCTTTGAACTTATCTTATTGTCGAAAAGGTTGCTGTTTCGCAAATATAAGGAAGATCTCTGGAACAGTGGTTATCATTGGCAGCTAATGTCTCTTGCTAACACGTTCTATCTGGTAAAGAGCCATGACGTTCATGTGAACGGTAATAAACTTATGACGTACAGGACATTAAAAAAGACCTAGTAACTGAGCCTTATTTAAAGCATATTATCTCACGACAAAAAAGAAAGCTTTTAACAAGATTACGCTGTGGATCACTGGCTGTTGTAGGAAACCCCCACACTTGTCTGTGGTAGAACATGCCCTTTCTGTGATAATGATAAAAAGAATAACTAACTCCGATTTCTTCCTACAATTTTCGTTTTACTCTTCAGGGACCCTGTTCAATATATATATATATAGAAAAGAGTAAACATCAGATGGTTTTGACTGGATCAATCTTCTTTAATACAATACGATGAGCTCATTGGGTCATGAGCCCTAAGGGTCGAAATGAGCTCATCGTATTGTATTAAAGAAGATTGATCCAGTCAAAACCATCTGATCTTTACTCTTTTCTATATATAACCTTACTTCACGTGAGAAGCAACTCATCTTATTTATATATATATATATATATATATATATATATATATATATATATATGGGTTGGTGTACAACGTCGTATATCTTTGCAATAAAGAAGTTGTAAATCCATATAATTGTTAATTCTTCATTTTTTAATTGATTTTGACTTTATTACTGATCTTACCTATAACCTGTTTGATATTGTACCTACTCGTGATATAACTGATAAAAATACAGTTTTCGTAAATATCATGAACGTTTATGAAGCTGAAGGTCCCAAAGTTTTAGCTAATACAGTCAAAATATATTTCTAAGGCGCCAACGTTTCATATAAGATATATATCTATTAATTTATCGTTACTTTTGTATTTTACTGTAATCTGGTGTACATACATGTATGAATATTATTGTGTAAGAATAGAAGAATAGTGTCCCTAAAGCCCTGTGTGGCTGGTTGTCAGTTTTTATTGTGATGCATTGACTTTATTTTAACATGTAACTGGCGAGTGACACTTAAATAAAATATTTCTGTCTGTCGTTCATGACAAACACAACACACACGTCTCTAAATTCATCTGGAATATCAGAGACTAAGTCTATCGGCAAGGTCTTCCTATCAGGTACTGTAGTAGGATATCGGTGTCTGTGTTGTCGAGGCTTGACACAGTTCTGTGTATAGCTTAAACCAGTTTTAAGATATTTTCAAAATACCTTATATACTACTTCAGTAACATTTATTGAATAAAATGACATAAGTTGAAGTGTCAAAATAATACAATCAGGTAATCAGGTTCAGACTTCAAAATGGTACAACCACCTTGATGTTATAAATCTAAACTACCCTTATATTCAGTGTCATCAGTGTTTCACTTACAGTATTGTTGTTTCAGGAAAACAGATTTCTAAGGTCATGAGTGATTTCCTCATGGGATCGGTACCAGCATCTCTAAGTATTATATTATTTCTTTTATTTTAATGATGCAGTAACTTAAAAATCTATATGTGAATGATAATATTTATATACTTCCAAAGTGGATTTTTTTAATATTACACTTTGGTTGAGAGTCAGCAAGACAGCCAACCATATTGCGAGCTTTAAGTGGGTCAAGTAAACCCGTAAGTCAAATGATGATGTACACCTGTAGTACTACACACATATATCAAGACTTTTACAACTAGAGTCGAATGGGCAAATACTATTTAGTTTGCAAATGTGTATTCAACATCTTTATCATGCATCATCAGTTTCGGATCTCTTAATGATGTCAAATGTAATTGATATCAGGATATTAATGTTATAAGTCAAGATTATCATGTCATCATTACGGGACTCAAATCTGAATTAATGAACAAGTGCATTATGGCATCATAACAAGTCATGTGATTGAATCATCTAAATACAAAGCCTATATGACGCCATTGTTGGAGGTTAAGGTTTAAATGAGATCATCGTGGGAAGCCACGTAGCTCTGCGGAGCTAAGGCTAGCAACATGTATCTACTTATACACCACGTGGTGTGGTTATCAGGTCAATATGAGCGGTTAACTATTTCATATAACCAAGCGTGCGATGGTTATATTTCATAACCTTACCTCTGCTCTTAACATGCAGGTTGCGTTTGATCGATGTTCTCTCGGTTCGATACCACAAATAAGCTCGGCTTCGCCTCACTTGTTTGTGGTATCGCACCTCGAAAGAACTTTTAACCACTGTGTTTTAGGGTACAGAGTACCCAAGACCATGAAATTGTGTTGAGTTTTGAAGAAAGGAATAAAATAAGTTCAAAATCACACATGTTTCAATGAGCCGTAATACGTCTACACATTGGGGTACAGCGAACTATATTTCTAAATTAGGCGGTTGTAGTGTTTTCTGGTTTAGACATTGTAAGTGATACAGATAGTATTATCAACATCCGGGCTACCGAAAGCGGTATGGCTTGTAATGGGTAGTCGAATAAATAAGTGGGACTGCAAACATGTGTCTCTAGCTCTCGTCTATGAAACGGTATCTCTGGCCGACACTGCCGCTTTAATATACAGTACCCGAAAGACAGTGCTCGCCAGCTGGTATATTGCATTAACATTTTCTCTGATTTAATCTCATTTCCGCATTCCACATACTGATGTTTCAGATTTCACTTTTTTAGTATTCATAATTGCAAGTTTCTCGGTTTTTTAAATAAAATGCTAATGTTTGTAGAGTTTTTGACTGAAGAGAAAGATTCTGTTGTCAACACTGAAGAACCAAGCTCCCAAAAGGACTTTCATCATGTAAGAAACATCAATGGTTTGAGTGTCATTCTAGACAAGTTTATGATAAAGAGACGATAAAGGTTTATGGATGATCAACTTCTTAATTTTTTTATAGAAAAAGTGCTTTTTTGTTTAGATAC
The DNA here is from genome assembly GCA_936450465.1 of Gibbula magus. NCBI lineage: Eukaryota > Metazoa > Mollusca > Gastropoda > Trochida > Trochidae > Gibbula > Gibbula magus. Next base: position 48,819,473 of record OW388297.1, read on the forward strand.
AATAATATGTTTGAAAACGTGAGAAGGGTCTGTACATAGCTGTTGTGACTTATATGATCGTCCGTAAACTGTGTACCATGCTTACAAACATGTATAATTCTATTTCGGTCTGGTCCTAGCCTTGATTTTGGACTTCGTGCAGAGATGACAAGGTCAATTTCCAACTTGCTCTTTTTTCCCCGCCGGCCATTTTAGCATGCGGATATAGTATTCGTAAATGAAATAAATATATGTTTTCATGATTTGCACATAGGTTCATCAAAGCTGTCTGGTTTCTCTCATATTCTACACAATAGTTCTCCTTGTGAAGACACTGAGCTCAAAAGATTTGTTTGATAATTATGATATCCCTTAGTTATCATTGTATTTCAAACCGGAAAGGCATAATATGCTTATGGAATGACATTAGGCTGAGCATCCACCCATTCATCCATCCAAACCTCTGTCTGTAAACTTGTCCTTTTTCCATCTTCTTCTTTTTCAAACATTTTATTGACTGTCATTGGAAAAAGCATGTGAAGCAGATTCTCATTAAAATGATATCGAACATAATACTTGGACCTAGCCGTGTTCTTGATCTGAGAAATACTTGGCAGGGGTAATTTCGTGTGACCTTTCACTCCAGCCAATCAGCCAGTCCAAGTTGTAATAACCACACCGAAACATATAGAATGAATTAAATTTTATCAAATTTCTCTTGACATTTTCAATTTACATTTTAATTTGGCGGTAAATAACACCTCAGCGAAAGAAACTGTTAATGATTTGTGCAGTTAATTATTTGCCTGTTATGTCACATGTTCATCTAAATAGAATCACATTGTTCTTGTCAGACCACAGAGGAGTTTGTCGACAGGTACGAAGTTACCTTGACATCTGACCCTGCTTTGATGCGAGGTCAATTTTCATGTGACTACAAGACCGGAAGTGAAGACATTGCGATCTTTATGTTCAAAGAGAATAGGTAAACACACTTGTTCCATTTTACATTTCACAAACAGAGAGCATTTTGTAAGGCAAAATTCAATAAGAAAACCAAAGTGAGGTATTAGAGAATGTATGTTAATTTAAAATATGACTTTTCAACATTTACCTTACTTTAGTTCATCATGTATCATATATAAACAATATTCTTTTTAATATTCTTTTAAAGATAAAATAACGAAGCTTTATTAAGATAATGTAATTTTGCACACTTTTTCAAATCTGTTTAAATAATTGTGAATTATCCACAAATGTATGTTTGCCGTACGGATGTATCTTTACTCATGTTTGACCACCGCTGTGGAAGCCGAAGGCTTAAATGCCAGGACAATAACCGCAGGAGTCTCGCGAAATCTACTCCTCTATCAGTTTTTGACCAATTTGTCTGGATCCATACACTATAGAGACATGTGTTATTGAAAAAATCCTACATTCGTTTGAAATTCGCGACTGTCGTCATGTTTTCCGATAATATCATATACATTTTGATGTAAGCAACTTTAAGCAATACAAATTTACTAGGTACTTTACAAGATTGACATCGGTATTATTGCGTCAATTTTGTAAATAAAGTTCAGGTAAGCTTATTCTTATTAACAGCTACCGGGTGATATACTGCCCGGTTTAACCCTTTTGTCATGTCAAGAACGCTGCTGAAATGCCAAGTTGTTGAATGACAATAGTTTCGAACTGCATTGTTAACTTTCACCGTTTCGGGTTTCATTTTGATTGGTTTCAGATTTATTTGTTATTATTTAGTGCCGTTATGATCACAAAAACAGCTCATTTAAAATATATTCGTGCATGCAAGTATTTGGAGAATTAACGCAATCGTTGCCAGGCAAAAAGGGTATTCTTGCGCAAAAGACAAAGTAAACAGAGCACTGTATAACGAAATTATACTGTCTGATATTTTACAGAACCCAAGCAGATACGACTATTTCGCAAAGTTATGATAGAATGTGCATCAATCGGGCCAAAAGGCTTAATTTTGCTCTAAGGCCTATCTTGTAATAATAGCTTCGTTATTATGATTTCCAGCAAGATACAGCTGATGAAAACGGTCTCCTTTTCCTGCAACGTCGCTCTCGATCACAGCAAGATTCAGCTTGCTAGAAAACGAGGAACAGTGTCCTGTGTTATCATCAAGCACATGAGCTTCGTCAACAGTGAAATGCTCATGCCAAGGGAAAAGATCTCCCAGAAAGCCATCTCCAGGCTACCAGACTTTCCCCAAACCAGTTTCGGACACGGCCTTCTGGCCATGTACCTGTTCCGCATGTACCCCGTCCAAGACAAGGAACCAGTGGAAGGAAGGGACGAGATAGAGTATGATGAACAAGTACAGCGACTTACAGAGTTTCTGATGATGACCTACCTTGACAGTGGACAGAGAGTAAGATTTTGACTTTTGTCATAGTTTATTCCAAAACGGGTCAATCGAAATTAAGAAAAACATTTGTTTATAAGTTAGTAGCAAGAAAATATATACAATTTTAGTTTTTCTGCCACAAACATCTCACAGTCACATTGATTCTGTGGCAATCCCTATTTTATGTATTTATTTTACATCTGATTTTAGAAGAAAGTGTTTGGTATACCATCAGCAACAGGAAAAGACAACATGTTAGGACGTTGGTCATCAATCTTCCGTGTTGAAGGGCTGAAGATCTGGGATGGGAAGCCAACTTTGTTTGTCACATGGTATTGTGTCGAAATGGCCTTCATATCGATTCTTGAAGAGCTGGTTTCTATTCAGGAAGTAATGGATGCCTTAAAGATGCTAACACCGGCAGAGACCTTGAAAGACTTTGCAAAATGTGCCAATGTATGTTGAACTTTCACACTCTTTTAGACAATATATTGGAAATTCCAGAACATATTATACCATACCTGTATCCTTTATCCATTGTGTTGTTGGGGGACACATATTGCAAACGTTATAAATGGTGTTACTTTATCGAGAAGTACCATTTTGATGATAGCGTAGACTTAGCATATTGACAATATGAAGGTAAAAGTAGTGATTTCTGATCGAAAATCGGACAATGTACAGCGTGTGGCGCGCGTCAATGAGTCAAACGTAATTTTGGAATACTATTTATAACAGACAAAACGACGAATTTGAGTTAGTAATGTTTAAAAGTTCACATAACTACTGTGCATGTAAATGGGACGTGCAGTTTCGGTTTCTGCACATGCATAATGATGTTACTTAATTTTAATTGGAAACTAGTAATAATGATATATTTGGCGATTTGGGATAAATATGCATGCTGAGTGAATTTATTTGTATTGTAGACAGCACATGTGGTGAGTTTGAACGTATTAAAGCCAAGTAAAAGTTTATGAAACACAATGGATGCATCTTTAATCTTTCTAGTGGTCCAATAAAATACCATATTACCTCTAATAGACGCCCCCTGCCTTTAACCATGGCTTCTATTTGAGACCGGCGTCTGTTCCTTTTCTGGCATTATCAATCACACACTAAAAACTTTCTTCAATATAGATTTCTTTTGGTGAATATTTCATATAATCATTATTGAACAGGAACAATATTTCATAAGTTAACATATATTCATTTTATTTTTTTAAAAACTTTGCTCATCTTATTAACTGGCCTCTAAACGAGACCCGACTTCTTTATTCGAGGGCCGGCGTCTATATTCGAGACCCGACGTCTATATTCGAGGGCCGGCGTCTATATTCGAGGGACGACGTCTATTTCTTTCAAACGGTCATACCTCTGGCGTCTCTTCTCTTAAAAATCATGTTAATGATTATATTTGTTCATAGATTTAAAAACTATGCAACTAGTATAGCGATGTATAGCAGTTTTGGAAATGCATTGTTAAAGAAAGCTTAATTTTGTTCTCGTTGTCCTGTCATTAGTAGTTCCTGGAGGGTAATGGCCTGTATTCTTATTTGATTGACGATGCCTGCCTATTCTTAGAAATCCAGGTTATTTCTTAGATATCACTTTACCAGAATCGTTTCCCAAAATGTGCAATAATTCACGTCACGTGTACCAAAATTTAATATCAATTCATTTCCGATAATATCAATCAAATAACTATTGAAAACAAAGCAATGAAGTAAACCTTTGTTAATTATCCCCCTCTATCCGTCCGTCCGTTCATCCGGTTTTTGGTTCCTGGCCAGAAACTTGGTATCTGGACCAGTCATCATGTGTAGATGTGACTTTTCAACTTCTTTGGAATCCTTTTTTTATCCGTTGCCATCAAAACATCACTTAAAATTGTGTTTCCGGACCAGAAGTCAACAACTGTAAGATCTAGCTCAATGAAACATGGTATGTGAAACAATCATCATGTGTATATTTATGTGGGTTTTTTTTTTATACCTTTTTTGAAATTTATTTTTAACCATTTCCATTGAAAAAAATGTGTATCTTGATTCTAGAGCAAAACTCAAAAAGCTTCTTACAATTTTCTCCCAGAAAAATTCTTGCTTATACTAATTGAATGTGAACCATTACTATATTCAGGCTTTCCAATCATTCGGAAGAACTATAGAGACCAACGCTGAACGTTTAAAGCAGGTAGGAGAAGATTCCAACAGATGGATCATTAGGACCTTTGTCCGGCCTCGCTACAGACACTTACCATTTGAAGCCTACCAAAATGAGGTGTACTTCGGCAATACGTCCGGCAGATTTCTCACTGATCCTACAGGTATGCAGACATTATGGTTGTGAGTTCACTAACCTACCGCTTTGACATTGGTAAAACAAGCAAAAACGTGAGCGTTGCTCACTAATACCCCGGCTGTTAAAACTGGACATTTTACGTTTACTTATAGAGAGAGGTGTCTGCACACCTAATGATTGATAAGCGATGAAATGTTATTGCTAAGGTAAAGTGTTTGAGGAAAGGGTAGGACAAATCTCTTCACGTGAAACAGGTGGTTTTGGAAATTAATTCACAACACAATTAATTGAAACAACGGGTACACCCCTTGATACACACAGTGAGGGATACACACCAGTGTATGGCTGAAAGAAAAGAAAATTAAACTTTTTTCCAAAATATAACCAGTGGAAATATAAAAAGTAAAATCAACAAGAACACAGAAGAAGTTTTTGATGAATGTTACATCAGAAACTTTAGCCCGAGTAAGTCCAAAAAAAAAAATTGCCAACAATTATTATTTTTTTCACAAAATGGTGTTAAATTTCACACCCTCTACTAGTGGTGAAGAAGACATGTGCCAAATTTGAAATAGATGAGATGAATAGTTTTTCTGTAATCGATCGGACAAATTGCTCAGAATATCGCTAAGTTAAAAAATAAAAAAAATCGCCAAAAATTCAAACATTCACCAATTCGGTTTAAACTTCGCAACTGCACCTATCCCAGTAGTGAAGGAGACATGTGCCAAATGTGAAAAGGATGAGATGAATAGTTTTTTTGTAATCAGATCGACGGACAGACGGACGAAATTGTTGGTATTACCGTTGGTCGTGCATATAATAACCAAGGCATCCAATGAAGAAAATGAGTTAAAATATATGTTTTACTTGTAATAAAAAACGTTTTTAAAACTGAACTCAGTGTTATATGCTGTAATCCATATATGTCAGTTATTTTGCACATGGCTTACCACATTATCGTCACCTATATCCACGGCATGTATATATGTTCATTATTTAATTTTTTTACCTGCGCCAGATAGTATGATGAGTATCATCTGTTCTCCCAGGTACTGACGAGCTTCTATCATGCTATGGTAATACATAACTGATTCACGTATTGAAAGTGCGACCAAATTAAATGAATACATATGGCCCTTGTCTTTCCCATTACAGACATAAGTACCTGTATTTTAAAATTAACTCCTCCCATAATTTGTTTTCTCAATCTTTCTGAAACGTTACACATGCCTTTGGTATACATTAGTTGTTGTCCTGTTGGTTTTCTCATTTCAGACTAAGGATTAACTTTAACTTTTGATTGGTAACTGATAGGCAATTAGTACTTGATACATGTATCCCTTGTCATAGGGCCATTACAAATTAAGGTTTTCAAACCTTCTGACCTTGACCTTGGCGGAGAATGTTCTCTGAAAACATAACCTTCACTCTTATTTTAACATGGTCATTGATATACATTATACCATATAAACAAACATGAAACATTGAATATCAAATGATAAAATGATAATTACAAAAATATAATCTTTATTAAAAAAGAGTTTTACAAATATTTTATTTTGATTAAAGATGATATTTACAAACATTAAATCTTGATTAAATATGATATTTACAAAAATTACAAATATTCACAAATATTTACTCCGGATAAGATGTAACGATTAAGATTGTTAAGATGATATTTACTCTGGATTGGTCATGACTAAAGATGAAATTTACTCCGGTATTAAATAGGAGTAAAGGAGTAAATTTCATATGTTTTCCCAGTGTGACATACCTTTTAATTCTTGGTCTATGAATACACATGTCGAGCCATGCATGCATTTGAAAGAGCTTGTGACATGGTCTAATTGACTTACACAAGGCACCTTGAAAAGGGATAATAGCCGCAGTGACTTGAACGCGAAGATTTTATACGTCATGGTACACACTTTACACATGGGGCATATTACTCTCTTTGTCGACCGTTTGCATATGACTAATATTAACAGTCATCACAGTTATTAAGACCTTGGCGTAAGACACATTTTCTGGAGACTTTATAACCAAGGCCCTATTGTATGTTTGGTCAAAGGCCTTTGATACTTGGCATAATTACCCCTTGTTAAAAGACCACGATAATGAGGACATTATTTATAAGATGATCAAAGACCATCTCATCTTGTATTTAGATCCAGATTACATGTTCTGAAAATTCGTTAATAACCCTTACATTTTAATTGTCTATGTGGGGTTGATGTGCGCTTAGCGCTCTCATGCTACATATACACTCAACAACAAAAGAAACGTCACCACATTTTCAATGGTGAAACAACTGCTGCCGGAGAAAGGCGATTTTGAATGCTTTTATAAATAGGGACATGATTTGTGAAGGGGTTCCCCCAATTTCATACATCAATCTGTATCAGAGTATACTACTTTTATTTTTGTGTCTGTTCAAACACACCTGGGTTGTAAATCGCAATTTCAAAATGTTATTTGGCCAGAAGTTTTGGCATTTAACTTATAAATTAATAAAATGTCGGAATTAAATTAATAAAAGATATAATCGACAATAATAACCGTCTTGAACTTAAATTTGTTGCCGTGTCTTCACTGTAGAATGTCATAAAAGAAGCCAGAAAAGCCCTTTTTAACTCTCATATATCGTCTAGTTAATACCCCAATTCCAAGGACCATACGACCCCACTTGGATCGATTTTGGTCTCCCAGTCGTGCACACTCTCCCTCACTTCCATTGACACCGCACTGAGGTCTTGGGAAGATCCCGATGTTCGCAAAAAGTATCTCCCTTCCTTGCCATGGGTGTCATATTATCGCAAAGTGGTTTGCGTTTTCTGCGATTCTGCATTCTTATTTATTTTTGAATCTCCAGTGATGTCTTGCTCTCAAATTCGCTCGTAATGCTCTCGTTGTTGGTCTCAACGGGATCTTGATATGGTCGTATGTCAGTCGCATGAACTTGCAACTCGATCGTGTCAACTCGCAGTGCGTTCACACTATTTGTTCAATGGCGACCAAATAGTGCAATCAGTGGCGATCACTCTAAAACCTAAGTGCGATTTCACAGCGTTTGTGTTTTTTTACCAATGGTGTAATGCGACCAATCATGAGTATTCTCGCGACAAATAAGCAATCAATGACGATGCTCCGTGAACGGACCAGGAACGCACCGAGACCTCTCCAGAACAGTACCACGATCGATCTAAGATCGTAGAAGGAATTCTCTATTACACATCTTCCACTTGATATACAGTAGTTGAAGATCATTTCTTACAGGCCATATTCCTCTTGGAGATGAAGAATGCTCTCAAGGCAAAGGCGTCATCGGCCAACAACAAGTAGGGCAGCTTCATTGGTTCATCATCTGACTTAGGGTCAGCTGGTTCAATAGGTTCATGGACTTGTAGTCATGGTACACTTTTGACAGCATTAGGCGCTTCCACTTTGAAGTATTTAGTACACATGACTGTCCAAAAATATGATTGTACGCCAATGTTGCAAATTTTACACCTCCATTGTGAAAATAAGAATTGTTCATTTCATAATAATTAAAGAGGGAGGATAGAGCCGCCATCAACGCACAGAGCTAGACAGACTTATATATGGAATATAGAAAATTGTTAGCTACTGCTTTCGAAGGTGGGAGACTTCTAAATCATTCATTTATCCAAAATCAGGTAGTCAAGCGCTGCCTGAAATATAGTTCATACATTTCTTAATGGAATAATGGAGTACTGAACTGTTCTAGGGTTTAATTATACTTAAGTTCCAGAGTTGTGCCATTGTTGTCAAACCAGAGCATAATATCTTGAAACTAATAGTATCATACTAACTTCATCATTTTTGTACACAAAAAACTCGAAAATTTAAATATGTCTACGCTTATCATGAAAGAAGGATACTGGACCAGGGCCATTTCATTTCCAATATTATGTAGGTACTATCTGTATCCTAGTGAGACTCCAAATGTCATGATTGTAGCCGGTCGCCATAATATTTTACTTTGTACCTGACCGGTCGGGCAAAAAATTGTGATGAGGTCGCATCTGTCTCAATGCGGTCATGTGAAATATCGCCATGGTCGTATTGGAGTAGTACAAGACTCGCAACTGTCGTATTGTGGTCGCACTCGATTTCACAAGCTGTCGCACAGGTCACAGTCGATCGCATGTCTATCGTATATCAATCGCAGAAACTGTTGCGAGGATCTCCGCATGGTCCTAGTCACTCGCATGTGAAATCGCCAGTTGAGAACGACTTGGGATCCATGCGACCGATCAGTCCCAACCCCGTCTAAATGTGCTCGGTAAAAAACGACAAATGTGGTTCACTTTTTGGTCGCAGTGAGATCGTACACCCGGCTTGGTGTAACCGCAAACTCAAAGCTTGATTGCAGCGATCCCGCATTGTCGCATATGGGTCGTTGGTTGGTAGAATGGGGGCCTAAAGATTAAGAACTACGATTTCTTTAAACGTTGATTTCTCGGTAATATGAACAAAAAAATATTTAGAATTTAAACTCAAATTTAGTTGGCTTCTGAAGACATGATGCAAATTGTTTGAGGCGCTTTTATTAAGTTTGGATTCAATTATCTTGTATTGTGTATGGTGACTTTTATTTTTGCGTTTGAGTGTTCATGTGTTTTTTAGTAATATTAACAGACCAAAAAGATACTAAAGTATTGGCTATAAGTCCTTATTTTTCAATCTTCATTAACTATGGATGATAGACTGTCTGCGTTGATGAACAGTTTTAAAAGTGATTACATTAGTTCGGCAACCCCAAATTACTTATTAAAAATATGTTTCTTATGTTTACTTATTTATCTGTCAGCAAAATCTAAAATGTCTATGTCCTTGGAAAAAGTGGGTTGAATATCTTAAACGATACTAACTATCCGACTTTAAATAGTCTCTCTCTCTCTCTCTCTCTCTCTCTCTCTCTCTCTCTCTCTCTCTCTCTCTCTCTCTCTCTCTCTCTCTCTCTCTCTCTCTCTCTCTCTCTCTCTCTCTCTCTCTCTCAGTAGTTGGAGATCATTCTCTCTCTCTCTCTCTCTCTCTCTCTCTCTCTCTCTCTCTCTCTCTCTCTCTCTCCATCTTAATCCATGTATGACGTCACGAAACATGCATATGTGAGTATGTTACATAAGAAACAATAAATTTTAATTATGGGACACCAAAACGAATTATTTTGCAAATTTTTGTGCTCATTCATCGGATATGGTACAAGTAGCTGCGGCCCTCTTGTGGGCCAATGACTAGAAGCGCTGACTACCAAGCGAAGGTTTGCATGTTCGAATCCAGGTGCATGCATTATAAAAATTAATTTGTCTAGTTGAGAGATATTTTAAGATCCAATTCAGATACACCAAGACAAAATACATCAGTCTCGAAAAATTTCCTCGATTAGCCATTACTGAAAATGTCTAAACATAACACCCCTCCTGACTGGGACTGACAAGTAGATTCCTAAATAATAATCAACTGATAACACAATAGACTGACGTCATGACCATGGATTAATTGCTAAAATATAACGTGATAAATATCCATTCATATCATGATGAAAGCATATCTGATTTAATTTAATGTTCCTTATGCAAAATATACATTTTGTAAAAATATATAGTTTCGGTGAAATGTACCACTATACCAACAGTGTCATTTATTGGTATCTCCGACAACTCTTATAAATCGTTAAGAGGCCCCTCTGTTGTTTTACATTTTTAGATATTATACAAAATAAACTAATTTGATTTCTTAAATAAATAATTGATAAAACATATAATAAAGCATAGCATCCATTCTTTAATTTATCGTTTGTGAGATCATAAAAAAGTGAGCGTGACGTCATCACTTTACCATTTTCATACCACCACTTCATAATAGTTTCGTGAAATATTTGTGCAAGCTTGTTACGACTATTGAATGTATTGTTTTGGAGGTTTAACACCTTTTAACATGTCCCTTACGATTGAAAATAAAAAGTATATCTTTTGTCTTACTTCATTTCAGAAATCAAAGCTCACTTGATGCAAAAAATGAAGGCCCATCCAATAATGTCTCAATTGAATTTAGGAGATGAAAAGTTGGAGGAAATGTACAAGCGCGCAATGAAAGAGATGAATCCTGGATTCAGTGGATATGGAACCCCCGACATATCTGATCCAAACTCAACAAAACCTCCTGCCACATGTACAACCAGTGGCAAGCCAACTTCCGGTGGTAATACTTCATCACCGGAAGTGGACAAGTGTGATGGATGCGGGAAGGTGTCACCTCAAGGGAAGAGGTGTACTGGTTGCAAGAGCGTCAAATATTGTGATCGAAACTGTCAGCGAAAGGCGTGGCCCAGACACAAACTTGTCTGCAAAAAGTAAACAATTCTGAAAATTTCCTGAAGGCCTACATGGTATTCAATTAGTGGGTGTTTAAAGGAAATTTGCAAATTAGAAGTGTCGTTATCGTCGAAAAGAGGAACTCAATCAAAAAATCAAACCATAATTAACAACCTGACTGCAAAAAATGGAACGTTTAAATTAAGTGTTAACATAAGGCTTGTTTAAGACAAATGGCCAAGGCACATACTTGTTAACTTGGGAAACAATCTGAGTTTGGCTGTCATTGGTAAGAATGATAGTTATAAAACAGAAAATATTCAGTTCAGAACAATACTTTAGACTATTATTTTATATTGTTAGTTTACTTTTTGTTGGAAGAGTGTACATGAACATCAAAATGCAATTAGGAAATTAATGATTCTTGATACATTGGCGGTATGGAGTCAGTGACAGAATGAAGCTTTTATGTATATAGACAATAATGAAAGAGGAATAACACATACATGGGGACGACATTTTAAAAAGATGTTAGTCAGGATTCATCTCAAAGGTGTCTTGCTCTCTACTGTGTAGCATATTTCAATTTAAATACGCGTGTGGCTTGACCTGACATATTGTAAAAAGGTTTTGATTCTAGTATTTTCAAAATCTGCATTTTTCATTGAAATAAAGAAAAATGTATTTTGGTTGCACTGTTTCGACATCTTGTTCTAAAATATCAGTAGCCTACTTACATGAACCAACAGGTTACTAACATAAGCCTCTAAAGTTTTCATAAACATGGGTACTTGTAGTCATTGGAACAAACATTTATCGAACTCATAAGCATTGGAACCGACAAAATAGTTTGTTAAATCCTCAGTACTTTGTACCCTTCACTAACGACTCTGATCTATTGTGAATGAAACTTTTTAAAATCTGAAACAGGACAATCTTACCTTAAAAGCTATCTATGTTTCTGGCAAACAGGAACATCATTCCGAAAACCGCGCTCCAGATATGTAAGTAGTAATGTTGCAACGAAAAATGTAACAACTGCGAAAAATGTAACAAACTGGAAAATTGTTACATTTTTCGTACGTTACGTACACAAAATTTAACAAATTATGTTTTTGTTACATTTTTCGAACATCACGTACGAAAATTGTAACAACCAAAAATGTTGTTACATTTTTCGTTTGGCCTCACTTTGAAAAAATGTAACATTTTCTGTTATGTATGAGTTTGGAGATGTAAATAATTTTTGAACTTTTAAAAAAATCTAATAAGACTGAATTCATTTTTCTTTTGGATCTGATAAACTTACTGAAATTAATATATGAAAGGGCTCTTACAAGGACAAACCAATGTATGATTGCATTTACATTAATATAGATGTAAATAGCGGTCTGGTTAATAGTATTAAGGTCATAACTATTTTAACACGAATACACAATATTTTGGTTTTCAAATATTAAAATGAATGCTGTGTAGATACGTATTGTATAGAATAAAAAGTTTTACGTTCATGAATGATGATTATACGTTATGAACATGAATGATAAAAATATCAAATTGATGTATACAAATAGGAAAATCAGTACAAGACGGAAAGCGCTTTAATTTACCCAAACGCCTTTTTGACAGTCTTTTTATAACCAGTTACATAACGGTACCGTCATCTGTATTCGAGGTGACATATGTCACTATATTTTTGTTATTGCAATTACCTACATAAGTAAAGTTAATGAGGATTTTTTATTTCCTGGTATAAACAACTTATATGTGTTCTTCCACAATGTACTCTTAGATTCATAGTGTATCCAATAATAATTACACCATAGGTCGTAAAACTTACACTTGATATTGATCAAAACTCCCGTGACCTAGGATATTAACTTTATTTTATAAACTGACATTACAGTGATACAAAAAGTTCAGTTACTCCTTATTATTACTTTTCATATTTAGCTAAGCACATCATTTAGCGCTATGTAAAGTATACGTGTACTGTTGAAAATGGAAAAAACGATGGTAAAACTGAATTTTTTCTTCAAATAGTGCTTCATTTAATTTCTAGTTACGTAGTGTCAATCGTTTTCGAAATATAGACTTGCTAAACTAATCTATTTATCCCGAATACTAAAATGCAATAATCAAGGAAGCTTCTGTATAACTATTTCTCAATATGAGCACGTTATTAGACCACATAATCAAAATTTAAAAAATCAAATGAATTAGTGCAACGTTGCATTGAATCGAAACTGGCGCCCTCTACTGCCCAAGCATCGGTCCAAGAGAAAGCTATGGAAGTATCATTCGCAAAGCAACCTCCTACTGCACAAAGAAATATATTTACAGACATGACCAAGCTTCATTATTAAACTTTCAAGCTATACAGTGTAATTGCTATTTGTAGAAACACATACGTTGGATGAACGTTTCTTCTTATACATTACTGTACTCGCCGTATAGCCTATGCTATGAAAATATATTAATCATAAACATGCTAATCAAGAAAGAAAATTAAATCCGAGCCAGGAAGCGCTATTGGTCGATTGTTGAATTTATAACAGAAATATGTGTAGTTCATAGCATATTATAAATACCCTCGTTGTAAACATAGTTGAGAGATTTGAATACAATTCATCCCATTGAACAAGAATATTCAATTTAGTATAACTTCCTTATTTGAAAATTGGAACAGTTACAATGTTTAAGACTTAGTTCTAGGTACAGCTTGTCAAGAAATCAAGTCACAAAGGCCACACTTTTAAAAACACGTTTAACAGTTGTACATCGGTAGTATCGGTATGTAGATTATAATTGAATATTTGAGAATGTTTAATCGAAATATCTTGATGCCAAACGCTTATTGTGCGTTTTATAAAACAACATATTGTGAAATCATTAATGATAGTTGATGTTAAACTCGCAGTTAGATTTCATTGTTATTTTTATAAACTTATAATACAAGTTGCTGGTTATTTTTTTTTAGCTTAGGACATTTAAAAAACTATGACAACAAACTATTGAATACACTTTACTCTTCGTACTTGTAACTGCAATATTGTGAATTTTACAAACGACACATGTGAGTAATTTCATGCGCAAAATTATACACGCAACTTATGAATGTATCCATTTTGGCAGTCATCGTAATAGTGCGTGCTTCAGTTTTCACTGTATGGGACAATGAAAACGATTCCGAATTACATCAATAGAAAACTTAGTCACGTCTCACCTCGCTCTGCAAACTTGTACGAATATTGATGTTTCTGTGAAGTTTCCAAGCACAGCAAAAGGATAAAGATACACCTAAAAGGTATCCCTGCAAGTATGGAAATTTTCAAGTGTTTATTGACAATATTTGTGAAGTTATAGACCAAAACACTTTGTAAAATCATCACAAATATCATAAGAGAAATTTCAGTAGATACTCAGTCGAAAGCCAGCATTGTCGCAAAACAATGGAGTCCAATCAAGAGAAGCACTCTGAGAGCTTGGATTCTGATGATGGTGAAGATATACACCTAACACAGCCAATTGACGAGACAGACCAAGCTATCTACCTAGAAATAAAGAAAAGGATTGGAAACAAGGATAGACAGAGCTTTGTTGACAGCTTGCTAGACATGTATGAACACAAAGCGAAGCACATTCATGAGACCAGGGCTTCTTTGTATGATTATGCAAAACACAGCCGTGACGACTTCCCTGAATGACAGCTAATCAGACGAAGACTAACCAATGGAACAACAGCAGCAATGCTGGATAGATACGCCCATGATATATACTATCTATATCACTTCATCGAGGGTGGAGTTCCAGGTCACGTGATTCAAAACAAAGTTCTGAGCAGATCAAATGTCAGATATCTATCAATCACCGGTGCTGGTGGCGAGGACACATATGATGAACATACAAGACAGCAAGACAACATCCCTGGTTCCACTCCACAGACAAGCAAGCAAGGTGATATAGACAAATTTGACCTATTATTGACCCACATTGTACAATTAAAGCAATGTGTCACACAAAATCAAGATCTCACAAATAAAAAACTTTCCACTTTAGAAGACAAACTAAACCAATAACTTTCTCGGAAAAGCAAAATAATAGAAGATAAAAATAAACAAATACAGGACTTAAACCAACGCTTACAGGATTCAGAAGATAGGAGAACTGAGCTAAGAGCGGAAATGAAGCTCAATTCCCAGGAAAAGAAGACATTGAAAGACCAAGTCCATGATCTTGAGGACCAAATTATTCGTTTAAACTATCAGGTTGATGATAGACTCAAAACTATTAATGGTAAACTTGGCAGTATTGGCAAGCAAAAACCATCATATGCAAGCGCTGTGAAATCACCAGGGAATCAGAACACACATATCTCAACCTCACCTGTAACTATCTCTGACACACCCAGGAAATCTCAGACCTGTACAGTGAACAGCAGTAGTAGTGACCAAATCTGTGTTGATGATATAACAGATACTTTACCTTCACAATCCACGAGTAAACACAGTAAGCACTCGGTCTTAAATAATAATGAAAACTCATATAATGATAAACATAAGCATCATGCGGACAAACAATCCAACATGGTTGACCTTTCCCAGAAGGATAAACTACGGCAGTACTATGCAGATAATATACATGGCCTTGTGTTCGAAGGTGATGTGGATCCGAAAGCACAACCTCAACATTCTGTAGAACCAGCTGGACATCGACAACACTCTCTACAGGATCACCATGCAGATAACTCAAAGTCTACAACGTACCAGATCAAATCCTTAGCAAAAACCTACTCCACACTTGAAGGCGTACCGAGGATAAAGACTAGACGTGTCGTGCTTTCTAACATAAAAGCTGATAAACCATTTGATAGTGTCAAACAGCTGATTCATGACTATGCACATGCTCGCCATGTGCGTGTGACGTATACGAGGCTGTTACGTCAGCGCGCACACTATGACGGCACAGAGACCTTCACAGTGCAGGTCAATATGGCGTGCGACGACTACAGTGATGGTATGAATGACAACTTCTGGCCAGCTGATATTACATGTCGTGACTTCATACCTCGACAAAGGAAACGGGACTACTTTGGACAATATAGTGAAAATGGACATTCATACTAAAATGAGTAAGTTTCTGTCTCTGTGCTTTTATATCATGTCGTTAAGCTTAATAACATGGAATATTCGTGGTTTAACACATAATTGTCGAGATATTGCAAACACATACCAAATGGTGTAGACATTGTTGCTGTGCAAGAACACTGGCTTAGCTCAGAAACTTGATGGTTATTCACTGATATCTTCAGTTTGTAGCAAATCAGCCTCTGCACGTGGTGCTGGAGGCGTTGCAATATTACGTAAGAATAACTCTATATGGCATTTGCGCAGTATTCCAACGATGTCAGAATTCTTTGTCGCTGCTATTGTATATGCAAATGGATACCCTGATACATATGTGATATCATCTCGACTACCTTCAACTAACGTTCTGCACTCTGTGTATGTAGGTGCAGTTGAAGAACTCTTTGATATGTATGATATACTTAGTGAAAGAGGTGATACTCACATTTTGGGAGATCTTAATGCAGATATATGTAAAAGCGCGCTATCACCTCGTGGCAGTGTGCTTTACAACTATATCACACAAAGGCATCTTGTACATGCTGTTAGTACATTACGTAACAATGGGCATGACCATACATGTAGAAGTAAAGACAACAGATTTAAAACACTGATTGATTATGTACTCATTCCGTCACACATGACCGGTCAGCTTGCCTATTGTTGTGTAATGGATAATTGTAGTTACGATGTTTCTGATCATTACCCATGTCTTGTCACTGTATCTAGAAAGAGGGAAGACACACGTAAATCTGATAGCCTCTACTTTCCAAAGTGGCGAAAAGCTGACCAATACAACATTGATTTATACAGGGAGGAGAGCAACCGTTTGCTCTCAGATATTCATATCCCCACCCATGTCTTAACTCCCCACGAAATTGAATCATACACATGTAATATAATAGATGCTTTACATTCGGCCACTTCAAGGTCTATACCAAGTGGAGTTTTTAAGGCACAGTTAAAGCCATATTGGAAAGCAGATGGGCTAAATGATTCGCACTTCGAAATGCGTGTAGCCAGACGGGAGTGGTTAGCTGATGGCAGACCAAGGGCAGATAACTCCCCTTTGTACTCTGATTATAAATCAGCTAAGAGAGAATTTAGACGATTACATCGTAAGTCTAAAAGGAAACAGCGATCAGATATTAATCAAGAATTAGAAAGATGCTCCGATGCTGATATAGGTACCTTCTTTAAATCAGTTCGCAAAATGAGGCGACCGAGTCCTGTGGTTAAAGAATTAGTATTTGGAGATAAACGTGCAAACACAGCTGAAGATATCTGTGAACTATGGGGAAATTATTTTGCAGATCTCGCTAAGCCCCACTGCTCTGCATTATTTGATAATAACTTCAAAATATCAGTTGACAGAAAAGTTACAAGTATAAGTCAGGACCTCACCTGCGGTAACGACGATATTTTATGTAAATGTATTGAAGCAGACGAAGTAAGGGAACACATTAGTAATCTCCATAAGAATAAATCCCCCGGCCCGGATTGTATTCACAATGAACACCTTATATATGGCAGTGGTACTATCATACATGTGCTGACAGCGCTGTTTAATTCTGTCCTAGAATCTGAATACGTCCCCAGCACATTTAGAAAGGGTGTAGTTATTCCAATTTATAAAGGAAAAAAACAAAAAAATGATCCAAAAAACTATAGAGGAATAACCTTAACTTCCTGTATTGGGAAACTATTTGAGAAAATTATCCTGGCAAGACTGGAAAGCTGGGTGCAAAAGTATATGCCCACGTTTCCGGACAAGCTACAATTTGGATTTAGAAAAGAACATGGAGCAACTACTTCAGTCTTTACTTTAAATGAAAGTTTATCCTATTTTCTTAACAGGGATTCTCCTGTTTATACAGCCTTTATGGATAATGAAAAGGCGTTTGACCGCATATGGCATAATTGACTATTTTTAAAACTTTACAAAATGGGCATCAAAGGTAATATCTGGCGGCTTCTTCACCAAAGCTATACATCAAGCTCTGCATTTGTGCAATACTGTGGCTTAAAATCAAATGAATATGCTATAAAACAAGGTGTTGGACAGGGTAGAGTTTTATCTTCTTGGTTTTTCCTCGTTTTTATCAATGACCTTATATGTGAACTTAAAACTATGAAAAATGGTATCCATGTTTATGGTATTGACATTCCTTGCATCTTGCTTGCTGATGACACTACACTTGCCTCTACCTCCCCTAAAGGTCTTCAATCATCTCTTGATACTGTCCATAGTTATGCCTGTAAGGGGCGGTTAACATATAACGGCTCAAAAAGCACATGTATCATTTTCAGCAAATCAAGAAAACGTCTGGGTAATTACTCTTTCAAATTTGGTGACTCAACTATACCAATAAGTGATAGTGTAAAATATGGAGGGATACTACTTTCATCTGATTTATCCCCGAAATCAAGAGTGCATACATGCTGTCAAAAAGCAAGGCAATCTGTTAACTCTCTGAATAGTCTCGGCCTTAACAGTAGAGATTTACATCCTACATCTGTAAAAATATGGAAGAGGATGATACTACCCACGAGTTTCTATGGCTGTGAACTTCTACCCATTCTACGGGGTAAAGACTTTGATATTGTAGAAAGCACTCAACGATACTTTGCCAAATGCATTCAGGGTTTCGGTAAACGTATCTCCTCTGCTTCTGTCTTAGGCAACCTTGGTCTGTGGACTATGGATGGATATATAGATAAATGTAGACTACTATTTCTTGGCAAGTTATGCAACTGTCGGTGTAATTCTTTGTTTAAGGATTTATTCTGCGTTCAGTTAGCAACCTTTCAACATAGAACAGCTGCTTTACATTGTATATGCGATACACTCATTCAAACCAGTTTAAAATATAATCTTTTTAAGTACCTAACTGACTACCTTGACACTGGAAGGTTTCCATGTAAGTCGCTGTGGCGCAAACGAGTTATCAATTCTATAAACGAAACTGAAACTGTACGATGGGCTACTCAAGTCTCTGTAAGACAAGATATGTCAAGATATCACACAACTCATAATACCTTTGGTGTACATAGATTGTATTATGTTATGCATGTATACCCACAATTTAAAGATATTTTACAATTTTGTGTACAAATCAACTCCAGGGCAAAATTTTCAAAAGATTGTGAACTCTGCGAAAGATATTGTAATGATTATGACTGCCACATAATTCTTCATTGTGAACTGTACATGTACAACAGAAACCAATTCTTCTCAAAACTCATAGATCTTTTTGACGTTAATGTTTATGTTGAAATAGAACTATTATCTGAAGATGAAATGCTGTCTCTCTTTTCTGGAGGTGAAATACCAATAACCAACCAAATGGATGAAATGTCATGGAGATGTATGATAGTTCTCTTCTGTAAATATCTGTTTTCTATACGAACATCACTGAACTGTACATTTTAGATCTTTTCCTATTGTATTCCCCACCTGTATGATTATGTTATTGTGAAACTGTTGTTGTAAATATTTAATGTATTTATGTGTAATGATCTTCGGATCGCAATCTGGAGGAAATAAAGAGATTCATTCATTCATTCATTCATTCAGTCCTGAACTGTTTAAAATAGTGTCAAAAGGTGTACCACGGTGCCTTAAAGGAACGATGCAATGACATATGGTCCAAATCGGATTCATTAACATGGGATGTCAATTTGACAAATGCTCGATTTTAAATTTCTGAAATCGGTCCATAAATGACTTATATATGGCTTTTTAAAAACCGCCTGATTTAGCCCGGTGACCGCAATGAAAGTCTGCGGGGGTGTGGCCCGTGAAGCGATGACTTCTGTGACGTAACAGGATGAATTTGATTTTCGGCGATAGTCTTAATTCAACGTAATTTCGCAACATTTTGATTGTTAATTTTACAAAGAAATCCTCAATAAACCAACTTAAATTTCCCATATATCGAATGTTTAGATATCCAACTAGGTAATTGCGCAGATGACAATTACACAAATATTACATGAACATTTATTTTTGACGATGTAATACACCTCAAATTCATTTAGTGGCAGTGATAATCATCATTAATTAATTAACGAGACTCGGCGTAGTAGCTGTCTAGCCGGCCCCGTGATAGCGTCCAATACTGTTGCCAATGCATTTGGATGTTCCCATCCTAAGTTTTCTTGAGCTAAATGAACTGAGTTGATATCATCTTCTCAATAATTTAAATATTTCCATTATCTTAGACAGTTATCACAAAGAATGTAAATACAAGCTAAGTTAATCCTACTCTGCAATGCTAAATAAACAGATTTAAACAACTTTCTAAAGAAAACATGTTAGTGCGGAACAGAACAGAACAGATGTTATTCTCAAAAAACACACAAGTGATATAGAGAACATACAGGTATATACAATGATATGAGGATATGACATTATTTAAAAGGGGTAAACAGCATTTTATATATTTTAATTGTTTTATCATTAAAGGTTCATAATAACATTTCATTAGATATATACATTTAGAATATGCGAAGATGCAGGGATTCAGTTAATCCTTCTCTGTCATGATTATTTGTAATACTAAATAAACAGGTTAACAGTTTATGTTTAAGTAAAGACAAGATGTTAGTGAGAAGATGCAGGGATTCAGTTAATCCTTCTCTGATATGACTACATGTTAACACTTTCTGTATAGTTGAATAACTAAAGAAAATCTTAAACTGGTTGGTAGATGCAAGAATTTAGGTTCACTGACATGATTATTTGTAATACTAAATAAACGGTTAACTTTTTCTGTATGAGTGTGACTCTGACTCTGTAACTGGAAAATAGGTTGTACCATTATGCTATGGGTAAAAATCATTTACCAAACTGCCTACACTATTTTTTGTAGGCAGAGTGGGATGTAGGCAGATTGGGATTGTAGGCAGTATAAAACCTAACCGGCCCCGTCTGTCACTTATCACAGTCACGCCTCAGTGAGCATTTTCAAAATGAATCGCCCAACTAATTGCAGTAGTGTTAAAATGGGTGAATTAAAATCGTCTAAATTATCAATTGCAAGTGTATATTGTCTCGATTTTATGCTCAGTTGATTCCGATATACAATATACGTAGAGGTAATCATCTGTCATTCTTGAGAAAAATGCATTTCATCAGATCTTTAAAGGCGAGACGTGACACTGATTGACTTCTAAGCTTTTCCCACAGAGTAAACTGATTTCGTCAGTCCTCTAGCCTTTCCTTTTAACCCAAGTCGTGTACTGGAATGGCTTACATGCACCACATTTTTTAAATACTGACTGAAATATTAAGCAAAAGATTTTCTTGAACCAATCTCATTGATGATGCTGCGCTTTGGCGCCATATCTATCATTGAAAAATGTTATTGCATTTAGATATAATTCACAAAAATGTATGCGATCCCTTATTTAGTTTGTAAATGTGCAATTAATTGAGGATATCTGTCTTGATTAATACCATGTTTATCTCATCGAGTGAGGTAGAACGTTTATATTACCGACGGGTTCAGGTATCGGAATCAAACAGCACACTGTACACTGCGTTTTGAAATTTACTGTATCAAATGACGGTATTCAAGAAGAGAACGACTTTAATAACATATCGTATTACTGTCTGTTTCATCGGGCCGTGATATTTTTAGTTCTTTAAGTAATGTCCCTGAGTCCGATTCGGATATTATCAACCCGTCCGGTAGTACATTAGTTCGGAATGTCCATATTAAATTAGCAATAAGTATCATTAAACTTGAAGCTGTTAAATTTAAGGTGATAAATAAAGCATTAAAACAACTACTCTAATACCACTAGAGTAACTATACATGTTTTCACGAAAAGCTATCTTGATCTAGAAATCTCCATACGTCAAACAATCATGTTAGTATACATAACATTGACCAAAAGCCCGTTTATAATTAGGTTTTTGGACAAGCTTGTGTGATAGAATGTGCGATTATTTATGTTCAGTCAAATCATTATTTCGACTAATTGGTTGAAAAACGTATATATAATGGCTTAAAAGGGAATGAAAACAAGGAAACATTATTTATTTTATACCTTACGGATGAGTTAAAACCTTTACAATTAAGTTTTTATCAGTTTTTATCCCCGTGAAACATCCCGAGTAAGTATGAAAGGGCTTTATAAGCCCAGATAATATCCTGATGTCAGAGCCTTATTCACGCTTACAAGACTCTTCCTGCGTTATAAGGCCCTCCAAGGCCATCCGACATTATTAAGCGATATTCAATGGAAGATTCATGTTTCTTCTTTTTAAAAAGCCATTCATGACAATAAATATCTGTGATGCGTTTCGGTATTTAAGACAGACAAGACCATAAGGCCACTTCACTTTTCATCGAAAGAAAACCCATGCCCTCGGGGCGGGCTAAAGCTCAACCCCAATAGGTTGCATTAAAATTTAACCATTCGAATTTGATAGCCCTGTGGCCTCCTTCTCGTGGAGTAAGTCATAGAGATGCATTGAGAATGTACGAAAAACTGACTTTGCAACTTACCTTGTCGAAGAAGAAATGTTTAAATATTGGCACTAAACGTGTGTTTCTATATTGATGTGTGCCTAGTGACCTTTTATTCAACGTTTCTTTAGGAATTACTCATTTCTAGCATTATTCACATGATTTAACAAATATGCCAAATAAATTGTATGTGAGAAGAAGCATTCTTTGGCGCATTCAAAACATGACAATACCACGAGCCTGCGATGAGACAGCTTGGTTTGATTTACTTTATCCTTAATAAGAATGATGTAATACATAATAAAATAGTAATGACATGGATTAAACAGTACATAAATGCAGTCAAATATTGATAACAATGATAGAACGCATCTCAAAAACAACTTCTCCTGACATCAATAGTCGTATGAAGAACTATACAATTAAGCTAGTTCGTAGTAAATATTATTTCAACCATTTTGATTTACTTCGATTTCCTTGATATTGTATCTAACTTCACCGAATGTGGTATGGTCTATATATAAAGAGCGTAAAGTGTAGGGTATCATTCGATACACGAGGAAAAGTATGGGTATATCTCTCACAAATCCCCCCAAACCAACTAGGTAGGACAAAATCTCCCCGGACAGAATCCCCACAAACACAATTAATGATAATTTATGGATGGTTCAGTCACAAGATTGTTCAGTCACAGGATGGTTCAGTCACAAGATTGTTCAGTCACTTCACCAGCACATCTATCCACAATTGCTTGAAGTACCTTCCGATAGGTTGTCTTATCAGACCGCATGGCATAACCACAGCTTACTGCACTCTCACCAAGAGCAGAACGAATAACGTCACGCTTGAGGGCTGTAATAGCACTGGGATCTGGGGTGTTTCAGTGGACGGTTGTCCTCAGTACATTTGTCACTTCAGTATCGGTTGTCACTGTGCCGTTACATGCCATGGCCTTCCGCTGACATATTATGCTCGATTTAGTCTCTTTCTTCTTATATAGGCGTTACTTTGGTATATCAACTTGAAGCCACCCTGGTTGCTTCTTATTACTTACATAATGAGTTTTGTTATTCTAGACATGTCCTATATATATGATTGAAGCCAGTAGATGGAGAATAGCATTAATGCTCAAATATGTCCTCCTAATTGGGTTATTTTTTTTATAACAGCAGGTACATGCTACTGTGTCTGTGTTGAGGTGGAACATAATGCTCAAGCTGGGTCTTGTGATAACTATTATCAACTCTTAGTAGACATTTCAAACTTAATAATTGTCAAAGATTATTGCTCAAATATGTTAATCCTAGTAAGGCAACTTTGTTTAGAGTGTTACCATGGCTATGTAACAATGAGTTGGCACACATAACTAACGCTTTCATTTCATCAGATCTTTAATAATGTGTTTGGTTGTCCCCTACAAATAAGAACAAATAAGAGGGGGATTTTATCCGTTGTTATCATCAGGTATACCCCGTGGTGTATTTTAACATTAAAGAAGTTGTTATCCAGATAATCTTCAAGTAACTAACTATACCTTCAAAAATTATTCTTGATGACCTTTTGGAACTTTAACCTGTGCCATAACTTTTAATTCGTCAGTATTTGAAAATGTCATGTTAGATGTCACATACTGAAGTTAACTCAACCATGGCCATAATTGATTGGAGAAAGGCTATCGATATTTGACATGCGTATTTATTTTCAGTAGACCATTCCGACGACGTCATAATGTTCAGGCTGATCAAAGACTATCTCATTTGGAGGATAGTTTGTGCAGCAATAGAACAAACCCCGGGGGTTACAGTATGAACACGATAATTCACTTTTAAATAATTGATAAACATTAACTCAATGATAATAAGGAGCATTATAACAGATAACAGACATAAACGTGTGCATACGTTTGGCTGTATGTATACGATTTTTAGATTGCGTTTCTAGTTGAGTTCTGGGTAAGTCCTTTGAACTTTGATGAAAAGTAGGATTTTATAACCCCCCATTAGCCAAAAAATGACCAAAAAGTCTGGGCACAAGATTTAAGCTCTCTAGAGCCACTAGCGCTTGAGAAGAGACTAAACATGTTTAAACATAAGTTTAAGGTCATGGTCCTGTGACCTGTGTTCATGGCCACACAGTTACAAAGAACTCAGTTACAAAGAACTCAGTTACAAAGAACTACAATTTATATTCAACTATTTAAGGAACACCAGCTCACGGCCAGCTTACTGGAGCTTTCTCTTCTGGAGAAGAAGATAACAATATTTTTAGTTCGTGGTCCGTGGGTCATATTTGTCACTTAATTCACATATCATAATCCTCATTGGCAAAAATTATAATGTACACGAAATTACAGCTTTTTAGCACATGCCCTTGGGTCATTGCTTTTGACTTTTAAACAAAACCAACAAACAAAATGTTTTTTGTTTGTTTTTGTTTTGTTTCTTTTTAAAGTGAAAAGCAATGGCCCAAGGGCCTGTGCTTTTTAGAGCCAGTGATCCTTAAGAAGGAGTTAAAAAAACGATAACGGACGGAACCCAAGGGGTTGGTAAAAAAAACAATCTTTCAAAAGGGGTGGGGCTCTCAGGCCCCTGAACCACCGCCATGGCAATGAGTCAAGTTAATCATGTCCGAGATGCGATAAATGCCAGATAAATTAGCCAGCCTAAAATAAATCCGTGGATTACGTACGGAGTTATTTCCCTTATTAGATAAGACGGCCTTCTCTTTCCTATTACGTGTCCTGGATCACTCCATGGATGCAGCTTAAAACGCCATTGAGAATAACAGTCGGACAGAAGAAATGTCGCTCGGGTCCTATCTTTGTAAGTACAATTGTTTTAGATTTGAGAACAAAAGGTCAAGGCATGTGTGTTACGTAATTGGTTATTGTAAATATCGTATTTTGATTTGCAAGTCACAGGTTTGCTGATAAAGATCACTCGATAGTATCGATCAAGATTAAGTTACCTCGATATCATGTGTGTCCTAGTTTCTATAAATGTTTATGTACCAATAGTTTATTATATAAAGTGTTTATGTTTATTTCGTCAAATATTGATCTTTATATTTATATGTGGTTTTAGATTACCACAGCTATAACTTATAACTGCTACATGTATATATAGATTGATACAGTTTTTTTGTTTATAGTTTAATCCTGAAAAAAATCTGTTGAGAGATTAACACATAAGAACACCTTTATCAGTTCACATATCGCTGTTCCTAATGTGGTATATAGCAAATATAAGACACTCCTTAAAAGTATGATACGAGACGTATTTATGCAATTAAAGTGTATTACGCCAAGCGATTTTAATCTCGCGATTATTTAGGAAGATTTCTAAACCATAATATGTGTATGCCACCTTTACAAATTGACAATATATTCCACTCAAAGCATTTCTCACGTAAATCATTGAAAAAGTATTTGTTTCTGTCTTCATTGTAACAAATATCATCATTGACTATCATAAGTTCACGCCATGTCGCATGCCGGAAGTATTAAAACTTTATCCACATTTTAGCCGGTGATCATTCATTGCAGGTGATGTGTGTACATATGTATTTCAGGCTTAGATACGGCGATAACTGAATGTGGCGATTATGTAAGGTGTGACATCAATACTTATTCTAAATATATGACAACAGACACTCCCTCGTGTTATGTTTGTATACGGCTGTTATATCATTTCATTAAGGCCGTTATACAAAATCGATAGGGTCTTAGAAAATTAAGGCAAGTCCCAATTAGCTTGAATCGAGGATTTTAGGACCTTTAGGACATTTAAATCGATAGAGGAAGGTTCTTACGGGGAACTTTTTTATGGAAACGAAATTCGATGAAGCATTCGTGTTTTTACATGTATGTTATAAATGCATGATTATTACAAAATCCAGTTGAAACATATTATAATTTTGGTGACTTAAGAACAATACTGCAGGTCAGAAAGAAATGAGAAGTGAATCCATCGGCGCTCATCATCGGTTATCCAGGGTTTTATGTATGGTCCGATCCTTTCCACTGTTTCATATAGTGAAGAGGGTCGGAACACATATAAAACGCTGGATAACGAGGATGTCGGCGCTTCACTACGAACTTCCGCAACAATATATTTCGAAACATTTACACGATATCTTTCTGACCTTTCAACAGAACCATTGAAGTTATATGTAACGAGTTATCGGCATTAATAATATTATTGCCGTCGCAAATTACACTATTTTTGACAGATGTACTTAATTAAGATCCGATTTCAATGAATAATCTCAGAATTCTTTCAGAAAGATTTAAATCACTTACGGGGATGTAGAGCAGATGTATATTGACACTGATAGGAGAAACAAAATTAAATTAATTAATCAGTAGATCACAAGAGAAACGGCATTTGTTGAATTATGTAATGGAGAATGCACGAGGAGATGTTGATTCGTTAAAAATAATCAACGAGCCCCGAAGGGGCGAGTTGATTGTTTTCAACGAATCCACTGCTCCGAATGCATTCTCCATCTTAATCCATGTATGACTTCACGAAACATGCATATGTGATTATTTTAGATTTGAAACAATGAATTTCTATTATGGAATAACAATAATCAATTATTTTGCAAATTTCGGTGCTCATTCATCGGATATGGTACAATTAGCTGCGGCCCTCATGAAATGGATTCTTCCACGCACGTGCAGCGCAAAACTTCCAACCGAAGCGAAGTGATTGACAGCTGAAACTCTGCCTTTCCATGCGTTCCGTGCCTTGAATAGAACGTTGGATTCTTACTGACAAACATTCCTAACGTTTCTAACAGGTTCCAGGTTCTTGCATTACAAAAATTAACTTGTCTAGTTGAGAAATACTTTAATATCCTATTCATATACACTGAGACAAAATACATCAGTCTCGAAAAATGTACCCGATTAGTCATTACTGAAAATGTCTAAACCTAACACCCCTCCTGACTGGGACAGTCAATGAACAGTTAATTCCTAAACATTAATTCATGGTGATGACGTCACTCTATTGTGTTAACAGTGGATTATTTTTAAGAATCTTCTGGTCATTGAATTGACTAATCCAGTCAGGAGGGGTGTCAGGTTTTGACATTTTCGTAATGGCTCACAAAGTAATTTGTTCAAGAATGATGTATTTTGTCTTAGTATATCTGAAAGGGAGTTGAGAATGAAAAAAAAGGAACGATGTTGTTCCTTATACCAGGGTAATAATGTCTGTAGCGCTTTGAGCATGCACTTGGTGTATGGAGGCTAGCGCGATAAAAGTACACAGTATTATTAGAATCTTAAAATATCTGATTATTTTTGTAATGTCTGACCCGGGAAGCTACGTGAACCATATCCGATGAATGGGCACCGAAATTTGCAAAATAATATTTTTTAGGTTACATAATTGAAATGTA
Organism: Gibbula magus; assembly: GCA_936450465.1. Classification (NCBI taxonomy): domain Eukaryota; kingdom Metazoa; phylum Mollusca; class Gastropoda; order Trochida; family Trochidae; genus Gibbula; species Gibbula magus. The sequence goes on from OW388297.1 coordinate 48,847,488, forward strand.
TTGTCTATAATGCTAGATAATCACATATGTATGTTTCGTGACGTCATACATGGATTAAGATGGAGAATGCATTCGGAGCCGTGGATTCGTTAAAAATAATCAACCCGCCCCTTCGGGGCTCGTTGATTATTTTTAACGAATCCACGGCTCCTCATGCATTCTCCATTACATAATCAACTGAAAACACAATAGAGTGACGTCATGACCATGGATTAATTTCGCATAATATAACAATATAATAATATAACAGGTTTTTCACTGAGGCACATATTTTAGATATTGCTGAAAATGTAATATGATGAACACAGTTGAATAAACAAACAAATTAAAAATAATAATAGGGGGTCACCAAACGTTTTTCATTATCTTAACGTCATTTTTTAAATCACATACTCAAACGGAAAAAAACCCGACGTCATGGCAATCTTGATTAATTCAAGTGGAATTTTGACCGCTTGTCATGTAATTATTACTGAATACGCTCTCATTCTTAGAGTGCATAGTGGAAGAATAACTATTGATCGGTTATACAAGCCACTTTAAATTCATATCTAAATTGAGATATCTATGTAATTGGAAGAACAAATATAGTAACATAGTTATCACGAATATACATGTAGGTGACAGTAACGTCATGCCGCATGTCGTAAAAAGACCGTTAAAAGGGCGCAGCTGTAAATTTAAGTACTTTTTGTTAGTGTACGGTTCAGCCAACTTCTAAAATGTAATGCATATTATAAGTAATTCACTACATTAATTGTTTTCGCAAAAATGTTACAATAATTGAGTTCGATGTTTGGGTACGATCTCTTCTTAAGAGGTTTTATGTAATTTCAGCGTCGCCAATGAAACTATTCACAGCCGAAGAATTTGAAAAATATAAACAAAACACAAACCAGTACAATTTTTACTATCCAATCGGAAACTGCCGACCCCTCGACGTCACACATGGATGTAAGATCTCCACACCCTGTGACGTCATGCTCCTCGGCTGCGGGGACATCAGATATCTGCTTCACACTCTTCACGAGCTTCACGCGAGACTTGGCGAGAAGAAGAAACCGGTCCTCAACTTTCATCTTAACGACATTGAGGACGGAATTCTCTGTAGAAATTTGATATTTCTCTATTTGCTGGATACAATAGATCCGGAGGATGATGCCGATATAAAGGTAGATTTATATATCTAGTGACTTTGCTGTGGTATAAAGTAACTTCAAGTCAGGTTGATTCAATAGAACATTTGGTTGAGTCGCCAAATCCCTGTTGAGCAGCTGAAGCTAACTAATTTGAAATGTCTATATGATAGATATGTCTATATGACGGTATAGGTGACATCAGCATCAAATGATGCATACGCCCGCCCGTGCCGTGCCTTTCATCATGAACTTTTAGTGACAAAATAATTTCTAAAGCAAAGGCACACGGGAAGATATTCAAATCTAACGATTGATGCACTTCCTTTGTAGATATTCTTAGACAATACAGGTCCGCCCGTGAACTTTTTTTTCACTTTTTTTCAAGAACCATTGAATGTTCATTGGTTAAGTCTTGTACAAATCTCGGTGGTCAAAATTAAAGATTAAAGATTCCACAGAGACGACAAGCTTAAAACCTGTTCCAGATCGAAAAGCCATTGTAAGCTACAAAGCTATGCACAGGCTCTCTAGCCAATGGGGACTCATATACGGGCCACAGGTCTCACCCTGAAACAAATATGTCTTTTTCTAAAACATTTAATGCACTAAAAGATGAAGCCTATTGTACATCTTGGCACATGGGGATTATGAATTGTAGATTTGATTACTCCGTTTTCCAAAGTATTGTCACAGATATTCCACCATTGAAACCTGTAAGCTCTAGAAATCTGAAATATTGTGTGTGGACGCCTTGGTGAATGTTGATTATGAATTGTACATTTGTTACCTCTGTGAATGTTTCAGTATTGATTTAAAAGTTCAACTTTATGTAGAGCATTATTTAAAGGCGCAGTTGCACGCGAATTGTTTTAAGATATAAATAATTGACAGATAATGCATATCTCTCGATATTGCAACTATCTGCCCTAATGAAGCATATAAGTTATCTGGAAAATATGTACATAAAACCTTCAAATTCAAGGACAACAGACACAGTCAAGCTTGCCGTGCTGTATTCACCATATGACTTGATGTACAGGGCCGGGTCAGTGTAAAAACTGACTTGTGGGCAAAATAGGATTCAGATGCGGATTGGGATTTAGAATGCGGAATCGGATTATTACAATTTACAACAGTAAATATATATAACAGAAAAATGTAAGGATTACCCGGTTTTCAGTGTTGAACATTTTATTATTTTATGCTGAGTAGCCGGTTGGTCCTTAAAGTTTGTGTTTAGTAATATGTGATTAATATATCTCCGCTATTCTTGATAATTGCTATCTCACTCAATATCCTATAATTATTGTATTATTGAAATATAATAATGCGACATTGCACCATGCAGTTCCTCTGGAGTGTCTGGAACGAGGCGCTCCTGAACAAGGACCACCACACACGACTCCAGTCCGTCCTGAACACGCTGGAAGATGTCCAGTCTGGAGATTACGGTGTCTATTTCGGGAGCGATTGGACGAGAGAGAAACTCATCCTTAGCATGAAGTGGTTCGGCAAACAGAGGATTCGACCCAAGACCATCATCGAAGACAGAAAAAACTACTTCCTTGAGAGTTATAATGCATTCGAGTTTCCCAGCAAACCGACATTACGAGTAGCCTCGAAGTTTACCATGCAGCACCAGATGTTTGACGATACTCGTCTCAAGGACAGGTATGATATATATGATTTAGTTCAATGGCCAGAAAATGATGAATGTTGTTCATTGTTAGTGAAGTTATAACATTAAGTTGATCCAGGAGGTGTGTCATTAACCAGTCTTAGTCAAAAGACGGAAGGACATTTTTTTAACCTTGGCTAAAATTGATTGATTGAACGGTTCCCTGGTTTCAAGGACGCCTTTGGTTCACTTATTTAATGTTGAGGTTCAAAAGTATATTGTGTTTCACCTCAGTCTCAGATGATAACGTTTAATTAGCGTTGTACATTTTTCGACTTCATCAGATTCACACAATAATGCATATTCAATATTTATCTGAATACATTTCAATTTATGAGACTATTTATTAATGATCACGTGACATGTGAACAGGTAAACGGCAATATATAAGTATTATTAAACCCCTTTCTGGTACAGAACAAATAATTGAGGTTGATTTCGTTGGTCAAATAATACGATTTCACAGAAATTTTCTAGTGTTATTTCCACAAAAGATATTAAAAAAACCATCTCACTAAATTAAACTTCCAAGTTGGTGACTTTCAGATTAGAGGCGGAAATCCAGGAATACGTGGAATTTGGCACTACCCGAAACAACACCGGAAGGAAACGAGGGCGAGATCTGGAACGTAATTTCCATGGCAACCCGACATTGTACAGAACCCGCAGTGAAGAATGGAACTGCCAGGACAACTGTAGCCCATTCATGTGTTACAACGTGGACTACGAACTGCCCAGGTTGTCAACTTCACTTAGCCCTTTTGGACACTGCACTATTTGTTGTAATTACAGGGGGCTTGTTTTGCTTATAACAATACGCCCTAGATCAAATATTCGTTCAATGACAACTAGAGTCGGGTCCCCAAATAGCGGCCACTTTTGGACACCGCGGCGGTCGGTCGTGTTACCGATACCCGGATGTAGCCTAACAGCATGTCAATATGAAGCTCAGCCATCATCTTGCTTGTTTCATAAACAAATCTAACATTGCATTCAACGTATTGATAGGAAAATATTGAATAAGTATGGTACCCAATACAAACAGCGTACGGTATTAGAAGACTGTACACTATTATGGGACCTGACTCTATATACATATACAAAAGTAATGCAGATAGTTATCAGTTAAGGAGTCTTTGTTCTAGGACTTATTGATACAAACCCCTAGCTGTGGTTTTAATATTGGTTACACAATTCGGTTTTATTTATTAATCATTATATCTTTCTATATGTGTACTGATGGAAATAATAATAATAACAGCGGCATTTATATTGCGCAGTATCGACGCCATAAAGCTATGCTCAAAGCGCATGATTGTCACATTATTACCCTGGTCTAACCTTAGCTGCCGCAAAGAGCTTAAAGGTCACCTCCTCCCATCACACACCAGGTACCCACTTACTGCTGGGTGAACAGAGGCACACGTTGAATAAAATCACTTACCCAGGGTGACACCATCAGTCTTTCCACTCATGTCTCAACGTGGGGCAGGGAATCACCCTTCAAACTCTCAGTTAATTCAGCAGTGAAGAGGGTAACCCACCCATGTGGCAAGCCGCGCCCATTGTTGCTGAACTCCACTGATAGTGGTCGACTGAGCTATGCACAGGACAACGTGCCAAATGAATAAAGGTTAGCTTCAGAATGTTTCATGATCCTGTATGAGGTGTGACTGCTGTGTAACAGAAACGTAGAGCTGGTTCCTGGTGACAGCTCTAAGAATAACAAGCCACTTCTCTACCAGAGCATCATACAGTTGTTTGAGATCCTGGGGATATTCTCGAAACTCTACCACCCAGACCATTCCAAAGATGACCTATAAAATTAATGTCGAAACTTTTGGATGGTCACAGTGTTATTCTGCAGGCACTTGATTAACTCGAGCGGTGTGGGGCTGGACAATATCTTGTGGAAACCTCAAGTTATGTCTAACACTTTTATTGTATGAAACAACGATGGGTAACAAAACTTCATCCCTGTAACGTACACCAGTGCAAATATAAGAGTTGAGTTCTACAATCGTAGGTTATTCCGGCCAACACCATAGCAGAGCTTACCCAATAACCATCATGCTTTTTGATAGTACACACAGCATAACGCTCATTTCGTCATCTGCACCCATTCATCGCTTAACATTGTATACTGTCAATGTTGCAGCAGACAACCACGATGAGCTCTAGTTCACCTCACTCGAAGATGCTTGTGGTGAGCAGTCATCTGCACACCAACAAGTGGACGACGTGATTTCAGACCTGCAGCTGTCAGTAGATTTCTCACAATTTGATTTGAAACCTGTACACCAATAATCTGATGGAACCCTGATGATAATTCTGGATGATGATTGGAATCTGTCACATAGAGTAATCATCCAACCTGGCGATCTTGTCTATGGTTGGTTTTTGACTTACCCTCGTGACAAAGTATCATGTTTACGTCATTAGTTTGCCATTAGAGGCTCCAAATCACACTGGAAATCACATTCTTGGATTTGTTAGTCTTGGGCTTTTTGGCAGATGGACTCCCCCCCCCCCCATTGATCTTGCCAATGGCTGGTCATTGTGTAGCATTTGTCATTTACTGTACACATCTAGGCATCGTTCAGAAGTGCGACATATTACTTAAAGCATTTAAAACCCAAGGTAAAGATGAAGGTGCGTCAAGTCAGGGAATAATATTATTTGCGTTTTGGCAAACATAACCCAAACAGGCATGTTGAGCATCCTAATATGATGGTATCCCTTAAGGAAAAGAAAGCGTTACTTTATTGATTTCTATCAGTATATACATATTTTATGTTCATTCATTGTTAAGACATATTATATACTGATCACTGTATCCCGAGTTCACTTTAGTCGGAATAAATAGCAAGGTGTAAATCATTCGTCAACTTGGACAAGTAATTATGATCTTTTGGAAATGAAACCGTACAAATGTTACATCAGTGTGACATTCTTTTGTAATTCAGTAAAAGTTAACTTATGCCAACTTTACCCTTTCAACGCTGGTTCATAAAAGCATTAAGAAATCGAAAGGCATAACATTTTAAAGCAGAAAATCATGTCATCAAGTGTGTATCACTGCAGGTATGACGGTGTCCAAACAACAATGGCGTCTTTGTTTCTGGAGAAGCTGAAGTCGTGGGTGAAGACCTACCAGAAGGTCAAGAGGGACGGATGGGAAGTCAAGGTAAACAAACTCTTTAGTAAAAATTTATATTTCCATGATATACTGCTTGAAACAACCGCGAAGTGCTTCTGGAAGGTCAAATCCAATATTTTATTTTACAAACGGAAATCAATGTAATGCAACTATAGCCCTTTAGCTCCTTTTTAATAATCTGTCAAACCGCAAAAGGACTTATACTTTGAATGCAGCGAGCTAAAGCGGAATAAAAAAAGTGGCACATTTTTAGCTCATCAGAGGGCCTATTGCATTGCATAACGTCCATCCGTAAACTTTTCCACTTCCTCTTCAGAACGATCGACTCAAGAGAGGTGAAATGTTGTGTGCAGACTTCTTGGCCAATGGGCATTCTTAATTGTAGATTTGGTGGTCCTCTGATCCCAAATATGGGTCACAGAGGTCACGGCCTAAACAAACTATTGTATGTGTTCTTCGGTCAATATAGATTATATATTACAAGTCTAAAAGTATATCAAAAACTTATTTCAGAAGGTTTTATTTAATATAATCAATTTGGTCAATTTGGTATGCTTTATAACTGATTTGGTTTTCTTTGCAGTTAATCTTTTTCAATGACAACATAAAATAGATATATCAACATAATATTAATATCAACATGGTTCAAATGGGTCATGACCTACTTGGTGTACATGTTATGTAATTGCATTATGTTGACCTGGAGAATGACTACTCCCAGGGAGAACGTTGCTAGCTTGTTAGGGCTAATACAGCGGCTTCTAGTTACTTCAAACCTCTGTGCTGCTTTACAGTCTGTGTGTGAGACTGATTTAGTCTTACACTCGGACTCTGACAAATGAATTGATTCATAAAATATCACCCTTTTATTAAATATTGAGGAGCATATGAGAAATAGGATTTTCAGAAACTTAGGTTCCTTTTCAACATCTAATAAAGGTGGAGATTTTCAGAATACAAAGTAGAGAAACATTAGAACACAAATATAATGAATTTTGATAATGAAATTTGATTGTAATTTGATGACATGGCAATGGCTTATTATTTGATATCTAGTGAGGAGGAACTCCTTACCCGTTCACAACTAACTGCCAACTCTTTCCTGACACTAATCAATCATCACGACTCTGACAAGGACTCATTCCCGACTCAGTCATGACAATAACAGCTAGTTTACGACTCGTTCACGACTATGACGACTTATCACTATCCAGACACAACTCACTTGCGAGTCACATACGAATCACATACGAGTTAATTGGCCATATTGTCGTTTTTAGTCAGGAACGAGTCGTCACTGGTCAAATTTGAGTTTTGAGTTGGCATTAGTGACACATGACTAACACGACTCAATACAGCTGGATATGACTGACGAGACGACCTAATACTGGCCAATAAGAATCAGATTCATTCCACTTGCGAGTCGATCACGACTGACTGAATACGTTTTGAGGGAATTTCCTGTCAAAAGTACGAGCATCTTACTGAAAAAGTCAGGAGTGAGTTTTTGAACCCAACTAAATTGGACTCCCCGACCCTTAAAGACCCTTGAAGAGTTTTGAAGACTTATCTTCGCTTCAAGCCAACTTAAGGGAACTCAGACACGCCTCATTACGATTCAGTAACAACTCACTGACCACTTGTCGACTTTTTTGGTCGGCAACGGCTCGTAGCTCAGTGAAATGGGGGTATATCATTACACACACTTTCATAGATGCAAATGCTTAGCAGGCGGCAGGTTCTCACTTAGCTTCCACTTTTCTTGTCATTTCATTTTATGCGTTTCTCACTGTCAAAGCAGCATTTTGGCAGCCTCATCTCTCACTCTCTATTAGCAGATACAGTTTGGAATCTTAAATTTAATGATGTATATTCACATTATTGGACTTCTGTTGTTCAAATTATTTTGGCAGACAGTGTACAGAAACAATAGCAGTCAGCTGTCTCATTGCTGTCCAACCAACCTGACAAGTCAAAGATATGGTGCTCAGCTACAGCTTATAATTAGCTATGATCAGAGTCTAGCATTGTTTGCCCAGCCGAGTGAAGCGACTTAGCAGCCTGTCATCCAATGCAAGCAATCAATGCGATATAAGACAGTAAAGGGCAAATGAGCTGGTTCACAGAAACAAAGGAAAATCATAGTTTTTGTCAGACCCAGAAGGAAAAAGCCATTCAAGCAGAACCAATCAAGAATTGATTTTGATAACCTCACTTACGTATACCCCTCTTGAAACAACACAAGTCTGAGAAAAAAGTCATTGGATTTGCATGACTACATTCTGGACCATGATATTTTAGTTGTCATCGAAACCTGGTAGAGAGAGAATGACAATGTCGACATTAACGGTATTGTTCCTGCCTGATCAAACATTCAAGCTTGTCACAGACAAGGAGGACGTGAATTCTGTATAACAGCTCTCAGTTCAAAGTCATACAATTTCTCCAGTTTGCAATATTTGTACCTAAAATCGTAATCAACGGACAAACAACTTAACTAATGTTATGTACCAAACCCCGCAATCATTCCATAATACATTTAATTTAACATCAGATGTCATCATAGAAGATCTTTGTTAACTGAATGACTTAACCAAGAAACGATAATGGTTGTTGACTTTAACATCCATGTCGACGAAGAATCAAATGAATTCGGATGTGTTGATATTATGTATGGACAAAGCCTAAAGCAACATGTTTCATCCTCTACCCACAAAATTGGTCACATACACAATCTGAGTAATCACCAAATAATCAGACGATTATTTCTGTTGATATTGCAGATTACGGGATCTCAGATCACAGTAGTGTAATCGCCGGCTCAAGCTGAACAAACCGTCTACACCCAGAAAAGTTATCAAATGAAGAAAATGAACGAAGCATTTCGACAACACATCCTTTCAAGTTTGGCGTTCCCCAAGGATCAGTGTTGGGCCATGCTTTTCTCTGTATACATATCACCACTAGGAACATCATCAGGAAGCACGGCCTACAGTTCCATGGATATATTGATGACAACCAGCTGTTCATTAGCGGGAAACCTACAGGAGTTACAGGATCTAATGACAAGATGAACAGGTGCATTCAGGACATTCGCAATTGGATGTCAACGAACCTCCTAAAGTTAAATAATGCCAAGACTGAATACTTGACCATAGGTACGAAACTGCCGTTTGACAATGTCCCAAGTTGCCCCCTTGCAGTCGGAGATTCAGTTACAATAAAATGAAGAACCTTGGAGTGATTTCAACTAACTATGACATCAGACAAGTAAGTTCTGAATATCTGCCATTATCCATCTACGTAACATCATCAAGATAAGATGATACCTAGACACTGATACTGCTCTAACTACACTGTTCCTCCATTCTTTCATGTCCTCGAGACTTGATTACTGTAATTCTCTCCTAAACGGATCGGGCAACATTCATAGTGTCCTCACCTTGTTCAGAGCTGTGCAGCCAGAATCACCACAAGAACTAATTCAAGAGACCACATCACTCCCGTTCTACAGCAACTGCACTGGCTACCAATCCAACAATGGATATGATTCAAGATTTGCATGAGAACACAGATCTCTGTACGGAGATGACTTTCCCCTCTACATGAGAGAACTTAAAGAGTGCCAACCCTCAATGTCTCTCAGATCGGAAAAGAGTTTTCTTCTTTGTGTACAACCTAATACAACTTGGCAACAGTGCATTTTCAGTGACAGCCACAGTCCTTTGGAACTCTGTTCCTTTCAAACTCCGATGCATTGAGACCGTCTCATATTGTAAATGTGTCTTATTGTATTCATGTTTAGTGGCAAATACAAGATAAATACATTCAGTAAAACGTAAATGGTGAAATGGAGGCCTTAATACTTTTGTTACTTTTTATGACCGAGAGCTAAAATTTAAACCTATTTGATTTACTGAATGCCAAAATAATACCCCACATCACCAAACTATGTATTGCAGACCACGCTGTGGCTCGGAGATTGTGTGGAGCTGTGTGACGTGGGTCTACCTGACTCGCTCCAGTTCGACTTCATCAACACCTCCAACCTGTCCGACAGAATCGGCATTGTGCCTCTCCTGGTCCACTGTCAGGGCAGACTCAAGAGGTTAGTGCTTGGGTTGATTAGTCGGGTATTTACAGTATTAAGTGATGCATAATGGCCTCTTCCTTATTTCCCCCAAAAAACGTTTTTTACAATTATGAAACACATCACTGAATCTTCAATCTCAATATCATAGTATTTCAAACATCATCATCAGCAGCAGCAGCAGCAACAGCAGCACCATCATCATCATCACCCTACCTTCGCAGTGACCACCATTATTATATTCATCAACTCTCATTCAATCATTACAACACCATCACCATCAGTGTTGCGATCGCCATCATCATAATCATTCAAGAGCCAATGAGTATTTTTCATAATATTTTTGCCGAAAGACCACATGTGTTGATTAAATTTCAATTAATCTCAATTGTCATGCATATTCATACCAAATCATCAAATATATGATAAGTACTTGTTTCCAAAAAATCAAGCAACAATTTTTTACATGTGCAGTCTTTAAAATGTTTGACAAATTGATGCAAGTTATATTATTTTTTAGTTATCTTAAATTGTGACTTTCACCTTAATATTGTTACTATACAGTAGTGAATGAACTAGCATTAAATTGATCATTTGAACAGACAGCACTTCTCAATAATAAAAAACACCATTTATAACGTTTGACGTAAACTGACTCTAACAACAATAGTCAATCTTTAACATCTTTAACCAGCACCATAATAAAACCACGATCATGGTAATCATGATGATCATCCTCACCTAGTGATATTCTCTCTTTTCCAGAAATAATGGATTGGTGACGATAGAGTCCTACCACTGGGCCCGTATGGACAACACAGTTGAGAACACCCTCAGGTTCTGTGTTGACATCCCCCTGACCATGTTACCAACAATGGTAGGACTGCATCTTGTGGACGATCTTGTAATAGGACACGAGTAAGTGAATGCTTATATTTGTGAAATATCATCACAATTGACCTCAGACTTATGGATATTACTATATTAACTGTATCTCATTTGACAATTTATGTTTGTGTAACAAGTTATCATCCAAAACTTGTTCTCGCAGTAGATACTACGTGTGTGAGATGTGACAATTGAATGGTCATAATACTGTTATTAGGTCACAAGTTAACCTTACACTGTTTCATTTCAATGGGGCTGCTCAATTTGTCAGGAATTTTCCTTGATGGTTTGCCGGCGGCATGATGTGGTCACATGACCGGTTACTATGCAAATGAAGTGGTCCGGCATAAACAAACATGGCTGCTACATAATTGCTGTCTCTTCAATTCTTCAAAATGACGTTTTGTTCAAAGGATCGCTTCGGATCTTCAATACTGCTCTTGTATGATATTAAATTAAATGTTGTAAGTAAGCAAATATCAAAAGTGCATTATGACAACAGTTTAAGATTGAAATTCAGTTATGGAAAATATAAAAACCGTGCAGCTTTAAATAAGGTGCATGACCTAAAACCTTTTTTCATCTTCTAATTTGGAAGAATAAGCTGGAATGTTGTGAAGAAAATGCGGATAAGACATTGTATGTGCTAATAATAGATATATTTATTTAGCGCCAATATGCACTGAGGTGTGCTCATTGTGCATACAAGAGTCCCGGTTAAAATTCTGTGCAGATAAGCTTGATAGTGTAGGTGAAATAGGTGAGTTTTTAAGAGACTTTTAAAATATTCGAATAACTTGGCTTCTTTAAGAGGAAGTAAATTGTATTTTGTGGTAACAGTAACACTTAACAAGTTGTAGCTAAATGATTTTCTTCAATGTTGGTATTACGAGTTTCTGACCTCAGAGGACATAATAGAATGTACATTCAGCATCGATATGAAACTGAAATAAAGTAACATCAACTCACTCGAATTCATGCCTATATCATCCTAATCCCTATAGTAAGCTGAAATAAGGTAATAAATAATGAACTGTTGGTGTCAAACCTTTTCTTCTCATCTTTCAGCACCTGTTTGGTGCAGAAGTAAATATTTGTATTAATAATATTTGTATGCAAGGAAACTTTACATCAGCAGAGGCTGTGTGAGGAAGTAATTTATGTCCCAAAAGCTTAGCTTTATGGCTTGTCAACTTTGGTCCTAGATGTGGATTGCAATATATTGCAGTATCTGTATCTGAAGTTTTTGTTACCAGTATGGGAAGCAAGAGTATATAACTGAACTGTTTGAGAGAACTGATTCTCTTTTCACAAATATATTTACAATTCTTAACATGTAATTTCAGCACTTGTACGCAAAGTTAAGCCTTCTCACAAAAGCATTGAATTAGGAAATTCTGTTCTCGCCATTAAATACTTATATATGCCTTATATTGAATTATTGTTTTAATAAGGCATTCGTCTTCACAAACTTTAGATATGATTTTAAAATATGTGGTGACCATAGTGTGCTCCATCGCTTTCCAGCCAAATCAGATTTCCTTGCCATTACCATAATGCATTCTTTTCATTACAAATGCGATTTCCTAACATTAGTCCTTTTTGTTAAGGCGACTGCTGGAGAGCGGGATGTTTGTTGGTTGTGGGAGTCTCATTCTTACCTGGAAGGTTGCCAGGCAACCAACAACACTACTACTAACAGGTACTTACAATAACAAGAGAGAAAATGAAGAGAAATTAAATAATGTGAAGCTGATTTTCAATAATTCCACATCAACTAGTTACATACACAACAAAAAAACCGATTTCATGTGTTTGTATTCAGGTTCTGACGATGTTTCCAAGAGCATTAAAGGGATGGTCCGACTCAACACAGAACAGAAAGACGCAGTTGGTCCGTGTGAATTGAAGGGAGCAAAACTAACCAAGTTCGACATGGAGAGTCGAAACAAACTCCTCCAGCGACTGAGGGGTTTCATCAGTGGTGGAGGTGAGTGATTTAATGAATATGGTCATATCTTATTATGCACAAATTATAACTATTTCATAAAAAAATCTTGACAATAACCTAAGATTATTTCCATTTGAACATTATAAAGATTGGTCTTTCTCGAATCGTAATACCGTGGGATATAGTCGTTGTCAGTCCGTGTGTCCGTTCCGAAGAAGAACTAAATTATCGTTCATGTTATCTTTCTGAAACTGTCCATGCCTATTGATCGCCTTTGGTGCCTTTTGATATTTTCATATTTCTGAAAATGTTATTTTTGTGTGTTTCCATGAAAACACGTTGAATTTGGACTTTGTTCAAGGAAAAATAAAATGTCATTCTTTATTTATTTTGTGCAAAACGGCTTGATAACATAAATTTCAAAGTTGAACTTTTTTCGAACTATGCGAATTGGTTGACAAGTGAACAATGTGTTATTCCCGCAGTAAGTTGATACACAATAATGCCTCCTAAATGATGCTTTCAGTTAAAATAATTGCTTTTATACCATGATCGTAACTTTCGATGTTTTATACGTTTCAAAATACAAAGTTTTTTTAAATGAAAAATATATAACCTTAGGACGGCGACTTCGAACTTGAATCCTGTCGCTTTCCTCTAATCATATGGGCGAGTCTATCTCACTAAGAGAGTTGCTTCCCTTTCGCTTGGTTGCATATGTCCACTCATATATCACAAGCTACTTATTCTCAAAATCCTCTTTACACAAGTCACATGTATGGAAGAGTGAAGATGGACGTATGGTAAATGAACATGTGACTTACATTGCCTCTGTAACCTGTGAGTAATGTTTTTGCTCGGTAGATTTCATTATTGTTGTTAACATGTTGTTGCACTACTTAATCATAATTAATTTTGCCGCATAATGCATTGCACAATGTTTGTTATATCATTTCCCAAATTTATGTTTATTTAATAATAATAATTGTTTTATATGAAGCTATATCTTGACCTCTGTAATTTGCATCTTTATCTGCATATGACCCTAAGGATATCTGATATATCTGTTGTCTTTATCCTGCTGAGAACACCATCATTTGAATAATGTTACACTTATTTTTCAGAGATGTGTTTTACAAATTATGTGGGATTGATGGGAAATGACATCTTCTGATGACTCTTGTCAGCAAATTTATTGACAAATTCCCTGATAATGACATTGTAAACCTGTGAATATATAGCGCTTACAAGTTACAAATATATTTCGGATACCTTATATATTACTTCAGTAACATATATGAATATATATGGACTTTTAGACTCAAACAAGTTGAAGTACAAGGATTACACAATTACATTGGTAAACTTCAATCCAGATGAACATAGTACAATCGCCTTGATATCATTAAACCTAACTTTGGTTATATTCCACGTCATCAGTGTTTCACAAACACGTCTTTCTCTTTCAGGGAAGCAGATTTCTAAAGTCATCAGTGATTTCCTCATGGGATCTGTACCGGGATCTCTAAGTATCACTTTTTACTTGTTTATACAGTCCATCCTATAAAATGAAGAGATTTTATTTCTATGATGCTGTTTATTGAAAAATGTATAACTGAACGAATAATATTTACGTACGTTCCAAAGTAAATTAGATCATTGAACATCTGTTGAGAGTAAGCAAGACAGGTAGCAAGATTGCGAGGTTTAGGTGAAACTGTAAACCCAGATGTCATGTGAGGCCTGTAGTAACACAATCCTGTATGGACTACCGCTTCAAATCCATGCTTAATAAATGCAAGTTTGCGACACCTAAGATCATGTTTTTGGCTACCTAAGATCATGTTTTTGGCTACCTGATCTGTATTAACAAGTTTAACCTCATCATAATTTTTTTTATTGATATTAGGATAATGTTATATGTCATGGTTACATGGGGTATTCATCACGTGACTAGTTTGATAAGACTAGATCTATCCTGTGCCTGAAACATCCAATCACAGAGGCTCTATGACCATATTGTCGAAGGTCAAGGTTATATGAGGTCAACGTTGAGGTCAAGTGACTCTGCGGCGCTTTTGTTAGCAAATTATACCTACTTATATGGCACTTTATTGAGTTATGGTAAACTGATCACTAGAGCTGAATATTGGATACACACAGGTTACTGGTTACATTTATAGTCTTTGTCACTACCTCAGACAAACAATTTTGGATAAACAAAATTCCATAGTTGGTTATTGTAAAATCATATCACATGAACATATAAAGTGTATAAAACCTACTATTTAAATTAAATTTTACATATAAAGTAAAATCAATCGGTACAACGCAGCAAAGTTTGTCGTTTCCTTTTCAATGGATAGCAAATTAAGACGTTGAAATTTCGAAAGACAGAAAGCGTTTTTAAATATATGCATTAACTCTGATGTATTATCATTTGTGTGAAACCGAAAAGGGTTTACGTAGTGGCGGTCCGTGCGTCCGTCCTGAGGAGTGAACTCTTCCCATAGTGTTTTATCAATCTTTCTGAAACTTCAGTTCTGCTCTTGAAATACATCAGTAATAATGTGTGCTTTTTGGGGGGAATCGGGTGAATATTTTCATAGTAATGAGCCTGGATTTAGAGTACTTGGCTTATTTCCGACTTACATCGTCTATGTCATAAAATGAACTCCTCAACCAGTTTTTCCTATCTTTTTAAAACTTTACACATGCTTTGGATATATATCATTGATACTCTTTTGGCGAATCGGAGTTATGGCTTTTCTCTTTACAAAAGACCATTGGAATAAAGTCATATCTTTTACCTTCTAACCCATTCGCAGTAGTTACATCCCTCAGATTTTGGATCCTAACCTCTGTTATAAAATGTCCCCTCGTTTCGATTAAAATCCCCTACCGGGGGAAAGGGGTACCTCATACTGTATCTCTGCTTCTTATCCAATCAAAACTTAGCCTTCATCGGTTTCCTCGACCGAATGACTTAAAAGATCTTAGCATTTGACTGTAAATGGTCTTAAGAACATGAAGATTTTCTGGATAACAACTTCTTTAATGTGAAAATACACGACGTTTCGGAGTGCATACTCACTCCTTCATCAGGTGGAATGTGAGGGAATAACAAATATGGTACATTTATATAGCAAATAAAACAATTGTGAGGAAAGTAAGTAAATGGTCTTGCTAATTAGCATACGTCCTTCAAATATGTCTGATGTTAATAACACAAATATGAAAATTCAAATAGCATGGTTCGAGGAAACCGTTTTTGTTTTCAAAAATAGCATTATGTGCTGATTGCACAATTAGATTCAAATGCAACCAATCAAGACACTTCCTTTTTTAAGACAAGATAGTTCTTATAGTATAATAGAGGTTGGTATCGGAACTCTGAAGGGAGTAACCTCTTTGCTCCTTACCTTGACATTGGTGAACGACGCAATGTTTGGAGTGTTAAACTTAACCATAACCTTTAAAACGTCAGCATTATTTTTTTCAAATGGCATTTTTATCATGTCACATACTGAGGTCATAACCTTTGACCTTGACTTTGGTGTCGGAAGCATTTTCTGAGATCTTTAAACCATGGTCATAATATCTGACTGATCAGCGAAAAGCTTTCGATATTTGACATGCTAAGTCATTGTCACTAGACCATGCATTGATATTATGATTTAGAAGCTGATCTCATGTTAAATACACATTTAGATATTAAGATTTGACTTTTTAGCTCATCAGGCCTGAAAGGCCCGATGGGCTTATGGCATGGTATGGTGTCCGGCGTTCGTCCATCCGTCCATCCGTCAGTAAACTTTTCGATTTTTCGACTTCTTCCCCAGAACCAATGACTCCACAGAGCTGAAATTTTATTTGCAGATTTCATGGCCTATGGGGATTCTAAATTGTAGATTTCGTGACCCCATGACCCCAAATGGGGTCACAGGGGTCACATCCTTAAAAACCTATTTTCATCTTCTTCTCCAGTTCCAAAAGGTCTCGAGAGCTGAAATTTTATGTGCAGACTCCTTGGCCAATGGGAATTCTAAATTGAAGGGTTTCGTGACCCCATGACCCCAAATGGGGTCACAGGGGTCACATCCTTAAAAAACCTATATTCATCTTCTTCTCCAGTTCCAAAAGGTCTCGAGAGCTGAAATTTTAGGTGCAGACTCCTTGGCCAATGGGGATTCTAAATTGTAGATTTCGTGACCCCATGACCCAAACGGGGTCACAGGGGTCACATCCTTAAAAACCTATTTTCATCTTCTTTTTTTAGTTCCAAAAGGTCTAGAGAGATGAAAAGATGTGTGTAGATTCCTTGGCCAATTGGGATTCTAAATTGTAGATTGTGTGACCCTTTGACCCCAATCTAGGTCACGGGTCACGACCCAAAAACCTATTTTCAAAAAACCTTTATCTCAAGTATGTAAAGCTCTAGAAAGGTGAAATGCTGTGTAGAGACTCTTTGGTCAAAGGTGATTCTTAATTGTAGGATTGGTGACCTTGTTACTCCAAATGGGGATCACAGGGGTCATGATTTAAAAACCTATTTTGTGCTTGTTAACAATATATTACTTGGGATAACTTAGATATTCAACCTTACATAATAAATGGAATCCTGATGAGCTACAGAGCCCATGGCTCTATTTTTTATTTGTAGATTACCCTTACATTAAACACGCTTATTTAGAAGATAGTTGTGCATTAATAATTCAAACCCGGGGGTTCTTGTGCTCTTGTTTAATATTCAGATGTGAACATTGCTTGTTTTTTGCTGTAATACAATGCATTTTGCTATTGTTTGTAGAGTTTTTGTCCGAGGAGAAAGACATTGCCGCCACCACCCAAGAACCAAGCTCTGAAAAGGACTTTCATTATGTAAAAAACATAATTGGTTTAAGTGGCATACGGGAAAATGATGATACAGAGATGATCAAGTTTTATGGATGACCATCCCCTCTATATTTTTTGGTTTAGATACTAGGGGGCTGGAATTTGGAATTTGTAAGCTCATAGAGGGGGTGGGGGGGGGGGGGGGGGGGGGGGGGGGGGACTTCATTGTATTAATTGTTATTCAGATACTTAAAAACACGATGTTCCCTTGTTTTAATAAACGTATCTTTCCCTCATGTCAATAAAATTAATATTATTATAGTAATTGCGTTTTGACTGCCTATGACTGATCAGCTGATATCGCTTGAATGACCTTGACCCTAAGCGTAAACAAAACGGCGTCATCTGTCTCGACTGAAGTGTTTAAAAATGACATATAACGTATTACTGTCCAGATCACATTTTCTTGGTTAAACTGTATTGTGTGACTGCGTGTTGGAGTGGGTTGAGCGAATTGCATGGTGGGTGGAAAGCAGGCAGAGTGAGACTGTATGGTTGGGTGATGTGTGAGAAGCATGCGTGATGGGTGGAAAGCATGCAGAGTGAGACTGTATGGTATGGTGATGTGTGAGAAGCATGCGTGATGGGTGGAAAACATGCAGAGTGAGACTGTATGGTTGGGTGATGTGTGAGAAGCATGCATGGTGGGTGAAAAGCATGCAGAGTGAGACTGTATGGTATGGTGATGTGTGAGAAGCATGCATGGTGGGTGAAAAGCATGCAGAGTGAGACTGTATGGTTGGGTGATGTGTGAGAAGCATGCATGGTGGTTGGAAAGCATGCAGCGTGAGACTGTATGGTTGGGTGATGTGTGAGAAGCATGTATGGTGGGTGAAAAGCATGCAGAGTGAGACTGTATGGTTGGGTGATGTGTGAGAAGCATGCATGGTGGGTGACAAGCATGCAGCGTGAGACCGAATGGTTGGGTAATTTGTGAGAAGCATGCATGGTGAGTGAAAGGCATGCAGAGTGAGACTGTATGGTTGGGTGATGTGTGAGAAGCATGCATGGTGAGTGAAAGGCATGCAGAGTGAGACTGTATGGTTGGGTGATGTGTGAGAAGCATGCATGGTGGGTGGAAAACATGCAGAGTGAGACTGTATGGTTGGGTGAGGTGTGAGAAGCATGCATGGTGGGTGAAAAGCATGCATGGATGCTACATACTTTTAAATGCCTTAACACGAGTTAATGTTAGTTTAATTGAGTTAGCAGGCAGTGCAAAATAGGCGTCCTTTTATAACGTCATCTGACCATAATGCGACACCTACTCTTAGCTAGAAGCTGTTACTATGGGGGTACATGAACTTTGTACACCGTGAGACTGACGGGGTACGTAAGGACCTTTAGCCAATCAAAAAACGAGTATTCTACTGTTAGAGGAAAGATAACAACATATGCTTGAAAACATTAGAAGGATCAGTACCTGAACATGGCTGTTGTGATCTTTCGCATGTGTGAGAGCTTAATTCAATAATTTAGACCATATGACCTATAATACAGTTTTGTTTCTTTGACTTTATACAGTCACGTGAAAATGTTATACATTTATTTTTCTAATTTCAAAAATCGGTTTCAATAACAATGACACATATATATATTTTATGACATTGACGTTGATTTCTACGTCACAGTCACATCGAGAGTTTTTAGTTTTTACCCACATCATCGGTTAACAGCATCTTAGTGAAAATAATGTGCTCATGATTTGTGCAGTTAATTCTTTGCCTGTTATTTCGTCTCTTCATCAACAAATAACAATGTTCTTTTTGTCAGACCATAGTGGAGTTTGTCGACAAGTATGAAGTGACCTTGACCTCTGACCCTACCTTGATGCAAGGTCAATTCTCATGTGATCACAAGGCCGGAAGTAAAGACATTGTAATCTTCATGTTCAAAGAGAATAGGTAAACACACTTGTTCCATTTTAACAATTATGAACAAAATGCATTTTTTAAACAGGTAAACAAAATGAGGGAATGGAGAATGTATATTCTTTTAAATATAAGACCATTTCCAGCATATACATTTCTTTCCAACATAATAATTCATCACATATTAACAATATTATTTTACATTGATGCTAAAAGTTACTGCATCAGCAGTTTAAGCATAACAAACGAAGCTTTATTAAAGATTATGTGATATTGAACACTTGATCGAATCTGTTTTAATACTTGTAAATTCCCGACAAATGTATGTTTGCGGACTGGATTAAACCCTCGCTATGGAAGCCGAAGGGTTAAATGTCATGACGTTGAAGGGTCTTGTGAAGTCAACTGCTCTATCAGTCTTTGACCAGTCTGTCCGAAGCCATACGTGTACCCATTGTTGACCCCCTACGTCAATACACCCTACGCCAATTTGAAATTCGCCATTCCTCATTTTTTGATAATACGATATTTCAAAGCCGAATAAAAAAATATAAATAATAAAGATTGATAGAGTACTTTTGATTGTTTTTTTTTTCATTTTAGACTGAGGGTAAAACCTACATATTTGATTCTCTTTATGTCATACACATTCAAATAAGGTCATATTATTTTACCTTCTGTCCTTGATCTTGGGGAGGACACGTCTTTTTCTGAAAATTAAACCTTGGGCATAACTTTTGATGGCTCAGTGATAAGCCTTTGATTGCTTGACATGTGTATCCATTGTCTCTAGACTATTCAGATGATGTCATACTGTTCAAGTTCACAATTTCATGTAAGATTAAGATCAAGGTGACAAAATATATCTAACCTATGATGCATTTATCGGGCCAAATGGCTTAATTTTGCTCTCCGGCCACTCTTGTAATAGATTCGTTTTTATGGATTCCAGCAAGGTACAGCTGACGACAACGGTCTCCTTTTCCTGCAACGTTGCTCTCGACCACAGCAAGATTCAGATTGCAAGAAAACGAGGGACAGTGTCGTGTGTTATCATCAAGCACATGGGTTACGTCAACAGCGAGATCCTCATGCCAAGGGACGAGATCTCTCAGGAAGCCCATCTCCATGCTACCAGACTTTCCCCAAACTAGTTTTGGACACGACCTACTGGCGCTGTACCTGTTCCGTATGTACCCCCTCCAGGACAAGGAACCAGTGGAAGGAAGGGACGAGATAGAGTATGATGAACAAGTACAGCGACTTACAGAGTTTCTGATGATGACTTACTTTGACAGTGGACAGAAAGTAAGATTTGTTTTAGAATAAGCATAACAGCTTAACATAGTTGGTCGGGAATCGGATCAATGGACATTCAATACAATTATACATTTTGTAAGTTTCAAGCAAGAATGTATATATGTATAACCTTGTCTACGTTCCTGCTACACAATTTTGATTTAGGCGTGGACCCTTTGGTAATCTCTATTTACATTATATTTGGTTTTTAACTCATCAGGCATGGAATGCCAGATGGGTATTTGGCATTGGCCGTCGCTGGTCGTACATTGATTGAAACCTTTAAACGACGTCTTAATAGAACGCACTATATCTGCTGACTGTAATAGAGATGGGCAATGTTTTATTGATTGAAATGTGAGTCTTTACCTTAGAAATACTGAATAATATCAGAGGAAATGGCTCTATTTTTAGCTCATGGCATGGCATGGTGTCCGGCGTCCGTCTGTAAACTTTTCGCATTTTCATCTTCTTCTCCAGAACCACTTGGTCTAGGGAGCTGAAATTTTGTGTGCAGACTCCTTGGCTAATGGGGATTCTAAATTCTAGATTGCATGACCCCGTGACCTCAAATGGGATCACAGGGGTCACGTCACAACCCCAAAAAACTATTTTCATCTTCTTCTCCAGTTCCTAAAGGTCTAGAAAGCTGAAAAGTTGTGTGCAGACTCCTTGGCTAATGGGGATTCTAAGTTTTAGATTTGGTGACCCCGTGACCCGAAATGAGGTCACTGGGGTCACAACCCCAAAAACCTATTTTCATCTTCTTCTCTAGTTCCAAATGGTCTAGTGAGCTGAAAAGTTATGTGCAGACCCTTTGGCCAATGTAGATTCTAAAGTGTAGATTTCATGATCCTGCGACCCCAAATATAAGTCACAGACGTCATGATCTGAAAAGCTATTTCATCTTGAGATTTTATGTGGTCTTTAAAGGGAGGTAAATTAAAGGAAACAACAGTAATGAATTAAATCTTCAAGTGTGTCTTTATTTGTAGGAGATTTTATCTCTGGCCTCAAAGATAGGTCAGAGGGGTAAGGACCTTAAGACCTATTTCATCTTCTCCATTTAAAGTGCTTCCTATGTGTTGTACCTCTCGCCCAGAAGTTGACATTTTAAATTAGTTAATGGATATAAAACCTGATGAGCTACAGAGCCCATGGCTCTATTTTTACTTTTTTAGAAGAAAGTGTTTGGCTTACCAACAGCAAACGGAAAGGTCAACATTTTCGGACGTTGGTCGTCAATCTTCCAAGTTGAAGGTCTTAAGATCTTTGAAGGGAAGCCATCTTTGTTTGTAACATGGTACCGTATGGAAATGGCCCAGATGTTCATTTTTCAAGAGCTGGTTGCTCTTAAGGAAGTCATTGATGCTGTAAAGATGTTGAAACCGGAAGAGACCTTCAAAGATTTTCATAAATTCATCAATGTATGTTGATTTTTTTCGAACTTTAAACATGATTCGAACATACAATGTATCCGTCTCGAGCAGGCGGAAACGTGTAGGGTCGTTCTTACAAGCAAAGGCATCTCATTTCAAGAATCATGTACAACATGCGTCCTGTGTAATAATTCTGCCACATGTAACACCATTTAATATCAATTAATTTTCGCAAATATAATTAAAAAAGAATAAAAGCAACCAAAGAGGAAGCAAGCGTAATTAAGTTAACCTTTTGAGATAATGTTGATTTGAACATATAATATATTCTTCATGCTCTGCCCTGTCAAACGTTGCATCAATTCCTCATTCAAAGACCATTACCCTATCCAGGGCTTTAGACCATTCGGAAGAACTCTGGAGACCAATGGTGAACGCTTGAAGCAGGTCGGAGAAGATTCCAACAGATGGATCGTTAGGACCTTTGTCAGGCCACGCTACAGACACTTGGCATTTGCTACCCACCAAAGTGAGGTGAATCTTGTCAAGAAATTCGGCAGAGTTCCCACAGATCCTAGAGGTATGGAGACATTATCCTTGTGAGTTCACTTCCCCATCGCCTTCACATTAGTAAAAAAAATATAGACGATCTTATGACGGAGAGAACGTATCCTTTGGTTTATTTGTAAGTCTTGTAATGTATGAATTGTTTGGTGGTCAAACTTTTTCAACATAATGAACTACACAGTTAGCCATGTATGTCAGTGATTGTGACACGCTTAACGACGTAATCGCCAAATATTTACGTGCTGTGTATGTATATTCATTATCAATTTTAAAACTGAATAGTGTTTACCTTATAATGTCGCCTATAAAGTGGTCCTCTCACAGTTCATAGAGTCCGTCCATTCAGAAAAGAGGCACCTGTCTTAATTGCTTTAGATATGAACCTATGATGCGCATAATATGTGTAATATTGTTTTATGTATCAGTTATGATAAAACTATATCGAGAGCCCTTGGTTCCTCCATCTCAAGATCTTTTATTTCAGACGCAGAGTCAACCTTTTCTCTAACTTTGATTGGTCAATAATGGACTTATATCCCTTCTAAAAATGGATAAAGAAGTTAACAGGAGCTTCTTTTTTAGTTCTTCTATCTTCGAAGAACTAGACAAATGAGAATGTTTAGTTCTTCGAAGAACGATGAACTAAAAATTACCTCACTTTTAGTTCTTCGTTCTTCGATAAACTTATGGAATTATTTAGCTCATAATTGTAAAGGGGGCGGGATAGCTCAGTGTTTAGCACTTTCGGCTTCAGTTCAAGAGGTTCGTGGTTCGTGGTTCGAATCCCGCCAAGGGCATGGCAACTTTGCAGTAAAAACTGTTCTACACGCTGTAAGGTGCAATGCTACACTTACTTTACAGCCGATGCTCGCAGGTTTCACAGCAAGGCGTAGCCACATGGTGTAGCGGGCTTTCTCCCTGCAATAATACTAGCAGCCGTGATATATAAGTGAATACTCTTTAAAGCGGCTTTTTACCATAAATCACCTTATTGTAATTCAATATAAGAACTTTTGACAGTAAATAAACTATGGCTGAAAGAGCCTTGATTCGGATCCACAAACTTCACGGGGGTCACCACCTTAAAAACCTATTTCCATCTTCTTCTCCATTTCAAAAAGGTCTAGAGAGCTGAATTGTTTTGTGCATACTCCTTGGTTAATGAGGATTCTAAATTGTAGATTTCGTGAACTCATTACCCCAAATGTGGTCACAGGGGTCACAACCTTAAAAGTCTCTTTGAATCTTCTCCTCCAGTACCAATAGGTCTTGAGAGCTGAAATGTTGTGTGCAGATTGGCAAATGGGGATTCTAAATTGTAGAACCTATATTCGACTTCTTTTCCAGTATCAAAAGCTCTAGAACAAGTTGAGAACAATTTATTTCGGATTTGCAAACAATACAGATCCTGATGAGCTATAGAGCCCATGACTCTAATTTTCAAGATCTAGAAACTTACTTACTGACAACCTTTGGCTGATAGATTCCTGTTTTGCTCTTCGTTTTACGAAGAACGAAGAACTAGAAAACTGTTTTTTTTTGTTACTGCATTTTATACAAATGTATTTACTGACTGAAGTTGCAATATCCCCTGATTGTCCGACCACCTAACACTGGTGTAGGTAAAGTAAGTGTATTTCAATGAAGAATTAACAACGAAGAATTGAAATCTTCCATACTGTCCAGTTGTTCGTTATTCAAAGAACGAATCACTAAAACATTACAGTTTTTCTAGTTCTTCGTTCTTCGAAAAAAAATGTTGTTACTGACTGAAGTTCAAATATTTCCTGATTCTCCGACCATCACACACTGGTGTTCTTTTCATCGTTAATGAGGTCATAAGACAATTGAAGGTGACATCATCACTTGCGTACAGCCTGTTTATCTTCACTGTTATGCACAAAATAATATACACTATTGCCATGACACAGTCCGTATATGATTATTGAAGATATGTTTTCACATATTTTGAGATTTAACATATTTTAACATGTCTCTTTAGTTTGAAAAATAATATCTTTGGTCTTACTTCATTTCAGAAGCCAAAGTTCACGTGAAGAAAATGTTGATGGCCCATGCAACAGCATCGAAAATGAATTATGGAGAGAAAGAGGTGGAGGAAATCTACAGGCGCTCGATGAAAATGATGGATCCTGGATTTAGTGGATATGTAACCCCAAACGTATATTCTGATCCAACCTCAACACCGCGTGCAGCAACCAGTGGCAAGGCAACTTCCGCTGGAAATACTTCATTACCGGAAGTGGACAAGTGTGATGGATGCGGGAAGGTGTCACCTCAAGGGAAGAAGTGTAGTGGATGCAAGAGCGTCATATATTGTGATAGAGACTGCCAGCGCAAGGCATGGCCCAGACACAAACTTGTCTGCAAAAAGTAAACAATTGAAAAACTGCTCTGAAGCCATGTATTTTACATGTATATTACAATCACCAGTTTGCAAATGTTGGAAAATCACACACACTGACTTCCAGGAGTAGAAACAAATTCAAATGCAAAACTTTCGTTTTTTGGGAAACACTCTAACTGTAGGTTGTCGTTGCAATGAAAGATACATATAAAAACTCCAATCTATTCTGTTAAGATCCATTTGTGATCTTTAGATAATACATGTACGCCTTCCGTAAGAATTGGAATAACTCCAAAATTATATTCTTTGCTTGATTCTTTTTATATTCTCCAAAATGAGATGATACGTTTCCAATAGAATAGACCTGTCTATTTTACTACCTTTCAGTTACACTAACATTTTTTTAAAGATCTGTGTAACGCCCTTTTAGTGTCAAATTATATTTCATACAAACTGCACAGATGAATAAATGCATATGCATGGTAATACTAATATGAGTTAATATGCTCAAATGGTAAAACGACCAAAAAGACGATTTTACATGAGAACCAAGTCGACAGTGACAGTTACAAGATAATGCCGACTTTATATAGAATTGCTCGCGTCCCTGATCGTGATCGTGTTGATTAGTATATGTGTTCCCTCTCAACAGGAAATTCAAATCATGTCATACTCCTCAATGTATACTGTACAAATTGACTGTGAGTTTCGTATGTATTGAGCGATCGGCAGCTTTGATGCCCGGAAATAAATTTAGTTTATGTCATTTAAATTAACTTTAGAGGGTAAAACATCTTATTACACAAACCAATTATCTGTAGTGGTAAAAACTATGTTTCGTATAAAGCAAAAATTGCATGGCGGCCATTTTATTATGAACACAATTTATTATTTCGAATGACAAAAACGATTCCCATGGCTTTACAGAACCATGTACGCTCATTTTTAACTTGATTTTCCGAAGAGAGAAGGGTGTTTTACTATTGGTGACATTTTTTTCCAAATACATTTCATCAACTTATTTGAGCGAAAAAACGTGCTACCCCTTTAAGACTATCTTAGCACAAAGAAGGCTTGGAGAAATTGGTCCTGAGGTCGCTGAGTAAAGGCCTAGGCGATTTGCAGTTACATCATGTAACATCAAGCTGTAGTATATATATATGTTCTGTATGTACATGTGTCAATTATTGTCTTCACCTAGGATGTTCTCACAGTGCAACTACAGTTGTATGTGCAAGTTTTATCTTCAAATCATAAAGTGTGAATGGGCCTTACGATGTTCGTCGGATGAATGTCAGTTCTCCGTGACAAGTAAAATAACCACTGTATGCGCCCTAAAAATCAATTTTTAAATTGGGACCTCGAAGCATTTGAGGGGCTTAATCAGTGGTGCAAATAAATATAATAATTATGGGAACAAAGAGAAATGAAATTTTGTTATCATTTAAAAGTAATGTCCTTTCAAATTGACCTCGACTGCTGTGGGGTCAACGTCCCAATGCAAGGCATGACTCTTGCCAGTCTCCATTACTGGCTGATTTAGGCCTTGCAGTATTTCCTTAAGAAATCTGTGCTTAGAAATCCAGGCCCACTATGCATTTCTGGTGCAGCGATTCACTACCTAGGCACAAGAAAGCGGGGGAAAAACCGCAAGGCTTAAATCAGACAGTAATGGAGACTGGCGTGACTTATGCCTTGCGTTTGGAGGTTGCTTTGGGGTCAGCACAAACACCTAAGTCCTTCTCGGTGCATCGTTCAGTACAACTTCCCCAAGAAGGCACAACTCACTATTGGCTAATGTAGGCCTTGTCGCATTTCCATCACTTTTCTGGAACATGCAACATGGTGGTACGGTGCATCTTAAATGCAGGACGCAGGAGATAGGCTTTGCGCTCAATATTCATCAGGGTTAAAAACCGGACTAAAACTGAGCGGTACACCTCCCTAAAATTCGCAGATCGTATTTGTATATTCACTAGCGAGGGAGGGATAGCGCAGTGGTTAGCGCGTTCGGCTTCGGATCAAGAATCTCGGTTCGAATCCCGCCAGGTGCACGGCAACTGTGTCTGCAGTAGAGAAGTGTTCTACACGAAGTAATGTTTGGATGCAATGCTACACTGAATTTCAGCGTAGTACCACCATGGTTCGCTAGTTCAAGCCGATGCTCGCAGGTTTAACCGCAGTGCATAGCCACATGGCGTTGCGGGCTTTCTCCCTGCCATAATACTAGCAGCCCAACTCACTCACTATATTTACTAGCAGCATATTTGTGGCCTGCTGCAAGAAGATTTTAGACAATCTACATTACATTTTCATTATGGGTATGATCAATTTGATGCATTCGCATTCCTATTTCCTTGGTCATCTGATCTGTTTGCAAACCTATATTTGTCATTTCTTAGGAAAAAGAACTGCATATCATTATAATTGATATTTCCACATTAAATTAAATAATATGTCATTGTAAAATGCTAATAGCTGTCCTCTTTCGGGGATGCAGAATGGAAGATTGTGTATTCAATATAGTCTACATGTATACATCCCGATTATTGTTCACAATTTTTCTTTAATGATCTGTAGTACCGATTTATTTTTCAAATTTAATGACATTCACCAGTTGAGAATAATGCAGGCACAACTATTCATTGCATTTTGGTATCTTTGGTCTTGTTTTTAACAACACCGAAACACTTTTACCCCTTTTAAACTCTCTTCGACTTTGACCTCAAATACGAATATATGCTGACGTGCAAAAGAAACGAAGCCACATTTTAAAAGATCATAAACCAAAATACTGGGTCGGAAAAAGTGTATATTGCATGTTTTCGATAGACATATGTTTAGTGAATAAGTACTCAGAGTATGTTTTATTATCATGTCCGTTCAAACATACTTGGGGTGCTAAATCGCCATTTCAAAGAGTTTTTCTGGACGTAATGTTTGGTATTTAAGGTAAAATTTTATGACATATGAATATTTTGTTAGTATAAGATGTTGTCAACATAAATAACCAGATCGAACTTAAATTTGTTGACTCATCTCTATGGCAGGACGTCACAAAACAGCCCCTTTTGACTCTCCAATCTCGTCTAGTTAATGAGATTCGAAAACGGCGATTTCTTAAAACGTGTCTTTCTCAGAAATGTGAACAGATAATGTTTTAAAACTTAGTTTTGTTGACTTCTGACGACACGATGTTACTCTGTTTCATTCGTTTCTATCGATCATGGGTTGAAATATTTTTGATATCTGTGATATCTTTTGTATGGGACGTTTCTTTTGCACGCGAGTTTTCAATGTCACTACATCTCGTTGAACCTTTTAACCAGTGAAGCTGAAGGGTTAAGTGTTGATGAAATATAAACTCAAGTTGATAAAAGTTATAATAGCTCACAAAGAAATTAAATTTATTTTCGCAATGAATTCGTGTCGTACAGGTGGTTTCTTTTTAGAAGACAAGGGGGTTTGATGTCTTATCATTCAAACTCATTCTACAATAGTTTTCAAGTAAAACACCGCTTTTGAACTTTTCAAGTGATTTCATACATTTGGTAGATCGTCATGCATGGTTACAATATTAACAAACCTGTAGAAATATTGTATATATGGTTTCAGTTATATATCGGAGTTTCAAACCGTTATCAATGTTGATATATGTTAAAGGAGCAGTAGCACGTTTTTTGCAATTTTTTTTTTAAATTTCCCATTTATAATGATAGTTTATGTTATTTATTCTTAATTTAGAGGGTTAAACGTCTTATTACACACACCAATTATCAGTAGTGGTAATAACGGTGTTGCGTTTAAATAAAGAATTGCATGGCGGCCATTTTATTGTGAACACATTTTATTATTTCGAATGACAAAAACGATTCCCATGACCTTACGGAACCATGTACAAACATTTGTTAACTTTATTTGCCGAAGAGAGAAAGGTGTTTTACTATTGGTGACATTATATCAAATACATTTCATCGACTTATTTCCGCGAGAAAAACGTGCTACTGCCCCTTTAAAACATTTTTCAAAAAGATATGGATTGAAATGCTCGATATATTTCTGAATTGAATGAATATGTCTATGTAGACTTTTATTCGTCTGTGAAAACGTCTGTTAAAATGGAATCATAATGTACATTGGCATGTGACCTTAACGTTGAATACATTATATGCATACATCATAATGACATCATTTGATTTTCGTAAGTATCATTGTGATGTAATCACGTTTGTGATCTCGCATTGTGAGCCATGTAAAACTGTGATGTCTTGAAATTATGGAAGTCATATTATTTTGCAAAATCTACTGTTAACACGATTTCTCCTAGGAAATATCGATTGATTTTATATAAGCAATATCTTCTGTGGAACGCAGTTTTGTATTTTAAATATGTATGAACATCGAATGTGATACAATCTACATTTAATAGGAAAAGTATGGCCTGTCGAGAAGCATGTTGAAAATAACAGCAAGATTCACTAACACGCAACACAAACATATTCACAGTGATGATTTAATGCTAGACGTCTTTAAAAGCCTATTCTGTAATTTAGGTACAGAGTTACTTCCCTTCCCATCTGTTAAATTCCTGGAAGTGATCCTTTTTTCTTGGAATCTGCCTTTGAGAAGGCGGTCTGACAGATAGAAATGGCGAACTCCCTGTTATGTAAGTAGAATTATTACACAGGATGTTTAATCGTTGTATACGAAATACATTGCCTTTGTTGTCCCTTCGTTATACTAGATAAAGGCTTGTCGATAGACTAATCTGGAAGGACCATCATGGACATATGTTACAGTCGTCTAGTGTCTGTGCTTTTTACATGTACATGCACTATTGCATTTTATCCTAGGCGATTATATTAATAACCATTATGAACTATGTGTATTTTATACAGCTGAATATATTTAGGTACATTTGTTTATTGATTGAGACAACTATATATGGTTAAACACATCAATTATGGATTAGATTTATCGACGTGTTATATGCTAGATGACTTCCAGTGACGAATTCAGGTTTTCGTTGCATCCACCACTGTCGTTTTCAGGTGAACTGACATCGCGATACATGTAACTACATTGTTACCATTTTTAACATTAACTAAATTTAGGTACTAACTAAGATTGACAACTACACAA
This sequence comes from Gibbula magus, assembly GCA_936450465.1. Taxonomy (NCBI): domain Eukaryota; kingdom Metazoa; phylum Mollusca; class Gastropoda; order Trochida; family Trochidae; genus Gibbula; species Gibbula magus. The sequence continues at coordinate 48,877,916 of OW388297.1, forward strand.
TTATTAATAGCTCATGGCAAAGCGTTTAATTTTTAGCATTGGAACTTGCATTTTAAACTTGTCATTGCGACCTTGACATTCTTTTCAAGCTCAAGTTTTGAAAATATAATTGAGTTTCATCGAAACATATCAAAGAGATTAAACAGGATCATGTTTCTGTTGACATGCAATATCCTATCATACTTTTTATTTAATTTTGGATTGATAATTTGCGGCGGGGAATTATATGTCACCATCTAGTTATTTGTTTCATTCAATCAAGAAATGGACCAGAAATAAGTTATCCAACTTAATTATCATTGTCTTGGGTATTTATGAAATGACTTATGAGTTAGACAAAATGCATATACTATAGAGAGTGATAAAATGTAAAAATTGTAGACATATTTTTACGGAAAAATTAAGACATGCAGGAGTAATTTGGTAAAAATTGCTGGACTACAATGTACATTAACAAAAAAAAAGTGAGCATGGATCACATGTTTCTACCATCCGAGTTTTGTCCGTTGGACATTATAGGTGAAATTGACACTATGTTTAAATACAGATTCAAGCATCATAAGTTTGTCAAAAATATAATTATAAAAATATTTTAAAGATTAATTTGACGCCCCAACACACAATCCGAACCGAATCCGAATCTTTCATCAAAGTTGACGAATTCTGTCACATTGGCGTCTTTGTCAACCTTGCAAAATGCGCGCTCACCAAAATCGAACGATTCAATGTTGGGAGTCATTCGACCGGGGATGAATGACGATCTGAATGAAGTGTGTGAGGAATAACAGACAAAGATGGTGGTCTTAAAGGGGCTGTAACACGTTTTTGCAAATTTAATTTTTGTTCAAATTTCCCATATATAATGATAGTTTATGTAATTTATATACACTTTTGAGAGAAAAACATCTTATAACACAAACCAATTATCCGTTGTGGTAAAAACGGTGTTGTGTACAAATCAAAAATTGCCTGGCGGCCATTTGAATGTGATTTCCTTTTATTATTTCGAATTACAAAAACATTCCCATGGCTTTAGCGAACCATGTACACTCATTTTATTAACTTCATTTTCCGAAGAGAGAAGGGTGTTTTACTATGGGTGACAATTTTTTTCAAATACATTTCATCGACTTATTTGAGCGAAAATACAGTTGTATGTGCTACTGCCCCGTTAAGCCGTGGTCGCTCGTGATCTTCCACTTTACCAGTCTGTTTACAGTCTTTCTGATGTCCCAACAGTATCTCTGAAACGTTTTACCCGTGTCTCGATTGTGGTTTCTGACACACATTGATTTTGGCAACTATGTATCTAATTTCAACCTCCCTTTTCAAACGTCAACTATGGCATTTTGTGGGTGAAATCTGAACAATTCAATGCTGAACAATAAGCAAATTAGTTTTTTGTCATGGCTTTGGTATGATCTAACAGTGTTTATAAAAACAGAGTTTATTTTGAAAGGATAATGTTTTCTCAAAACCATCTGATCATCGTTCGGCTTCGGATCCAGGAGAACTGTTCTACATGACACACTGAATTTTAGCGAAGTACCACCGCAATGCATAGTCACGTGGCGTTGTGGCCTCTCTCCCTGCCATCATACTAGCAGCCGTGATATAAGTGAAATAAGTAAAACCAACTCACCTCACCTCTGATCATCGTTATAATACAAAGCTATTTACAGATAAATGTGCCCCAAAATATTTATTTTAGCAAGACCTTTTCAAAAAAGCTTTAACTTCCGACACAAAGAAGCAATATTAAGATAAGAGCAATATTTACTATTCTTTCGGCAAGAAGATCAATTTGTACATTATTATGGCATTCGTGAGTTAAATTCAGTTTATGTAGGAGTTAAACTAGTCGAATTTAACAAACGATACAACATTTAAAGTATATACACAAACACATACATCATTTGTATCAATTATATTTCAACTGGACCGTTTTGAGATACTATTTACGTTTTGACTTTGAAACATTTTAATGCGTTAAATGACAGATTTGCTCTTAAGTAAATTTTTATGTTTCACCGGATTAACACAACCTATTATAAACACATTACAGACTTTGAGAGAAAAACAATATTTAGAAATGCAACTCTTTTATTGTTAAATCATGAAACGTTAAACGCGTTTCGTTTCTTATCATGTGCATATATATAGCATATTGTGTTTACAATTTTGAAAATAATTCGTCAATCGATGATTACATCGAGTATGGTTTATAGATACTTACGGACTTGAGTCTGTTATATCATAAAGTCATTGGCCATTTTTCATAATATTTCATTTGGCTTTCATACGTGCCGAAAGATCATATGTGCTGATTTAAGTTCGAATAATGTTCTTATTCTTTCATATTCACACAGGGATTTGTATTGTCGAATAACTAGCGATTAGAAAGCATACGAAGTCGACGCAACTCCTTATACTATAGGGGCTGGATTGTCGACTTCATATGCTTCTAATTGCTAGTTTGCCATCAATACAAACCCTTGTGCATTTTAATTCCCTATCGCGAAGAATATGATACCTGTTTCAAATCAAAATCGATCAACAGTTTCGTCCCATACATTATTCACAGTAGTTATGCGACCTATCAAACGGTACCATCCTACATTTGTCTTACAGTTGACAGTTGTTGCGCTCTATTGACCGTTTTTCGATCATAAATCGCGACTTACATCTTTATATTGTCACTATACTGAATGAACATTTCAGCAACAGTCAATACTTATCGATATAATAACACCATTTATTACGTTTAATATAATATGACTCTAAAAAATATCGTAACGGCGATTTCATTATACCTCAATGAGCGTTCAGCGAAGTGCTTGGATTCATTCTTGGCATTTTCGACATCTGCCCTAACTTTACCGACGAAACATAGTATCTTCAAAATGTGTTAATTGATTCCTCTCATGTTTCGCACAAAGAGTCAAGAGAAAATACGCAATAGAATTTATGACATTGGCTTTAGTTCATCATTCCCGTGGTTACATCTTAGTTCTTCTATCGAAACCTCATATTTGCATATGGGACACTTTTTGGGATATAAATAGAGTCCTGATTCGTTGCATCAAAAGTTAGTTGTGTAATCAGTGACGTTGTTCGAACGGTCTGTTGCTGAACTGACCGGAGTTATTTCATCTGTGTTGTTTGCACCTTGCATATCTCTTACAAGGCGAAGTCGGTCGCAGATGAAAAGCGATGCGTGATTGGTCATGACTCCTGTGACCAATATTTGGGATGAAAGGGTCACCGAATCTACAATTAAGAATCCCCATTGGCCAAGGAGTTCGTACAAAATATTTCAGCTTCCCAGAACGTTTCGAAAAAAGCTTTTAGGTCATGACCCATATGGGGGTCACAGGGAAACAACATCTGCAATATAGAATCCCATTGGCCATGGAGTCTGTGCACAACATTTCAGATTTCTAAAGCTTTTCGTACTGGAGAAGAAGATGAAAATAGGTTTTTGTAACACATCTTTGGCTAAGGAGTCTGCACATAAAATTTCCGCTCTATGGAGTCACTGGTTCTTTAGAGGAAGTCGAAAAAGAATTTATTTTATGAACGCACGGCATGCCATGCCATTTACAAAATTACAAAATATATGTTCAAATGATACTTTGAATTGATGATTTTTAAAATAACCTTTTAAAAATCTGGAATAGACGGCAATCTTGTAAACGGAAATATTAAAGTATTGCCTTAAAGGCACTGTAGCACGTTTTTCTTACTGAAAGAAAATCATCTCACGAAAAGGTAAATAAGTGATACAAATGGCTAAATAATACATGTACTTCTAAATCAATAAAAACGAAATAAAACGAATGTACATTGTTCGGTTAAGCCATGCGAGTCCATTTCTCTTCAGGTGACCATTTTATGGTGTTCACATTACAATGGCCGCTCAAAGATAGTTCAAGTGATCTCACTGATGTAGCAATATCTCAACCATCAAAGTGGAGTTTGAAATATTGTACCATGGCAGAATTGTCAACTATCTTGCTACCTGAACTCTTATAAAGTTGCAGATCACTGTTGCTGTATAGATCGCACCATTTTCTTTCAATACTGATAACCGAATAGTCTACGGATACGACTTATCGGTTCGTGTAATGTTTTACCCTCTAACACAACAGAACATTTTATAAATTTTAATGATAAATAGCAAGTTTGAGAAAACAAAATATGCACTAAAAAGTGTTACAGCGCCTTTAAAGTCATGTTTATTTTAGGGTCCCCTATAAAAGTATGCACACCTGAAGAAGTTGAGAAATTTGAACAGAACTCAGATCAGTACAATTTTTACTATCCCATCGGAAACTGCCGACCCCTCGACGTCACACATGGATGTAAGATCCCCACACCCTGTGACGTCATGCTCCTTGGCTGCGGGGACATCAGATATCTGCTTCACACCCTTCACGAGCTTCACGCGAGACTTGGGGAGAAGAAGAAGAAACCAGTTCTCAACTTTCATCTTAACGACATTGAGGACGGCATTCTCTGTAGAAATCTGATCTTTCTCTATTTGCTGGATACAATAGATCCGGAGAATGATGCAGATATAAAGGTAGATATAAGTCACACATATAGATATTACCTTTGTCAAAACCGATGTTCCGGGGTCTCTTGATTCTAGGGGGGATTTTTCATTTTGTCCTCATGTCTTTATACTTTCAAGTCTTGCTTTCATCTTATGCGTTACTCAGTTGATGCCATAAGAAAAGTTCTCACATATTCGAATTCTCAAGAAATGCTACACTGTCGAACTTTTAGGGACTCACCCATGCACCTTGGGGATCAAATTTGTTGTTTTGTCGAAATCTACTTTCCCATACATTGTTTTAGCCATCATTCTGAAACGTTTACAAATGCTTTGGATATATACTAAGAGGTGAGCATATTGAAAGTTCGAAATGAATAGGCGATTAGTGTTGAGAGATATGACCATTAATTAAGGGCGATTTAGATCTTGCAAAATCAACTTCTCAAATGGTCTATCATTACTTTCCCTGAAACATTGTCTCTGATGTAAACAACTGATACATAAATCATCAACTTATGCAATATGTCTAAGGAGTGTGTGTCTGTGTTTATTTAGCGTACACATGGTCTGTAATTTGTAATTTCAACAAAATTAAATTATCCTTTTTATCCCCCAGCCTATAATGCAGGGTTATATAATCGTTGGATCAGTCTGTGTGTCCGTCCGTCTGTCCGTGATCACATCGTGTCCTGTGCAGTACTCGAAAACAACTCTTCACCAAATTTGGTATACAGCCTCCCAAAATCGTGTAGATTTACCTTTTGGGGGTTTAAGCTTTTCCCCCATGGTAACAAGTTGGACTTTGTCTATTTGAAGGGTAGGGTTTGTTTCCGGAGCAAATCTCTAAGACTACAAGACCAATTCTCACCAAATTTGGTATACAGCCTCCCCATATCATATAGATGTGCCCTTTGGTGGTTTCAGCTTTTGGAATCTTTAATTTCCTTTTGTTTCCACGGCAACAATTTTGTCTTTGGAAGGGTAGAGTTCTTTTCATAGCGGAATTTTAAAACTGTTCGATTAATCCTCGTCAAATTGTGTATACCACTTCCTCATATCATGTAGATGTGCCTTTTTGGGGGTTTGAACATTATAAATTAATGTTTTCTGTTTCCATGGCAACAGTTTGTACATTTGTCTTTTACAAAGGTAATACCTAAAAGTGAATTGGTGGAAGGAGGAGACATCTGGTTTTTTTCTTATGAGCAAAAACACCTTCTAGTTTAAATGATATATAATATACATATATATAATGATATACTGCTAATTTAATGCATTTTTATTATTTGCTACCGTGTTATGTTAAATAATATACAATAAATGAACAGCCAACAAATAGTAATAATTACTCATACTTTATTCATAAAAAAACAATATCGTCTTTTGGGTCAAAGATGAAATGTCCGACTGGCACAAATTTGACCCTGCTGCTAAAACTGATTATTCAACTTGTGTGGGGCCGGGGGGATAAACCTTCTCTCCTGATGGCACTTGTTTAAAGTCTCTTCTCGTATTACATGCCTATTTCCTCGTCTTGTGCATGTTAACGCCCGCAATTTGTAAACAGAATGTTATATTGAGGATCAGGTTTGTTAAGGTATTAAACTAAAGTATTTATGAGTTTATATAACGGTCCTTTGAAATACTGGACTATTGAATATTGGGTTGGTACTTAACGTCTGGTGGAATATAAATATAGTAAAAATATAGCATAATTGATATTTTCCCAGTAGATGGACATTCTTTTCATGTATGTATCGTAAAGGAAATATTACATTAGGGGTTTAATAATAATCTCCCCAGTTTCTCTGGAGTGTCTGGAACGAGGCACTCCTGAACAAGGACCACCACACAAGACTCAAGTCCGTCCTGAACACGCTGGAAGATGTCCAGAATGGGGATTACGGTGTCTATTTCGGGAGCGATTGGACCAGAGAGAAACTCATCCTCGGCATGAAGTGGTTCGGCAAACAGAGGATTCGACCCCAAACCATCATCAAAGACAAATAAGATTTTAACAAAGGATCTTTTGAAAGATCGAAGAACATGTCTATAATTATAGTCAAATATAATTGACATATAAACTGAACGCCAAAAGAAATATTAATGTTACACCTCTTTCAATTTGAATATCATAAAAAGTTACGTGTTCAGAGGAATTTGCTTTGTTGTGTTGTAACACTCTATCAGTTTATTGTTTTGTGCTAAAATAGCAGACCTGTAACTTTAATGGTAAATAAGTTATCGCCAGTTCTTCATGGGTGAGGTCAATTGTCCTATTGTCCCATGCACAAAAACAACAAAATCATAGAATAATCATTAGTTTAATTACAAATTGTATGTGATCATTATATGGTATGTCCTCCGTTGGGATTCGAACATGCCTGAACTCTTCGTCTCACAGAAAACGCTAGTCGTCTGATGAAAGCAGGTGGTATCTGCCTCCATTCGGCCATCAATGCAGCAATAAGTTGTTGACGTGTGTGTGGTTGGTGTCGACGTTGACGGATCCTCCGATCGATGTAATCCTAGAGGTGCTCGATGGGATTCATATTGGGCGATCTTGCAGGCCAAGGCAAAACGTGGACGTTGTTGACGTTGAGGTACAGTAACGTCACTCTGGCTACATGAGGACGAGCATTGTCGAACATTGTTGAAAAAGGGTGTTTGGATGGCGTTGTAAGAATGGGATGACCTCTGGCTGTAGGACCCTGTCAATGTACCCCTGCGCTGTCAGATTGTCGTCAATGACAATGAGATCGGTGGTTGCTTTGCCGCGTATCCCACCCCAAACCATGACGCTGCCTCCACCTGAAGGGATAACTTCCTGTTCGCAGCAGCGTGCCTCCCTCTCACCCCGGCGACGTTAGACCCTCCTTCTTATCTCCCACTTATTTACCATGAAATTTACAGGTCTGCTATTTTAGCACAAAACACTGATGGAGTGTTACAACACAATAAAGCAAATTCCTTTGAACACTTAACTTGTTATGATATTCAAATTCAAAGAGGTGTAACATTTATAAGGTTAGCCAAACACACAAGTAGGTTTACAACTGATGACTTTCAGATTAAGAGCAGAAATTCAAGAATACGTGGAATTTGGCACGACCCAAAACAATACCGGAAGGATGCGAGATCGTGATTTCCATGGCAACCAGACATTATACAGGCCCCGCAGTGAGGAATGGAACTGCCAGGACAACTGTAGCCCCTTCATGTGTTACAACGTGGACTATGAACTGCCCAGGTTGTTTTTGTTCAAACGTTATGTTGCATTTTGACATTTGTCTCGAAAATTGTCACTATAGGCTGCGATACTGACCAAGACGGGATAAACTACAGCTCACTCACTCTATTCTCATCATCATTTACATTCTTCCATATTACATTATTTGTTATTGACCATCCTAAAATGTGAGAAAACAAAAAGAAACGTCACTTTCATAAATAATTCCTTCAAAGGATATAGCACATGGATGTTGATATATTGACATTGTCAACATTTTGTCTCATTGAAAGTATTATTTCCCCGCGCAAAGCATTGGGATTGACTCGCACATGCATACATGTGTGTGTTATAGGTCGCTGTTAAAGCCATAATTTAATTACTTAAATATGTTAACAAGTCTATTATAAAAGCTTACAATTGTTGTCACAAGTCTCAGTGAGTGACTTCAATAATATCTATTCTGCATCACGATTTAATTGGGAAGTTGTACTTGTACTTTAGTTGCTATATTTACTGTGCAACTAACAATTATGTAACTTCAAGAATCCATTTCATTGTGTTCTACATCATAAATTAAAGTGGAACGCAGTAAAGAAATCAGTTTGATGACATCGCATTCATCTCGCTTATCAAAAATGTAGATGTTTTTAAAGTTACATCGCTTGTGAGGAAATTGAAATAATTTGGTATTCATGTATGTCATTCTGTAATAATAACGATTGATAGAATTAATATGTGTTTACAAAATAAGTTTGTTTTGGAGACATTAGAGACATTAACATGTCCCATCGGAATTAAACTAATATTGGCTTAGCATCTTGATGTTTTAGTCATATGAAATTGCAAACAAGGGGAGATCACGTTCATAAATGTAACTTATAAATCTAAATGAACAGTTTCAAGAGCTGCACGCCATACCGT